>JAVLUX010000024.1:7665000-8392500 GCA_032164185.1 Moxostoma hubbsi
AATCTAATTGATAAACACTTCAACAGGTTTGCCCTTAAATAACAATCATTGTATTACAACAGTAACTGTAGTTTAACCATGGCATTTGTAGTTAAATTATATTAACCACAATATAAACATTGTTACTGTCATGGTTACAATATATAGTAAAATCATGGTTACTATATAGAAACTACAGTATTACTGTTATAAAACCATGGTTAATTTTAACAGCAGTCATGTTTATTAAAATACTTAACTAAAAAAAAAAATCTCTAATTACTAAATCAACATTTTAACTTATCTATATCTATACACGTGAATGAAAGGCCGGTAAACAATGCTTTGAATCAGAGCAAGCATAAAATTAAGTGAAAAAAACAAATAACAGTCTGTGCTGCTCAACTGAGATGAAAGATGACAAATTTGAACGAAAACAGAGTTAAATTAACAATTACATTTTAAATATTTCATAGTGTCATTTTTCCTTTCACTCTTCTGTTAGACAAGCACCGCTTACCTTGCTTATACGGATGGCACGTCCCTGTTATAGAGCTTTCAAGCCACATTCACTAAACTCGGCACAAACCTTCAGACTGTTCTGGAATAGTGTGCAATGTTTTCCTGACTGACCGGATTTAGAGTTTTTGGACAGCAAAAGATAAAAAATTGCAAAACTTAATCCCATAGACTTACAATGACAGAATTTTAAAATGGGCCACGGAATGCTCGTTAATTTAAACTCCAACTGTAAAAAATTCAAATGTAAACAAACCATAACCATCAAAAGGCCTTTAATTTGCCCTCTCTCTCTCCTTCTCTATTAATCTATCTGAACGTTTATCCATTTACTGACTATCTATGTGACAGTCTGTCTGACTATCCAGCTAGCTAGTGGGCTGTTTTTTTCTTACTGTAATGTCTGTATAATCATCAAAGTTTACAAATTCAAACAAGGCTTTTTCAAACCAACTTTAAACTTTGTATTGACAGATTTACCCTATCTAGGTAGTTGATTATTTTCTTTACTGGATTGTGCTGTTGGATTTGCTGCAGTTTGCCCAAAGTGTCTGTTATCTCAATGGACAACTTGTAGTTATGTTGTAATGAGCTCATTTTCTGTTGCTATGTTTTTGTAGTGGTCTGAAGAAAATTAGCATTTTTAAATGAATTCTGAGAACAATGCACAATGCAGTGAATATTTATCGTACCTTGCAGTCCTCCGGTGCCTCTTTCAGGGGGTACACACTGTGATTGCAGTGGCTCCCTGATGTGAGGCAATAAGCACAGATGGGACATAGATCCCCAATGCAAAAGACAGTCAGCTTCTCTCCATGCCCACACATACTTTGAGGAGAAGCAGATGTTTCTATTTTGCAAAGCAGACAGCCTTGAGAGCTTTGTGTCTCCCAGAACTGTGAAAGGCAAGATTTGAAAAAGCCACAGCCACATAAGAGGCAACAAAGCACATTTGGGACATCAGAAATGTTTTTTCATGCAGAGCACAAGGGCTCATCATCCAGGAAAGTAGTTTCAGCCTCCATTTCCTTCGCAAGCTCCGAACACCTCTATGTGTGCCAGACTGGTACTCTATGTCTTGTATGCACATATGTATGCATGTCATGGCTGATAAAATGACAAGAATCCAAACCACACTGAGCCTGGAATATGACTTTTGTCATACAGTCATGAAAGTCAAGTATAAAATAGAAATGTGCTGTCACCGTATGAAGTTATACTTGCCTGTAATATTGGTACTTGGACAAGACTCTTGGTGATATGATGTTTAACTTGGCGTTAGTCTCTCAAATATATTTTTGATTTAGTGTCAGTTTATATAAATGAAAAGGACCTTGTTTCAAGGGCTTAGGATTCATATTTACGTACTTGATCGGGTAGTACAAAAAGTAGCAGTACAATATTGAAAAATATTAGGATAATGTTAAAGGGATAGTTCACCCAAAAATAAAAATTCTCCCTCATGATGTCCCAGGTACGTATTACTTTTTTTCTTCATCAGAACACATTTGAAGAAAAATAGAAAAATATCTTTGCTCCGTAGGTCCTTAAAATGCAAGTGGATGGGGATTTCTCTTTTGAAGCTCCAAAAATCACAGACAGTCAGCATAAACGTCATCGATACGACTCCAGCTGTTAAATTAATGTCTTTTAAAGGGACAAAATCTCTTTTTGTGTGAAAAAAAAAAAAATAAAAAATCAATACTTATGTACTTTTTAACTATAATCCAGTGCTTCTGGAAACCTTCACAAGAGGGTCAAGTTAAAGCAGTCTCTCGTGTGACGTATTCATGTTGTTCTCCACAATCTCATATTCTCCGCTCGGTTGAGACATCCAGGATAAGCACACAAATGCACCATTGTGATTAAAGAAACCGATAAATACAGAGCTATAGCAAAACCAACCAAGCTTCAGTACAGCGTTCCTCCTTCTCACTTGTAAACAGCGCTGCTCTTCTGGCTGTGACGCACATGTGTCAGTTCACGCATGTTTCAAATGACAGTGTGATTACGTCAAACATGCTTACTGCTTCTGACTGGAAGCAATGATTTAGAGTTAAGAAAATACAAATATTGGTCTTTTTCGCACCAAAAGTGATCGCATCACTTTTAGAAGACGTTAATTTATCTGCTGTCATATGGATGACGTTTCTTTTGACTGAAAATCTCCACTCACTTGCATTTTAAGGACCTGATGAGCTGAGATATTTTTCAGTTTTTCTTCCAATGTGTTAAGGTGAAGAAAGACAGTCAAACACATCTGGGATATCATGAGGGTGAGTAAATTATGAGAGAATTTTGTGATATAGAAATGTATATTTTTCATTGGCACACAACCAGGGCTGGTGTAAATTCTTAATAAGAATCATAATCATAGCACAAAAATATCTGGACTGCATCATACTGACACCCAGTGTTCATAGTCTGATTGGTGGCAGATTTCCTCTGTAGATTTAAAGCAAAATATGATTTGTTTGATTTATGGATTTTAAAGGTGCACTCAGTATTTTATTTATTTATTTATTTGTATGATTTGGACTTACACTGACAGCTAGCGGTGTGGATACAGCATTAATCAAACTCAACAGTTTTCAGTTACCGATGCCAATTTAGAAATTCAGTCAGCCATAATTATTTTAATCAATGAGTGAAAGTGTCCCAACACAGGACAGCTACTGAGATTACAGGAATATTTCACCCAAAAATGTTTCACCCAATTCTTTCATCATTCACTCACCCTCATGCCATCCCAGATGTGTATGACTGTCTTTCTTCAGCAGAACACTAATGAAGATTTTTATATATATACACTCTCACCTAAAGGATTATTAGGAACACCTGTTCAATTTCTCATTAATGCAATTATCTAATCAACCAATCACATGGCAGTTGCTTCAATGCATTTAGGGGTGTGGTCCTGGTCAAGACAATCTCCTGAACTCCAAACTGAATGTCAGAATGGGAAAGAAAGGTGATTTAAGCAATTTTGAGCGTGGCATGGTTGTTGGTCCCAGACGGGCCGGTCTGAATATTTCACAATCTGCTCAGTTACTGGGATTTTCACGCACAACCATTTCTAGGGTTTACAAAGAATGGTGTGAAAAGGGAAAAACATCCAGTATGCGGCAGTCCTGTGGGCGAAAATGCCTTGTTGATGCTAGAGGTCAGAGGAGAATGGGCCGACTGATTCAAGCTGATAGAAGAGCAACTTTGACTGAAATAACCACTCGTTACAACCGAGGTATGCAGCAAAGCATTTGTGAAGCCACAACACGCACAACCTTGAGGCGGATGGGCTACAACAGCAGAAGACCCCACCGGGTACCACTCATCTCCACTACAAATAGGAAAAAGAGGCTACAATTTGCAAGAGCTCACCAAAATTGGACAGTTGAAGACTGGAAAAATGTTGCCTGGTCTGATGAGTCTCGATTTCTGTTGAGACATTCAGATGGTAGAGTCAGAATTTGGCGTAAACAGAATGAGAACATGGATCCATCATGCCTTGTTACCACTGTGCAGGCTGGTGGTGGTGGTGTAATGGTGTGGGGGATGTTTTCTTGGCACACTTTAGGCCCCTTAGTGCCAATTGGGCATCGTTTAAATGCCACGGCCTACCTGAGCATTGTTTCTGACCATGTCCATCCCTTTATGGCCACCATGTACCCATCCTCTGATGGCTACTTCCAGCAGGATAATGCACCATGTCACAAAGCTCGAATCATTTCAAACTGGTTTCTTGAACATGACAATGAGTTCACTGTACTAAAATGGCCCCCACAGTCACCAGATCTCAACCCAATAGAGCATCTTTGGGATATGGTGGAACGGGAGCTTCGTGCCCTGGATGTGCATCCCACAAATCTCCATCAACTGCAAGATGCTATCCTATCAATATGGGCCAACATTTCTAAAGAATGCTTTCAGCACCTTGTTGAATCAATGCCACGTAGAATTAAGGCAGTTCTGAAGGCGAAAGGGGGTCAAACACAGTATTAGTATGGTGTTCCTAATAATCCTTTAGGTGAGTGTATACTTGTGTATATATACAAAACATACACATATTAATAAACTCATAAATTACAGATGCACATTCTTTTAAAGCAAGTCTAAATATCTTATAAGTTGCTTCTCAAGTAAATGTATTTTGATTTAAGGATTTTTAGATATTTTTAAATGGAAAACAAGATAAAACAGTGAATTTCTTAAGGAAAAATATTTTCTCCCCTTTATTTCAGTGAATGTCATTTAGAGTTATATTTAAAAGATGATTTTGTTCTCTTAATTGTTAGTAAGCATGTTTAATACAACCTTTTATGTTGGAGCACAAGCTGAATAATCTGTGATTAATCGTTGCAATAATACAGAATAGTCGAATAATCATACTAATAATCATTAGATTAGTCGACTATCAAAATAATCGTCAGTTAACTTGAACCCCTACTTAATTGTGTGAAGTGCTGTCAAATCTACAGATGTAAAACATGATGATGCAGTTGTTACAGAAATGTTGTCAGCACATATGCATTTTGGGCAACAAATAGAAATTGATGATGAAAACTGAATGTTTAAAGAAAATGTGCTGAGAAAAATGCTTTTATTCTTGAAGTGTCAAATGGCGTGTCTTATCTATTCAGGGTCAGTAATGCTCGTAAAAACAGTGATAATGTGATACTGAACCTGCAAATATCCTGATTATATTTGGTTGTATATACAGCTGTGAGTCAGCCATCTCAATCGCAAACAGAATCAACACAGTTTGATCTTTTTTACCAATATTATCTGCAGAAAAATCTGTCTCCTGTACTGGCTATTGTGAGTAGGATGATACGATATAGAGAAAATTTAAAAATAGTCATTTTATCTTTTTTTTTAATCTTTACATTTGTTCATTCTTAAGTAAACATGACATTTTGATATGACCATTGTTTTCATATGTGGGTTTATATTGTAATAGGGCTTTACCAGATCTAAATGTTCCTCCTCAGTTTTCAGAATTTGTAAACAATAGCCCTAAAATGTTAAAATGATCATTATGTTTTGTTTAGTGTTTTTTCTTCCAAGAAAAAGTCAGACCTTAAAAATAATAATTCAATATACTGTATAATCTGTGATTATATAAAGGATAAGTAATATAAAGAATCACCATATTATATTTTTTTTATTTTATGTAACATGTTACTTGCGATGAAAGTGCTAGCTAAGATGAATACAGAAAAATGTTTGGCCACCGCCTAGTTTTCATAAGAATAATCTGGCCCCTGCAAGAATGTTGAAGAGCCCTGTAAAGCATCTAGGGATGGGCATTTTGACAATTTACTACTGGAGTACTTGAGGTGCAGTGATGTACACAACTATATAATAACTATGGCTACTGCATTGCATCTTGTTGTTCTCCTGTATTGTCTATTCATTATTAAAGGCTGTTATAAAATAATTTGTTACAAAATGTACGAAAGATTGCATAATCCAAATATAATGCATCATATTTTGTCATTATGTGAAGATTTGCTGCCCAACTCAAAGAAAGAATGTGCACAAGGTGTGGCTGTCTGTTCTTCCTTCAGGTTATTGCAGTCATTTTAGTAAGCGCACACCAGTTCTTATGGTGACTGCCTGAACCGTCTATTTTCAAATCCCCGTTGGCTAAACAGGAGACGCCATAACATTGCATTTTTAATGTGTGTGTGTATGGGATGGGGGGTGGGGGGGGTGTCATTTGTTTGTTTGTACTCTACCTGGGGACTGCAGATGTAAATTAGCCTGTGGCTAACTCTGGTACAATACATCAAATTGTAATATTTATGTTTGAAATTGTGTGTGTGTGTGTGTGTGTGTGTGTTGCTCCTGTGGGGAAAGCTGCTATGCTCCGTATTGTTGTTGCTGTGATGATTCATGAAGCATCCAATTTTACTCGGAGAGTCGGAATTTGCACCTTTCAACGGTGGAAAGTGCAACGGAATGACGCTTTATATTGGAATTCTAACTTTGAAACTCGTGCGGAAATCTTCAACTCACATTTAGTCAAGATGTTGGTGTGTGTGTGTGTGTGTGTTACGTCATGCATACATGTCAGCGCCCAGGGCAGAGAGGTTTACAGTCAGTGACAAACATTCACTTTTATTAAATAATATCCATTAATGATGGGATCGAAGATGATGCCTTTGACCAGGTCAAGACGATATTTGGCTCGTTTTCCCATTAATCTATTAAATTATTATTATTAGGCTGTTGTTATTATCAAATTAACATTACAAATAATTTGCCCATAGACACACAGACATGCACTTGAAGAAACACACTTTATTATATCATTAAGAACAGATGACAGAAATGCCATCTGTGCACATGCAGGTTTGTTCTGAGGCGTGCAGTCTCGTGGAACACACATGTAAAATGTTTTCACGCTTTCTTTGATTCTGTCTTCTGAATTTTATTTTAAAAAATTTGCAAGAACCGTATCATCTATGAGTGCTGCAAATGGCCTCAGACATCTCAGATCAGGAGGCATTTTGAGTTCAGTTCACTTTATTTCCACAGAGCAGTTCATTGTGCAGCCTACAAATCTGCGATTAAAATATAAAATAATACAAAAACACGTTCACCTCGAACCATGATTTATATTCAAGTTTCTCATTTATTTATATATATATATATATATATATATATATATATATACACTACCGTTCAAAAGTTTGGGGTCACCCAAACAATTTTGTGTTTTCCTGAAAAGTCACACTTATTCACCACCATACGTTGTGAAATGAATAGAAAATAGAGTCAAGACATTGACAAGGTTAGAAATAATGATTTGTATTTGAAATAAGATTTTTTTTACATCAAACTTTGCTTTCGTCAAAGAATCCTCCATTTGCAGCAATTACAGCATTGCAGACCTTTGGCATTCTAGCTGTTAATTTGTTGAGGTAATCTGGAGAAATTGCACCCCACGCTTCCAGAAGCAGCTCCCACAAGTTGGATTGGTTGGATGGGCACTTCTTGCGTACCATACGGTCAAGCTGCTCCCACAACAGCTCAATGGGGTTCAGATCTGGTGACTGCGCTGGCCACTCCATTACCGATAGAATACCAGCTGCCTGCTTCTGCTCTAAATAGTTCTTGCACAATTTGGAGGTGTGTTTAGGGTCATTGTCCTGTTGTAGGATGAAATTGGCTCCAATCAAGCGCTGTCCACTGGGTATGGCATGGCGTTGCAAAATGGAGTGATAGCCTTCCTTATTCAGAATCCCTTTTACCCTGTACAAATCTCCCACCTTACCAGCACCAAAGCAACCCCAGACCATTATATTACCTCCACCATGCTTAACAGATGGCGTCAGGCATTCTTCCAGCATCTTTTCATTTGTTCTGCGTCTCACAAACGTTCTTCTTTGTGATCCAAACACCTCAAACTTGGATTCATCTGTCCACAACACTTTTTTCCAGTCTTCCTCTGTCCAATGTCTGTGTTCTTTTGCCCATCTTAATCTTTTTCTTTTATTGGCCAGTCTCAGATATGGCTTTTTCTTTGCCACTCTGCCCTGAAGCCCAGAATCCCGCAGCCGCCTCTTCACTGTACATGTTGACACTGGTGTTTTGCGGGTACTATTTAATGAAGATGCCAGTTGGGGACCTGTGAGGTGTCTGTTTCTCAAACTAGAGACTCTAATGTACTTATCTTCTTGCTCAGTTGTGCAACGCGGCCTCCCACTTCTTTTTCTACTCTGGTTAGAGCCTGTTTGTGCTGTCCTCTGAAGGGAGTAGTACACACCGTTGTAGGAAATCTTCAATTTCTTAGCAATGTCTCGCATGGAATAGCCTTCATTTCTAAGGACAAGAATAGACTGTCGAGTTTCAGATGAAAGTTCTCTTTTTCTGGCCATTTTGAGCGTTTAATTGACCCCACAAATGTGATGCTCCAGAAACTCAATCTGCTCAAAGGAAGGTCAGTTTTGTAGCTTCTGTAACGACCTAAACTGTTTTCAGATGTGTGAACATGATTGCACAAGGGTTTTCTAATCATCAATTAGCCTTCTGAGCCAATGAGCAAACACATTGTACCATTAGAACACTGGAGTGATAGTTGCTGGAAATGGGCCTCTATACACCTATGTACATATTGCACCAAAAACCAGACATTTGCAGCTAGAATAGTCATTTACCACATTAGCAATGTATAGAGTGTATTTCTTCAAAGTTAAGACTAGTTTAAAGTTGTCTTCATTGAAAAGTACAGTGCTTTTCCTTCAAAAATAAGGACATTTCAATGTGACCCCAAACTTTTGAACGGTAGTGTATATATATATATATATATATATATATATATATATATATATATATATGTTCGAGGCCAGCTGTCTGCTAGGATGCACATGTAACTGTTACTCTGGGTATTTTTATCCATACTGAAGTATGAATGAAAGAATGGTTTGCATTATTTCACTAATTGTTTGTAAAGTTTTATTCAAGAACATGTTTGCCCATTTGTTTAACTGAATATGCACATCTTGATGCTTCTTAATAAATTGCATTTCTGTATAAAACATTACCAGGCATTCCTTAAAGGAATATTTTGGGTTTAATACAAGCCCAATCAACAGCAATTGTGACATAATGTTGATTACAACAAAAGTTAATTTCGACACGTACCTCCTTTTCTTAAATAAAAAAATAGCACAAATCAGTGTAACAGTGAGGCACTTGCAATAGAAGTGAATGGGGGGCAGTCCGTAAACATTAATATACTCTGTTTCAAAAGTATAGACACAAGATGTAAACAAAATGTATGTTAACATGATTCATGTGTGGTAAAATCACAAACTTTCCCAGTTTAGTCATATCCAATTTAACTTTACAACTTTTTGCCATGACAATGTAACACTGTTAACACTAAAACAACCATTAAAAATGTATGATTTAAACAACTTTACAGTTCAAATAATACACCAGTATTAACAGAAGAATTAATGCGAGTGCTTTTATAAAATTATAAGCATTCGCTTCCATTGCAAAGTGCCTTGATTTTTGCTTTTTATTATTATTATTATTATTAATATTATTATTTTTTTTGGTTGAGAAAATTAGAAACAAGTCCAAATTCATTTTTGTAGTGTTCAACAGTATGCCACAAATGCTGTGCATTGAGGTTAACGATGTCGATACTTCAAATGTCAAGAAAAACTGGTTTGGAAAAACTTTGTCAAGAAAATTGTCATTAACGCAAAAATTGAGTGTCACATGACAGAATTTACCCCAATCGTAATTATCCATTTATTTATTGAAGTTTCTTTTCCACACCATTCAAAATAATAGACGGCAGTCACGGAATTAGGCCACAATACAAAAAACATATAATTTCTGTGCATAAAGATGTTTTAAATTAAAAATAAATACACAATACCTGGAGAAAAGATTCAGTGTGCTTTTTTGGAACACTAACAGCCCAATTCTATTAAATTATTGTTTATACTTTTGAAAAAATTCTGGGAAAGTTCCCTGTAGTCAATTAAATACCAAATGAATAATGTATTAAAAAAAAATATTAATTACCAAAAGAAAAAAAATATTTATTTTTAGACCTTTTCTTTACACAAACTTAAATTAGCCATTCTGTAGACGAATAAATGCTTTAGATTAGATGATTGATCAAAATATTGAATATCATGAATATATCAAATGTAAACTCTGATATTACAACACATCATTTGTTCTTTAATAGCGGTGCACACAGCATATACACATCGATGGATGGTACTTTTACTAAGACTGAAAGTTTCCGCCACTACTTGGTGCAGGTTGCCAGCTTGAACAGGGCCATGATGATTTACTTTCGGGTCAGAACTGGTGGCAACATCAGGACCAATATTACAGTCCTATCAGAAGGGTAATTCCTCACCTTCAGATCGAATTTATTTGTGAAATTAAAATGACAGTAAGCTGTCTAATTTCAATGAATTGTCTCAATAATCTCCCCATTTTACTAAAACTTCAGAGGAAAAACATTAGGGACATCTGGGAGTTGAATTAGAGATAAACACACATTTCTGTATGGAAACGGCTTCAGGCAGATTTCTTTTGCGATAAACCAAAACTTATGCCACAAAGTATTTTTTTAGGCATGACGTCATCACGCGCACCATTTTTATCGCTAAAAGGCCATTTGAATGGAAACAGGCAGAAGACGTCAAATTTCCCAAACTTTTTTTTTAACGTATTTTCACTTTGTCGATAATAAAATAGCATGAAAAGTGGATGGAAACTAGGCTAGTGTAACACACTTAGTTCACCCAAATATGAAAATTCTCTCATTATTTACTCACCCTCATGCCATCCCAGATGTGTCTGATTTTCTTTCTTTAGCTGAACACAAATGAAGATTTATAGAAGAATATTTCAGCTATATTGGTCCATACAATGCAATTGAATGGATCCCCAAATTTTTAAACACCAAAAACCACATGAGTCAGCATAAAAGTAATCCTGTAGACTCCAGTGTTTAAATCCATGTCTTCTGAAGTGATATGATCGGTGTGGGTGAGAAAAAGATCAAAATTCAAGTCTTTATTTTTACTGTAAATTCTCCTCCCTGCTCAGTAAATCTCCACTTTAACTTTCACTTTAACATTCTTCTTCTTGTGTTTTTGGTGATTCACATTCGTCATGCATATCGCCCCCTACTGTGCAGGGAGAATTTCTAAAAGTAAAATAAAAAAGAAGAAAGGACCTGTTTCTCACCCACACCTATCATATCACTTGAGAATATATGGATTCAAGCACTGGAGTCTTATGGGTTTCCTTTTTGTGCTTATTGGAACGTAAATATTTTGGCACCCATCCACCTGCATTGTAACTACAGAACTGAGATATTCTTCTAAAAATCATAATTTGTGTTCTCAAGATGGAAGTCATATACATCTGGGATGAGGGTGAGTAAACTATGAGAGAATTTAACTATCCCTTTAAATGTCCAAAGTTCAGTCATGAAGCTCTATGTGGCACAAGCAGATAGGTTCTTTGAGCTTGTTATCTGTTAGTCATTTGGCTCGCTCACATGTGACATGTTAAGCCAATCAGGCCACATAGTGTAAGCTGATTGGTCCTTTGACATGTAATCAAGTAGCCAATCAACTTGTGTCTATCACTATATGTAACATTGATATATAATTGTTCAGCATCAGCATCATGGCCACATGGCGACATCAGTATGTCTGTGTTTGTTCTAGCAGTAGCAAGGCTCAGTTCTTGCTCTGCAGCAGCAGTGTAGCAGATCTAGTTCGCCAAGTATGTATTAGTCTAAATAAAACACTGGTGAGTATTAAAACCATACTTGTACGCATAGCTTTTACCACATTCGACACAATTATAAGGCTTTTCTCCAGTGTGGCTTCGGAGATGTACATTAAGAGAACTCTTTTGAGAGAAACTCTTGCCACACTCAATGCACGTGTATGGCCTCTCACCAGAGTGAGTGCGCTGGTGTATTCTCAGGTATGTTTTCTGGGCAAATCGTTTACCACAAACCGAACAGGCATATGGTTTTTCTCCAGAATGTATCCTCATGTGCACTTTCAGATAGCTTAATTTGTTGAAGACTTTGGCACAGAATACGCACTCAAACTTTTTCTCTTGCGAACTTGTCTGGTTATGGGTAGTGTTGAAATGTAACTCTCTTGTACGGTCTCTATATGTGGAAGGTCTTCCATCGAGAGTTACTTTTTCAACTTGTCTCAGTTGTCTGTTCAGCTGCACTTGGTCACCTGAAGGTAGCCTATATGTCATAAAATCATCAGAAGTCTTGACAACACATCTGTCATTGCTGGCCGCAGCAGGTCCTGTAATGTAACAAATAACACGTGTATATCAGAATATTTTCAAGAGTTAATACCAGCTGTTTGATCGCAAGCCTTTTCGACATTTAATCATCTACAGGATATGAATTATAGATATCAAGATGAAAATGTTCACTAAAAATGTCATTGCATTTAAAATGTTACATTTATGTTAAATTAATTCTTAATATCAGCAATGGAATTAGTACTAGTGAAAGTGCTATTTTTATTAAATTTGCAATGGTAAATTACACAAATTCTTGATATAAATATGACATCTTTACTCATGGGAATACCCATACTGGATATATTAAATGTAAATTAAATTTTTGATATCTATTTTGATATTTTTACTAGTAAATCACAATGATCTGTCATTCACTCCTATTCAAAACACAATTACAGATATCTGTAATGATTTACTCATCATTTCAAACACATTTCAGCTATGTACTTCATACTAGTAAAACTATTTTTGTTATATTAATAATTACTTTGTTACTATTGCAAAAGTCCATTCTTAATATGTAACAAAATTGCCAGTTTAAAATTTTACACCCACATCGTCAAATTTAACATTGGGTTTTGTCTTCATTCAACATTTTATCAGTAAAAGTTAACCCTATTCAACACTTAATGTTTTTTTCACATTACATGGGTGTTAGTCTTGGAGTACAGTGTTAAAGTTAGTTTTTACTCCAGTAGTTTAACTAAATAATAATAAATGCTGAAATACTGATTAATAAGTTTGGCACTTTTGGCTGTCCCTTTAAAACCCAATAACTTTGGAGTTGCTCCCTACCTTGTATTTTATACTACAAATGGCAGAAAATGTTTAATTATAAACAGTTTTATTCACACCACATTTAATAATAACACAACAATTAACTTGCACATTTACAACTTTTCAGATTTGCAGGTATTTGCACTTTGAAACAAAACCGCAATAAAGGCACAAAGTAGGTTCAATATGAAAATCGCCTGTTATTAGGTCTATATCAGCCACACAACTGACAGTAAAAAAAAACAATCTACCTCCACAATACAGAGTGCATTCACACGCTGATCTAAATACATTGTAATAATCTTACAAGTCAAAAGGAATACTTGCACATCCTTCACAATAATATTGATTATCTTATTGAAAACAGGCATGTTTTTTCAAAAGTAGAGCAAAATACATTGCAACTTAATAATCAGTTCCATTGTTTGTATTTTCCCCTGGATGAAGTGGAGACAGTTGACACATTCAAAGTTTCGGTTAAAACCTCACTGCACTTTAGACTGCAATTTGAGACTTCCATAACAAGACCAAACTGAAATCTTTTAAAAATAAAAGTTTCCCAATTGAAAGCCAAAATGTCCCGATGTTTCTTTACCAGTGCTTGGGTTACATTTTTTTTATTATTATTCTTTACAGACATCTTGAAGAGGACCTCTTTTCCTCATACACCTAAGATTATGAATCATCAGAATAAATGGATGGTCTTTCTGGAAACACCTGAATCTAAAGAGCATGTTCTTGGTGTGAAAACCATGTATGATTTTCCATGGTTCCAAGTATGAACCATCATTAATGTCTTTGTAAATGTCATCTTGATTAATCTTTTCTAGCTGGAAACAGTTGCAAAGTTCAGAGTTGGTCAACATGGACTCAAGAGTTCCTAAAATGGGCACTTACATTTGTCATTGACAGGAATTTGGCTGATAAACCGTTAGTTTTATCTTAGCGGCGCAACAATTAACCATTTTTTCTTCAGTCTTTCTGACTTAGTTTCAGTAATGAGGAATGCCAATGGATTTCCTTGAGTGTCACTTACAAGTTCAACCACTGAACCAACTAAACATTGAATAGTACTTTGTTAGACTCCTGGGTTTGGATTCACGAAAGAAAGAAATTTCTTCTTAACTAACATTTTCTTCTTCATATCTAACTTTAGAAATGGAACATTGTTCTTACGAAAATTAAAAAAATCGTTGTAAATAACATCTTAAAGTTAGGATAACCTAACAGTTGTCTTAAATTCTAAACATGTTTAATGAATTAACTGGGGTTTGCATGTTTAGTCTCAAGTCGCAATGGGCTGTTTATGTAGAAATGTGATTTTAGACCAAAAAAAGTTTTTGACTGTTTTGTTAAATTATAATTTGATTTTCAGCTTTCAAACAATGTAAATGTTATCATCAAATTCAAACAATAAATGTTGTTTTGAAGCTTATTAATGTGGTGACCAATCATGCTAATGGCAGCGTTATACATAGCGCTCTCTCTCCACGAAGTTTAATTCATATAAACATAATAATTATAACATTAGAAAGCTGAGACTTTCTTTTTCACACCCCATCCACATCCCTATTGGAGTAAGGCACGGCAGAGACAGCCTCCGCCACCCTTTCCCATTTACCTCCCTCTTACTTTCCGATGTGATATTATCAAGCTTCCCAAGGATAACTTTTTCCAGGTTAGCAGCAAGTAAATTCTCCTATGATGGGTAGTGTCGTTAAACTAACACTTCTCATGCACTTTACATTCAAAAACATTGCAAGGTGCTTGCTACTTTAAAAATAGCAAAATGGCTTAAGGACCTTAAACTCAAGGTATTGGAGTGGCCATCAAAAAGGTGTATGGAAACTTCTGACTTAAACTGTATCTAGTAGATGCCTAAATTGAGAGAAGGATCCTCTGTTGGAGATTCAGAAACAGGAACAACATAACTGCTACCCAAATTGTCAAAGGTACCCGAGGCTGCAACAGTCCACATGCAAACCTAGATATTCCTGGAATCCGTAATGTGTGTAAAACACTGATGAACACCCAAATTCACCACATTTTAAAGGCAAAAATTTTGTGCCTTGGGTACAAACCAATATGAAACTTGTTGGATTAAAGCACACAACTTCTGTGGTGTAACTTGCAAATGTAGCATGACTACGTTTTTCCACAAGACGGCAAAAAATATTTTGTTATGCGTTATGAAATCTCACTCTGATTTCCTTGACCCTTGGACTTTCCTTGGTAGTGCCCACATCAATTCCATACACGGTTGTTTGAATGAATGTGTAGAAGTTGCATAAGGCCTCATCGTAGGATACAGCAAAAACAAAGTGCACTTTAAAGAGTTCATCAAAGGCTGCAACAGCTGTCTGCGTCATGCAGGGGATGGCCTTCTGGTCCAGGATGATGTAAAACTTCTGGATATTACTCCTCTTTTCCCCAACACATAGAAGGAAAGGCTGTGATGATCCAACTTGGTCAAGGAATGTCCCAATGCTCATTCCTACCTAAGAGATAATGACAGAAGAAATTTAAAAGAGTAAGGCCATGTCCACACTAAAATGGTTTTCTTTGATTACATGTCTTTTTCTCTGAGTTTTGGCCATCTGTCCACACGGAGATAGCGTTTTTGTCCAGCGAAAATGTAGCTTTTCCAAAACGCTCTCACACGTGGATAAATTTGAAAACACTGTTTTCTCGCTATTATGTGGACTGAAAAAAATGGAGACTTTGGAAAACGATGACTTATTTTTTGTCATGTGATCTGTTCAACCAAAACAATCAAGATGGCAGGCCATGGTGTAACGGCGTTGTTGTGAGTGCTATCCACTTTGGTAGTGTTGTTAAAGATTAAAAAAAAAAATTGAAACTTTGAATGTGTCAACTGTCCCAACTACTTCCTGAGGGGAAAAAAAGCTTTTTTTTTTTACCTTATACAACCTTCACATTGCATTCCTTTAGAGGTGATGGGAAGTTTACTCGGAATTGCGTTTCAGACTGTACTTGGAACGACGATTTTGTCGTATCCCGATATAACCCAAAAGATCGATATTACATTTCCCATCCCTTCACAAATACTATTCTATTCCCCAGCTTCAACCACATGTACACGGTTGACTAAAGACATCTGTCTGTTTCATTCTTGAAATGGCCCATCCTGTGACACCTAAAATATCAGTGAACCAAACTAAGACCACTATGAGAGGTGAACTTAAGTTTGCTTTAAGCCTAGTGCACACAAAACAACTCAAGCTCAAAGTCGCAGATCTTCTGACCGTCTTTTCATCAGATGTGTGCACCTTCCTGACAATCAAGAGAGCAACCAACAGCCAAATTGCTTGAGGAGGGGTCAGAGGTGGGAATTGGGAGCTCAAAAATAAATGGAGAAGGCATTACACTGCAATATATTACCAATGTACCAAGAATGTTTGTGGAGAAAAAAAAATTGTTGAATAAACCCTTGTTTAAATGGTTTCTCCTGCATAGGGAAATTTAAGGCGGCCACCCAAGGATTCTGGCCACCATAGCATAACAATACATATACCTCATCTCAATATAGTTAGCTGGCATCACAGTAATGTTGAAACGAGAAAAACAGATATCTTTTGTGTTTAAATTTAGTAAGTCCTCCTAGTCACTTATATAAGCTAACAAAAAAGACTGTTAAAAAGAAAACTGTACGCTAATCCTAAAAAATAACATGTAAAAAAAATATATATATATATTAATGTTGCATGAACAGTATGTTGTTTACTGACAAGGGTTACAGCACCTACTTGCTCTGCTCCAAACTCCGGGCATAAAGGTTGAATGCTCTTTCTGATGGATTGCTCGTGGTTAGTATGTTAGTGCATGTCTTGCTAGGTTCATATAAATGATCATATAAATTTGCATATGGTTTTTCTATGTCTAACTCTCCATTTGTTTTCTCAAAAATAAATTTTTTAAATAAAAGACCATTGTCAGACCGCCCGCTCCCACACACAATTTATGGAAGTATCGCCTGTTTTAGCCTTCAACTCTTATATCGATATCCCGTGGAAATGCAGGCCTCAACTTCAGTACTCCGACCTGCATATTCTCGCAAGCACTTCTAGACTAGACTTACTGTTGTTAGACAAGAAAATCAAGCTAAAATAAGGTTAGATGATTTCTAGGACATACCTTCATGAACTTGACCACACGGTCAGCAGCTTCAGTGGCACTGATTTTCCCAGGCTTCCTCCCTTTGACAGTTGGAGGCAAGAGATGAACCAGCAGAAGGATAGCTGCCACGTCACTGTCCCATCCTAGTGGAAGACAATTTAAACACCCACCATGAGTATACAGTTAAACATTAAAAAAAAAAAACACACACACAACCATGTACAATTACCATAATCAGAGTCCTGCTGAGCAGACAGAAGGTTATCCACATGTGCACCAGGGCGTAGGTTTTTACAGTCAGAAATTATCCTAGGCTTGTAGAATGTTGGCCATTTTGTAATGAACTTGCCTGATATGTCCTCTCCAAAGAGTACTGTGAAGTCTTGGTCAATCTATCACACAAAGAAATCATGTCAATCACAATTATACAACTAGGGATGTGAATCATAAGGAATTTAACATTTCCGGTTCTGATTCCAATTCCTGTTAATGATAATAGTACCTGGATATTTCCAGAAATGTTTCTTTTTTTTTTTTTACTTTTATGGAAGAATTATTAGGAAATAAGAAATACACTTATTATTGAATTTAATGCCCTCAGCAACCTGTTGCTAAATTATGGGATCATTTCAGATTTGTAACGAGATGTGCTTCATTAAATTCTTGTAAAAGGCATATTTGCAGACTTTTTAGAGGCATAAATGTGATACAGTAAATTATCCTAACTATCTATTAAATACATATTCTAAACAAACAAGAAATGTGATAATACATTACATTTTTTAAAGCATTTTATAATATAATTACATCAAAACTTGTCTATATTTCTACATTGTAATTAGAAAAACTGGTCAGTAAATACACTGCTGAAGTCTCACAGGTCTGAAGATAGAGCTGAACAATTTGGACAAAAAAAAACTCAATTTTGAAATATTTAACCATTTGAACATGCTCTACCGCCAATAGAAATACTGTTTAAGAAATGGTGTTCACAACTAAATCTGTTTTTGTCCATTTTGTGAAAGGGTCTCAGCTCAGTTTTCATGATGTTTTCTGTAACCCAATAATTAGTTATTATTATAGGAATATTCCGTTATGCTTACAGTGAGACACTTACAATGGAAGTGAATGGGGCCAATTTTTGGAGGGTTTAAAAGCAAAAATATGATGCTTATAATTTTATAAAAGCACTTGCACTAATTCTGTAAAAAAAAAATATATATATATATTTTAAGCTGTAAAGTTGTTTAAATTGTGTAGGTCATTTTAGTGTTTTAGGTTTACAGCACTACATCGTTTTAACAATTGTACAATTGGATATAACGTTACACAGAAAATGTTAGTAAGCGATTTTATCACATTAAAATCATGTTAACATGCATATTGTTTATGTCTTGTGGCTATACCTTTGAAACAGTGAATATTATATATTAGAGTGCTTACAATGGCATTTTAATGCAGTGAAATTTTCTCATCCACTCTTAAGCCCACAAAACACAGTGTTATAGGGATACTTTAGATTTGCATAGTAACTTTTAGCGGCCAAGCATATTTGGAATTAAGCAAATGTGCAATTAGTGAATCTAGATAGCTGTATAACCCACTCATCAAACGTAAGCACACCATAATAAGCTTGAGCGTGTCTGAAAACACTATATTGCACGTCCTTTTAGTATTTGTGTAATACACTACAGAGAACAGAGCTGCACACATACACTGCATTCATGAAGTATTAGACGCCTTCATATTTTTACATTTTATGTTGCAGCCTTATGCAAAAAAAATTTCACATCAATCTACACTCCATACCCCATAATGACAAAGCAAAAAACTGATTTTTGATAACTTTGCAAATTTATCAGTACTGAGTGGAAAGCACCTTTGGCAGTGATTACAAAGTCTTTTTGGGTATGAAGGGACAAGATTTGCACACCTCGTTTTGGGGATTTTCTGCCATTCATCTCTGCAGATCCTCTCAAGCTCTGACAGGTTGGATGGGGACAGTCAGTGGACAGCCATTTTCAAGTCTCTCCAGAGATGTTCGATTGGGTTCTGGCTGGGACACTCAAGGACATTCACAGAGTTGTCCCTAAGCCACTCTTGTGTTGTCTTGGCTGTGTGCTTAAGAGTCATTATCCTGTTAAAAGGTGAACCTTCAGCCCATTTTGAGGTCTTGAGAGTTCTGGACCAGGCTTTCATTAATCATCGTGTGTTCCCATTCGCCATTTGGTGTCCTGGAGTTTGTACTCATCTTGGCTCTGTGGCGTGGGAGATGCGGGTCAGCGCGGGTTGCTTGGTGCCATTCACTCCACAAGTGACAACTCTGGTTATGTAAATTTTCCCTCTCTGCTCTTTTCTTTTGAACTGTTGGATCGGACATAGTGACACATTTTCACTTTGGACTATACATTTTACTCCTGGATTGTTGTGTTGTGCTTTTGAGGACTGTATTGTTTTAGATATTTGTGTTTGTGTGGACTATTGTTTTTGTGTTTTGATGTAATTATGTTTGTTGTAGCATGTAAAGCACTTTGAGCTAGGGAAAAGTTTAATTTATACAGCACATATTATAGATTGATGAGAAAGAAATTAATAATTTAACACATTTTAGCATAAGGCTGCAACAGACAAGGGGTCTGAATACTTTATGAATGCAGTGTATAGCAAGCACAGCAGGTAGAGCATGCAGACTATTAATTAATTAAATTGCAGCACTTGCTGTTTGATAATCGAACTAGGTCATCGTGATTTCAATTTTATTTTGATTAATCGTTTAGCCCTATCTGAAGTACAACCTTACATAACAGCAAAAGTTGCAGAAACAGTTTAGACTGTTATGTAGCCTAATATTGAACTTCAGGCTTGTGAGACATCAACTGTTCTTGTTTCATTTTGAGTTGGACAATACTTACATAATTATAAGATTAAATCAGTAACCGCTCCAACTTATGTACAAGGGTTCTGATTCAGAATTCAAGAAGCAGATCATTAGAGTCATTTGTTTATAAACGGCACTGTTGGTGCTTTAGGTTTTGATTCACTAAAAAAGAACTGGCTCATAAGAGTCATTTGTTCAGGCATCAGACTATACCAGAAGCATCATACTATGCTTCTGGTATAGTCTGATGCCTGAACAAATGACTCACTGTAGTGCACTGTAAATTCAAAAGAACCAGATTATTAGTCATTTGACTGACTATACAGACTATAACAGTCTCTAACCAAGCCTGGAGTATCCAAGAACCGGGGAAAGTAATCCAGGATGAGTGAAGACTTGTCTGGATCATGTAACATGTTCCGTCTGTACTTAAACGTTGCCTTCATTCTCTCCTTAACTATTGCTTGGTCTGTCAAATGTTTCATCAAAGAAATAGCTTCTCTGCATTTGTCGTCAGATAGCTGCTCAGCTGTTAATGATGTCACACGCAGAGTCTTGGGGCCATCACGGTAAACTGACTTTGATGTCTTCAAGCTATTTCCTGAGTTGCGCTGAACTGTTTTCAATCTGTAGGCAAGGTAACCTTTGCCACTGAGTGAATCATAGTACTGTTCCTGTCAAACAAAAGTTTTATTTGCTTCAGTAAGTCATCTCAGTGCAATGCATGACAAATATATGTGGCATTTATGCTGAATTAAATGAGGGACCATGTACAGTGTATCAATTTACTTAATACTCACGTAACCAGTTGGTGAGCACTTGTCCTTCAAATTGGGGAAAAGTGTCACAATTCCAAGAGCATATGTAATGCGCATATTAACTGGTGGGACCCTCCTTTATAACAGCAAGACAAATAATTGTTTTTTAGTCAGAATAGGATTTTGTCTGTAGCATTTCATAAGAATGGCTATTAGATATTTTACTATTCTTATTTATGTTATTAGACAAAAAGTGGACATTTTGGACATTTTCACATTTCTTTTATTAACTAGACTAGACTATTTTATTGGTCACTTACCCATGGCTCTCTACCATGTCCGCCACAAGTATGTTGACCAGCTTCCTTCGTGTTTGGTCAGACAGTCTCTTGGTTTGGTTGTACTCTTTCAATATATCTGAGCCTCCCGGTTTTGTGCGCAAAGCTGCATAAACCAACTGTAATATAGATAATGCAAAGAAACCTTCTAACAGTATCCTTAAATTGTTGACATCCTATGCACAATCTGAACTAGAGAGAAGAAATAACTTACATCTCTCGACCTGTTACAGTCAGGAGGTGCTTCTAACAGCTTTCTTCTGTGTGCCTTTGAAGACTGCGGAATTACTGTGGAGCTTGAACTTTCTGATTCCACTGATGAAAATGTCAACTCTCTTTCAGCTTAGATAACATTACATTGAAATCAAACTATGTAGTGCACTATAGCACAGTTAAATAGAACATTTAAAACAAATTATCAAAATAATAAAACTCAGTAGACGGCATATTTTATAAGAAGATGCTATCATAAAGTGCAGTGTAGTTATAAGTATTAAGAGCGTAAACAACCTTGAAAATACATTTAGCATAAAACATGACAGCAGGTCATTTGAGTTTCTTACCAGACTTATCACCCCTGAAAACTTTGAAAGACAGATGTTTAGATGATCTCACTAACTCATCAAAAATATCAGAATCAACTTCAACTTCTCCAGAGTCTTTCAGGACCAAATTAGTTCCATTTGGCAAGTTGAAATTTGTAGAAGCTAAGGGGTGGAAACAAACACAATTAAGTTCAACTGTATGAATGTGTATAACATGATATGCAATTACTTTTTGGAAAAGATCACTTGAAGATATTCTAGAGTGCATATTTTAAATGGGGCTGATCACAAAAGTGTGGATTTAATCATCTGACATTACCCTAAAGATGTTAACTTACCTTCTTGAACGAATTGGTAGAAGTCATAGCAGTCGTTTTTCATTGGGATTTGGACCCATTTAAGGTTCCCCTCGTACTCCACTTGAACCTGCATTTCTTTGGAATGAAGCACACCCCTCTCACTGTTAGCCTTGGACAACCATGTGTATCTAGCTAGCTCGTGTACCTTTTCACCTAGCTACATAAATGACATTCCCGACTTGCAGCAACCACGTCTGGCATACACGTTTTACACCAAGCAATTTTTTGGCATGTTAGATATCTAGCTCAGTGATCCCCAACCGGGGGTATGTGAAAATAACTGGTTTGGCTTGGTATAACCTATAAAACAAAATCTATAAATTAAAATAAGAATAATAGGGATTAGGGCTGGGTGAAAATATACATTTGCTGATTAACTCAAAATCTTCATTTGAACAATCTCGATACAGTATCTTAAAATCCTTAGATCAATTATTTAAGGACCACATGAAATCAAAGGTTTGCTGCTTTTTGTCCATATTGATTATCTTTAAGGTCATCTATATGCTAGTGTACTTGTAAATGTTGACAAAAAATTATTTTCAGAAAATATTAGCATTTAAAATTACTTAGCACAATCCATGCAACAGGGTCGTTCCAAACAGAATTTCCAATAAGAATCGCTTACAAAGTGAGTTCTCATTGACCATTATCTAAAGCTCTCACAGTGGAGGGTAATTGTAATCGAAGGGAATGGGGCATTAGGATAAACACTTCCGAATGGCACTTGCCAACGCTGGTGCTGGATGCAAGGAAAGTGGCTGCAGCTCATTCATATGTTTAAAGCAGGCAGTTTTGGGAGGTTTCTTGGGATGTACAGCACAAGTAAATGTTCTTTATTCTTTGTTTAAGTGTATTATAATTCAAAACATTTATATATTGTGATGTTTTACTCACTTCTCATTCATCTGTACTGGACTTGAACAATGGCTCCAGCCTCATCTTAAGCAAAGACAAAATGATGTGCTGTGTTTGTTTGTGGGCTGGTTATGTAGTAACGTGGTCAGTTACATCATTGTTTGGTTCTCAAGTTAGCAGAAAAGCAGATTTGTTAGATCGCTCTTTAATTTTTTCCAATGAACATGGGCATGAGATGCAGCATGGTGGAAAGTGTGTGTATCTGTGTGGCTAAATTAAATCCAATCAGCAATTTTTTTTTAAATGCATGAGCCATTCGACATGTCCCACACCCAACATTGTTTCATTAGGAAAGAAAGAAAAATGTGCTTGTCAAGGCACTTCAAAGTGATTTTAATATTGAATGTTAAAAGTTAAGCACAGAGATCCTTTCACTGCGTGTTGAGAGTAAAAGATTGGTTTCACACATTCCATTAAATGAGTGTCCAAAAACAAGATACACAAAACTCATTTAAGTCATGACAACTCTCAGAATAATTTAGCATGTTTAATGTGGGTATGCCATATTGATAGGATATTGGTTTTGGTGCACTAGACCTGCAGCAGAGCAAGTATGAACACTTGTAACTGCTAGAACATACACAGACAAACTCCAAAAATTAGACAAACACAAGACATGGGCTCTAACAACTAGTGACCTGACTTCTAATGTGTATCTGGACCAGGAAAGCACAGATTTTAACTAGTGAATTAGCCTAGCTATGTGTGGATTTATTTAAACTAATGGCCTAAGTTGCTATTTGTGCTATTGCTCAATTTGGCTAAGGCATACCTTGTTAAAATCACGCATCTATGGTTCAGGGCCAAAAGCTAACCTTACTGTGCAAGCTGATAGAAGAAAACCCAGCAACCAACTGAGCCAATACCTTATTTCCTAGCGTGCTCCAGTAAATCATCTTATCTGCAAAAATTAGCAATTTAAATGTAGATAAAGAGAGAGAACTCAAGTTGAATGGTAAACTAAAGAACCCAGCATACTCACTGAGAATTTCTTCGCTTAAAGCTAAAAAGAAGTTCAAAACAACTGAGCCACTGCATACGGTTTGTGAACATTCAGACACACGCCACACCACTGTAGGTGGTGTTTACAGGAGCATTTAAATATGAAGATGCACAAGACTACATGTAAAACATTAACTAATGTGAAATTACAATGTGTTATCAATAACGTCTTGCCGCATTCTATGAGCAGTATTCATCTAAGATTGGTAAAAGAAGCCGTCTTAACCACTCAATGGTGATTTAAAGTAATATGTATGCAGTAGATAATGTGTCATTTGTCATGCTTAAATTGTGCATTCATCGTGCTAATGTGCCATCACAGGACCGGGTCTAGGGGGTTGCTGAAGTGGGCCCAAATGTTGCGTGTCATTGCCCCCATAATGTTACATTTCTAGATCCGGGCCTGGGCAATCACGTTATATGCAGCCATAATATGCTGCTGGTTACACTCCATTATAGTAATTTATGATGACACTGATACTACTGCAAAGAGGGTTATATAAAAGAATGTTAATAGAATACAGACTAATTAGAACTAAAACAAATTATTAAAAGGCATTATTTTCTTTGGGCAGAATGTGTGAATGGCTTTCACTTACAGTTGGCACATGAGTGAAGCAACATATCAAACAACAGAGTAAATAGGCACCAGTGTTTCCCCTACCATTATATTAGGGGGGCGCCCCGCCCCCCCCAACGGCACCCTCCGCCCCCCCTTGAAGGTAAAGTTAATTATATTTTCTATATAGCGCCAGATCACAACAGAAGTAATTTAAGGTTACCTTTCCAATAGAACAGGTCTATACATTGTTCTTTTATTAAACAAACTAAATAGCCCTTAAGTTATTTATCTTATTTACACGACAGCATGTCATTTCTGTCTCTACATGGTCGCACGTTTCCTATTCTCCTCAGCTCTCTGTATTGCGCACGGCGGAGTTCCGCCCTATGCGCACACACACACGCCTGCACACACACACACACACACGCCTGCACACACACACACACGTTCGCGCGCACACAGGTGAGCATAGGGGTGTTCGATTCCAGGTTTTCTGGTACGGAGGTATGCATAATTACAAACTAGAGTCACTATGACTGTTATCTATTTCTAAAGAGATAAGCTACAAGCTACGTGTAGGATAAATACAAAGTTTATACGACAGCTCTCTGGCATGATGTAATGCCGCGGATACACTAGATATACTAGACTTTGAGACTACGGTCGTGATATTTAACAAATAGTAATACACTCAAAATGTAAAAAAATATATACAATCTACTCGACTTCACTGCAAAAATATAATTTTTATAGGGATTAGACACTCACAAGTGAGTGATTTCGGACACAGTAACAGAGTCGACACCAAGAGTCGATTCCTGTGATGGAGTCGACCCCGAGTCTGGGGCTATTCAGAGTCGAGGAATCGACTCTTTGGAGTCAACTCCCCATCACACACTCCCACCAGCGGACAGAAAGCGTGCGTCGGAAATATGTTGCGTCAATCTCCTGAAAAGAAGACAAAAATATCTGTGTTTTTTAAACGCTCCCAGGGTGGTGAAGATGGCAACACTCGCTCTCCTGTAAGTAGCTCCCGGAGTAGCGCTACTGCTCCGAGTCCAAGTACAGAAAAGAGCCCAAGTGCTGCACGCCCTTTCCCTGACAAGCAGCAAAAGTCCAGTCACTAGTGATGGGTCGTTCGCGAACGAGTCGGCTAAAGAGCCGACTCTTGTAGGTGAACGTTGGGAGCCGGCTCGCATATCAGAAGAGCCGGATCTATTAATAAAAATATTTTAAAAAATTAAGATATGAACAATCAAAAGATTTAAATTAAAATAATTAACTAATTCAAAGAACGAAAAAATAAAACAATATAGGCCTTAATGCTCAATCACAGCATGCAGCATGCATGCATCTCAATAAATGGGCCAGACTTTCTGACTTCCCATATCAAGAGGCTCTGGAAATGTTCTTCCAGAAGCCCAGAAAGATACACTGCAGTGACAAAAGCTGCACACTTTGTGGATAAATTACATAAAAATAAATGTTTTACTGATGTTTTAATGTTTCCCCAACCAAATTCTACAGCACACAACTATCCCACATAGGCTAACCATCGTCAATAGTTTTCCTTTTCAAGAACTTGTTCATGTTTTCTGTCCATCTTAGTACGTCTTGTTTACTTGTAATGTTAGAAATTCAGCCATGCAAAAAAAAAATGTCACATAGGTAGGCTATGCCGTGTGAGGTCACAGGTGGCAAGAGCGCTAAATGGGTAGTGAAAAAACAACAAATTTGCTTCTTTTCTAATTTGTAGATTTGTTCTTGCAATGCCACAACAAATTACAGGGATGCAAACTCATGAGGGGTGAAAAAGTTAAGACAATCACTGGTCCACAAACATTTTTTCTGAACTCCGGAAAGAAAGCATAATATCATAGAATTCATGATTTTATGCTTCTATGGCACTGGGATTAATATTTCAGATTTAATGGGTTTCAGTGGAGACATTTTTGTCCTGAAGGTCCTGAGTGTAACTATTTTGTGTACACAGTGTATTATAAATGCATTATAGGAACTGAGGTTGAAATATCAAAATTCTCCACAAAATACACAACTTTCGCTAAATTTATGCCGTTGGAATTAACACAGAAAAAGACAAAAAAGTCCCAAATGTAACACAAGGATTAATATTCTGCACATAATTAAATGTCAAAAGGGCTTGTGATGCAATCCAGCTCTATTCATGTTCTCTCTCCACATACCTCTCAAACTGTTACTTTGATGCTCCTCAGTTTTATCTTTCACAGAGCAATCCTCAAATGCTTCCGCCTTAAGCGTGATCATGCCTAGTTCGTCATCCATGAAATTTGGTGACTAAAGAATGCAAAGCAAAAGAGAGAACTTGTAAGCTGTATTGTAACATTGATATTGATTATAAGAGAACTTCATGTACACCAACAACAGTATGTGAGACCAACCTCTCCAGTGATGACTGAAGAATGTCTCTCCTCCTTTTGACCAACATTTGACTCCTCGTGCTTCCACATATTCATGCACCATTCCTTACCGAAGACATTGTTGATCACAGGACGATGTCCAGTTTCTACAGAACATTTAAGTATTAGGTTTGCATAATTCAAATGCCTGTCATTCACAAAATATGGCAAGCCAAATTAACTTTTAATCATCGTGTCCGGGATATGAATATCTACCATTCAAGTTTCACTAGTTAAAATGCAGATACTTGTTTTGATATTAGTAAATAATTGTATTTGCACTAGAACAAAACACTTGATTATTGATATGTTTGAGATATTAACCATTCTTTTTTGGGCTGTGTGACGTCACTCTCCACCCCATCTCGCTCAAATCGATCCAAACCGGTGCTGGTCGTTTGTGCTCGGTTTGTTCCATTAAAACAAATGTTGTAAATATTTCCCTTACTTAGAGACATAGCCAAAATGTATTTGGGAGCGGTGACGTCATTCTCGACCCCATGTTGTCTAAATCGCTCCAAACTGGTGTCGTTCGTTTGTGCTCGATTTTTGCCGTTAAAATGAACATTTTATCTATTTCCAATTCCTTAGAAATAACAAATATGATTCGGGGCTGTGACATCTCTTTCCACCCCATATCATCCAAATCGCACCAAACCGGTGCCATTTGTTTGTGCTCGATTTGTGCCGGCTTGTGCTGTTGATAGAAACAATCTAACCATTCCATTACAAAGAAATAACAAAATGATCTCCCGGATCTGTGACGTCAGTCATGCATTTACCTCATCTCGTCCAATGCACTCATTTTCTGACTCGTTCGTTTGTGCTCGCTCAGTGCAGTTTTTTAATATTGACAGTTTGATCATTGACAGTAACTTCAAGCTTCAATTCCAAATCACATATGTCCTGTATTTGTGAGTGCAGTAAAGTTAGTTTTATATTTTGACATTCGTGACAATACCCATTAAACTCTCCGTGCAAATCACATTTTCAAGCCAAACCAACTTAGCATGCATGAATAGGTTTTCTTTGCCTAGCACAAAGCTGAATTTCTTTTCATCTCAATTTTATTAGCCCTATAAATCATTTAAACAATTTAACCATTTGATATTATGACATCACAACAAATATGAAATGTTCTTAAAAATATCCCTTTCATGACACAAGGCTCTGTTTGTGGAATTTACATTCTAGGTGTTTTCTAATAAATATAGTGTGTAAATGTTTGTAAAATTCTAATTCCATTAAACTCAATGACTGTTTGACCTAGAGACATGAAAACAACTGCAAAACACTCGGCACAAGACTTGTTTTTGGGAATACACGTTCAGTCCTTTTTTGTTTTTACAGATTAAATTATCCCTATAAATCTATTAAACTCAATGACTATAGAATTATAATACCTGTATAAAAAGTACATTATATTATATTTTTTTTTATATTATATTTTGAATTATTTTATTATTTTATCTTATTTATATTATAAGTCTATAGTCACTGAGTTTAATAACAGTGATGAGCAACAGTGACTGCTGGCAACGAGATACAGGTGTAGTAAGGGACACAACAAAGTTAAGAAGTTTAACTTTATGCAAATTACAAGCGACATTCTGAAGCGACTGCCAATGAAAGAAAAGGCAATGGAGCTCCCGTCATCAGTCTCCTGTTAGATCCCGGTGGTGTCGATAGCAGGCAAGACAAAGAAGTATAATTTTGTGAGGTATTTCACCATTTGGTATAATTTGTCTGTAACCACATGCATGATATAATAACATCGATGCGTGGAAACCCACACGGTCATCATTCTGAGAGGGTTTGATTCATATTTTGATAGATCATTCATCTTGTTAATGATATGAGCACTGCTGTAGGTTGGATAAAACACTTTCCCCTGCAGAAAGTTCATTTTAAGAGGCAAGAGAACTGATTCTTTGTTAAATTAATTTATATTTGTTTTACCGGCAGTATCATCTCATCTGTGATCAGATTTTTGAAAGCTATGGCTAGATGTGCAGTCCACCGATAACATTTATAAGGAGATTAGGGACATCCAGGAACAATGTTGCTGGCAATGTGAATGGGGCTTCAGAAAGAATCAGTAAAATCTCTCCAAAGCACCACATATCTTTACACCCAGCAGAGGATTTAACATCTGACAGTGATCGCCTTGTAATGTATTGTTGATGTGGCAGCAGCACTGCTGCTAATCGACTAGTCGACCACCATGCCATACCACAATTAGTCACTAGAGTAAAGCTGTATCCCTGATAACAACAATTGAATGATATCTGTGATTTGGTTTTCACACGTGGCAATGTATCAGAAATCTGTAGTTTGGTTTGAACTAGCAAGAAACCATTTTATCATATCTTTAGCCTAATTACTTTCCAATGTATTGATAGCTGAAATAACAAAACTAGCATGTTACACTAACACAGAAATAAAAAATTAGCATTTTACCGGTGAAAATTGAATCGCTGGTTTTTATAGGATAATTAATATCCTGAACACAATTAAAAGTCAATATGACATATACAACATTATTCACATTAACAGTTTTTTCCTCATAATTGCATTTTTTAAAGAGTTATAGTCTCTGGCTATGATCAAATGAGAATATGTTTGTCTAATTGGGAAAATGCTAGCTAATTTGATAACGCTTTAATCGCTTTCTGCTTCTCGTTTTGACGTAATAAATAATTTTTACATCAATAAATGATTTCACGTATGAATCATATATAAATGAAGCGAAAGTGTAGAGTTTAATATTTGACCTGTGAGTGTTGAATGTGTGAATGCAGCATCTGTCCCGTTCATCATCTTCTCAGATGCGTTTTTTCGCGCCGATTGAAGTTCACTCTCCAGTAAATGACATTTCTGTTGCAGAGACTCGATTTGATTTGTACATCGTGATATCTCTAATCGCACAAAAGACGAACTCTCCTCGAAAAGTTTGCCTATTTCAACAATCGCTGTCTTTGCCAGCATTTCCATTATGGATGTTAACTGTGTCTGAAAATCAACAGTATTCATCACGTCCATCATTCACGGGAGTATTTAACTGTGTTATAGATTATAAATACTCGTCCTTTCAGCCAGCGCGATGGTCTCTTATAAAAGCCTGCTTTTCTATCCTCAACAATCAATGACTCATTGATCAGCGACTCTCTGGTAAAATCAAAACATACATTGCATTTGGCAGAACAGGATCATGGGAGGAATTACCGTAAACAGCCGTATAGAATGACCTTCTTCTTCTTGTTGTTCATCTTTAGGAGTATTAGCGCCACCTACTGTATAGCTTACATGGGTGATGCATCTGTATTTAAAAATATATATACAGTATATATTATTCACACACACACATATATATACTACCCTATATACATATATGCACATATACATACATGAGGATGTAATACCCCACCCACCACAGAGGATCAGAGCCCACACTTCAGCTGGTGCTTCAGATCCTCCAGCTTCCACACTGGGCTCCTCAACCACCAGGATGGGCAGAAGCACAACAATCCCCATACATTATATCCTGTGCTCTAGTCCTGTATTCTTTAAAAAGATTAAAACAGCCCTATATGTCTGAGAACCCTTTCCCAAGAGGTCTGTGCCATTTACTGGTCTATACTTTATGTTATTAAAATGACTGCTGCGTTGAACATCATATTTATTACATTTAAAAAAATACATGCTCTACAGTTTCTAAAACATCACATTCATCACAAATTTTCCATTTTCATGCTTCCCCATTATTACAAGTGTTGAATTTAATCATGTGTGTCTCAGTCTTAATCTAGAAATCATTCATTCGTCCTTTCTATACCTTCCATAAAATTGTTCTTTTCCTATTAATTTTGCAATATTATAATACCATCTCCCTGTGCTGCTATTTTCCCATCTTTGTTGCCATAAATTTACTAGTTTCTTTTTAATCACTGATTTTATCTCACTTCTCCCCAGGGGTACTTTAATATCCACCAAGTTTTTCTTTAATGCTTTTTTTTTTTTTTTTGCTAACTTATCAGCTGTTTCATTCCCTGCTCCATCCCAATGTGTGCCGGTGTTATACCCTCTGCTTTCAATCTGTACAACAATGTATAGATTTCCATCAGTAGATCTTCTCTGTCAGTTCTTGTAGACATTCTTGTAGGGGTGGTGGTGATGGCGGCGGCGGCGGTAGTGGCTAGAGCACAGGGCTGGTAATCAGAAGGTCGCTGGTTCGAGCCCCACGGCCACCACCATTGTGCCCTTGAGCAAGGCACTTAACTCCAGGTTGCTCCGGGGGGATTGTCCCTGTAATAAGGGCTCTGTAAGTCGCTTTGGATAAAAGCATCTGCCAAATGCATAAATGTAAATGTACATTATACTTTTAAGAGCTGATGACGAATCTGAACAAATTACAGTCCAAATTGGTTTAGTCTGTTCAATCCATTGTTGCCCTACTATTATAGCAATTAAATGTGGAATATACAGACAATTTATCAGTTATTCTTAGACTTTTTGTTTTAAAACTCAGAATATATACTCTTATACCAACTTTTTGATTAAATGGATCTTCAGATCCATCTGTAAACATCTGCATAAAAGAGTAAACATTTTCTCTCATAAACACATTGATTTCATCACTACTTTTATACCTTTTTATTCTTCTGCTTTTTCCCGAGCCTCTAATAATCTAATTTCAACAATAGCTTCAGGAAAGTTCCATACTGGCACACCATGTAATGGCATATTAGGGCAGATGACTTCATTCTCCAGACAACAATCCTTGACCCCCATCCAAAGCTATTTCCTCCATTATTTTTATATTCCCAGTAATCTTTTAAAACTGTGTATGTGCGATGATTGTTGTCACTTCCTTGCAAGTTAACCCAATACATAATAGATCATTTTTCCCTTCTTAAGTCTTTAGGCCTCTCCCCCATTTCAACCCTGATGGCATCTAAAGGGGTTGATTTTATTGCCCAATAACAGATTCTAAGTGCTCTAGACTGTAAATGACCCATATTAAAGCATGATAAACATGTAACAGTGAACTCTTGCTGGTATGTTGAAGACATGCAATTTATTATACCTTTACATTTGTTTTAAATTTTCTTAATATGTCACTTCCATTTTAATTTCTCATCAAAGATTAATCCAAGATACTTCAATTCTGTCACTCTTTCTAGTGGTTGATCATATAATTTCAGTATCATTTGTTCCATTTACTTTTTCTTTGTAAAAACATATACTGAGTCTTTGGTACTGAATATTTTAATCCCCAATCTATTGACCATTCTTCAACTATTGTTTCTTGTATTCCTTTAACTACATTTCTTAAATTCCTACCTCTTTTCCATACTGCTCCATCGTCGGCATATAATGCCTTTCCAATATTTGGATTAACTTTTTCATATATATCATTAATCATTAAATTAAATAAAATTGGACTGATGACACTTTCTTGTGGGGTACCATTCATAATATCATACGGTGCTGACAATTCTTCCCCTATTCTTATTTAAATTTAATTAAAAGTCCTTCCCTCCATAAAGTGTCGTATGCTTTTTCAATATCAAAGAAAACCACAAAAAGATATTCTTTCATTAGAAGTGCTTTCTTTGCATCATTTTCAAATAAGATCAGAGCATCCATTGTAGATCTCTTTTTCCTAAAACCACTCTGATCTGGTGATAATATTTCATTTTTCTCCAAAAAGTAATTCAACCTTCTTACTATCATTTTCTCCATTACTTTGCACAATGTAGATGTGAGTGCAATTGGTCTATAGCTGTTAGATTTTGTTGCATCTTTCCCAGGTTTAACTATTGGTATCACTATTGCACTTTTCCAATCTTTAGATAAAGTACTTTCGTTCCATACATGATTATATCAATTCAATAATGCTTTAATGGCTATCTCTGGTAAGTTTTTTAGCATACTATAACTGATCATGTTTCTCCCTGGTGTTGTATTCTTTGAATTGTTAATAGCTATTTTCCCGTTCTCTTCTATTACAGGGATCTGCTTATAGTTATTAATACCATTCATTTTCCGAATCATTCTCCAAACCACATGCATTTCAGTCTCTCTCCCAACTGTACTGCAGAACTCTTGCCACACTTTTCTTTTTGCATTTTAAATTACCCTTCTTGCAATTGCCCTTTTCTTCTGATACTCTACGATTGTATCTTGATAATCTTTTTAAACTTCAAATGCGTTATTTCTTTCTCTAATTGCCCCTGTGCAATCTTCTGACCACCATAGTACACTTTTATTTTTCTTTCCATTATCTCTTATTAAAAGAATAGTCTGTTTTGCTGCAAAGATAATTCCTTCTACTATTTTATTATATTTTTCCTCAACACTTCCTTCCAGTTTCATATTGTTGAAATTTTCTTCACACAACATATAAAATTCCTTCCATTTTGCCTGTTTAAATCTCCACCTTACACATCGATTAAAATGTTGCTTTTGTACTGCATTTTGAATTTCACATATTACTGGCCAATGATCACTGCCCATATTATCTTCATGCACTGTCCAAGTACATTTACCAGCTAATGCTGCTGACATTATTGTGAGATCTAAACATGAAGTGCTACCTCTTGTTATATCCATTCTTGTTGGCTTCCCATCATTCAAACAAACCAGTGAATGCTCTTCTATAAATTCTTCTATTATTTCTCCGTTATTATCAGTGTTTTTACTACCCCATAAACCATTATGTGCATTCAAATCCCCACACATAATAATTTTGCCCTGTGTGTCACCCATCACCTCTTTTAGAAAAGTATCACTTATTTCTTTACATGGATTATACAAATGTATAATTCTAATTACTTCATTCATTCCCATTATTTCTATATGTATGTATTCTACATTACTATTTTATATATTCTTTTATATGCTATGCTTTCTTTAATAAATGTTGCACACCCTCCACCTCTGCCATTTTCTCTGTCTTTCCGCTCTACTACATATCCATTGATCTTAAATTCCAAGGAGCTATTTAACAACGTTTCTTGGATACAAATATTGTCTGGTGTTTTTCCCATTTCTGTGATATGTTTTTTAAATTCTTGCCCATTTGCTATTAAGCTCCTGGCAATCCAATGTAATAGTAGGAACGACATTATAGAATGATGTATTGTTACTCTGAGTCATGTCCAAAGCAACAGCTCCTTCTTTTGCTTTTAAAATCTCATTGACTTCTTCAGCTGAATTTAATGTTAACTTTAGGAATTTGTTAGCACATCCTACAAATATCTTTAACTTGTCTGACTTCTTTTCTACTTGTGCTGTGCCATTTACCACTGCACAAATAAATGCCACAAAATCAATTTTGTTCATCACAAACAGAATATCTGATTCATTTCTTGCAGGATTTACATTATTCTGGATGGAAGATTCCACATTGATTCCTTGCACATTTATTGTCTTTGTTTCTGCTTTGCCTTTTATCTTATGGGTAGCTTCTGCATATGTTATATTTTGCACTGTCTTTATTTTTTGTATTTCCAGAGCTTCTTGTTGTATGGGGCATCCTGCATAGGCAGCGCTATGGTCTCGACCACAGTTGCAACATTTAATCTCTGTTCCTTCCTCACACTTGCCATACTCATAGTCTCCTCCGCATTTTGCACAGCGCATATTCCCTTTACAGGTATTTGCAGTGTGTCCTATGCATTGGTATTTAAAACATCTCAAAGGAGGGGGTATATACTCTCGTACCGAAAAGCTTATAAATCCTAGCTTCACTTTTTTTGGTAGGGTTTTTCCTTCAAATTGAATGGAAACGGTGAATGGACAGACTGGTTTGAACTGACAAAGTCTACAGTAACTCAGCTAACCACTCTGTACAATTGTGGTGAGAAGAATATCATCTCGGAATGCTTTTCTGAGATGTGGGTTGGTGCTGGGGGGACCTATTCAATATTAGTCATGTGGTTTTAATGTTGTGGCTGATCGGTGTATATATTCAAATTGACTCTTTATATTTCAGGTGACATGTTACTGACTTCATCTAAGTGGTTTGTCAGCATCGAGGGCAGAGTTACACATTCTGTTGACAACCAGCTAGACTTTGCTTCTGCATTGTTTGTGTTCTTTGGGTGTTTCTATGTTTTTAATATAGAGTATCAGGAGCCAGCTAGTGCTTCCTTAGAGTTCATTCAGAGGTAAGTGCATGCATGACTTAATTATATCTTTGGGAACCAGTCAAAATTTTGGTTTGGGTAATTGGTATTTGGGCACTCTTTGTCGTTTATTACCAGAGTAGGACATATAAAGCCTTTAATATTTGGGGAAAGCTCTCTCTCTGTTCCTCCTTTCATCCTCTCCACCTCTGGCTCTCCTTCCTCTCTCTCCTTTCATCCCCCTTGTAGTATTAAACCATGTTCTGTAACGTTTGTGCTACAGATAGACATGATTGATACATTAAATCATGAAGCTTTGTGCTCAATTTATGTAACCATATCTACACACTACTCTTAACACTTACGCTTAATGTTAAAAAATAATTAATCAGGGAGTCACGTGGTGCAATGCGAGGTTCGAATGTGTGAATGGCGAGCTCTGTGCACTTTGCTAATTTTAATATTTTTTGTGTCATAAACTGGTCAGACTTGATACACCCCGATTCTTAACTGTTCTAGGAAGACAATTTATCAAAGAATTCAAAAGCTCTGGAGACATCAAAAGACACGTACGTTTTCAAGCTGAAGCCCCCGAGCACCAGGCACAAGCCCGGGAGTCGATTTGGCTGGTGAGGTGAAAGAAATTCTGCGACAATTGAGGAACGTGTCGGCAATGGTGACAAAGGTCGTTGCTTACTTGGAGGATTTTGCTGTAATGCGTCGATCGATCACTGCCATGGAGACAAAATTCACTGAGATGGTTACAAGAGTGGCAGATGTGGAAAAACAGATTGACTATCTGGAGTCATTGGATAGGGAATTAGCTGCTAATTTGCTAGTGACCAAGGTGGACTTAGAGCAGGTTTGCGATAAGTTGGAAGATATGGAGAATCCTAAACAGGGCAGCACACTCCATTTTAAGTGCTCCAGTGTAACCCAGATTTTTGTTAGCCAAAAAATGTTTTTGTGGTAATCAATATTATGCTACAAAAGGCCATTGATTGAGCTGAACTTGTACTGAATCCAAAATATTATTTTAAAATTAACATTGCTGGAACAAAATTCAACAAATTCATTAACTTCAGATTTAGTCTTTTGTACTCACATCTTTAGACTTACACTAGCAGCTTGGATGCAGCATTAATCGAGCTCAATAGTTTTCAGTTTCCGATGCCATTTTAGAAATTCACAATTTACAGTCAGCCATAATTATCTTAAACAATGAGTGAAAGTCTCCAAAAACAGTTACTGAGATCAAGTGAGTAGTATTCAGCTGGTCATGTGATCCTAACATGACCGCACCCATGAGGTCTCCACTGCCCCATGTAGAATAAAACAGCTTTTATATGGTAACTGATAACTGGAGTCTTCATCTCACGTGAGTGCTCATAATTTTTTACATATATTTCAAAATTATAAATAATTTCTTCAGGGGTAAAACTTCTTTAATGGGGAAAAAATTACTGAGTGCACCTTTAAGAGTTAAGTTACTGTAGTCACAGTAAGAATTGTGTAGAGATTATTTCACAGGAGTCTACCATTATCCTATAATAATAAAAAAAAATGGTATTATTAAACTGCTATATTGCAGTCTCATTCTTATAATTGTATTTTTGTTGATGTTGATGTTATTTCTTCATGAAAGCACAAAAGATGGTTCATTTTTTTATTGGTACATGAATGACTTGAACTTAATATAATAATTTATTATAAAAATAATGATGATATAAACATTCCAGTAACATTTCAATAGAACAGTACAAGTAACAAGGTAATAAAAGGCAGGGTGACAATGTGAAAAAAAGAAAGAAAAACAATCACTATCAACTATCAACTCTTAAACTATTTAACTATCAACTTTACATCCGACTTTTTTCACTGAGTAACTGTCCTGATGTCCAGCTCTCTTTATTGTTGGTCTTCTTGCTCGACGAATTCTGTGTTCCAAAATGTCTCTGTTGACGTGTTCTACCCTAGTTTTTAGTTGTCTTTGAAGGCAACTGAAGCCATTCCCTAGCTGTTCCCCCTACTCAGAAATGTCTCCAAATGTCAGGGGATACATAGCCACAATGTGTCGTGCCACTTCCCAGCAGGCAGCTAAGTTTGGGTTCAGGCAATGGACTTGCATAGCTGCCACAACAATCCTAACAAACTCTCTTCTTGGTCCAGGCCGTGCCCTCTCCCCAATGGATGTTGCCTGAACAAGAGCTGCAGGCGTGCATTCCCAAGGGAGCTGGAAACTTGTGATCCAATTAGAATTTGCAGGAGAGTAAGAAATGAAAGGTTGTTCAGGAAGGGACTCAGTTGATGATATTGGAGTGAGTGTGATCTTATTAGGTGTACCATCCTCTTGTCCATTGGGTTCTTGGAAAAAGTGTTTAAGGAGATACATAGAAACAGGTATACATTGAAAAGGCAGAAATTTACTCTCTTCAGGGGCTTCTTCACTATTATTAGGGTTGGGAACCGAGAACTGGAAGTGGTTGTCCGATATGGGTTTATTAATAAAACACATTTAGTAAAGAACTTTTATTTAGCACTACTGTATATTTACTCAAAATTTCACTCAAAACAAATCCTTTAAAAATTTGATTTGATTTTAGTCATCCCGTTCCAGTAATTTGTTTGCATGTAATTCAATTGTAATTATATTAGCAAAAAGGAAATAACAACAGTGCACACAGAAGTCCAGAACCACAGATAGCATGTGCGCATTGGCAATCAAACTAATTTGACATAAACCGATAACAATTCCGAATATCAGATGAATTATCAGTCTCTGCGAAATATCTGTTGACCACTAACCTGTACTTATCCACAACTGGTTCTTTTTTTTTTTTTTAAATACCACATCAAATAATTCTCATGACTTTCAGTTCCATTAACATTTCTCTAATGGGCGTTCTTCCATCAATGTGGACCGAACACTATTCTGAAATACTCTTGACAGATTTTCTTGTGCTACCATTAAGAAGTACTGCAACAGCGCTACTAAATCAGCAGTATAAAACAAACAACGCCACCAGTATAGTCGAAATCCTGAACAAATAACACTTAAGAGCCAGTTCTTATGAATCTAGACTAGAATCTACACCGTAAAGCATAGATTCCCAAACTAATGGCACGTACGAGTGAGTTAATTTTAATCCGTACAGCGAAACATGCAATGCTACCTCACAAATGAATGACTCTTATCAGCTGCATCTTTTCAGAAAATCTAAAATTGTATCAATTGCAAGTCATTCATTTTATCATGTCTGACTCTAAACAAACTAAGAATTGTTAGCATGGTATGTGTACTGAAGGCTTGTGGGTCTTTAATCAGATTAATTACTGAAAGAGTGTAGATATGAAAATGTGTTGTTAAAGATACATGTGTTTTGTTGTAGTTCGTGGTATTTTATTAAAACAATTTAGAATATATATATATCTTAAAATAACCTTTTGCAAAAATCTGTTCTGTCAAAATCTGAAATGATCTAATCAGTTTGTGACAGGTTGCTAAGGGCTGTAAATCCAATATTAATTGCATTTGTTATTTCCACAAAAAAAATTAAAAAAACTCAGCAAAAAAGAAACGTCCTCTCACTTTCAACTGCTTTTATTTTCAGCAAACTTAACATCTGTAAATATTTGTATGAACATAAAAAGATTCAACAACTAAGACATAAACTGAACAAGTTTCACAGACATGTGACTAACAGAAATGAAATAATATGTTCCTGAAATCAAAAGGAACAGTCAGTATCTGGTGTGGCCACCAGCTGCATTAAGTATTGCAGTGCATCTCCTCATCATGGACTGCACCAGATTTGTCAGTTCTTGTTGTGAGATGTTACCCCATTCTTACTCCAAGGCACTTGCAAGTTCCCAGACATTTCTGGGGGAATGGCCCTAGCCCTCACCCTCCGATCCAACAGGTCCCAGACGTGCTCAATGGGATTGAGATCTTGGATTTTCACTGGCCATGGCAGAACACTGACTTCCTGTCTTGTAGAAATCACGCACAGAACGAGCAGTATGGCTGGTGGCATTGTTATGCTGGAGGGTCATGTCAGGATGAGCCTGCAGGAAGAGTACGACATGAGGGAGGAGGATGTCTGCGAGAATAGTTGCGATGAGGTTTCAAATACCTCTGCTAAGGGGGTGACTGTAAATTTTGCCTCTTTCTCTCTTATCCTCTTATGGACAGTCATGGAAACTTAAAAGTGTATTCTTTCTTTTTTTTCCTCCCCTTTCCTCCCCAATTCCGGATGTCCACATTGTCGATTGTGGGACGATGTCCATTGTCTGTAAAACATGCAGGTATCATTGTCACGTATTCCCTGTTGACATTTGTTTTGTGCTTTTTGATTGGTTTTGATTTGATTGATTGTTTCTCATTCCATGATTGTTTCCCCTGGTGTTCCTCGTTTTCCCTAGTGTATTTAAGCCCTTGTTTCCCCCAGTCAATTTGTCAGTTATTGCATGTTTGTTATGCTCTGTGCTAGGTTCCCTGTGGTTTTCTTTATTCCAAGTTTTCTTGTTTTTTAAAAATAAAGCTGCGTTTAGATCTTCATTCTTTGCCTGCCTCGTCACAGAATAACTGACCTGACATGGATCTTGCAGCGGTCTTCCTCCAGTTGAGCTGAGCTCAACCTCCCTATAATTGAATACTCATGTCTGTTCAGCACCATTGCCTGATGCACTGGATTTACTGATGGGCATCTGAAGTCCATTTACCAGATCTGCCTCCTTGCCCATGGATGGTACGAATTGCCGGAGACCGGTGAATACACGTGGGAAGAGTACGTGAATTTAATATTAGAGACGTTTGCTTCTGAGGGTACTACCAACAAGCCAACGCCCATGCCTGCCACGGCCAACGAGCCAACGCCCACGCCTGCCACGGCCAACGAGCCAACATCCACGCCTGCCACGGCCAACGTCCACGCCTGCCACAGCCAACGAGCCAACACCCACGCCTGCCACGGCCAATGAGCCAGAGGTCTCTTCCATCCCAGAGCCAGCATTGCCAGCCTCGTCCGTCCCAGAGCCAGTGTTCACAGCCTCCTCCGTCCGGAGGAGGAAGAGAAGATAGGCTTCTGTTCCCCAGTCTCCGCCTTCCAGGGATCCGCCTCCCGAGCCTTCCACGGCTCTGCCTCCCGAGTCTTCCACGGCTCTGCCTCCCGAGTCTTCCAGGGCTCCGCCTCCCGAGTCTTCCAGGGCTCCGTCTTCCAGGGCTCCGCCTCCCGAGTCTTCCAGGGCTCTGCCTACCGAGTCTTACACGGCTCCGCCTCCCGAGTCTTACACGGCTCCGCCTTCCAGGGCTCCACCTCCCGAGTGTTACACGGCTCCGCTACCTGAGCCTTCCATGTCTCCGCTCCCTGAGCCTTCCATGTCTCCGCCTATTGAGCTTTCCACGCCTCCTGAGCCTTCCACGTCTCCACCTCCTGAGCCTTCCACATCTCCTCCTTCCACGGCTCTGCCTCCAGAGCCTTCCACGCCTCCGCCTCCAGAGCCTTCCACACCTCCACCTCCAGAGCCTTCCACGCCTCATGAGCCTTCCACGACTCCTGAGCCTTCCGCGGCTCCGCCTCCAGAACCTTCCACGTCTCCTGAGCCATCCACATCCCCAGAGTCCTCCACAGCTCCGCCTTTCAAAGCTCCGTCTCCCCCGGAGTCTTCCATGGCTCCACATTCCACGGCTCCGCCACCAGAGTCCTTCATGACTCCGCCTTCCATGGCTCCGCAGCCAGAGACTGCTCCTGACCCAGTCCCTGCCCGTTGGCCTCCTCCCAGGCCTCCTTACCCAGTTCCTGTCCTGTGGCCTCCTCCCAGGCCTCCTGACCCAGTCCCCGTCTTGTGGCCGCCCCAAGCCCCCCCCCACCCAGCCTCCTGACCCAGTCCCCGTCCTGTGGCCGCCTCCCAGGCCTCCTGACATTCCCCGTCCTGTGGCCGCCTCCCAGGCCTCCTGACCCAGTCCCTGTCCACCTCCTACGCCTCTTGATCCTGGCCGTCCACCTGATCTGCTCTGGTCCCCTTGGTCTCCTGACCACGGCCCTGATCTGCTCCCGAACCTTGCCATGTTCCCCTGCTCTCCTTGCCCCTTGTGCCCCCTTGGACTGCTGGTTTACCCCTTACCCTTACAGTTCCTGTTTGGTTTTTGTAGACCTTTGTAGTTTAATTTTTTGATTGGTTTTCCCCTGATTGTTTCTCATTCCATGATTGTTTCCCCAGGTGTTCCTTGTTTAAGCCCTTGTTTCCCCCAGTCATTTTGTCAGTTATTGCATGTTTGTTATGCTCTGTGCTAGCTAGTGCCCTGTGGTTTTCTTTATTCCAAGTTTTCTTGTTTTTTTTAAATAAAGCTGCGTTTAGATCTTCATTCTTTGCCTGCCTCGTCGCAATCATTCAATTTTATATTGCTTTAATCAATTATTTAGAGTTTTACCTTTGTGCAGTGAGATGGAAAATGACTTCAATAAATCAGATGATTTGTAGAAGGAATAACACTTTTTATTATATAATAAAATGAATAAAAATATGAAATAATGAGAATAAATGCAATAATACAGAAAAATGTATTATTGATTATAAAATGTTATGTAGATATATCTTAAGGATATATCCAAGGACTAAGTCCTGGAATGAACTTAATAACAGTACAATGCCTTGTCTTTATCTAATGAACTAAGTAAATGAAAGAAGCTTAAGTTAAAGTACGGATAGTAAGATGAGGCTTCAAAGCTGGAAGTCAGATGCAGAGAGCCAGAGAGCTTAGCTGTTTGTCAATGAAGACCAAACTTTTAAGTTATGGTCTTTATACCTTCTTGAGACTGTGCCAAGCAAGACTTCCTTTCTTGGTACAGCGAGTTCTACAAAATTTACGTAGTTGTAATTCAGGGTGTCAAGTCATATTGCTATGACCTATTGAAAAGTGTGAAAGCTGTGGTTAGATGGATTGCAAAATTTGTGCATACATTCTAGCAAAAGCACTCGTAAATATCATGCTCAGCAAGGTACGCACACACAGATGTCAAACAGGCATCCTGTGTGTGCAGACTGTCTGAACAAATAACAATTATAAATTTAGCTCTCTCTGTATCCTGTTCTGAGCAACATTTGAGTAAAATAGGCACCGTGCATCAGAAAGTGTAGAGTTTAATATTTGACCTGTGAGTGTTGAATGTGTGAATGCAGCATCTGTCCCGTTCATCATCTTCTCAGATGCATTTTTTCGCGCCGATTGAAGTTCACTCTCCAGTAAATGACATTTCTGTTGCAGAGACTCGATTTGATTTGTACATCGTGATATCTCTAATCGCACAAAAGACGAACTCTCCTCGAAAAGTTTGCCTATTTCAACAATCGCTGTCTTTGCCAGCATTTCCATTATGGATGTTAACTGTGTCTGAAAATCAACAGTATTCATCACGTCCATCATTCACGGGAGTATTTAACTGTGTCAGAAATGGTCTTCAGTCTGGCAGCTCTATTAATGTCTTAATAAAGCTGCTTACTTCTATTCCCAACAAACAATAATTAAGGGTGTTAATTATAATTTTTCCGTTGATGGAAACAAAGTACTTAAACAGAAAAGAATCATGGGACAAATTACCATAAACCACCATGTAAACGTGCTATTAGAAAATAAAATGGAGTAGTCTCTAATATTACAAATATGAACTTACTAATAAAGAGAAGTGTCTTTTCTAGTGATCCATCCTAATGGTAAATACTTTGTAAAAAATAAAGAAAAGAGATATTTATAGGATTTAAGTGTTAGCAAATCAAAGTAACTTTGGATCTTATGTGCTTATGTTCATCATATGGGAGGGGTGGGGTGTTCCCTGGTTGTTTTCACCTTCTGAGAGGAGTTGTGGACCTCCTTGGTCATTTTCATCACCCGTCGGCCCGCTATCATTTAAACGTTTTCTTTCTGGCGGCCGTCCAGGGCCCAAAGTGCGGCTGCCCATCCTGCACTGCCTTCAGTTACGCCACTGGTGAGACCATGTCAAGCTTAATTTGTTTTTTATTCATTTATTTATTTTGTATCTTTTTTACAATTACTCCCTCCAAAATCTCATACTGTCAGAGTATGTACTATATTTGATGAAGGACGCACTTCTCGGATGGTGGAAACAGTACATTCTTTAGGTATGCATGCCAGCAGTAGGCCTATGAATAGGTTCCGGTAATACCAGGAATATGGGTATTGACCCCTGACCCGAATATATGACATAATAACAACAGTGAAAATAATGTTTTGAATGTGACATCCCCTCAGCTCCAGAGGAATTATGGGATTGAAAAGTGTCCAGTCGATCCGCACTTCAGAATCTTGCGGTAAATAGTAGGTCCTCTGGGTACTTAGCGCTTACTGTGCTATGAATACTGAGGATTCGGACATACTACCAAAGACTATTTAGCCCAAGTCAGAGCACTTGTATTAAAATTATTGGGAGAATTTGGAAGCACGCAATATGTTGGATGTAGAAAAAGTAGCCCCACCATACATGTAAAAGATGTAATCACATTTTAGATACAGACGTCGCCTGTCAGTCATCTCAATAATGTGCATGCACATTAGATGGACCAGCTTGTTTTTTTGTGTGATCTGAGCAAAAGAAGCACAATTTATGATACAATTGTTGTCAGATTTAACTGCTGATTTGAAATATGTTCTTTGTAACCTTGTACCAACCATTTTGGATATTTTGGCCTTTCCCTATTCAAGTAGATAAGAGCTATACTTTCATGCCGCTTGTTTCCATAGAAAATTGCTGCCTGGGATTCCAAATATGACCTTCATATGGACTGACTTGCCTTAAATGGGAATTTGATAGCATTCCATTGGCACAATGTATTTTGCATACTACATATAAGTGATGTATGTATATTCATACACAGCATAGGACAAAAAGTGTGAAATAAATTTTTTAATAAATACATTTTATGAGAATGAATGGGAATTTTCCAACTGAAGCCTTTTATCTATGCTCACCTTTTAGAATTGGATGGTACTTCTATTTGGTCAAAGTGTAGATGATCTTGTGAAAGTCACCAACTCCAAAATCACCACACCTGAAATTTAGGTTTGGGGTTTTAGTTTATAAAATATGTATTCCTCTTCACTGTATTAAAGCCTGTACAGGTGAAAATAACTCGCTTTTGGTGTCCCTCTGTGGACATTCCACATGGAAAATGGAGCTCACATGTCCCCATATGCCCAACAACACTTACTGCTTTGGCCACTGGGGGCAGTGTTTCAATTGTGACTTTGACTTTTAGTCACTCTTATCTACTTTTAGTCAAAGTCACAATTTCACTGTGAGATCAGCCTTTTTTAGTAGTGGGGATGTACCTGCTTCAATAGACTTGAATTGTGTATGTAAATGCTGTTCTGTAATCATTTTAGCATTATATACTGTTCTTCTGATGGTTTGGTTACTTTAGGTTTACCTGGTCTTGCTGTATGAAAACTATTTGGTTTCCGAAATTGCCTTTAGCGTTCATTGTACTGCCCTTAGAAATCTTTTCCATAGCTGCAATGTTGCGCTGTGCTTTTTCAGCACTCTAAACTCTATCCTCAAACTGCTTCACTAAGCTCCTTCTGACATGCTTAAAATAAGTTTTCAACAATGTAACTTACTATGACAGGTGGTTGTACATTTTGAGAACTCGGACAGACATTTTTTTGTGGCCACTGGAAAGTTTAAACAGATAGTGCTCAATGAAATTCATTGTGTGAGTGATGGGTTTTGGATACTCCACGCTAAATATAAAATAGACAGCAAAGAGACACTCCAGAGATTCTGCCACCCCCATGTCATCAGTGAGAATAATGACATCATCCATACTGCCTCTTTTCGCATCTAGGGGGTTTGATGCTCCATGAAAAATGATTGTTGGGGTTGGACTTGCTGATTCCTGTACAGAAACCCTTACACTGTGAAAACAAAGGAATTTAAATTTTTGCATAAAAACAGAAAAAAAAAGACAAATTGAAATATAAATTTTCAAGGCAGAAGAGAAACTTGCCATTTTCTCTGAATAATGATGGCAAAATGAGTAATGCACCATTCTTCTCCAGATCTGCAATATCAGTAAAAAAAACTTGTTTTTTTGGCTCAAAGTTTTTATTATCTAGCAGTGAGGAAAACTATGTAAGAATACTGTACACTATGTGACCATAAATATGTGGACACCCAAAAATTGTTGAATTATTATGGTCAACCTGATGTTTCAATAATTGGTTTATTCTCACTTGATCAATTATACTTGTTTTTAGATTGTGTAAAAACTAAACATTTAATTCTGTGATCTTTAATGTCTATATATTTTTGTGTATTGATTGTTGTGATGGTTTTAAGTACTTGAGTTTTTGTATAATCATGATGACTGTTTATTGGGTGATTAATAATGTGTAAATTGTTTTAATCATGTGATCTTTTAGGCACTAAATGTTTGTTATTAACTGGTATGTACTGCAACATATCATGTTTGTGAATGTAGGTATGCGTGATGAGGTCATGGAAATGTTGAAAAAGAAGAGGGTGGGTAGGATGATTTTTGTACACATTGTGGAAGGCCTAAGTGCCGAAACGTCTGTGTTTCCCCAAACATGTAAAAAAAAGTGATACAAGTGTATCATCATATGTTATAACATGGTTGCAGTGATTTAATAACAATAAGAAAGGATCATTAGTAGTCATCATGTTTCCATCCAAGACAAGTTACACATTTAATTTATTCCAAAAATTGGAAAATCGGCAAAAGCGATTGCGAATAAAGTATCGTTTCCATCCCATGTGTTCAAGAGAACAAAACTGTGACTTCCAGGAAAATGGCACAAATGGAAGATGGGGTAGCTACTGTGGCTCTTTTGTTCAATGTAATAAACGACTTGTGGTAATTTACTTGAATGCAGACAAAAGGCTCTCACAAACTAATGTTTGCTTGCGATTGGTGGCAGACACCTTATATCTAGGAACGAAAGTATGTTAGGCAGTTCTGGTAGGTACTGTATTCGTAGCCAATCATTTTGATGACAGGCTTTGGCTCCAACATTTCATAATGACTAGGGCAACATTTGAGATGCTATTGGATCGATGTTTAGAAGTAAATTTGTCAATAGTTCACTTTGACTTCCACTCCTTTCCACTCTTAATATTTTAGGGCATTCTCCAAATTAACGTGAAGGTCCTTTCTAAAATGTATCTTAATTTCATGAAGCACCTTCATCACAAAAGAACATGTATTAAACATTTTTTGACCCTCTAATTTCATAGTTAAATATGATTGATCTGTTCTGAAACAGTAGATCGTAACCAGGGCTGGACTGGTAATCTGGCATACCGGGCATTTCCCAGGTGGGCCGACGCACTTTGGAGCCGTTCAGGGGTGGACTGGCCATCGAGAGAACCGAGCGGCCAATGGGTCGGCTACAAAACGTGTCGAATGGGACACGCGTTATGCAGAACGGACCACAAAACGGCGCAGTGATATGCAGAAAAGGACAGCGAACAAGTTCAAGTTAAAATCGACCAACCTCCTGGGTGTAAGTAAGATCAGTTGTCTTTGTCTTTTTAATATGTTAATATGCGTTAGTTAATATACAGTACGCAGAAATGATTCTGAATTTCGGTGTTCTGTAGCTCATATATTTGAAGATACATTTTTAATAATATAATCAGAATGACTTTTATATGCCAGTATGTCAGGTACAGGGATTTGTTCACACATGTGGGGGAATTAACATAACTTACAAGGGAAATCAGTCACAGTAAAAACAGTGGCTTAACAAAAAGATTTTGCAATAGTGAACAGAACAATATAATAAACAGGTACGTACAATACAGTAATGACCAGAACGGAAACAAGATTTGAGGAATGGAGAAAGAGATCTCTGATAGAATAAATGTGGGAGAAGGAAATGATTGGTCTGTAATGTACCTCCGCTTCAAAGCCAAGGCCATCAGAAGATGTGCGGTCCATCAGATTTCTTTTAACACCAAATTTCTTCATCTCTTGAAATGTTGATGATTTGGGGCGGCTGTGGTTCAGGTGGTAGAGTGGGTTGGCCACTAATTGCAGGATTGGTGGTTCAAATCCCGGCTCACACGACTCCACATGCTGAAGTGTCCTTGGGCAAGACACTGAACCCCAAGTTGCTCCCAATGGTAGGCTAGCGCCTTGCATGGCAGCTCTACCGCCATTGGTGTATGAATGTGTGTATGAATGGGTGAATGTGTCACAGTGTAAAGCGCTTTGAATACCGTTAAGGTTAAAAAGGTGCTATATAAGTGCAGACCATTTCTTGAAACGCATACAATGTGACTAGAAGTACTATGAGCATGTAAAATACACAGTACAATGGCACATACATGACCAGAGGGACTGCAGTGCTTCAAGAGAGGAAACTTTGTAATCAGACTCACCAGAACATCAGAAAATATTTTGTGGCTTGGATCCCTACCATAAAGATAATCTCAATTGAAGTTTAAAGGCAATAGAATGGGACAGTAACGATTTATTGTAATATCTCATTCTAGCCAATCAAAACTAAATTTATGCTGGAATTTAGGATTTACTAACAGGCACTGAATATAATACCCAAAACAACTTCTTTCAGCTAACGGTTTTGGATTCCACGGGAGGATCGAATACTTCATAACAATGGAACTGAGTGTCTTGCATACTCAGAAATGTAACTGGCTGTTTTGATGAGGGGAATAGATTGTCCACCATCTGCTCTGTTAAACCAAGCAGGGTTTCCTCTAGTCATTTGTTTAATGATTAATCTGCATTTATTGATTAAAAATTAAGCTTTTAATCTTCTCATATTATGCATGTGAAGGCCTGTGGCATGCACAAATACAACAACAATAAAAAACAAGCAACAATGTTAAAGACGCTGTAAGGTATGTTAGCTGTTTTGGAACAACTGACTTAGCCGCTGATATAAATCAATTAAATAAATGTGCAATTTTATAACAGCAAACCCAAACAGTTACACTGACATTGCATAGGTACTATGACTTTGCAGTCAAAAAAAATCTAGCAAAATAGCATTCTCACACAACAAACTGATTGCTGTCAAACCGTAGCTCTCAGCTTCTTGCTGCCCAACTGGCTAAACAAAGAATCTAACTGCAGCCTGTTTTTTTTTGTTGTTTTTTTTGCAGCTGTTAACAAAGCCTACGGCTATTACTTAGATGTGATATTTCAGGCAGATTAAATAAATAAGTAAATAAATAACTCCCCACAATTTAAAAAACAAAAATCACTTCTTTTTTTTTTGAAAGAAAAAAGCAAAGTAAATTTAAAAGTGTAATCTAAAAATCAATTACAAAATACTTTATAATAATGAAAACACTAGTAGGGCTGTCAATCGGCTTTTTTATCAATGTAATTACATTATGTGCAATTAATTAATTAATCACAATTAATTACATATACTGTAGCAATATTTGCTGTGACCCCCAAATAAAGATAATTAAATATATAAAATAAAAATGATACTTACAGTTCAATAAATTGAAATGAAAAATATCATTAATAACTATAATTCAAAAACATCACATACTTGTTGCAGACAAGTAACGCATTGATTAGACAATGGCTTGCCGCTCTAGTGGACAATATATTGTTTGTTTTATTTCTATATCATTGAACATAAGTCTACTATTGGCCTATAGTCCATATAGTAATCCATTTTATATTTGAGTGCATAATTCTGTCAGATGTAGGCGACAGAGCTGTTCTCACATCGTTCTCGCGTTCCATCAGTGCTATTTTTTTGTTGGTAAACTTTTGTCAGACAGATGCTTTTTGAGTGGCTAACTTTGTTTGCATTGCATCTCATTGATATTCATTGTCTCGCACCATAGCTCTGCATTTTTTAGGATGCTGTGTCAAGTTAAACGTAGTTAGTAACTTTGAAAAAGGCGTCTCAAGACCCCTGAATTCAGTTATGCTCTAGCTATCTTTGAACGCAATAGCGCGTCCTGCCGTGTGAGGTTCCTCATTTTGTGTTGTCTGCAATCTGTAATTGTGCCTGTAGAGGCGGAGTTGCGCTGATTACCTCATGCTAACTGCTACTCACAAAAAACATGATAGTTGTACTTCAAGCATGAATTGTTCCAAATTGGAAGGAAAATTCATTATCATGGAATTTATGCAAGGGGACATGATTAATTGCGTTAACTTTTGAACACATCATTTTTTAGATAATTAATCGCACTAAATGAACGCATTAAAATGACAGCCTTAGGCCACAACCATGCTAATCTATTTAAGCTTGAAAGCTCCATCCAGTTTCCGAACGTCACCGTTTCCAAAGGATGTGGCTATGGAGAGCACTTTAAAAAGTCTCTTTTCGGTGGAGGAAAATACCAGTCTAGTGTGGATGAGAGGTGTAAATGTAGCTAAATCAATGCGTTTCCAAATGACAATGTGAGGTGTAGATGTGAAAAAAGTGTGGACATACCTTAAAGGTGCTGTAAGCGATTTTAGCATTCTGAAGCTTTCACGTGACATCGGCGAATTAGCCACGGCCCTACTTCCAAACCTCCGCCCTACAAAGATAATTTTGAGAACAAACCCGAGCAAAAGAGCAGCATTGTTTGTTCCTGTGGCTGTCAAATTCAACAGTGGCACAATAGCGCCCTCTTCTGACAAACATTATGAATCATAGCCTCAATGATCCCACTATGAGAACGAGCAAAATGATTGACAGGTGAAAAGAGTCAATGTCAGAGGAATGTTTGATGTTTACAAGAGTATACAGCTGTCACAGAGACTGGTGAGATATCTCAGGACACTTATTTTATTCATATCTTTAAGGGAGTAGGAACATTTTTTGCATTCTTTTCTATGAAAAAAATCACTTACAGCATCTTTAAAGACTAGCATATATAATTTTCATCTCAAAAGGTTGTTTGTTTTTATATAGAGATTTTCTGTTGAGGTAAAAACTCTTGAACATTCTGTTTTCAGAGTGCAGTTTGTACAATTTTTGTATCGTTACAGTAGCTTTAACAAATATAGTTGTGTGACATGACAAAAGTGGCAAAATTTTAATGTGAATTACATTGAGAAAGGCAATTACTGTAAATTAAAGATTTTCCAGATGAAAAACTTATTAGATGTGGTTAAAATTTCTTTGATTTTGTATACTGTTAATTGAAAATATGCTTAAACATGAAAAAAAATGCATCTCTGATTATCGGTTGCTGCAAATTTACAACAAAGTGTAATATTTTATTTAGAGAATCAGTTAATAACAACAACAATTGATTTAAAATTATTTAAAATCCATTTAAAATTAGACAATGCTTGTAATCAATGGATATTAAAATGGACAAGTTGTTCTCTTTTGTGTTGGTAAGTGATAAGTCTATTTACTACACATGTAAGCAAACAACAGTTTTCAATTACAATAAAAAAGCTGTTTCCATGGTTACATTTATTTCATGTCAGGTAAAATATTATTCAAGAGCATCTTGAATAAATTCCCTGTTCAACAGCCTTACATTCTATAATGACCTGATAGCTGTGAAACTTCCTAAACATATATTCACTTAAAGGGATACTTCACCTCTGGGAAGATGAATGTGTATTTAAAATTGGTCATTTATATAGTATAAATGTGAAATTATTTTTGAATTTGAAGCATTCTAGACTGATAAAAGGCAGAAAATGTATTTTTTACACATGTGGCTGAAAGACAACAACTCCCAGAATGCACTTGCTTTGCTGCCCTTACGAGGCCACTCCCAAACCACGCCTACCGGTTACAGGCGGCAGTATCTGAAAATATGATACAACTATGCTTGCTTTGATACATCGTGACTCTATAAATCGTGAGTTAGTTGATAAATTGACTGACTACGCGGGAAGAACATTATGATTCCGGGTGTCCAAACTCTGTACATGACGTCTTAGTAACAAAAAAAAAACAAACAAAATACTCACTTTACACTAAGCCGTCTGTTTGTCCCTGCGAGCTTTGGCTGGCGTTTCCAGTTTATCTTCGGGATCCTAAAATAAGTTTCCAGGACTCCCCTGTCCATGTGTGATACAAAACTTGGGTGCTCAGTTATACATGCTCAAGTTATCGGTGCAGTTTCATCAGCGGATTCAGCGATCTCGAATAGGACTAGGACAGCAATAGGACTCTCTATCTGTTTCCATAAGCGCACAGCGAGAGCACTGACACCACCAGTCCGCCCCAACTCGAGTCTGGCCGGGCTCATCCTCCTGGTTTTGCTCCCCTGCTACAGCAGCTGCTCCAGCCTCTGTTCATCGCTGTATTGCGGCACGTACGGGTAGCCGCGAGCATCAGATTCTCGCAACAGATCTTCGAAATCCCCTTCTGCCATTTCAACTTCAAAACTACCTTCTGCCATCGTGATTAGCCACTTGTATACAAACTTTCTACACAGAGCAAGAGCCTGTTATCTTAGCTTCTACAGAAAGATGGCTGACACTATCTTCACTTTCTGTGAGTGAGACCACGCCCCATATGGGCGTGGTGAAAACATGCGGAATACTGGCTGTAGTTTTAAGCCTCTGGACCAAAAATCCTCAGATGACGCAAAATGACGATTTTTTGCGTCATCGGAGGATTTTTTCCAGACTAAAAATAAATAAATCTCTCTCTCAGGGGGATATGAGGGGGGGGAGCTCGGTAATTAGAAAATACTACTGGTTTTCTACTGATACAAAGCTTAATGCTAAATCCTGAATTAACCCTTTAAGTCTCCAAAAATTTGAAAATCGGCAAAAGCGATTGCGAATAGAGTAGCGTTTCCATCCCATGTGTTCAAGAGAACAAAACTGTGACTTCCAGTAACCTTTCAGGAGACACTTCTCTTTTTAATACATCATGGGGCAACATAATGAATACTCTTTTATTTTGTTTGTTTCAGACTAAAACTATTTTTTTTAATAGAGTAATAATATCATTCCACATATTCTAATCTAACAAGCGCACTGGTGAGTATTAAAACCATACTTGTACGCATAGCTTTTACCACATTCGACACAATTATAAGGCTTTTCTCCAGTGTGGCTTCGGAGATGTACATTAAGAGAACTCTTTTGAGAGAAACTCTTGCCACACTCAATGCACGTGTATGGCCTCTCACCAGAGTGAGTGCGCTGGTGTATTCTCAGGTATGTTTTCTGGGCAAATCGTTTACCACAAACCGAACAGGCATATGGTTTTTCTCCAGAATGTATCCTCATGTGTACTTTCAGATAGCTTAAATAGCTGAAGGTTTTCCCACATAATATACAGTCAAACTTCTTCTCTTCTACAACAGACGCCTGGTTTTGCATACTATTGAAATTCACATTGCTAGGATAAAATGTAACAAATTCATCATGGTTCAAATTTGGCCCTGATGCATTATCTCCATGTGTAGAATGTCGTCTGTCAAGAATTTTCTTTTTGGGTTGTCTTTGCTGTACATTAGATTTCACTTGGTCACCTGAAGGTAGCCTATATGTCATAAAATCATCAGAAGTCTTGGCAACACAGCTGTCATTGCTGGCCGCAGCCGGTCCTGTAATGCAAAAAAAACAGTACATCAGAATACAATAAACATTATAATAGTAGAATATGTTAAAAATAGCTCTTCTCAAATTCTCTCTCCACAAACCTCTCAAAATGTTACACTGATCTTCTTCGGTTTTATTTTTAATAGAACACTCCTCCAAAGTCTCCTCCTTGATCATGATCATGTCTGGTTCATCATCAATTAATTTTACTGGCTAAAAGATGGAAAAAATAGAGAACTAGTAAGCTGCATTCAAACAGATAGGGCATGACATAATTTTAGACAATTCCGGCAACTGTGGCTAGTGGTATTCCAAAGTCACTAGCCACTCAGCATTTTCACTGGCCAAAATCCCCCGCCCCATAAAAAGTGATAAAGTAACTGGAGACTGTAACGAAGAAACATGCATTTCTTTAGACATTTTATTTGGAGTTTAGCAGGACACAGGCCTGATGATAAAAGTCATCACTTAGAATATCTGAAGGCAACATGACCAGTCAGAATAGAAGTAGGATAAAACAGGAGGAAAACTTAAACCAGTTGTCCATGGAAATCCAGATTTTAACCCCTTTTAATCCTTTTAACCATTCTAAACTGCACTTGCCTTTATGAAAATTTCTCATTGTTCTTTCAATTTTTTTCTTTTGCTCTTGGAGCAAATGCGTAAGTGAAAATAATATTTGCTGTTGTTTCCCATTCACTCCCTTTCACCGCTGTCGAAGTTTACCCTGCAATTGATTACATCCATATTCCACAACCCAGAATGTGAAAAAGGTCTATGGTGGCTCTAAAACCACCATTGAATTGAAAAGCAGATAAATGCATCATAAAAGTAATTCATTCAATTCCAGTACTTTAATCAATGTCTTCTGAAGTGATCCAGTTGGGTTTGGGTGTGAACAAACCAGAATGCAACTCCTTTTTCAATGTATATCTTGCCAGTGGTTCCTCTAGAAACTATCATGATTTCAAGCTTGAAATCATGATCACCAAGGAGACTACTGTCAAGATTTATAGTGAAAAAGTAGTTACATTTTGGTTTGTTCACACCCAAAAAACGATTGGATCGCTTCAGAAGACATTGTTAACTTTAAAGGAGTCTTATGGGTTACTTTTATGCTGCCTTTATGTGATATTTGGACTTTCAGAGTTCTGGTCACCATTCACTTTCATTGTATGGACCTACAGAGCTGAAATATTCTGTAAATCTTCATTTGTGTTCTGCAGAAGAAAGAAAGTCATACACATCTGTACCCATTTTGGGTGGGATGGTGGGTGTTAATGTCAAGCCCTGCAAACATTGATTATAAGAGAACTTCATGTACGCCAACAACAGTATGTGAGACCAACCTCTCCAGTGATGACTGAAGAATCTACATGTCTCTCCTCCTTTTGACCAACATTTGACTCCTCGTGCTTCCACATATTCATGCACCATTCCTTACCGAAGACATTGTTGATCGCAGGACGATGTCCAGTTTCTGCAAAAACATGTAGCCATTAGTTACTGTATTTGTTACATGAATTCATTCAATTTAAATGCAAATGTTATTAACTGTTTTAGCTAATCCAAACTAAATCACTCTTTAGTAAATTTATTACAGGGGCAGTTTCCCTGAAACAACATTTCAACTGCAATTTTGTAACTTGCTGAAAGGCATGATAACTCATGGATCACCCTTTGAAGTGACAATATTTAAGTTGACAGTCCTTTATCCATTAGGATGTACCCATATACTGTAGGTATACAGGTCATTCTCAGGAAACAGGCGTCAACTGTGCCCACACATTTCAGGTTATTTTTGTTTTATTTTTATTATTTTTCATCATTTCATTTGAAAAGATTACAGCTTAGAAATTACTACCCTTTGTGGTCATCAAATAAGGGGGTTTTCTAATGGCCAAAACTATTACCTCCAATCCCAAATATGTGGTTGAAATGTGCCTGTAGTACTAAGACTAATCCTATAATGCAACATTATTTCAACCCTGTTACAGTAAATCTGAAATTCATTTATTTATAATATGAACAGATAACTGAACAAATTTTGGTAGTATTACTCAGTTTGAGTGTGACTTGTATTACATCACATAATAGAACAAATAATCAAATTTTTTCATTCAAAATGTGTATTGTGCCAATCCTGTTACATTAAAAATGTTTGAATGTGACTTTAAAGTCAATGCCCCTACGGAGCCCTAATTGTTTGGGGAGTTCCCTAGCAATAGCTTTATCCATCCCTTATGAAAATAACCACTGTTTTACTACATACATCAACTATGGTATTTGTAGTAAAATCATAACCACAAAATTAACCATGGTTTTTACTAAAGTAAGCCTATTTTAACCATGATATTAGTGGTAAATCCGCAGTAATAATTAGGGACTAAAACTAACATTTTGGTTCGTTCTGAGCAGAAACTGTATTTTTTAGTTCCGGTTCCGGCGTTCTGCTGCCTCCTTTTCGCACAATCGGTGACTATCGCGATTCTAGTTTCCATACACCTTAGCCAAATACATTTAAAGACCGTTTTGGACAATTCCTTACATTTAATCGAAGAAAACATTCCCTGTCTTAAGGTGAGTTAGGATCACTGCTTTATATTAAGAATGTGAAATGTCAGAATAATAGTAGAGAGAATAATAGATTTCAGCTTTTTATTTCTTCCAGTGGGTCAGAAGTTTACATACACTTTGTTAGTATTTGGTAGCATTGCCTTTAAATTGTTTAACTTGGGTCAATATTTTTAGGAAGCCTTCCACGAGATTCTCACAATAAGTTGCTGGAATTTTGGCCCATTCCTCCAGACAGAACTGCTGTAACAGAGTTAGATTGGTAGGCCTCCTTGCTCGCACATGCTTTTTCAGTTCTGCGCACAAATTTTCTATCAGATTGAGGTCAATGCTTTGTGATGGCCACTCCAATACCTTGAGTTTGTTGTCCTCAAGCAATTTTGCCACAACTTTGGAGTTATGCTTGGGGTATTTGTCCATTTGGAACACCCATTTGTGACTTTTACTTCCTGGCTGATGTCTAGACGTGCTTCAAAATATCCACATCATTTTCCTTCCTCATGGTGCCATCTATTTTGTGAAATGCACCAGTCCCTCCTGCAGCAAAGCACCCCCACAACATGATCCTGCCACCCAAATGTGTCACGGTAGGGATGGTGTTCTTCGGCTTGCAAACCTCACCCTTTTTCCTCCAAACATAACGATGGTCATTATGGCCAAACAGTTACATTTTGTTGAGGAAATTTCTTTGTCCCCATGTGCACTTGCAAACTGAAGTCTGGCTTTTTTTATGGCAGTTTTGGAGCAGTGGCTTCTTCCTTGCTGAGCAGCCTATCAGGTTATGTCTATATAGGACTCGTTTTACTGTGGATATAGATACTCGTCTTCCTGTTTCCTCCAGCATCTTCACAAGTTCCTTTGTTGTTGATCTGGGATTGATTTGCACTTTTAGCATCAAATTATGTTCATCTCTAGGAGACAGAATGCATCTTCATCCTGAGTGGTATGATGGTTGTGTGGTCCCATGGTGTTTAAACTTGCATACTATTGTTTGTACAGATGAGCGTGGTACATTCATGCATTTGGAAATTGCTCCCAAAGATGAACCAGACTTGTGGAGGTCCAAAAAAAATTTCTATAAAATATTTCAAAAATACATCTTGCCATCTAAAATCAATTAATAGCCAAATTCTCTCTCTCCTGCATGCATGCGCAAACTGTGTGTAGAATACGTGTTTGGACTAAAATGCAGCAATTTTATTCAAAGAGCATGCTTATCATGTTCAACTAAAAAGAAAGAAGACTCATATTTTGGGCAACAGCAAGTGTTGTAATTCTGAAAATTACTGAGAAAACCATTTAGACTAGTTTCATGTAAACAATTATTGGAATGAAATAAACTGGTTAATAGCGGTTACCAACATTTTAAATACAGGAAAACCAAAACCATGGTAATAAAAATCAGAATCATTCTGCCAAGAAAACACCATAGTTTTTAAAATGGTTCTTACCACAAAAATGGTTGCTACAGTCATGGTCACTGCAGGTATACTATGTTGAAACCATGGTTATTTTTCATAAGGACCTGGTTTTGTTTTTTGGTGGAAACCATGGATAAAAAAAAAATATGGTTTACAATACTTCTATCAAGCTCATGTTGGTGGTAAAACTGTAGCAACCATTTAATTTTTTGTTATTTTTTTTTACAAATAATTATGATTTTTTTTATTATTTTTTTAACCATAGTTATGGTTTTACTAAAAATACCATAGTTCAACTACAGCTACTGTAGTAAAACAATTGTTTATTTTTATAAGGGATGGGTAAAGCTACTGTGATGTAACTTTGAGCAATATATTTCTGTATAAGATTGATCATATTATCATATTTGCCAATGACAGAGTTGAACTAATGGCTGATAAAGAGTATAAGAGGAACTTTCGTCTGTTTGAACCATGTGGTCAAAAACAAGTTTATGATGGCACTCCCTTAAAAATAATGTCTGAAAGATCAAGCCATTATTTGTAAAGATGCTAAATATACAGCATGACTCAGAAAACTATTAATTAAAAACTATTTCTTAATTTGCTCAAAAAATTACCTACAGATTATAATCGGGACATCTAAATTTACTGATACTCTATTTGTATTGCATTTGTGATTAGTATCTCGCAACTGGTCATAAATAGCACCGTTTCCTGAGAATGACCCAGTCCACATGAGGGCATGTCAATCATGTCTCACTTTTTGTGGGCTTTAAACATGAAAAATACCCCATGTAGCCACCCGTTTCTCTATTTAACTTTGTTAAACCCGCGGGTCTCGATCATAACATTAACCTGATATTTTCTAAATGCATCGCGCACTGAGAGCTAAATATAGTGCTGTTTAATATTTGACCTGTGAGTGTTGAATGTGTGAATGCAGCATCTGTCCCGTTCATCATCTTCTCAGATGCGTTTTTTCGCGCCGATTGAAGTTCACTCTCCAGTAAATGACATTTCTGTTGCAGAGACTCGATTTGATTTGTACATCGTGATATCTCTAATCGCACAAAAGACGAACTCTCCTCGAAAAGTTTGCCTATTTCAACAATCGCTGTCTTTGCCAGCATTTCCATTATGGATGTTAACTGTGTCTGAAAATCAACAGTATTCATCACGTCCATCATTCACGGGAGTATTTAACTGTGTCAGAAATGGTCAATTTCGACCCGACAGACGTATAAATTCCTTAAGAACGCAGTTTTTTTTGCTCTACCTGACTAACAATGCCACTGTGTACATGTAACATAAACAGCGTTTGACAGAAAAGGATCATGGGAGTAATACCGTAAACCACCGTATAGAAGGACCTATAGAAGGACCTATAGAAGGGGGGGGGGGGGGGGGGGGGGGGGGTGAAGGGTTACTTTTGAAAATGTAATCCACTACAGATTACAGAATACATGCTGTAAAATGTAATTTGTAACACATTTCATTAAATTACTCAAGGTCAGTAAAATATTCTAAATACTTTGGATTACTTCTTCATCACTGGTAGATTTTTTCACTTGTTTTGGCTATAAAAACTGCCAGTACTGTAAGACAAAGTACACAAGTTAAAAATACATACTCTGAAAAAAACCAAATATCTTATGCAGTGTTGTTTCTAAAACAAGATCAATCTTTCAGATATTTTAAACAATACAAAAATGATCAAGAATATGATTTTGTCCTAATATCAAAGATCTTACTAGAAATTATGATCCAATGTGAATTTTCTTGATAAATAGTTTCTGGTAACATGTTCATGTAAAATGGCAAGAAATAGCATTTTAGCTTAGCGTAAAGCTGACAATTTACACAAGGTTTATTTCTATTTCTTCTGCTCCAAACTTCAAACGTACTTCTCTGTCTGCTCGTATGAATGTAACACATCATAAGAAAGTGTTTCACCGCTGTTCAAATGCACTTTGGATCACATCATTTATATGTAGAAATGTTTTCCATCTGTAAGGACTAAATATTAAATGAAACAAATGACAATAAAATGCAAAGTAATCTCTTCAGTAATCAAAATACCTTTTGAATGTAACTGTATTCAAATTACCAATGATTTACATTATAACTGTAGTGGAAAACAGTTACTTATATTTTGTATTTTAAATACAAAATCACATTACATGTATTCTGAGAGAGAGAGAGAGAGAGAGAGAGAGAGAGAGAGAGAGAGAGAGAGAGAGAGAGAAGGCAGCTTAAAAGCAATCCACATAACTCCACTCTTCAGAAGAGACATGATAGGTGGGTGTGTGTGTAAGTGTGTGTAACAGATCAATATTGAAGTCTGTAAGTCTGTAAATAAGGTGAAAATATTTGGTTCTGCAGAAAAAATAAGACACATCTGGGATGGCATGAGGGTGAGTAAATGATGAGAGAATTTTCATTTTTGAGTGAACTATCCATTAAATGTTAAATCTATTGTATAAGAAAACAAAGAAGAGTAACTTCTTTTTTTCATTACTTCACTTTTTTATATATAAATATACAACTTCCTCATTTGGCATGTAATGCCAGAATATCAGTTAAGTTTTACATTAGGAATATAAGGTAAAACATGCCTAGGGTGTTGTCTGCTCTAAAAGAACATCTAAAACTTAACAGATGACTTACAATGTTTCGGAGCATGTTTTTAATTTAATACTGAGTCTGATGTACACAACATACATTACCACAAAAAATATATCATAAACTGTTTGTGATCCAAATAATAAAATACAAATGAAGTGCACAAATCAAATGCAATGTCTATTGTCATTCATTAGTGGATGCTGTTGCAAGACTGACAAGCTAGGTGTTTATTAAGATTGCATTTTTTGGTAAAGCCCTTGCCACATTTTGTACAGGTGAATGGTTTTTCTCCAGTGTGACTTAGCAGATGCATGTCTAGAGTACATTTTTGAATGAAGCCTTTTCCACAGAGCATACAGCGATATGGCTTCTCTCCGGTATGGGTGCGCTGATGGGTGTACAGGTGTCCTTTTTGAATATACCTCTTTCCACAGATTGTACACCTGTATGGTTTCTCACCTGTGTGACTCCGCTGATGTATCTCGAGTTGACTAAAACACCTGAACCTCTTGGAACAGTAGGTGCAAACAAAATGCTTGTCCCCTAAAAAAGTATTGTTGCTGCAAGTTCTTACGAACTTTGACACGGTTAAACTCAGCGGGTGACTAAACAAATTATTTCCAGTTTCGGACGCACATTTCTTAGATGGCATTTTTCCAGGTGAGATGTTTCTACTCAATTCTGGTGATAGGACCCTTGCAGTTTCACTTTCTTGAATTCCTTTGTCAACATAAGGAACCATATTAAGAACATCCTTAATGGGTGACTGGCTCACAGCTTCTCCACAGTGGGCGACACAGGTGCCTGTGGTCAAGTTAAAGTAATGTAAAACTACAAGTGGCAATTGCATTTTCAAATGAAAACATATTAGTGTGGACGTGGCCTACTGCATATAACATATATAACATAACTTCTATAACTATGGCCAGGTCCATACTACATTTTCAGTTCCTAAAATCCTTGTTTTTCCAAAGTATGCAGCAACAGAGAGCATTTTTTTTAAATGCTCAGTTTTCGGTGTAGGAAAACGGCATATTATTATTGACAAGAGGCTTAAGCGTAGTGAAATTAAAACATTTTCAAACGAAAATGTATTAGTGTGGACACTGCCTATGTAAGATATAACAGCTATGTATCAATTTTTAGTATCTTAATGCAATTGTTTTTAAAGTATGCGATAATGGAGAGTGTTTTCAAAACGCTCCACTTTTGGTGGAGGAAAACTCTATACAAGTGTAATAATATAGAATAGTTAATACAGTGCATCCGGAAAGTATTCACAGCGCTTCACTTTTTCCACATTTTGTTATGTTACAGCCTTATTCCAAAATGGATTAAATTCATTATTTTCCTCAAAATTCTACAAACAATACCCCATAATGACCATGTGAAAGATGTTTGTTTGAAATCTTTGCAAATGTATTAAAAATAAAAACCAAAAAAAAAATAAATAAATAATCACATGTACGTAAGTATTCACAGCCTTTGCCATGACACTCAAAATTGAGCTCAGGTGCATCCTGTTTCCACTGATCATCCTTGAGATGTTTCTACAACTTGATTGGAGTCCACCTGTGGTAAATTCAGTTGATTGGACATGATTTGGAAAGGCACACACCTGTCTATATAAGGTCCCACAGTTAACAGTGCATGTCAGAGCACAAACCAAGCCATGAAGTCCAAGGAATTGTCTGTAGACCTCCGAGACAGGATTGTATTGAGGCACAGAAAAAATTCGGCATCATTGAAGGTCCCAATGAGCACAGTGGCCTCCATCATCTGTAAATGGAAGAAGTTTGGCACCACCAGGACTCTTCCTAGAGCTGGCCGCCCGGCCAAGCGGCGCGATCGGGGGAAAAGGGCCTCAGTCAAGGAGGTGACCAAGAACCCGATGATCACTCTGACAGAGCTCCGCTCCAGTGTTTCTCTGTGGAGAGAGGAGAACCTTCCAGAAGAACAACCATCTCTGCAGCACCTGAGGCCTGTATAGAAGAGTGTCCAGAAGCCACTCCTCAGTAAAAGGCACATGACAGCCCACCTGGAGTTTGCCAAAAGGCACCTGAAGGACTCTTCAGACCATGAGAAACAAAATTCTCTGGTCTGATGAAACAAAGATTGAACTCTTTGGCCTGAATGACAAGCGTCATGTCTGGAGGAAACCAGGCACTGCTCATCACCTGGCCAATACCATCCCTAGAGTGAAGCATGGTTGTGACAGCATCATGCTGTGGGGATGTTTTTCAGCGGCAGGAACTGGGAGACAAGTCAGGATTGAGGGAAAGATGAATGCGGCAATGTACAGAGACATCCTTGATGATAACCTGCTCCAGAGCGCTCTGGACATCAGACTGGGGCGACGGTTCATCTTCCAACAGGACAACGACCATAAGCACATAGCCCAGATAACAAAGGAGTGGCTACAGGACAACTCTGTGAATGTTCTTGAGTGGCCCAGCCAGAGCCCAGACTTGAACCCGATTGACACATCTCTGGAGAGATCTGAAAATGGCTGTGCACCAACACTCCCCATCCAACCTGAAGGAGCTTGAGAGGTCCTGCAAAGAAGAATGGGAGAAACTGCCCAAAAATAGGTGTGCCAAGCTTGTAGCATCATACAAAAAAAAAGACTTGAGGCTGTAATTGGTGCCAAAGGTGCTTCAACAAAGTATTGAGCAAAGGCTGTGAATACTTACGTACATGTGTTTTTGTTTTTTTTTAATAACATTTGCAAAGATTTCAAACTTCTTTCACATGGTCATTATGGGGTATTGTTTGTAGAATTTTGAGGAAAATAATGAATTTAATCCATTTTGGAATAAGGCTGTAACATAACAAAATGTGGAAAAAGTGATGCGCAGTGAATACTTTCCGGATGCACTGTACTTTTTAACTATGGCCACTTGCACTCTGTTTATTTTTTTTAAATAAACAAAAATATATTAGTGTGGACATGGCTTATAATGCAACAGTTATTACTACTTTATTGACGACTACTCCAGTTTCACTTTCTAACGCAATCGATTCGCGAGATATGTGGTAACGGAGAACATTTTCGAAATGCTTAGTTTTCGGTGGAGGAAAACAGTGTTCTAGTGTGAATGAGAGGCGTAAAAGTAGCTAAATGAATGCACTTTCAAACGAAAATGTATTAGTGTGGACATGGCCTATGTAATACTTAATACTTCCATTGAATATATTTAAATATTGATTGTCACACAATTATACTATACCTGGAAGTAAAAGCTTTTCTTCTTTTTTTATTGTTGTTCCAAAATTCTCTTTAGATAAAGACAATGAATAAAAAGGGATACTCACCATCTTCACTGTTGTCCTGACTTTTGATTTCACCCGTCCCCAAGTCCACTTCATGTTCTTCCTTCTTGATCATATTCATTGGCTGGTTTATTGTACACTGCTGCTGTGAAATTTCTTTTGGCATTTTTGAGTCACCCTGCCAATGGCACAAATATTACATTTACAACTGCTCATGCCGGCAATCATACTGACATTTGTATAATAAATTGAACTCACTTGACTTTTCAGAATTTCTGTTGGGGTATCCCCAAAAAGGTCCTGGGCTCTACATCTGTTCAGGGGATTGTTCAAATCTTCTTGGGCACTCACACTAAATAAGTTTAAAACGATCATTAGTGTGTGCATTATAGCAGCATGGTTGCATGTAGTGTTGCATAGACACGAGGCTGTATATTTTATGTTGCAAATATGTTGTAGTATTTGCATGAGGCTGTATACGGTGTTTAGTATACATGCATCTGGTAAATGTAATCTCATGGTGAATAAATGGGGGGGAAATACCAACACAGTTGATGAGATACCTCATAACACATACGGTACTCTCTGTCCCAGAAATATCTTGCTTTGATTTGGTCAGTGTTTGTCCAGTGTTTGTCCTCACACCATCATGTATTTGCTGTAAAGGTGCAGTCCATGACTGGAGCTCCATCAATCTCAATTTCTTCCTCAGTGCGCTGATTTCACTGCGGCTGCGGGTCAACTCCGACAGCAAAACTTGACACTGTGTGTCGACAAGTTTGTTTATCTCAAACACAGCTGTTCGTACCAGTGTATCCATGATGGACGCTAACTGAGACTGAAAAGAGTAAAGAGTGGACACCATTTTCTAATGTTTCAAAAAAAACTGAATGGAAACAAGCGTAATTAACTGATTGAACAAATAAAAACACTAATAATTAGTTATATATTTTAACGAAAGAATCATAAATAAAAGTTATCTACGTGAACACCATGTCACGCCAAGTGTTTTCTTGCTGGCGCATTTGCGAGTTGATCCATTTCGTGTAAATAACGCGCACTAGCGCCATCTAGTGAAATGGAGCAGCTTGAGTGAGAGCCTTGCATACAAACTTTTATAATAAAAAACATTTTAAAGGCCTTGTCATTTTAAATCTTAAAAATCAGTGGGTATTATATATTATTGTATTTATATTGATTGCGATACTAAAAAACAACAGGCTTTTATATGTATACGTTACATCGTCAGGGCTGTGATTCACTAAAATTGTTAAATATACGATTACATTTATATTTACATTTAAATATTATATTATATTTTTATATCTTTGGATATATTAAATATAATGTGGAAATTAGGAACTAGAACTTATCATGTGGTTGAAAAGATCTAATTTTCAGGCCAAAATATGAGTTGTTCAAGACTGTTCACGTCCGATCAGTGAAAAATACATTACCCAGAATGCAACAGTGTAAAGTCTTTCCGATGATTGGATGTTAGCTTGATCGCATGAGCAACAGAGTGTTGGTGTAATGCACTGATCTATAGATTAGTGGTGTAAAGGCAATTTCACTCCTGATCTAAATCAGAAAACACTGTGAGTGACAGCAAATTTGCCGTCCGTTTATTGTAGTTTCCTGCAGTTGGTTTTGACATACATGATATATTCAGTGCTATACAAATACAGATAGTTTATTATTTTCTCTATTTTATCAAAATATCACCTGTTCATAGTTTTTCTCGTCAATTCTGTTACGGACGAACAACAAAATATATAGAAGTAACAGTACATCAAAAAATGATAAATCTTTTTAGTTTCATTTGTCATGTAGTCCTTTTATTCAGGCCTTTAAAACAGATATTAAATGTTATATTTATACAACTTCAAAATTAGATTCACCCCCAGGCAATAGTGGATTATCCAAAGGGTGCACTTGTTTTTTTTATCAAATTACTTGAACATTACAGGGTAGAGATAAAACTATAACACATATCTTACTCTTGCACAATATAAAAATAACAATATTAAGTAGTTTGATATTTCAATGTATTATCTCATTAATATTCAAGATGAAAGACTAAAAACAGAATTGACACATCTGGCAACAGAATTGACGGGGGTAACAGAATTGACCCAAACCAACCAGAACATGCCTATAACAAGAAAATAACTGCTGAGTTATTGAGAAATACTCGACCAGATATCTCTCTGGATCTCTACATGCCGTGTCGCAACCTTGGTCGGGGGTGGAATTAATCTGAGGATGTCCTCATGTGGGTACCAATGAACATCTTCACGACCAGGCCAAAAGAATCTATTTTTTCATATTTGGTGCATGCACTTGACCCTCACATGAGTCTCATTGACCTCCAGGATGGTACCAGGATAGATATCATGGTCATATGTGAGGACACACCATTGTCCAACCACATCCTGGCTCTCCCAGTGTATGTCTGTCTGTTGGTCTTCATCTCTCTCTTCAACAGCTCTCTCTTCTCCAACGGTTCTCTCTTCTCCAACGGCTCTCTCTTCTCCAACGGCTCCAACGGCTCTCTCTTCTCCAACGGCTCTCTCTTCTCCAACAGCTCTCTCTTGTCCAACTCTCTGCTTTCCATTTAATGTGAGAGGATCAGCAGGGAACGTGAATGTCTTTGTTTGGTGGCACTGGCACACCAACTTTTGCTGAGTGGAACAGGAGCAACTCACATCCCGGTAAATTAGCTGATATGGGAAGACCGTGACCACTTGGTGGATTTTCATGGTGAAGGGTACGACAGGAAGTGACTTTGGCATCAACTCCATTGCGATGTTAATGGCATGTTCTTCAATGTAGAACAGCTTCACTGATGATGGTGCATCCACCAATGCTTGAAAAAGTTTTTGTGCATTTGGCACATCTTTCCCACTGTTAGCTGGGCAGGGGCAGTGTGAAAACCAAGGCATTGGTCAATTCTGTTACCGTACCTTGGTAACAGAATTGACAGTAACAGAGTTGACATTTTTAGCATTTTTTACTAATAACACCACATGCTAGCATAAAGGCTAAGAGCACATGGCCTGATACTAAAGATGATTTTAAAAACTTTTAATACCTCCTTTTGTTAATATCTTTGAACTTCGCTTTCCCTATGAGATTGTTGAAACAGTTTTGACATGTTAAATAAGAACTCTTGGTGCAAGTGCCTGTAAGATTACATGGCTTCAGAGAGAACAAAACACGTACCTCCTAGTTCTTCAGAGTTTAATACCAAAAGGGTAGTGACATCATCTTGCGTTGCTTAGGATACTGATGCGACAGATAAGCATAATTTAAAGAGACAATAACATGTAGTAACAGAATTGACACAGGATTTATGGATTGGTATTTTTCAACAATAAAAGCTACTTTTAAACATTAATTTAGCATAATTTGGAAACTGTCACCAATAATAATTTATAAACAAAATAATTAAAACCCCAACCTGAAATTTGTAATTTAAAACATGTTTAATGCATATTTTACCCTTGTTTGAAAAAAAGTACCACCCACTAAGGACAGTATGATATCATGACTTTCAGCATCATGAAATAGCTTTTAAAATAAAATATTTTCTAGTTTTACACTAACATTTTGTGACTCTTAAAAGAATAAAAAAAAAAATTTAAATGTGTTTTTGGAGTAAAATTTTGGTAAAGCTATTAAAAATAAATGGCTTCGGACTTCAAATGTATCTCCAATTAAAGAATCACCCGCATGCTTTATACCCTAGCCTCTCCGTGCTCTGACACTACAACTCATATTCTGATTCAATACTCATCTCTTAATTTGATTAATTAAACTTTCGTTGCCCAGTCAAACAAACATAACGTGCAAATTGTTCAGGAACACAAATTTCCATTGTTGCACAAGCTAACTTAATTTCATTAGGACAGTTAACTAGTTCATTATTTCAGTCTGTCAATCAATATTAAAGAGTTAATTCACCCAAAAATGAAAATGCTCTCATCATTCACTCACCGTCATGCCATCCCAGGTGTGTATAACTTTCTTTCTTCTGCAGAACACAAACGAAGATGTTTAGAACAAGATTTGAGCACTGAACCGAAAACACTTATTAATTTGCACTTTATCAATTGACTCTGTTATTAATTTCATCTGACTCCAATTTTATATTAATGTCACTCATTTAAATTGACCTCTAATTTAGATTACAGCTCTAATTAATTTCTGATCATTCTTTTAATTTGATCTTTTTAAGTTATTGATTAATCTGAATCATCTTAATTTTTATTATCCTATCATTCAGGTCCCGATTGTCACTCAGAGTCATATACCGGCCGATTAACTACATAGACTCACAGACATACAATCACCAGTCCAGTTCATAGTCAGCGGTTTCAGGGTTTACTAATATAATCTGATTCGTCCGCCTATTGCTTGCTCAAAACCGGATGATAGTTTTATTTAGTTATTTAGTTTCATACAACTTGCTAAGATGGTGATAAGCAGTGACTGGTAGTCTTACTTGGATTTCTCCTATTCATAAGCTCCAGTAATGATCATTATCCTGGACATAAGTTTGTGGTATTTAAAGGCATACCTCAAATCTACTGGTGATAAATTATTTCAGAGGAATACAGAATAAATAAAAGTAACAATTTATTTGCCAGGGAGGATTTAAAACGTAAGTTACAAAATCAATCAAAGCCAATTTCACACATGATCAGAATAAACAAACATTCCTAAAAATAGTAGAGGTCAAAGAATCATACCTGGCAGTGGAAAACTACACACAGCAATTGTGTGGGATATCTGACTACAGACTCCCAGAGCTCCTTGCCAACCTCTTTAAATATCCAGACAGAAAACTTTGTGTACAAAATGGTTTTATCCTTTGAACAATGAGAATTTGGGGGTGAATGGGTTCTTGGCTTCCTGGGGTTTAACCTTATTAACACACAGGAGATTATTTAATTTGTAGGTCAAGGAGGGGGATAGACCTCCAGAAATATGCAGTATTTGGCAAAGACCTTATAACTTTGTCATTGTTATTTTTTCCGACATGGTAAAGAGACCTTTATACCAGTCGCACATATCATATCATCTTAAATGATATCAAACACATACTTTGTGCTTTCTTTGTTTCCATGGTATTTGTTATATATTTTTTTTACATATAAATCTTGTGTCTTTGTATTGGTCCTGAGCTGTTGAATGGGAGAAGGGGGAGAGAGAGAAGAGGGGGCAGCCAGGTGATTTGCAATTTATCACTCCTGATATTCGCACCACCATCCGCAGTCGGCCTTTATCCCTCTCGGAGGCTTAATTAGCCTGAAAAAGGACCGGGTGTGAAAAATCACAACACAGCCCCTCCCTCTGCCCTGTCACATAAATATATATGAATAAATATAATGAATATATTAAGACTTTATATATATATATATATATATATATATATATATATATATATATATATATATATACATACAAATTACATTTTACAGCATGTATTCTGTTGTGGAATACTTTCAAAAGTAACCCTCAGAACCCTGTGTGTATGTGTAACATATTCCATTAGATTACTCAAGGTCAGTAAAATATTCTAAACACTTTGGATTACATCTTCAACACTGGTAGATTGTTTCACTTGTTTTGACTATAAAAACTCTATTTTTTATTTAAAAAAAATACAAGACAAAAATAAGACAAAATACACATGTTAAAAATACATTTTCTGAAAACCCAAATATCTTATGCAGTGTATAAATCTAATTGATCATGTTTTAAGGATTTTTAGATATTTTTACAGGAAAACAATAAAAAAATGATATCAAGAATTTGATTTTTGCCCTAATATCAAAAGTCTAATTATGATCCAGTGGGAATTTTCTTGATAAAAAATATGATCTTGCCTGGTAACATGCATGTAAAATAGCTAGAATTAGTATTTTAGCTTAGCAGTTCAAAATAACAGATAATATCTTTAATGCAAAAAATATAATTTTTATCAATTGTAGAAAAACAATAATTACTCAATTCACACCAAAACTTCGAAGATACAGTACAAGAGAAAAATAAATGGCTAAGGTTTTCACTTTCATTATTACAAAAAGTAAACATATCGCTTACATCACTAATTTTCGCCAGGTGTGCGTTACATGGATATATTTTGTGCAAAATTTTAAAGTGCACTTCTATAATTTTAATTGAAATACAATATTTATATGGTAACAACCACGTTTTCTTCCATTGAATGTCAACGTGTCAGGGCGGAGGGCGGAGGGCGGGTCGTGATTATACACACCAGGTCCCGTATCAGGCTAATCAAGGGAGAGGGATAAAGGCCAACTGCGGAAGATGGTGCGGGAGAGAGAGATCATTTACGGACATGTCCGTCATATATATATATATGTGTGTGTGTGTGTGTGTGTGTGTGTGTGTGTGTCTTTTGTTTAAGTTCTCATTCAAATGTTATTTATATTCACACGCCGGTTCTCGCCTGCTCCTTTCCCTTCTTAAATCACGTTACAGTCATCAATAAAAGACATCCAAAAAAAATGTTCCCTTTGGTGCAATTGCTAACTGCAAATGGGATAATTGGCTGATAAATTTGTTATTACAGGCTGTACTTAAAAAAAAATTCCTCCCAAAAATAACTGAGGTAGTTTAAGACCACCACCTTATAATCGTTTATGACGATTTCATAAAAAATACTATGCTCTCTGGTATCGCCTTTACAACAGTTTGATAATCTTTAAATAGCAAAGGATAATGATAGATATTCATAAATTCTTCATAAACAAATATGTCACCTTTGCAATCAAACAGGTCTGCAATAAAAACAATGTTTTTGTTAAACCATTTTTCCCCCAAAAAATCTGTTTTTAATCTTAAGAATCGTTTTGTGGGGAGAAAAGTTGTGGTTGTAAACCAACTTCCAAGCTAACAATGCCTGTTGATGGAATTTAGCCAACTTTATAGGTATTTTCCCAACAGAATAATTACATCTCAATAAGAACAACAGACCACCAATCCTATATATACACCACCAATCCTATATATATATACCATATAGAGTCGTTACCAGTCAAACATCTCTTCAGCCAATTGATTTTAAATGTGTTATTAGTGTCCAAAAAAATTAGAACTTCGAGCCCCCCTCACTTCTTTTATTTGCCAAAACATTTTTTTTTATTTGTGGGATTTATTCTTCCATATAAAATCAAGGAAAACTTTACATTTTTTGTGAAGTGTTGCTGTCAATATGTAAGTATAGGGAGGGGTAAACAAATCTAGATAAATCTTATGCTTTTGCCTAATAGAGATAAATCTCTTTGAAGCCAATTATTACATTTATTCTTAGTTTTAACTAATTGTGGTGAAAAATTCAAGTGCTGTCTGCTCAATATATTCTTTTGTTACCTGAATCCCCAGATACTTTACTTCACATCTGCTCGGTATGCAATTGAATTGGGTTTCTGAGGTATTATATAAACAAATTATTTCACATTTAGATCAATTGAGTCTAAGTCCAGATGCATATATATGTGTATATATATGTATAATGAAATGTTTGTGTTCATGAAGATTTATTTGGGGTCTGACTCTGTGAACATGTGTCTTCCAGTTGCTTTATGGGTTCTAATGGAAAAATAAAAAAGATGGGAGTGACTTCTCCATCCTTATATCTAGCTCAGATTGAGTTCGGTTTAGCTCTGTCATCCCTGCCAAAAGTGAATTTTCCTGTAAAGCTGTCATTGTCCTGAGCAGTGACAGGAGAACTCTGTTAAAAAGGTGTCAATTACCAAAAACCATTTAAAGCTTTGTCCTAGAAAAGGCACCCAGTTTAAATGTCAAATTATACAGGAAATCCACATACAGAAAAGTTGCTGTTAATAAGGATGAAGGGTAAACATTGCAAGCTATTTTATTGCTTACTGGATGAAACGGTAAAACATTAGCCTATATTTATATATGTGATATCTGTATTCATTTTTACAGCCTATGAAAAATCACACAAGTAGATAAAACCGTTTTATTGGTAAAAATGTGTCAGCCATGGGCTTCTAGGTTAGCGCACATGCAATGACATGATGAGCTGTTAAACGAATAGTTCCCCCAAAAATGAAAGTTATCTCATCATATGCACCCTCATGATATCCAAGATGTGTATGACTTTCATTCTTCTACTGAACACAAACAAATATTTTTAGAAGTATTTCTCAGCTCTGCAGGTCCATGCAATGCAATTGAATGGTGATTTAAACTTTGAAGCTAAATAAAGGCAGCATAAAAGTATGACTCCAGTGGTTGAATCCATGTCTTCAGAAGTGATATGATAGGTGTGGTTGAGAAATCTACACTATCACATTCTTCTTCCTTTTTTTGACAATTCACATTCTTTGTGCATATTGCCACCTACTGGTTGGGACTGGTCAAGGGTGGAGATTTATTGTAAAAAAAAGAAAAGAAAAAAAAAGGGCTAAAATATTGATCTGTTTCTCACCCTTACTTATCATATAGCTTCTGAAGACATGTATTAAGCCACTGGAGTCATATGGATTACTTTTATGCTGCCTTTATGGTTTTTTTGGGAGTTTTAAAGTTCTGGTCACCATTCATTCTTTTAAAAATCTTCATTTGTGTTCTGCAGAAGAAAGTTATACACATCTGGGATGGCATGAGGATGAGTAAATTATGAGAGAAGTTTTATTTTTAGGTGAACTATCCTTGTCAGGAAAAATATGTAATATAATATGTGTAATATAACATTTATCTGCATAAGTTTGACATTGTTTAAGGGTTAGATCAGGAAGAAATAGCTCTTTAAAGTAACAACTGCACATGTTCACTTTTTACAGTGTGTCAGGCTCTATTATCAATCACAGCTGCATACTGACAGAGGGAAAAAAAATGTTTTGGTCCGCCTCAGATACCTCATTTGCTTATTTAAAAATACACTTCCATAATAAATGCCTGTCTGGCTTGAATTCCTATCCTAAATCAGTCTGTATGACAGAGCTGTTGTGTTCTCATGAGCCTGTGTGAAATCTGAACCCTGTTTGGAGGTGTAGTACAGACACCCATCACAGAAGACTCATCCTGTTTTCAACATTAGTATGTCTGGTTATGCTATTAGACAGAGCCAATGAAAAGTTGGACGTGTGGTCTAATTCGTGCCTTTAGCAGAGTGGGGTATCTGTTGGCTAAATCTAACTTTGGTAACTAGCCATTCCTTTGCAGTTTCACTTCTTGTGTGCAGCTACTCTTTTTCGTGTTGTATCATGATGAAGTAGAGTTGAAAATAGACCTTAAGTGCTATCAGACCCAGCAGAACAGCCAGTGGCAGGGCAAACAAACACCATAAAAGTACAATAAAAGTAGTTCGTATGAACTGTGTTCTGGATTCCAAATCTCCTGAAGCCGTAAGATACCCTTGTGGAAAATGTTCCCTCTGTCATTGCTCACCAGATATAATTTGCACATATTAAAGCTGAAGTATGAAACATTTTCAGTGTTAAAATATTTTTTCCTATCCCAGCTTAATATGCAGAGACAAATATATGAGGGTATGTAAATGACAAAAAAAATCAAATCAGTTTTGGGTGAACGCTACATTTATTGTACCTTTTATATTTAGTGTGAATATATTCTGTGCTAGTGCATAAAATCGTATAAGATTGATCTTATAAATGATCTTTCATGTAATATTTTTTGTGAAATCTGTTTTGTATTCCACTGTAAGGTACTCATTATGAGCACAGTTTGTAGCCACTGCAAAACGCAATATGTTTCTTTGTCTATACTGATAGTGTTGCAACCGACCACAATATTGAAGACACAATGCACCTACTGCGAGACTGGCTCATCGATGTACAGAAACACTACCATAATGTGGAATGGAGGCCTAAGGAGGAACCAAGGTTTGCAGTGTTTCTTCACTTGTGTTGTCAAGGAACTGGCTTATTTTGCATTTCATAACAGAACGTAATGGTCAGATAACATATTACGACAGTAAGTCACCATTTGCGGATACCATACAAATGAATGGGGAGAGCCGTAAACTGGCATCTACCTGTCGCAAAATTGTCCATGTCTTTTCTGATAAAACAGCCATTTTTTAGCATTGTAAACATCATTGTAGTTCATCCCAAAAGGATTGTTTAGTATTAAACATGTTGAAGATTAGTGGACATGCAGTCAATTCATTACAAGATGAGCTGTTTCCTCACAACAGGAGTTTATTCAGCACACTGAAGCATCGCCTCCATAGACATCCATTTAAAAATAACGGCCTCTTGTCTCCTCACCAGTGTACCACCATAGAATGTCTATGGGACCTTTCACAGAAATGCCCTTTTGCATTTAAAGGGATAATTCAGCCAAAAATGAAAATTCTTTCATTATTTACTCACCCTCATACCATCCCAGATTACTTTTATGTTTCCTTTATGTGCTTCTTGGAGCTTCAAAGTTCTGGTCACCATTCACTTGCATTGTATGGACCAACAGAGCTGAAATATTCTTCTAAAAATGTTCATTTGTGTTCTGCAGAAGAAAGAAAGTCATACACACCTGGGATGGCATGAGTGTGAGAAAATGATGAGAGCATTTTCATTTTTGGGTGAACTATCCCTTTAAAGAAAGCTGGAGCGAGCTGGGATCTCAAGACTCATTTTTCAAAGTTTCAAACTACATTTAACTTGGCACATCGTACTAAAAACTTGTTTCAAAAGTGTACATCTGATGCATAAGTACATAGACCAACAATTTAAAAGAGAGCAAAGGGAAGTAGGCCAATAATAGGGTTATGTTAATTTCTAAGGAAATTACAAATATTATTACAATATTTAGATTATTATATTATTTTTTAATTAAACATTTTGCATTGTCTTAATGCATTACTTGTCTGTTGCCACAATGTATGTATTGGATGTAATGTATTTGAATGGTCTAAATTAAAATATGTACAGTATGGTGTATTTCTAAGTAAATGTCTAAACCTGCTGGGCATTACTGCCTGCCGCACCTCCGCCGGTGCCTTCAGTTGTGTAGCTACGCGGTCATCGGGTGGGAGCCACCTATCACCATATTTTACCCCATTAATCCTAGAACATGTTCTGGTGTTGGGGCAGCAGTCTGAGATGTCTCCCTGCCACCCCCAACAGCTGGACACCAGATCCTATCGATTGCCTCTCGTTCTTGCTCTCCCATCAAGACATTCCTCCTATCCCATCAAGACATACCATACAACCAGGGCCTCTTCTCTGTTAGAAAAAACATAAGCTATCAAACTCTGCCTACCACCTGATAAGTGCCTGTCCTTAAACTAATCCTCCTATGGATAAAGTAGGAGAGGGATGTGAGAGGTGTGCTGCGAGACTGTGTCAGCCACCCCTGAATAAGGACAAAGTGGGTCAGCGGAAATAGTTCCAATGTTTTTAGCATAATGTGGGCTTTTTAATACACTCTGGTACATGGAAAAACTCCAGTGCATAGCTGACGAGCTGTTGTGGAACCGATTCATAGACATTTGCCTGGTCCAACCAGACTACATGGAGGTCTTTCTTGTCTCTCTTAGCAGACTGGATCTGCTCCCATATTACTGATGCATGATCCAGAAAAAAACCTTGATTTTTTCCTTTTTTTTTTAAAGAAAAAGAGGAACGATTCAAAATTAATTTTTGCGTTAATCAACATTATGCCACAAATTATGCTGTCGATTGAGCTTAACTTGTATTGAACTCAGAATATTCCTTAAAAACAAGATATTTTTTTATTTCTTTCTTTAGATTTATGTTAGGACCATTACATTTTTACACTATTTTAAAGGTGCACTCAGTAATTTTTTCCCCAATGAAAAGTTTTACTCCTAAAGAAATGAATTGTACTTTTGAAATATATATATATATATATATAAAATCATGACCACTCAAATGAGGTGAGGACTCTAGTCATATTAGTAACCTTATAAAAGCTGTTTTACTCTACATGGGACAGGGGTGCCATCATGGTGGATGCCATTTTAGAATCACATGACCAGCTGAATACTACTCGCTTAAACTCAGTAACCATCTTGTTATTGGACACTTTCACTCTTGGATTAAAGTAATCATGGCTGATTGTGAATAGGGAATTTCTACAGTGGCATCTGTAACTGAAAACTATTGAGTTTGAATGATGCTGCATCCACACCACTAGGTGTCACTGTAAGTCCAATATGACGCAAGCAAAATGTCACTTAGTGCACCTTTAATGTTAATTTAAGAAGGTTTTCCAAAGGGGAGCCTGGGCAGCTCAGCGAGTAAAGACACTGACTACCACCCCCTGGAGTCGTGAGTTTGAATCCAAGGTGTGCTGAGTGACTCCAGCCAGGTCTCCTAAGCAACCAATATGTTGCATTGTCATGACAATAATGTCCAAATAATGCAAAAATCTTAGTACTAGTAATAATACTACTGTATAAATAGGCTTAATTTTCTTAATGCAAAATTATTTTGTGGTGAAATATAAAGCTAATGTGAGATTCACTCCTCTTGTAAAATAATCATGATGCATGGAGCTTCAGGATGTCACTTACATTCATCAAAGTCAACTAGTGTACGCACCTTACTCGGTGGCTTTGCTGTCATATAATCAGAGCAGCAATTAAATGTCTACACACAATCCACATTGCAATCTTCCAGACGGTTGGCCCTTACCTCTTTGCCTTTTATTTTATTTTATTTTTTGGATACAGAACAGCACAGCAAGCCGCCTTGAAAAGTGCTGTTGACAACTTTAGATTTAGGGCCATATAGCACGATTGCGAGTGTAATATTGCTTATATACAACAGTTAAATTAACAAGTAAATTGTTTTTAATTAGGAAAAACTGAGTACGGTCATAAAAAACGCATTTGTGCATGGATCTACTACCACAGATTCTGTTTTATGGATTGTTTGAATTGTATATTTAAGTATTTCACTCATTCAAAAGTACAGCCTACTTTTTCTTACACCAATGATCACAATCTGCCTTTCCTGGTTAAAAAAATGATGCGACCAAAAAACTTGTACTGTTTCTACCAAGTTATTGGATAAACAAGGGTGTGTGAGAGAGAGAGAGAGAGAGAGAGAGAGAGAGTGCGAGAGAGAGAGAGAGAGAGCTGGAGTGTGTGCAATCACAATGCCACTCCTAAGCAGAGATGCTGTCAGCTTTCTGAAGAACAGCTTTCTCAGTGGAAAAATAGGGTCCAAGCAGGGGTAATTCTCAAGGTGCGCAAGTGTTGATCACTATAGAAACCGCAATGTCCTCTGCCATTTTAAATGGCACCCATTGTGTAATTAATCAGTCTGTTGTGTTTCTCAGCTGTGATGAGCCGTAATGCTGAAGTTGTTATTTCCTAGCTTTAGGAAGTGATCATAGTGTTGTATGTAACTGGCTGATGGGGGTTCACTTCACATCACCAACTGCTCATATTACACATAAAAATTATCTTTTGCCACCACCTCCTGGCTAGCACATGTAATGCCAAAAAAAAAGAACATTTTAAAAAGAGACGCATACAGTAGCTCTTCTGCACTGCTCTTACACTTTAGTTTAGGACCACAAACACATGTTGAGTAATACACACACAGTGATGCGTCCAAGTGCTGATTTTGTCAGACCATCAGTGCTCATGGAGCGTTTCTTGTCCAATCAGATTCAAGGACCGGAACTAACTGTTGTGTATGTGTATGTGTATATATATATATATATATATATATATATATATATATATATATATATATATATATTTCATCATTCCCATAGTCTTTGATTTTATATCTTGTCTTGTACTGTGGTACCAGCAAGTGCGATTGCACTGTTTTAGGTGTTATTGATGTGCCTTACAAATAAAAAGAATGATTTAAACATGATTCTCTTAAAGAAATATATCTCTATTTGTTTTTATGATTCAGCAGTATTCTTAGATATGGGCTCTATGTGATTTTGTATTCTGTTATAACAGCATGAATAACATGCCATTAAATGAACTCAACCACTTTGGAAGGCATATCAACATCCTATATCTAGCCATTTTAAATATATCACAGCTGCGTAGCCACAAGACAAAAATTATGGCACAGTCATGCAAACCATTTTCCTAAGTGTTTAAAATAGATGAATAATTATGTGACTACTGTTACAAGTTCTCCCAGTCTAGGGTTGGGAGAGGGTAACAGGATTAAATAATAATAAAAAAATGTAAACGTGGTGGGTTCCCTTCAGTCCTCTGCCCCAGAAATGTGAGCCAACACTTGATGCAAACGTAAAAAGGTTTATTGTATTTAGACAAAGAAAATGGGGGTATTCAATCTTCGGGAGAATGTCACCAAAACAACAAACAAAAGAGACTTACTAATGGAGAACTAAATGACCTCCACAGGTAAAAGAAAATAAATAAACAACATATGCTTCCCTCCACTCCCTGACTAACCAAAAACAGGGATTAACGCATTGTTAAATAAAAAGGTGGCTCAATCTCCCTACTGCTCCCCATAACAAGTAAAAGAAAATATATATGTATATGATTTTAGATACAATACCCTTTAATGACCAAAACTAAGTTGCAAAGAAAAGTTGAAAGAAAAATCACTACCTGATAGCAAAGCTATATGCTATTTCTAACACCAAAGCGCACACACACACACAAAAAGTGAACTACAATACACCAGGTCAACGCACCAGTTTCACACTCAGTTACTACAACAACACAGGTCTGGTGCAGGGGAGAAGTGAACCTCCTCAAGCAGTGTTCACTCTGCTCTCTTATAGGGTAGCTGTGTAACACTCCTTACGAGCCTCAGGTGTGGCTAATTAACTGTAAGGCAAGCAGAGTGAGGGAGAGTTACCTTAATTTTGTCCTCTGTCAATTAGTTTGACTCGTTTGACCTACTCAATAGGTGTACAGAGGATGTTGAATTGAAATGATCCTGTGTCATATCATTGAGTCACATGAGTCAGCCATCAAAGAGTTATGTCAGAACTCCGATGTCTTTCCTCTGTCTCTAATCATCATCAGCCAGTAGGGGGCACTGCAATGAGGTTACATTTCATTGGCTGAATGCAAAAACTGATTTCAGGGCACTTTACTAAAACTTAAAGTCTGTTCTTTCATCATGTACTTGCTGTCTTTGTTGTTCCAAAACTATATGACTTCCTCTCATTTTTGGAACACATAAGGAGGTGTTCCACAGTTAAAAGAAAGTCATACTTCACAGTGACATGGAACTGATATCAATGTTTTGTGACTTTAGAGAAATGAAAGCTCAAAAAGCTGAAGTTCAAAAGCTGTATTGCCCTTGATTTAATCAGGAGAGCATCTGATCATCTAATCAGAAGAAAAACAAAAACAAGATGCAGACAAACAAATGCTGCCACATATGACTAGCAATCACTCGGGCTTTAGGAGAAGTTGGGGGTGTTAGGTGTGTCTGTGAGTGATAGTGAGACACACTTCCTCTTCATCTGATGGTGAAAGAACATTGGCCAACCTCCGCTTTAGAGGAAGAGAAGTGGCACTGTGACAGAAGAGAGGGCAGAGTTATGTCTACACATACCCGTGTCAATGCTCGATGAGAGTTGAGGGCTGACCCAGTCTGGCTGGAACCTGGGCAAGTTCTGACCGCATCATCTTCAGTGGGGTGGATGGAGTAACTGCTGGATGACGAGTTGGTCTGGTGGTTTATCAATTGAGAACTAGATGGAGGAGGCATCAGAGACTGCAGAGTTGAGGCAACCCAAACTTCGAGGTGAGTTTGAGAGAAACCTAATGGATGCAAAGTGCATTTGCAGACTTGTATACAACAAATATAATGTTGGTTGTAACCAGTATCAGATCGTGTGTGCCGCAGCTTTCTGTTGAATATGGGCAGTTTGTGTGTGTGTGTGTGTGTGTGTGTGTGTGTGTATGGGCAAGTATAAGTGGTTTACAATGACTTTTTTTTTAGGTTACAAACTGGTAATTACAAGGGTATTGTGCTATAAATGTGGTTGATGAGAACATTTCTAGTATTCCCATAATTCAAATTGCTTAAAAACATACTAAGCAATGTTGTATTACAATTGTGAGGGTTAGGGGATAGAATCTATAGTTCACACAGTATAAAAATCCTTATGTCTATGGAAAGTCCTCATAATGACAGCTGCACCAACATTTGTGTGTGTGTGTTTGTGTGTGTGTGTGTGCTTTTGCCTGTTTGTGTTGCATGCAATGATCTCTTAGTCAGTGCATGATCAGAGCACTTCCTGCCATGTCCATTTTGACTTTGTGCAAAGTTGCATCTAAAGGAAGTTTTCATCATGCAAATGTAGAAATCCAACACACCTAAAGTTTTAATTTTATTTTATTTTTTATAAAAAATATGCATATATATATATATTTATACTAACATATACGATTACGATTTATAACATTTAATGGGATTAAGTAATTGATGTGTAATTAAGCATCCAAATCACATGCACGTGGTTTCAAAAATGTTAAATTAAAGTATCCTATCAAGTTACAGCAGAATGACTCATAACATCATAAATAAAGTTCCATTCTTAAAATGGCTTTGACTTCCGGTAGTTATTTTTGCTAAGCAAAATGGAGATGAACAGAGAATGTTTCCATGCCTTTTGCTATCCTCAAAGTTAGTGAACTAATCTCATGATCACAAACAAGTCCTTATTGTCCCTGTAGCAAACCATGCTACAAAACCGAGACAGGATGTGGTTGACCTAAATGGAGCATGTCACAGAGAGAAAGAGAAAGATTGGCAGTGACATTTTCAATAAAAACACCTCAAGGGTGCCATATTGCACGTTCAGAGCCATCTCTGCTGCATTACGTGGTCAAAGACCTGGTACACAAAAAGTAGGGTTGGGCAAGTTCATGTTTAGTGACGCACACAGCAGCTAGAGATGCAGAGAGAAGGTCTATAAAAGACTGAGTGCTGGGTATATTAATTTTTAATTGTAATCTGGTACTGAGATTACAAATTACATGACTAAAATGTATTCAGTGATGTAATCTCTTGGATTATATTCTTTAAGTAATCTAATCTGATTGATTTATTTATGTTACTTTTGGATTACTTTTGACCTAGTTCTTCTTCATTTGATGTCATATGCATTTGAGTTGGATGAGCTGGTACCATTTTGACATAATGTTACTTAAATACTTTAAAGAACACACTTAATGGATCAAAATATGAGAATTGATCAAATTCTTGCGTGTTTCACTCAATGTATGCCTGTTTCTGAATGAAATAAAAAAGGGCTGTTAAAATGTTCTTATTCTGGTAATTTTGACATTTCAAACGGCATCCATGTGCGGTAACAGGTCAGACCAGATATATTAGTTAATCAACATCACAGAAAATAAAGTTGTCTTAAAAGTGGTCTTAAAAGTTGTCACAACTTATGTGTGAAATTATATCCACCTTATTTTTGTATTTTGAAAGAAGACTTAGAAGGATCAATAAATTATGAACAATTTACTGCAGTTGCCTGATTGACATGTAATCATGTAACCCATATAAATTAACTGTAATCTGACTCCAAATATTTAAAAATGTCATTTAAGATACACTTGAAATTTTAAATCTGATTATGTAATCCAGATTGCATGTATTCTGTTACTACACACTGACAATAAGATATACCATTATATGCTTTTATAAATGCAATTGAATGCTCTCTGTTTGGTGATTCATAAATATTGTTATTATCTGACTGAGTTACTGCTATATCCTTTATTGTTTCTTGCACATAGTGTTTGTGAGAACTTCAGTCTTGTGACTTCCTGTCTTGATGTCAAAAGCACATTTCATGGTGTCATTAATTATTTATGAGTTTTAAGTTCCAGTTTTTGCAAGCATTCACACAAAAGCTAATATACTTTAACCACACTCTTGTCCTCACTTAAATTAACTGTTTTCCTTCTCATTTTTAGATTTCATGTTTTGATGGAATTTCATTTTTGTTTTGTTTTTTTGTACTTTTTCAGTGTTTAACGGTGAAGACAGATGTGCTTTTGGCACACTAAAATCCTGTAAACACATGTTGTTTGTGTCTTGTAGCCATGGTTAGAAGGGTTACTTTTGAAAATGTAATCCACTACAGATTACAGAATACATGCTGTAAAATGTAATTTGTAACATATTTCATTAGATTACTCAAGGTCAGTAAAATATTCTAAACACTTTGTATTAATTCTTCAGCACTGGTAGATTTATTAACTTGTTTTGACTATAAAAACTCAAAATACACATGTTAAAAATACATTCTCTGAAAAACCTAAATATCTTATGCAAATTGATCTTGTTTTAAGGAATTTTTGATATTTTTACAGGAAAATACGATTTTTGCCCTAATATCAAAAGTCTTACTAGAAAAATAGAAATTATGATCCAACGTGAATTTTCTTGATAAATAGTTTCTGGTAACATGTTCATGTAAAATGGCTAGAAATAGCATTTTAGCTTAGCGTAAAGCTGACAATTTACACAAGGTTTATTTCTATTTCTTCTGCTCCAAACTTACTCTAAACTTAATTCTCTGTCTGCTCGTATGAATGTAACACATCATAAGAAAGTGCTTCACCGCTGTTCAAATGCACTTTGGATCACATCATTTATATGTATAAATGTTTTCCATCTGAAAGACTAAATATTAAATGAAACACATGACAATAAAATACTTTTTGAATGTTACTGTATTCGAATTACCAATTATTTAAATTGTAACTGTAGTGGAATACAGTTGTATTTTAATCCCATTACATGTATTCCATTACTCCCCAACCCTGCTTGTGGCTATACTTTTGAAACAGTGAGTATTTTATCATTAAAAAATTTGCCCCATTCACTTCCACTGTAACGTCTCGTTTACTGTCGTAACCTATGTACCCTGATGGAGGCATGGGAGCAGGCAGTTGCAGCCTTTTCTCTCAATGTTTTCTCTCCACAGAGTATGTTGCCCAGCCCACTGCTCTGCAGATGTCTGCTAGAGAGGTGCCATTGGCCAGTGCCCACGAGGATGCCACACTCTTTGTAGAGTGTGCTCGAACCCACAAGGGAGTAGGCACGGCCCTGGTCTGGTAGGCCAATTTGATGGAGTCCACAATCCAGTGGGCAAGCCTCTGTTTGGAGACAGCATTCCCTTTCCGCTGTCCACCAAAGCAGACAAAGAGCTGATCAGAGCGTCTAAAGCTCTACGTGCGATCCAAGTATATGTGCAAAGCATGTGCCGGACACTGCAACGATTAGGCTGGGTCTGCCTCCTCCCGGGGCAGCACTTGCAGGCTCACCACCTGATCCCTAAAAGGGGTCATGGGAACCTTGGGCACATAGTCCGATCGGGGTCTCAAGATCATGCAGAGTCTTCTGAACCGAACTCCAGGCACGTTTTGCTGACAGAGAACTTTTGCAGGTCCCCGACCCTCTTGATGGAAATGAGGGCGGTCTTTAATGATTGACTCTAGGGGCACGAACAGGGCTCTTCAAAGGCCCAGCAGGACCCCGGAGAGGTCCCATGAGGGAAAGAGGTGCGGCCTAGGAGGGTTCAGTCTCCTGGCGCCACTCAGGAACCTGATGATCAGGTTGTGCTTACCAAGGGACTTACCTTCAACTGCATGGTGCACTGCTATAGCAGCAACATAAACCTTCAGGGTGGAGGGGGACAGCAGCTCCTACAGCTTCTCCTGCAGGAAGGAAAGCATTGACCAGAATGCGCATCTTTGGGTCTTCGCTACAGGAAGAACCTCACCTAGCATACACTTTCCACTTGAGGATTACTGCTGCCTTGTAGAAGGCGCTGAGTGTTCATGTTTACCACTGCGGGCAGTAGACCACTTAAGTCTTCCGTGGAGGCGTGGAGGTTTCAGAGGTCTGGGCATGGGTGCCATATGGTGGCCTGGGTGGGCCAATGCAGCGCCACAAGTTTGACTTGTTCCTTGTCCTCCCTGAACTTGCACAGGGTCTGTAGGCAAGTAGGCTCACTGGGGGGAATGTGTATTTGTGCAGCCCCGGGACCAGCTGTGTGTCAGCGCATCTGTGCCGAGGTGGGCTCCTGTCATAGCATACCAGAGCAGGCAGTGGGAAGATTCCTGTGAAGCAAACTGGTCTAGCTGTGCTTTGCCAAATCAATTCCAAATCAGCTGGACCACCTGGGTGTAGAGACTCCACTCTCAGCTGAGTGTCGCCTTCTGTGTCATTGCATTTTTTTGGCATTGAGGCTGCCTGGGATGTGAGTGGCCCGCAGCAACCTTAGCCGCTGCTGACCCCCAGGCAAGGAGATGGAGGCGTCGAGTTGCAACATGTGAGGAGAATGTACGCTGCCTTGGCAATTTATATACGCTACTGTCACTGTGTTGTCGGACCAGACCAACAAATGCTTGTCCTGGATCAATGGCAATAGCCTCCACATGGTGAGAAATAAAGCCAGCAACTCTAGGCAGTTGATGTGTCAACACAGCCATGGTCCTGTCCAGGAACATGCGGCTGCGTGCCCTTTGCACACGGCGCACCAGCCAGACTTGGAGGCGTCTGTGGTGACCACGACACGTCTGGACACTTACTGTAGGGGAACTCCTGCCCATAAAAAAGCAAGGTCTGTCCAAGGGCTGAATAAGTGGTGACAGTGGGCACAGCCGCACGTGGAACCACTGTCCTCCACCTGAACGAGTTCAGGCAGTTTCGTGGCCGTGAGCGGCACCCTGAACCCAGGAAGCAATCATCTAGCTGCGAGGGCTCAGGGGAGGATGGAGGGTTCCAGTCCAACCCTATACTTGCAGCGGCCCAGGCAAGCATAGTGGTCAGCTCTGCGTCGGCCTCATACTGGGCAGGTAGACCTGAAGGTGGCAGCCCAATTGAGTCCTCAGCATCTGACATCACCAGTGCGGTCTCTACGATGCAGCAATTGAGAACTCATCCTGCTCGCGATTAAGCTTGCCATGAGGCGAGCTGGTCTTGTCTCGGAACTCAACGGGGGCAAACGAGCATGCTGGGAAACAGGAGATCCTCAGGGATTTACCTGGCGAGACCGCACCCATTGAACTCCCCAAATCGCCTTCAGCGTCAGCCGGGCCAGTCTCTTACCCATAGGTAGAAGGTGCAGCGCAGGGGCTGTAGGAGGCAGAGAGATGACGACTTTATTCAGGAATCACACAAAGACAGAAAGGAATCTTTATAAAGACGTGTCTTTAAAAAGACATTCGCGTCAATATGTTTGCTCTTAAAGAGGAAATGTACTCTTTCAGCAGAAATATACTCTCTTAGTAGCGCTGTCGATGTGCCCAGGGGCGTAATCTGCACTAGGCATGCAGAAGGATAGTAAGCCACTGGAATGCGCCGTATATCCAACAGCATACGCTTCTTCGTGGTGAATGGAACAGCAGTAGTATTCAACTTGCTGATACACAACCGCTCGGCTCTGAAGAAAAATCTGAATGAGAGTGGGCAGTCCTTTTCCTTTTATACCCATATGTCCGGGGGAGAGGCAAGCAAATTCCATTAGCCAATTTTCATTGGCCTTTTCTCAAAAATCTGAGGTGTTTTGGGGCTCCCAAGAGCGACCCCTAGAGTCACTACATTGACACAACGTTGAGTGAGTGACAGAAGGGGAACCCAGATAATTGCTTTTTTTAAAGAAAAGGAGGGACGAGTCAAAATATTTATTTGTGGTAATCAACATTATGCCACAAATGCTGTCGATTGAGCTGAACTTGTATTGAACCCTGAATATTCCTTTAATATTTCCACTTAAAAAATGACCATGGTACATTATTATTATTACTATACTATAAAATCATGTTAAATGAATCTTGCATGTCCCAGACTAAGAATCTTTTAGAATCTCAATGTCATTTTATTGAACTGACAACCAAATTACAGAAAGTTTAATTGTAATTGCTATGCTATTTTGGTGGAATCTAAAGTTAACATGGTCAATCCTTGTTCATATCATATTTAATGATATTTACTTGGCACAAAGAGGGAGACTTTGTATCATGGTAATCTTGATTCATCGTTATAAAATTATTTTATTTTTGTCATTATCATGCATGTTATCATTAGTTTTCTTTATTTTCTTTTTGTTCGATTTTTTGGTACTTTATAATACATTGTGCAGTGTTATATGTCCATATATACGTGTAAGAATAGTAACAAAGTGCATTTAGATGTTAGGTTCTCCACTAAATAATTACATTATTTCAATATTATTACATGCTCATTAGTATTAATTGTGATAACATGTAAATATGCTGTAACATAACAACTGTGATGAAAATGGTAACCTTTTTTAGCATTCAAATTCTCATTTAAACTTAAACAAAACTGTTTAGATAAGAGTTTATCACCTGTCCTGCTCTCTTGTTTCAGATGGTTGTGTCCAAAGCAAATCCTCGGAAACAAAGCGTTACAGCGAGATAATACGTGATTTTGATGCAAGTTTGGACCTGTCATTAGCATGCTCGTACGTACAATTAAACACTCTATTACCATTCAATCAGCTGAATGAAAATAAGTGATGTGAACTTTTGAAGGAATATTAGTTCTGTGAAAAGCTGCCACATTTAAGTCTTAATATCAATGCATCTGTGTTGATTTGATTGCTCAGGACAGTGGATGAGCTGCTACAAGATTCAGACTCACTGTCAATAACAGACATCTCTGCAGATACCACACTGAATGCTGATCTGGACGAAATCACCGTAAGAAATTAGTTTTCATTTACTGCATGGACCTCATATTTCTTGATAATTTTGAGCATGAATTCATGGGACTCAATAAATGATATGGTGAATAGTAAACGCTGTGTGTTTTCCAGAGTGAAGATGTGGACTCCATGAAGATCTGCCATGATGAGGAGGACAAGGATGGAGGCGTGAATGGTAATTGTCCTTTAGAACTTAAAGAGATAGTTCACCCAAGAATGAAAATTCAGCCTGTGTCGCTATAACCCCATACAACTTTCTTTTCCTTACACAAAGTGAGAAATTGTGAAAACATTTTGTGCTCAGTGATATCATACAATGGAAGTATATGGTGACCACCTCTTCAGTCTTCAAAAGGATGCAAAGTATAATTCAGAAGTATAATAAATTGTTCCATGAGTCTCATGATAGTTCTGAAGGCATACGACAAGGTTTGGTGAAAAACAACCCAAACTTTTATGGATTATTTAGTGGAAATCATCACCAAACATTGTCCTGTGTGCATTAATGAGAGTGCACGAGAGCAACAGTTTCGCTACCCCCACTCGTGAGATGGGGCATTCGCACAAATCCTCATTTTATTAAAAACAGGGTTTAGGCGATAGTAACAAAAGAACACAGCACAGCTGCACACAAACCAGAGAACCAAACTTATTCAAATGTCTGAAGAGTTTGAAGTCGAGGAATAGATTTCTATGCTCAGCCTTGTTTTTTGAACTGCTGGTAAATCTCCACTTTCACTTTCACATACTTCTTCTATTGTTTTTGGTGATTTGCAATCTTACACCTACTGGGCAGGGAGGAGAATTTATATTAAAAGGACTTAAATATTTATCTGTTTCAAAGCCATACCTTTCATATCACTTCTGAAGATTTGGGTTAAAACACTGGAGTTGTATGGATTATTGTTATGCTGCCTTTAGATGCTTTTTGGAGTTTCAAAGTTCTGGTCACCATTCACTTGCATTGTATGGACCTACAGAGCTGAAATATTCTTCTAAAAATCCACAGAAGTTAGCTAAATACATCAAAACCTTCCTTTGGGATATTTAAGAACATCATAATTTGGACAAACAAGCTTCTTTCCACTTGAAAAAACATGATAAAGCTGTTTGTCAAGAGTACATTTAAATAATAATCAGCAATTAAATCTGACAACAATCCCAAATTTAGCTTCTTTCACTCAAATCATGATATAAAGCTGTATTTTTCAGTCTTGTCCTGCTAATGCGCATACACACTTTTCTAGAGTAAACAAACAGACAATGGCTCAAAAAGCCAGATGGCTGTCGTAACTGAAATATGGGACTTCTATTCCTATAGGCCACAGGTCAAAATGTCATAATGATGGAGGTATACCCTTACAAAAATCGAGTGTTCAAGGCAAATTTGCCACAAACTTGCCGCACATTGTTCATTGTTGCCAAAGGTTTGCTGCAGGTTTACCACTACCAGTAAAGAGCTGCTGGTAAAGATTTACAGCAAATAACAAGCTAATTTGCATGTGAAAATGATGAATGGCAAATTTTGTGGCAATTTTGCAGCTAGTTTTCCAGAACTCTAGATTTTTTTAGGATAACGGTGCTGTTTTCTTCCCATTCTGCTCATACATGTATATGGTCTACTGTCCATCATTTGAACATCGATATCAGTGACAGGAGGAAATCAAAGCAAGAGCAGTCAGGGTCGGAGGCATCATATCACGACACTAAATCTCTACTCTTCAACCTGTACTGTTTACATGTAATTAGCCACACGGACTAATTGCCCATCGTTAACAAGATTAGCACCAGAGGGGGTTAGAGAGCAGATTAAAGCAACAGACAGCTGCTCTCTGTTTTCCATCTATCTGAACGAGAACTCGGAAGAGAGGAAGAATTTAAAGGAACAGTTCACCCTAAAAAATTTATTCTGTCATTGTTTACTTTCCATATGTTCATGGCTGTTCCAAAGACATATGACATAAAACACCAAAGAAGAAATTTAGCAGAATATCTGAGCTGCTTTCATCCATAAAATAAAAAGTGGATGGGAACAAGCGTCTGCCAAGCTTAAAAAAGCGCAACATATATATTATATAAGTATCATGAAAGTAGTCCATATGACCACTGACCTAAGTCTTCTGAAGCCACACAATACCTTTTTGTGAGGTTTCGAAAGACATGACAGGGTGAGTGAACGTTGATGTATATTGACAGACAGACAGACAGACAGACAGACAGAGAGAGAGAGACAGACAGACAGACAGACAGACAGACAGATAGATAGATAGATAGATAGATAGATAGATAGATAGATAGATAGATAGATAGATAGATAGATAGATAGATAGATAGATAGATAGATAGATAGATAGATAGATAGATAGATAGATAGATAGATGAAGTTAAGAGATTTGTAACAAAGTAACAAAAGATCTAAATGAATAAAAAAGGCAGGTGATTGTTTTCATATTGACGTCAACTTCCTGAATGCTGCCTTGCTTGATCGGTCTAGACTTACTTGCACTGTGATCATACTGTTTGCTAGCTAAGATTAGGGATTACACTAACACTCAAAGTTTAAATAAAACATCCGCACAGTAACCTTCATGGCTGTCCCCTGGCTTACATGTACAAAACATATCAACTTTATTCTTCAGGCATGAGACAGACTTCAATTTCATCCATTTATTTGTATGCCGTTAATAGCCGACCTCATTAGTCTAGTTCTCTGACCCCTAATGTGGACAATCTGATGTGTAATCAGCCAAATAGACTGGCTAAGGAGAGACAGTTTATGTGTTCCCCTGAAACATATTCTGTAACATTTTTATAACATGGCTCTTTCACGTATAGTGGCATTTCAGAGGTGAAATGTCCACTGTGTGGCGCTAAAAACAAGTAAATTTGTTCCCAAACCGATGAGGATTACATTTTACTTTATTTGAGTTTTTTCTCCCCAATTTGGAATGCCCAATTCCCAATACACTCTAAGTCCTTGTGGTGGCGTAGTGACTCTCAGTTATGGCGTAGGACGAATCTCAGCTGCTTCCATGTCTGAGACGTCAATCCGCACATCTTATAACGTGGCTTGTTGAGTACGTTACCGCGGAGATGTAGCACCTGTGGAGGCTTCACGCTATTCTACGCGGCATCCACACACAACTCACCACGCGCCCCACTGAGAACGAGAACCACACACATTATAGCGACTACAAGGAGGTTACCCTATGTGACTCTCCCCTCCCTAGTAACCGGGCCAATCTGGTTGTTTAGGAGACCTGGATTGAGTCACTCAGCATGCCCTGGATTCGAACTCGTGACACCAGGGTTGGTGGTCTGCGTCAATACTCGCTGAGCTACCCAGGCCCCACAGATGAGGTATTTGAGGTAATGCTCTATCGAGCTTTACTTTAAAAAAACCTACCTCCCTACCTTTAACTAAAAACCTAAACCTAGCCAATAGTGTCATAAATAACACAGTTTGAATGTATTTGAGCAAGTTTGTAAATGTAGTTGGTTATGTAATGCAAACTCGCCTTATCAGTCATGAGCTATAGTTAAAATGTTTTGATGTCACAACGAGACATGTAAAAACCATTTAGCAAAGATTAAGGTGTAATAACGTGATTCTATGAGACCAGGCTTGATTTTGTTGTGGTAGTCAACATTATGCCACAAATGCTCTCCATTGAGCCTAACTTGTTTTGAACCCAGAATATTCGTTTAAATGTCATGAAAATAAAGACACAATGCAAAATATTGTAGTAAAAAGTCTTAAAAGTCAGCTTAATTTCTTATTTATTTGGGCTGAAATATGACCTTGACGTTTCTTGACAGTTTCCGCCCATGTACATATGTGAGGGGTGAAAATCAAAAGAGGCATGTGTATAACCATGATGTCCACTGGGTTCAACCATTCATACAGTAGCCTACTGTTCCTTTACAGAATATACTTTAGTTTCAGATCTGATCAGTCACTGGCATATACTACCCTTAGGAAATAACAGAGTATCTGTATACTGTAACTATTGAAGATACAGGAAGTGATTATGGAAGTGAACCCCGCCCTAATCTAAAGACCATCACCCTACAGTCTGCTACTGTCCTGGATTATATTCCCTCCCCTTGGCACCAAAACTACACACACACACACACATATGCTTTCACATGACATGACAGATCATGTACAGGGGGATGGATTGGGATACAGAACCCCAGCGCAAACTGGAAGGATGATGCAGAAACTGCACATTTCTTTTGGGATGTTTTGATGCAATTGGATCTTGGCATTTAATGGACAGGGAGGAGGGTGAACTGTCTCGGTCTCTGTAAAATCCTCTCGCAGTTGCAGCTGAATCCTTAAACCTTATGGACACTATTGAGCAAGCCCAGGAGTTCCTTAAATGGAGAGTTCGCATGGATATTGAAATATTCATCTGGAATGTTGTGATGGGGAGTGGCAGGAATTCCATTTGCGATCATATGGACACGTATAGACAAGATGTTTTAATACTATCCTTATTCCTACACCTTTAAAGGAAGTTTTTCACGAGAATGGCACCTTTCTGTATTGTTTTTAAATTAAGGCTTTTCTTTTATTAATCAGTTGAGTTTTTGGAGGATAGTTTGTGTTATGATGGACATTTGGGCAAGCACTGACAGTTAACATTTACCATTGCTATGCTTGTTCATCCTTCGAGGATAAAGGAGATTTATACGCTGAGCAATGGAAAAGGCTATAAGTGATCACTCTGTAGGTGACAGCCTACGAGACCGATAAATCTGTGTTTTTGTTGGAGGACAAGACACCTGTCAGCCTTGACCCGGGTTTAGTTTAGGTAAAGTATGCACAGGCTCCAGTGATGCTGATGTATTCTCTCTCAGCCCAGGATGCGGACGTGACCCTCTGTCGCTGCGAGGGTGGCGTGGAACTCGCCCTGCAGTATGCCAAAATGTGGTGCCGATATGCAAAAGACCTGCTGACCTGGATGGATAAAAGAATCAGCCTGGGTGAGTTTTTACTTTATATTTGTTACTTGTTTCACATTTTATTTTTATGATTTGACAAATAATTATTGATTTTTAATTATTGATTATTACTGGAAACCTTAAAATTAGTCTCTCAATCAATACAAATATTTATTTAATTAATTGCAATTAATCGCATAAAATATATCAATATTTGTTAAATAAATAGGCCTCCAATAAAATAAAAATAAAATAAATTATTTTCTAAATTATTATAAATATAATAGATAATAATTCAGATAATTCAAAAACATTGCATTTTTGTGGCAGACGAGAAAAGCATTTATGAGAGTTGGCATTAGAAGTCAATATATTGAATGTTTTATTTCCATATCATTGAACAGAAGCAACAGATGTACTGTCAACAACAACCTATTTTGCAACTGTCCGTGGTAGACTTGGGATGTTCTCACAGGACACGTTTCTAGCCATAAACCTTGCATTTTTAGGGGGCGGTGTCTAGTAGAATGCAGTCTGCAACTTTAAAAACTTTAAAAAAAAACACGTCTGGAGACCCATGCACCCTGCTTCGTCCAAGTTTGTTGCATGGACAGCTGCACGTTTTCTGTACTGCTGGAGCTGCGCTTAATGCCCCTTGCTGACTGAGACTCGCAAAAAATGGAGGTGGCACTTGAAGCCTGAATTGATGCGTTAGTAGGACAGTTCCTTATTTCGGAATGTCCGTACAGTCAGGGGGCATAATTAATTGTGTTATTTATCATTTATTTTGCATTTTTAACCTGTTATTTTATATGTAATTAATCGCACTGAATTAACTTGTTAAATCGACAGCTTTACTTAAAAGCTATTATTGTCATTTCAGCGCAACTTGCATTACCGAACAGAACTGCAAAAATAAAAAGCTTTTTGAGAGGTTATAACAGATTATATGGCATTTGTTGAGCTAGTTTTGCTATGCCAGGCTGGTTGGGAATGTTTCGATAGAATCACTGAGCAACATTGTTTACTCTTTCCAGGGAAATTCACATACAAATGGCTTACTAGTAGTTATTATTACAGTTATTTTAAAGGGATAGTTCACCAAAAATGGAAATTCTGTCATAATTTACTCACCCTCATGGCATCCCAGATGTGTATGACTTTCTTTCATCTGCTGAACACAATTGAAAATTGTTAGAAGAAAATTTCAGCTCTGTATGTCCATACAATGTGAAAGGTGGTCAAAACTTTGATGCTCCAGAACCACATAAAAGCAGCATAAAAATAATACATAAAACTCCAGTGGTTGAATCCATGTCTTCAGAAGTGATATGATATGTGAGGGTGAGAAACAGAACAATATTTAAGTCCTTTTTTATGATAATTCTCCACTTTCACTTTCACATTCTTCTTATTTTGTTTATGGAGATTCGCATTCTTTGTGCAAAATTTAAAACTTATAGTAAAAAATGATTTAAATATTGATCTGTTTCTCACCCACACCTATCATAACACTTCAGAAGATTTGCAACTGGAGTTGTATGGATTACTTTTATGCTGCCTTTATGTATTTTTTTGGTGCTTCAAAGTTCTGGTCATCATTCACTTGCATCATATGGACCAACAGAGCTCAAATATTCTTCTTAAATTCTTTGTTTGTGTTCTGCAGAAGAAAGAAAGTCATACACATCTAGGGTGGCATGAGGATGAGTAAATGATGAGAGAATTTTCATTATTCAGTGAACTGTCCCTTTAAACTGGAGCAGGAGAATGTGTTTTAACATCGAAAAAAATTACACACTTCACCTTTAGATAGAGGAACATGCGTCCATTTTTATTTTACTGGCCCTAAAACCAGAGAAAACTAAAATCTCAAGTAAGAGGTATTGAATTTTTGCTTATGTTTAACATTATTTTTAGGCTGGATTTGTTTGCAAGTGTTGAGTAATCATAGTTCTTTTCTGCCTGGAAGAGAAGCCAAGGGACCTCTTCCAGGAAACAGCATGAGAGTCTAAATTTGGCTCTCTAAGAAAGTTTGACTTGTGTTGAACAACACCTGTAATATGATTAAGAAGCCTTTAACACATCCCGCAGAGCTTCCCCTTGTGGAGCATTACTGCAGTCACACGTCTCAATTCTGTAACTACAGGAGCAGTCGACTGTGCCACAGTCAGTCTGGAACCCAATATTGAGACAAATTACAGAAAATTAACAGGAACATTTTGAGGTTTCAGACCAGCCAGGCGAGAGAGATGAATCAGGCATTAATGGGCCCTGTTTATGCCCTCAAATACACGCAAGCCAATAAGAATCCATTATAATGTTTCCTTGTAACCGAAGCAGCAATTTGCCTGTTTTTAGATGTTAATGCTCAATGCTAAATACACAACCAGTCAAAAGATTGGACACACCAACTAATTATTTATTGTATGACATTTTTGGCTAATTTTAAAGTCATCAAAACTATGAAATAACACAAATAATAAGAATAATAAAAATGTTAATTTTTCAAAGATATTATTATGTAGGTACAGTTTATATTTGTGTACAGAATTGCATTAAAGCATACACCTTTAGATGAAAGGGGTTTTAAAATCTACAATTTCCAATCTTTTGACTGGTAGTGTCTGAAATATACACTTTATGTTCACAGCAATGATTTTTGACACTCAAATATAAAACAGTACTTAGCTTAGAATAGAATATTAGACAGTGCCAAGTCCAAATGCCAATAATAATGAAAAAATACAACAGTGGATTCATCCAGTACATTGCCACACCACCAGTGCAGAATTCCTGGAAACAATGATGCTGTGGCCTGATTCCTTCAGTGTTTATCCCACGAGAAATTCAATATCCTATTTTCCATTGAAGCTGTAATGGTAATGGGTTATGGCCTTATTGATATTTCGAAGCACTCTGTTGAGTATCTATCAATACAGATGCAAACTATTTCTATTGGTCAGTCATATTTTCCATTTGGTATTTTTTGCTTGTATTAATCTATTTGAATGTACTCTTACAGTCAAAAGTTTGGACACACCTTCGCATTTTTTATTTGTACTATTTTCCACATTTTAATATACATAGAAACTATGAATAACACATATTATGCAGTGAAAAAAAAAAAAAAGTTAAGCAAATCAAAAAAGATTTTATATTAACGTAGCCAACCTTGGTCTAGATTACAGCGCTGACATTTTCTCATCCAACTTCACGTGGTACCTCAGATGCTGGTATTTTAAATTGTTTTTAAATAAGTATTTAAGTGTAAATCTTTTGATTAAAAATTAGATTAAAGGAGATGATGAGAAACAAGTAAGTCCAAACATTTGACTATCTAGATGGCAATGCTTCTTTTATTCGATGTCAATCTCAGCACATATACAATATGTGACATATGTATTTTTTGTTTTTACAGAGCAAGAGTTCGCGAAGAGTATAATGAGGGCAGCAGATGCAGCCAAATCATGCGTTGCTCAACAGGTAGAAGAAAAAACATGAAAAATGTAACTGTTGTTTTATTTTCTGTTGCATAGAATTCATGGTTATCCACCCTCGTGCATGTTTCTCCATAGGAAATGATGCCTCTGCAGTATATCTACACTCTGGCTCTGGAGCACGATATCAAGAACAGCACGACAGCCAAACATACTGCTGAACTTCTGCAACAGCGCTGCTATCAGGTACATAAGAATGGCCCGATACTATTCAGAATTTGGTCATATTATGAATATATGAGCATCATAACACATTTACATGATTGCCATAACCAGATTAAGCCAGTTATTATGGTTTATTAGAAAACTGTCAAAAACCGCATGCCTATACCTTTAATATCAGAAACTGGATCATGTAAAAACCTTATTCAGAATAACCTCCATAACTGATCATTTAGTTATATCTCCACATGTCCAAACATTTACATACAAACAGATGTGAAAATTCAAGCTATTAAAGAAACACGTTTTTGGAGCTAGAGGGAGACTTGATTTGAATTGATTTATTTTTCATAACATTTTGCAAACATTAAAGGAATATTCCGGGTTCAGTACAAGTTAAGCACAATGGACAGAATTTGTTGTATAATGTTGATTACCACAAAAATGAATTTGGACTTGTTCCTCCTTTTCTTTAAAAAAGCAAAAATCTGGGTTACAATGAGGCACTTACAATGGAAGTCAATGGGGGCCAATTTTTGAAGGTTAAAATACTGTTTCAAAGGTTTATCAACAAGTCGTAAATAATTTGAGTGTTAACATGAATTTAGAGTGATAAAATCACTTATTAACCACATCTGTAAAGTTATAGCCAATTTTACAACTTCGTTACCATGACAACATATGACGTCAACAAACCCTAAAACCCTGAAACGACTGTTAAAGGAGACTGTAACTGAACTTTACAGCTCAAATAATACATGAGTTTAACAGAAGAATGAATGTGCTTTTAAGTGCTTTTATACAATTATAAGCTTCACGTTTCTCCTTTTAAACCCTCCAAAAATTGGTCACATTCACTTCCCACTGGAACCCAGATTTTTGCTTTTTTTAAAGAAAAGGAGGAACGATTCAAACATATTGTTTTGTGGTGATCAACATTATGCCACAAATGCCGTCCATTGATTTTAACTTGTATTGAACCCGGAACATTCCTTTATAAGAACTGTCATTGCCCTCATTTGTAGAGGTCTCATGACATATGTTGCTAACACTTTACTATAAGGTTCAATCCGTTAACATTTGTTAATGCATAAAGTACCATGAACTAACAATGAACAAAATGTATTTTTACAGTGTTCATTAATCTTGACTAATCTAAACAAAAAGCAATAGTTCATTGTTAGTTTATGTTAGTTCATAATGCATTAACTAATGTTAACATAACTTTTTTTTTGCAGTTCATTGTGTTCTCATGTGTCATTGTTAAGTACATGAATGAGAATTAAAGAGCAGATTAATGCAGCATAATAAATGGAATCTCCTGTATTTCCTGAATAGCAGATGCATGTCCTGGTTTATTCAGATTACATGCAAACAGGAATGTTCCAATAGCTGTGCAGCATATTTAATGTCTTTTTTAGAACGAGTATGAGTACCGACTCTGATACCTGTAGTGCTTTTATACAGAACCTCACAGCACAATCAAAATACAACATTGGAGTTATAATTTGTCAAATAAAGTGCTGCATAACAGAACATCATAGATGTTAGATACTGCTTAAGTCTAATACAGTTACTACTGATTTATTATTATTAGTAGTAGTAGAAGTATTACAGTGAATTTTACATAACTTTACAGTAGTAAAATGTTTAGTTTCATACTTTTTTCCTATACATTTACCTTTATTTAATTAAATAGGTATGTACTCTGTATGTGCCTCACACTTCAAAGTGAATTTGCACTCTGTTTACTGTCATCTGCTACAAACAGAGCGTGCAATGCTCATGACTGTGTTTTCCCTGTATGAGCCAAGGAGGAGCTTTATAAAATATGAGCAGCCGGCGTCAGCACAACATTTTCTCCACACATTCACAAGCGCTCACATATGAATTACATGCAAACTATATATTTACAGTATCTCATTAAATCACAGCTTTTGCAGTTAAATAATCTCACTACTATATAAAGTGATTTTAATTTGTTGGCTTAATGTTTACGTAATGACATGCATACGTCAGATGGTATCTGGACATCCCTAGTTTTAACATTCTTTGCATTTCAAAGGCTCTCTCTGCCAAGAAGAACGAAATCGACAAGTGGCGGCGGGAATTCAAAGAGCAGTGGTCCAAAGAACAGAAGAGAATGGTCAGTTCTTTGCGCTGAGATTGATATGTGCATTTGTTGTGGCCAGAATTTCCAATAATGTGTCTGATGTAATGTTTTGTGCATTAGAATGACGCAGTGTCTGCACTGAAGAGAGCGCGGCAGCAATACCTGCAGCGTTGTGAGGATCTGGAGAAAGCCAAAGCCATGACTGCAAAAGCTGAAGAGGAGACAGGGGGGTACAAGACTCTGGACAAGAGGAGGAAGTCAAGAGATGATGCCCAAACCAAGGTAAGGATACAGTATTTATATTCCCTGCTGGAAAAAAAATCTGTTAAAACCAGCGTAAATTGGCCTCCCAGGCTGTTCAGGCTGTTTGGGACACTTTTCAGCTGGCCTCCCAGCTAAACCAGCTGAGCACCAACTTGGCCAGGCAGAAAGACCAGCTTAAACCAGCTAAGTCCCGCAAACCAGTCTTGGCGTGAAGATGTTTTTCTCAGCAGGTCTTCTTATTTGTCAGACTGGTCACAAGCATTTCTTGCTTCACCAATTAAAATAAACAAACAAACATGAAAATGAATTTTTTTCCTTATGGTCTCTTCAAAACGATTTTCATCAGTATTCTGCTGTTAGGTTATGGAGGCTGAGCTTCTGTACAGGCAGTGTGTGCGTGATGCTAAAAACCATCAAGAAGAGCTGGAGAAGGTGAAGGAGAGAATCATTGTCCACACCCGCAAGCTCATCTGTCAAGGGGATACTGTGTTAAAGGAGGTTGGTTCATATATTAAACTTCATAGAGTTCATAGAGTGTGTGCTATGAACATGAATGGTACCTTAAATTGAGTGGTTTATTGAGGAAAAGTGTGATTACAACTTTGCAAAGCTATCAGACTTAAAGGGATGCAAAATCACCCCAAAATGAAAATTCTCTCATTATTTACTCTCGCTCATGCCATCACAGATGTGTGACTTTCTTTCTTCTGCTGAACACAAATGAAGATTTTTACAAGAATATTTCATCTCTGTTGGTCCATACAATCCAAGTGAATGGTGGCTAAAACTTTGAAGCTACAAAAAACACATAAAGGCAGCATACAAGTAATCCACATGACTCCAGTGGTTCAATTCATGTTGCCTGAAGAGATATGACAGGTGTGGGTGTGAAACAGATCAATATTTAAGTACTTTTTTACTGTTGATTATCCTTCCTACACAGTAGGCTACAATAAGCATGAAGAATGCAAATCAACAAAAAACAAATAAGAAGAATGTGAAAATGAAAGTGGAGATTTATAGTGAGAAAAATTAGTTAAATATTGATCTATTTCTCACCTATAATATCTCTTCTGAAGACATGGATTTAACAACTGGATTCATATAGATTACTTTTATGCTGACTTTGTGCTTTTTGGAGCTTCAAAGCATTGTATGGACCTCCATAGCTGAAATATTCTTCTACAAATATTTGTTTGTGTTCTGCAGATGAAAGAATCTCAGACAAATCTGGGATGGCATGAGGGTGAGTAAATAATGAGAGAATTTTCCTTTTTGGGTGAACTATCCCTTTAAGATTTTTAACTGCGGGATGATAAAATGGACATGACTTGCACTAAAAGAGGGTTGTCTGAGCCATTTATAGGTACGAGAATATCATGGAGATTTTGAGGTGTGCTCTTTTGATTTAACATCTTAGCAACTGCATAACAACGTGCTAAATTTACTCAGAACACCATAGTAACTGCCTAGCAATGCCCTGGCAACAGCTCGCAACACCATGGTGGCGAGTTTTGCCTGGGCAAGCATCACTCGCATTGCCTTTAGAAAAATTTCACAGGCTCTTTCATTTTCTTCTCTCAGGCAACAGTGAACATGTTCTATTACCAGCGGCAGCAGACCGAGCCCGTTCCTCTGGGGTACCAGAACCTGGAGCTCACCTGCAGGCCCTGTGAGCCAGGTGAACCCTACCTGAATTACATCTTTGGGAAGCATCTGCCTGACCAGCCTCTCCAGAACTTCATATTCCAGGAGTTCATCCCTCAGGGCAAGAGGTGAGAGCAATTGTAGATATTATTTGAGACTTTAGGATTCACTATTCACTCAAGACCACTCAGTCAACTAGATAATTAGATGAATAGATCTTTAGAGAACTAAATGCAAAGAGCTGTCAGACAAGAAGTGGAGCTGGGGATGGAAGAGGGTGTTTAGTGCAGCAATGCAATGCAAAGGCAGCAGAAAATGAATGACTGGTGGACTTAAAAATATCCTAATAACTGTATTGGTGGACTTCATGATCAGCTGAGTATCAGTAAGTAAGCTTGACGAACGTGACCTGCTAGATCTAATGCAATGCTTGATATCTGCAGTTTAATTGAACCATAGGATGATTTCACACTGTAGAAAATTTTCGATATCTCAAGATAAATTTTAGGTAATGGTGATGACGATAATTCTAGCATATTGATGCTGGTCTAAATTCATGTACTGTGGTATTTACATGATATTCCAAGGTACTTCAAAGAATACTACCATAGTACATGTCCAAAAACATGGTAGTACCATGGTGCAGTGTCCAAAAAAAACATGGTAATGCCATGGAACTTTTTTGTTAGTTAAATCTCATTTCATTACTGGCCTTTACAACTTATTTTTAGGTTACATTATTATGGTTTTTATTGTAAAATGTATAGTATCAGCCGAGGAACACTTGCAAACCTTCAACCAGCTGCTAATACACACTGAAGCTTAATTTGGAAATTAGGGATGTCAAAAATACAGGTATTTCAGTACCAAGTTGATACTAAAACAAAAAAGCAGTACCAGTTCTACCAAGCACCGACTCAATTCGGTCCCACATGCTTTCTGACTGACACACAACTGATTCCAAATGCTCACATGCTTATGTGAGCACATGCCGTTACGCCTTTTTCACTGAAATGGACAATTATGTTCAAGTGTGATTATAAAACCACAAAAGGATGCCATTTAATTAAACAAATATAAAGTCTGCATGTGCTGCGCGCTTCAAAGTGAATGTATGAAGCCGCTCATATGCAGAAAACACATTTTGTGAGTATCGCACATTGTACTTGTTGTAGTAGATGACAGAAGGGAGTGCTCATTCACTGTGACGCTTGCAGCACATGCAGACAATATGTATTTATATCATTAAATCGCACATTTTGCACTTTAATGATTACACTGGGCCATAGAACCAGCGTCTTATCCAGAGGTGTGAATCTACCATCATTAAAACACAGAAACGGAAAAGTCTTCATGTCGAAATAAATGCTCAATTCAAAATATATGCTTGATGTGTGAAATTGAAGAAATCGCAATAGAAACATATCACTACTTTATAGTAGAATATAATATACAGTATACTGTAATAATAATCATATTGAACCAGTATCTCACAAGCAAGAGTGTGTACATGCTAAAAGTTTTTATAATGAGATGCTCTATTGTGCAGCACTTTATTTGATAAAAAAATAAGGCCAATTTTGTGTTTTAAATTATGCTGTGAGGATCTTTACTGAAGCACTATATTTGACAAAAATGCAATGGTATGTTATATTTTCATATGAATTCATCATCATATACATCATTTTTGATGATGAAATTGAATCACATGGAACGGAAAACAGAATTTGGGGGGTGAAAGCGAAATGTAGAAAAAAAAACTATAGGCTAAAGAAGTGTGTTCAATAGCATATTACCTATTTTTTTGTGGTATCGAAATTGGTATCGAGAATTGTGAAATTTTACTGGTATTGGTACAGACTGCTGAAATTCTGGTATTGTGAAAACCCTAGTGGGAATAAATGAATTGCTAGCAGACAGTTTTACGCAGACAGTTTAAGGGTGCATACAATTAAACGCATTTAAGGGTGCAAACTTTAAATGTAACCACATAATTGCAGTGGGATTTTATATACCAATTTAACATGTATTTGTCTCTTTATTGTTCACAGATCCCCAACATCAGGCAGGCGAAAAACAAGCAACGCTCCAAGTTACCAAGATTCATATGCGCTACTCGATGATTTGAAACACAGCAGCAGTTTAGTAGATGGAAGTATGTCTAATTGCTGTTGTACAATCTCACAAACAAAGAGATAGAAACCATACAAGGATCTAATGTCTCAGTCATATAATGTGTAGAGGAGCATTAAGAAAGACTCCTCAGTTCAGTTGAATGGCACCTGAACGTTTGAATGTTTGTTGAAATTCAGGACGACCTGGCCACAGTGACAGTGACAGCAGAGGAGGGAGTCTCGAATCTCTGTCCAGTCCAGGTGAGAAAACCACTACATTGATGTACCTGTACCTTAAAAATTAACATTTGATCACTGTACCACCTAGTTACTGTAAATTAGGTACTTATATGTCTTTATCACTTTCCTGAAGCTCACGGGAACCGTAAGTTGCCAAAAACCTCCTCCACAGGGACCATGTCTTCAGACGATCTTGATGAGAAAGACACTCTGCAAGAAGCAGGTACAATATGAGTCACTCCTGCATGGGGATATGCTACACTTTCCACAAACTGCAAGTATATTGTATAGCTGAAATTGCAGTTGTTGGACTCTTCCTGATCTGTGTGCAGAGAGTGAAGATTCTTTAGCTGACAGCAATGGAATGTTGAGTAAACCACGAGCTGCGTCACGTGCCGCCGTGACACACAGACTGAGGAAAATGAAGAGCAAGATGGTCAAATGCAAGCAATGCGAGAACTACATCCTGGTCAATGGGATTGAGTGTGAAGAGGTGAGTGCTGGAAAAGGGGTGGTTTAGCTTACTGGTTAAAGATTTGAGCTGAAACTGAAAGCTTAGAGTGTCAAGTCTTGTAAGGAATGATCTATGAATTTTCAGTATAGAGTGTCACAGTCGTGCACACTTTTTCTGGGTTCTGGAAGTATTTTTCCTATTCATTTTCTCCATCGGCTTTTCAAAGAATTCTAATCTAAGATATAAAACTGACCAGCTCCAGTCAAGACATTGTAAAAATGTATTTGAAACAAAATGTGAAAACCTGAAAATTAGGACAAAGTCACAAGGCTGTATACTTAACGTCTTTTATGGAGGCACGGACTCACCCCGTGAAGTATTAAGAATGGCGTATTTGAATCTGAACCAACTCGCCAAAATATAAAACTGTTTATAGTCAATTGATTACAAGTTTAAAATGCCACATATTTAAAGTTTATTGCAGAATATTCCAATATATATGAAAATGTCTTTTTTTAGAGAGTTTAAGAAGACACGCTATAAAGCTTTAGGATTGTGGGTAGTGTAGTTCTTTGTCAGATATACGACAATTAAACATCATATTGACTTGTAACTTCAACAGAAGCATATCATTGTTTAAAGGGATAATTCTGGTCATTTACGCACCCTAATACCATCCCAGATGTGTATGAATTTCTTTCTTCTGTACAACACAAATGAACAGTTTTAGTTGTATTTCTCAACTCTGTCGGTCCATACAATGCAAGTGAATGGTGACCAAAATTTGAAGCTCTAAAATCCACATAAAAGGGCAACATAAAAGTACTCCAGTCTACTCCAGGGTTTAATCTATGTCTTCTGAAGTGAAATGATAGGTGTGGATGAGAAACAGATCAATATTTAAGTCCTTTTTAACTATAAATTCTCCTCGCTGCTCAGTCAATCTCCACTTTTGATTAAATTTCCCATTCTTCTTCTGCTTTTGGTTATTCACAATCTTACTGCATATCACCCCTACTGGGCAGAGGGAAGAATTTATGATAAAATGACTTAAATATCTCACCCACACCTATAATATCTTGTCTGAACTCATGGATTTAACCACTGGAGTATTATGGATTACTTTTGTGCTCCCTTTATGTGGATTTTAGAGCTTCAATTTTTTGCCACCCATTCACTTCCAGCTGAACTATTCTTTTAAAAATCTTAATTTGTGATCTTCAGAAGACAGAAAGTCATACACATCTGGGATGCCAGGAGGTTCAGTAAACTAATTTTCGTTTACTGAGAGAATTTCCATTTTTGGGTGAACTATCCCTTTAAGTAAAGTATTTAACACAGATTACTCCAGGTGTTCTGAACCTGTAAAAAGTGTACTGGATTAAAGTGTCAATTTTGGATTAAATTGTCATCTAAAAGAATAGCTAGCACAAGAAAAAGAGCCACTGATTTCTGTGTGCATTGGTCAGGAAATGGTAGACTGATGCTAGGCTTCTCCTCTCTTGCCAGTGTGGCCTTGCAGTCCACAGGAAGTGCCTGGAGGTGTGCCAGATAGAGTGTGAGCACAGGAGGGGCTTTATCTTTGGGGTCGAGTTCTCCCTGCTGCCCAGAGACAGTCCAGACGCTGTACCTTTCGTTGTCCTGCGATGCACTGAAGAGATTGAGAGCAGGGCTCTCGGTGTTCAGGTTGGAACCCATTAAAAAGATAATAAATGGATCTTGTGAAAATGTTATAAAGAGATTGACAACTAATGATTAAAAAAAGATTGACCAACTAAATCACTAAACCAGCTTTTACACTGTTCTGCATTATTAGTGGTGCTTGCTAATGAATTCATCATTATTACCATTGCTCATACGTAGCGATTAGCGATTTGAGCAAATGCCTAACCCTAAGTATTAAACTTTGGTGCATAACTCATCCTCCAGCATTGTTTGTGCTATAGACATGAATGATACAAAATCATGTGCTTTTCTAAGCGATTTTACTTATTTCTTCACCTGACAGACAAAAAAAAAACAATTGAAATAACCCCATAGACTTACATTGAAGGAGGGACCAGAGTAATATCTAAGGACCTTAATATCATATAAACTAGTGGATGGGGCAGTAAGCAACCATCCAGGACATCCTAGCATCGTGCCAGCGAGTTTACACAAGCAGGCAACCCTCACTTTTTTCAGAAAATGTAAAAATCTAGTGTTTACCCTCTTGTTCTTGCCTCCAAGGGCGTGTACAGAATCAGTGGGTCCAAGCCTAGGATTCTGAAGTTATGTCAGGCCTTTGAAATCCAGAAAGACCAAGTTGACCTTGGTGACCTCTCACCTCATGACATCACCTCTGTTCTCAAGCACTTTTTCAAAGAGGTAATTCAAAAAGTGTTTTATATTTGTTGTGCATGATTTACATTTTGTAAAAAAGATGGATTTTTGTAATCTGACTTGAATTTAGTGTCTAATATTTTAAATGACTTAAAGCACATTTAATGGTCTAGAAAACCCTCACATGGCCAACACCACATCTTCCTCTTTTACAGCTTCCAGACCCATTACTGACCTTTGAACTTTATAATGACTTTATCAATGCGGGTAAGGAGATTCAGAGGCTCAGTGAAAAGGACCATGCAGCTGAGACTGCTGGGATTGTGGAGAGGACTGTGGTCAAACTCAAAGAGCTTATTGGACGATTACCTCTGTGCAACTACAACACAGTGCAACACATGATGGCCCACTTAAACAGGTACTGCATGTGAAACGGCACTCTTGTAAACCAACAGTTCTCAAAACGTTATGTAACACATTACACTTTAAATTATTAATCAGATTACATTTACTGAATTTGAATTAGGTTAATTACTTTAAAGTAGCTTACTAGTTCATTGTAAGTACATTATATACATTCCTGAAATAATATTACTTGTGTAGAATACATTATACATTATGTTCATTATGTATGTCTATTTAAGTTTCTGTGAAATCTGAAGAGTCACTAACGTGTGGGAAACATGTGGTGTTGAGTGTATGACTTTAGTGTGACAGTGAACAAAGAGAAAATAAAGACGTTATTTTTAACTTGTTCAGCGGAAAACATTCCTGTGAAAGTATTTTTAGAAAGTAATTTAAAAGTAAAGTAATTAGTAAACTGATTACTTTTCCCATGAAGTAATGAATAGTGTTATCTGATTGCAATTTTGAAATCATGAAGTAATTAGACACTGTTGCATATCTGTTCTTATAGGGATGCAGACTGGAGGAATAAACCATGTTAAATGCATTTAATAAAATGCAGCTAAACAAATAATCATGTTTATTTAGGATAGCAAATGAGCTTATCATCTTTTAAAAGGGAGGGGACAACTCTTCCCATTTCTTTTGTTGTTGATGTCAAAGTCACCTAAAGGAGTAGTTCCCCCAAAAAGGAGAGTTCACAGATGTGCATAACTTTCTTTCTTCTGCAGAACACAAACAAAGATTTTTAGAAGAATATTTAAGTTCTGTTGGTCCATACAATGAAAGTGAATGGTGATCAAAACTTTGAAGCTCCAAAATCCACATAAAGGCAGCATAAAAGTAATCCATAAGACTAGAGTGTTTAAATCCATATATTCTGAAGGGATATGATAAGTGTGGGTGAGAAACAGATCAATATTTAAGTTTTTTTTACCATAAATTCTCCTCACTGTCTAGTTGGTGTCGATATGCACAAAGAATGCAAATTGTCAAAAACAAAAAAGAAAGTGAAAGTGGAGATAAACTGTATCTGCTTCTCACCTACACCTATCATATCGCTTCAGAAGAAATTGACTAAACCACCGGAGATGGATTGATCACTTTTATGCTGCCTTTATGTGCTTTTTAGAGCTTCAAAGTTTTGGTCACCATTCACTTTCATTGGATGAACCTGCAGACATAATAGAGAAATATTCTTTCAAAAATCGTAATTTGTGTTTTGCAGAAGATAGAAAGTCACATATCTGGGATGGCATGGGGGTGTGAATGATGAGAAAATTGTCATTTCTGGGTGAACTATCCCTTTAAGGTAGGTGCAAACATGGACAGGTTGCATTCATACTCAAAACCCTTAAAAAGCACGGTAACACTATTTGGTTACACTTTATGGTAATATTTAATATTAAAAGTTCCATTGTTTAACATTACTTAATGCATTAGGTATCATGAAAAAACATCTAACAATATATTTTTTACAGAATGTATTCATCTTTGTTAATGTTAGTGTGACAAGACTGTGGAATGTAGTGTTGGGATCAAGCCCACCTTAGTCGAGTCTGAGTCAAGTCTGAGTCCAAAAGGGGTCGAGTCAGACTTAAGACTGAGTCCACAACAGGCCAAGTCCGAGTCAAGTCCGAATTAATTAATGAATCTGAATTAAAATTGTAACCGTAAACTCAACTTCAATATTTTAAGCTTATTTTAAACTTCACAACTAAGAAAAACTGGAAAAATTGGACTTGTGGCTCAGACTTGAGTCCGAGTCCAAACTCGAGTACCCCAACTCTAGGGGCAGGTTTGTAATTCTCTACCAAGGAGGAAGCGGGAGCCGGTCAAACAATCCAACGTTAAGATTTTTATTTTTACAAAAAAATAACAAGGTGAACAAGGTGTGTTTTGCACAGTTATTATTGGCTACTGAGGACATGAAACCATAGAATTTAAATTTGGTACAACAAACAATTTTGGGACAGTGTTGGGTCGCCATTTGATGTCCAATGTAACATCTGGGTCCTGAAGCAGAACCAGTTGAGAACTACTGTTCTTCATTGCATTCAATTCTACTAATCTGTGACTCTTCCATTGTCTGTTTAGGGTAGCAGAACATTTTGAAGATAACAAGATGTCTCCAGGAAACCTGGGCATTGTGTTTGGCCCCACCCTCATGCGGCCTCTGGTGTCAGGGGACGTGTCAATGATTGCACTTCTGGAAACCAGCTATCAGGCTCTTCTTGTGGAGTTCATGATCTCACACTATGACACAGTATTTGGTTCCACAACAAGGTCCAGCACACCCCCTCCACCTCCTCCCACAGCACCCCTCCCAGATACCCCACTCAGAGCTTCATGCCCCCTTTCTCCTACCAACAGTTCCCCTCAGGACCCTGGAGCCTCATCCAGAGAACGTCCACGCTCTTTAGAGGTAGGAAATAACAGCTCAAGGACCTTTCGTTTTACTTTGCACAAAAAGTAACTCTTTGCTATGTCTGCATAATCTGCATAAAGCCCTGTTCACACTGACATTGACTCAACTGGAGGTCGTAAGCAGGGCGTTTCGTGCTGCTAGTTGCCCGAACATTATTGGTGCGCAACTGGCCAAAGCATTTGAAAATCTGATCACACATGGATGTATTGCCAGTTAAAATAAGGTGTCATTCTATTTTGACAAGGAATCACTTGTTTTTGGTTTTACTTCCTGCTCAAAAAGAACATTCAGCAGGGGAAAGCAATTTTATATACTGTAAATTTCTGCAGTGCATAATGCATATTATCATGAACACGATCAAAATATAAGTAGCTGGACATGATTCATTTCAAGTTCAAATTTCACTCATGTCTTTTGAATCTGTTCACCAAAGAGTTCGTTCACTGATTCCTTCAGTCACTATTTCTGCAGATTGCATATACAGTATACACCAGTAGGTGGCGACAAATGTGCATCTTTAATGTGTTGTGGGTGAGTCATTGAATCCTTGACTGGTCTGATACATTAAAAAACACTAAGTCGTTCACGACCAAAACAATGGAAGTAAACGAGAACAATTCGCTTAATAGATTCATTCAAAAACACTTATTCGATTACAAACGAAACTCTACTATCTCACAGAGCATCCCTGCTGATCGCTGTCACTCGTGTAACAGGAAATCGCCAACTCTCGTTGAAAATGAATGACTTTTGGTTACTTTGTTGCGACATGTGAATGGGGCTTAATTCTCCATGAGCAGTCTTTGCTTTGAGGTATCTGTTGTCATGACGATAGTTAAAGCTCACCTCAGGTGGATCTCGAGCGTCTTGAGCCTCTTTTTTCCTGTTTGTGTGCATTAAATTGTCCTGTCATGCCCGTGGAAAGGCCTGGAGGGATTAAGCGCTTATGCTGTGAAGATTACTGTGCTTTGCCTGTTTGCTTGCACGAGTCTTACCCCTCTTACACTGTGCTTGTCAGGCCAGAGTTGACCCCTGACCAGCTTAGTTACTTCAGGAAGGACTAGGGGAAAGATCATGCTAATAGCAGCGCTCTTTTAACTGGAACAGTGCGACTATCTAAGAATTTGGATAAGCATGAACCAAAACAGAACAGAAAGGTCAACGTTTTCCACACGTTAAGATTGTCTTAGTGCTGTATTTAGCTGCAAAATACTCAAATCCCACAGAATTCAATCAACACAGTTAACATTCCCAGCAGTGGCTATTATTAATAATATTATTATAAATCCTTATAAAAGCATTCCTATATAACAAACTATGATAGGACAAGGATTTATGCAAATGTTCAAGGCAAAAACATATTTCGGTCAGGCACTAAACTAAACGTCATGATTGTCAATGTCTATGTTGGTTACGGCCTTTTAGTATATTTACTCTAATGCTTACTAATACACTGACAGTTTATTGACGGTATAATGCTATTACAATAACCTAAAAATATTAATGATCGTTTGCCCCTGCCGTATTGGCTCTATATTCAGAATGTGTATCATTTTAACAGAATCGCAGTATCAAGAGAGATTCAAGCGAGGGTTATATTTCTGACAAGTCATCGTCCAATGAGGCAATGGACCAGCTGAGCCCAGAAGCCAGTGACAGAGCAGGTAGGCTGGCTTTCAAAAGACATTTAACAAAAATCGAGAGTTCTTGCATACTTGCACATTTTCTGGCAAACACTCCTTATTTTCACACGCAAATGAGCTTTGTGGTAAACTTTTCATTCTTGCCACAGGTTTGTTGCAGGTTCACCACTACCGGTGTAGAGCTTCAAACTTCAGGCAAACATACGCATCAAATCGCAAGCTCACTTGCATGTGAAAATGATGAGTGGCAAATTCTAGATTTTTTGTAAGGTTGGTTTTGAGTGACGTTCATTAAGTCTAAATCAGCTGGCTGCTTGCACAAATCTTTGGTGTTTTTGTGGCAATGCCAAGCAACCTAAATATTTTTATGTCTGCACTATTTTGTCTATGCTGTCTTCATCATTTTGGCTACACTTGCTACAATCTATAAACGTAAACATATGTAATTTGAACTAATCAAATCGTATTTTTAAGAAATGGCTCTGTTCCAAAACCTAGTGTGCATAGACAGCATTTTAAAGCATCATTGGCCATAGCCAAATTCTAAAGCAGCATCACATGTATCCTTTACAGAAAGGACAATCCCAGAAGGTCATTCTGTCAGGTCAAATCAACCAAATTTTAGGAATGTTCCCGGCTGAAATGTTTTATTTTGTTTATGATTTTTTTGAACAAAGATAAACAGAAATGATTAAATGGGGGTTGTGCTGTAAAGACACCTCCGCTTTAATCTCTGCGTGCTCTTAAAGGCACCTCCACCCCTGTAGCCCCCATGGAATTGAAAGGGGGCCCATCCAAAATTGTAAAATACTCACTGTTTCAAATACGTAAACAAATACGTAAACAATATGCATGTAAACATGATTCTAGCATGATAAAATCACTAGCTTACCTTTTCTGTGTAAAGTTATATCCAATTTGAAAACATATATGCCATGACAACGTAACGCTAAAAAGCCATAAACACTAAAACGACCATAAAAAAACCTTGATTTAAAATACTTTACAGCTAGAATAATACACAAGTCTTAACAGAAGATTTAATCTAAGTGCTTCTATAAAATGATATGCTTCACATACAGTGCCTCAATGTAACCTCCATTTTTTGTTTAAGAAAAGGAGGATCGAATTATTATTATTATTATTATTATTATTATTATTTCATTTATTTATTTTGTGTGGTAATCAACATTCCACAAATACTGTTGATTGAGATTAACTTGTATTGAACCCGGAATATTCCTTAATGGGAGAAAATGCCACGTGACCCACATTTGGTTAAACTAGTTTTCTTGCCCAACTAAACAAAGGTCTGAAGTACTGTTGAAACTAACACTTTTTTCAAAAAAAAAAAAACAATAATGTCACAATCTCAATTTTTGAGAGTCCACAAATACACTTGCTTATTAAGGATAAGCAACACCTATATCTTCTAGTTTATAGATTTCAGAAAAATGAAAAAATAATAATAATAATAATAATTTTGAGCAGGGACTTCTGGTTGAGTTGACACTGAATGACCCTGAGTGCATGCTTGTGCTGCCTATGTTTTACTATACAGTAAAACTTTCCAAATCATTCATTTTTGTGCTTCTATTTCAGTTAGTATGCTGCCTTAGAAGGCAGCTGCCTATGTAGGCACTAGACAGCAAGGATCTGGTAGAGTCACTGTCTCATTGTTGCTTTTTTCTCTCTTAGTCCTGGCTATGAGGGCTGTCGCATCTCCTCAGGGGCATTTGGAGTGGGCTGCGGAAAATTTGCAAACTCAATCGAGGGGTCACTTCAGCAGGCAGCCGGTGAAGTACAACAGGCAGGGCTCGACAGGAGCACAATTACTCAAAACAGACTCTCAGTCAATGGAGGAGGAGACTTCTGACACGGAAGGACAACAGTCAAAGAGTGCCGACAGCAGTAGCAGCTCCTCTCCTGAGCCCGAGACCCCCGTGAAAACTCACTGCCGTCTACACACTCCAGAGTCTCCCAGCCTGGAGAAAAAGACTGGGAACACCCCTGAAAGTCAGACTGCACCCCATGAAGGGAGGAAAGGGACAGAATCAGGGGAAGAAGTTAAAGCAGTAGACTCTCCATCCCAGGAACATTTGGACCAAATGGCCAAACGAAATACCAACCAATCGAATAACACCCTAGGTGGGAGAGAGAGGCAGCTTTTGATCCGATCCCTAAGGAGGCGTCCGACAGAGGAGAAAACAGCCTACAAGTTTCTGTCTGGACTGAAGCTGAAACGCAGTGACTCAGAGAAGGGCGAGCAGCTCCATTTTGTTTGACACTGACTGAAGCAAACCTAAAGTGTTTACCAGCTGATGGTGCTTCAGCCCTTTCAGGCTGTAAAGTCACAATATTTGAGTACGCTTGTTTTCCTGCTTTGTAGTGTGTGAAATGCACTGTAGTCAAAAATAACACCACTCTAACTGGACATTTAAGGCACAGATTTACCTGTTTATTTGAGTAATACATAGACAAAGTACTGTTCCTCGACCTCTCCTGTTCATATGATGCTGGAACATGACTCCCTTGGGATGAACATGCAAAATATGGAAACATATATTGTTTTCTTCTTCTTCTTTTTTAAAATAAAAAGTTACATCCTTAACTAACCAGTCTATATATGAAACAATTTTGAGTGTTTTATAATATTGTATAAATCTTTAGAATAATTTCCTGTATATACTGATAAACATTTAGACTGAAATTCGCCGTAACCTTTGTCACTTAAATAGGGGCAAACGTAGCCTAAATAGTATTCTAACCTAACCCAAGTATGCAATAAAATATGAATCGTAATTTATTATTTACTGCTTTCTAGCATAGTAGAGATGGAATTCCTTCTTTTTCCTTCTTATCTTCCTCCAGGGGGTGAATGGGGGCTCAGAAAGCTAAATCCTCCAATATTCCAAAATGTATTCCAATAAAAAGTACAATCATTTAAATCGATGCATTCCAACCATGCATTGGTACTTGGTATAAATGGAAATCTGACCCAGCAAAAAATTAATAAATAAAGAATCCTTATCAAACTGTTATTGGTAGGTTACAGCAGGGATAAAGGCCTTCTGGAGTAAAAGGCACTTTTGATATTATTTCCCCCCAAAACACTAAATGGCTATAAAAACTACCACAGTACCTTCTTAAACACTTTGCAAAGTGTTGTCACTATGCACTGCAAAACGTACACTACCGTTCAAAAGTTTGGGGTCACCCAAACAATTTTGTATTTTCCTGAAAAGTCACACTTATTCACCACCATACGTTGTGAAATGAATAGAAAATAGAGTCAAGACATTGACAAGGTTAGAAATAATGATTTGTATTTGAAATAAGATTTTTTTTACATCAAACTTTGCTTTCGTCAAAGAATCCTCCATTTGCAGCAATTACAGCATTGCAGACCTTTGGCATTCTAGCTGTTAATTTGTTGAGGTAATCTGGAGAAATTGCACCCCACGCTTCCAGAAGCAGCTCCCACAAGTTGGATTGGTTGGATGGGCACTTCTTGCGTACCATACGGTCAAGCTGCTCCCACAACAGCTCAATGGGGTTCAGATCTGGTGACTGCGCTGGCCACTCCACTACCGATAGAATACCAGCTGCCTGCTTCTGCTCTAAATAGTTCTTGCACAATTTGGAGGTGTGTTTAGGGTCATTGTCCTGTTGTAGGATGAAATTGGCTCCAATCAAGCGCTGTCCACTGGGTATGGCATGGCGTTGCAAAATGGAGTGATAGCCTTCCTTATTCAGAATCCCTTTTACCCTGTACAAATCTCCCACCTTACCAGCACCAAAGCAACCCCAGACCATTATATTACCTCCACCATGCTTAACAGATGGCATCAGGCATTCTTCCAGCATCTTTTCATTTGTTCTGCGTCTCACAAACGTTCTTCTTTGTGATCCAAACACCTCAAACTTGGATTCATCTGTCCACAACACTTTTTTCCAGTCTTCCTCTGTCCAATGTCTGTGTTCTTTTGCCCATCTTAATCTTTTTCTTTTATTGGCCAGTCTCAGATATGGCTTTTTCTTTGCCACTCTGCCCTGAAGCCCAGAATCCCGCAGCCGCCTCTTCACTGTACATGTTGACACTGGTGTTTTGCGGGTACTATTTAATGAAGATGCCAGTTGGGGACCTGTGAGGCGTCTGTTTCTCAAACTAGAGACTCTAATGTACTTATCTTCTTGCTCAGTTGTGCAACGCGGCCTCCCACTTCTTTTTCTACTCTGGTTAGAGCCTGTTTGTGCTGTCCTCTGAAGGGAGTAGTACACACCGTTGTAGGAAATCTTCAATTTCTTAGCAATGTCTCGCATGGAATAGCCTTCATTTCTAAGGACAAGAATAGACTGTCAAGTTTCAGATGAAAGTTCTCTTTTTCTGGCCATTTTGAGCGTTTAATTGACCCCACAAATGTGATGCTCCAGACACTCAATCTGCTCAAAGGAAGGTCAGTTTTGTAGCTTCTGTAACGACCTAAACTGTTTTCAGATGTGTGAACATGATTGCACAAGGGTTTTCTAATCATCAATTAGCCTTCTGAGCCAATGAGCAAACACATTGTACCATTAGAACACTGGAGTGATAGTTGCTGGAAATGGGCCTCTATACACCTATGTACATATTGCACCAAAAACCAGACATTTGCAGCTAGAATAGTCATTTACCACATTAGCAATGTATAGAGTGTATTTCTTCAAAGTTAAGACTAATTTAAAGTTGTCTTCATTGAAAAGTACAGTGCTTTTCCTTCAAAAATAAGGACATTTCAATGTGACCCCAAACTTTTGAACGGTAGTGTATAACTTAACAATAACTTGCAAATGAATGTTGCTAATCAGATTTATTTTAGGACAAAGTACTTCTTTCACATTTTCAGTTTTGTTCAATGTGATTAAATCCAAAGTTATTCAGTAACAGTGCAGTTTAAAGGAGAAAAGAAGTCCCCCTCATGAAAAGAATACTGTAGATTTGCCATGAAGAAAGTTTAAAGTGGGTTCACGCTGGCTGATCCAATCACAATGGAATGAGATGTTATGAAATGCCAAATATGACTGAAATTAACACAGGTTGTGGATATTATAATAATAAGCATTGTTTTAATTTGTTACTCAAAAAAGCATATTGCTGTCTTAAAAGTATTTGCATTAGTTGACAAATTTTGCCATATAACATTTGACCCATTATATGTAACCACCTGGGTGGCTTTTACAACAAGTGTGGGGTACAAGGCCCCTTTCCTACCCGCTATTTACTACTTTAAACAAAATGAATCAAAGCAAACCTATTTTTTACCTGATCATTTAGAGAAATAAAGGGCTAAATAGTTTATTATTATTATTATTATTATTATTATTATTATTATTAAAGCATAAATTATATAAATATATTCAGGAAAAGGTAGTGAGCTCAAAAATTTTACATTAAAAGGGAAAATTCCCCCAAAGATTAAAAATTCTCTCCTTGTTCACTCACCCTCAGTCATGCCATGCCAGATGTGTATGACTTTCTTTCCTCTACAAAACACAAACAAAGATTTTTAGAAGAACATTTCAGCTCTGTGGGTCCATACAATGCAATGAATGTCGACCAGAACTTTAAAGCTCCAAAATGCACATATAGGAAACATAAAAGTACTCCATACGACTTCAGAGGTTAAATCCATGTCTTCAGAAGCAAATCTGTTTTGAGTGAGAACAAACCAAAATGTGATGCATGTACAGAGCACTAGATGACGCTATAGGGAGCGTAATCAAGCTTGAAATCACGATCGCCAAGGAGACTGCTGTCAAGATTTATAGTGAAAAGGAGGTATATTTCAGTCTGTTTTCATCCAAAATCCAAATGATTTTCTTCTGAAGACACGGATTTAACTACTGAAGTTTTATGGATTACTTTCATGCTGCCTTTGTGTGCCTTTTGGAGCTTCAAAGTTCTGGTCATCATTCACTTGCATTGTATGGACCTACAGAGCTGAAATATTCTTCTAAAAATATTTGTTTGTGTTCTGTTGAAGAGAAAAAGTCACACACATCTGGGATGGCCTGAGGATGAGTAAATGATGAGAGAATTTTCATTTTGGGTGAACTATCCCTTTGAACAAGTAAAGGGGGATGAAACACACATGCCCAAAAATAAATAATAAATAAATAAATAAGTTGAAATAAATAACATATATACATGGAGAGAGGGAAAAATACGTCCAGTAGAATTTATCTCTTGAATAAATTAGGATTTTACGTTGGAACATTTGCAGAATAGGTTTATTATTACACTTCTTGTTAAATATATTGTATTTTATATCAAAGAAGACTCTTTTGCGTCAGCCTTACCGAACATTAAATGACTTTTCACAAGCTGAATTGGGCTGGTAAGCTTTTTCTATTTCTAATGTAAGGTTAATGATGCAATGCGCTGGTGTCTGTATTTGGCCACTAGATGGCAGAAGTTGTAAAAAGTAAAATGTCTGTAAAAAGTTTAGCCAAGATTTATGTGGAGGAAAACATTGGGTAATTCAGTCTCAAAGTTAGACGTTGGCACAATGTGTACATTTGAAACTCGCTTGTTTATTTTCTGTCCTCAAACCTCGATGCCTGAATTATTGCCAGACGAATGGACACATTTTACTCATTGATGACCTGTCGCCTATGTGTGAGCCAGCTTTAGAAATGCTCAGAACACAAAATGACACCAATAATGTCCTCAAAATTCAAAATGTGAGGGCTGATACAGATGTGAGCTACAGGGCCTGTGCCTTTCTTTTAAAGTACAATTGGACAAAAACATTTTAAATAAATTCTGTCATGTTAAATTTAAAGTGATAGTTCAACCAAACATGAAAATGATCTCATTATTTACTCACCCTCATGCCATCCCAGATGTGTATGACTTTATTTCTTCAGCAGAACACAAATGAAGCTTTTTAGAATATTTCAGCTCAGTTGGTCCATACAATGCAAGTGAATAGTGACCAGAACTTTGAAGCTAAAAAAATCACATAAAGGCAGCATAAAAGTAATCCATAAGAAACCAGTGGTTTAATCCATGTCTTCAGAAGTGATCCAATAGGTTTTGAGTGAGAACAGACCAAAATGTAACTCCTTTTTTCTATAAATCTAGACAATAGTATCATTGGTAATCATAATTTCAAGCTTGATTACACTTCCTATAGCGCTATCTAGTGCTTTGCACATGCATTAAGCACAGTGTAATCGAGCTTGAAATCATGATCGTGCCTAGAGTCTGCAATGGCAAGATGTACAGTGAAAAGGGAGGTATATTTTGGCTGACTGGATTGATTCAGAAGATCTTGATTAAGCCATTGGAGTCGTTTGGATTAATTTGATGTTGCCTATATGTAAATGTGTTTTTATTTTATTTTTATTTTTATGTATTTATATATTTGGATCTTCAAAGTTTTGGTCACCCTTCACTTGCATTGTATGGACATACAGTGCTGAAATATTCTTCTAAAACCCTTCATTTGTGTTTTTCAGAAGTCAGTCAGTCAGTCACACATCTAGGATGGCATGAGGGTGATTAAATTGATAAAATGTTGGGGTGAACTATTCCTTTAATGATAATTGTGTATGAAACATGTTATTACATATAGCCTTATCAGACAATAAACTGTTTCTCTGAAAGAGAGAGAGAGAGAGAGAGAGAGAGAGAGAGAGAGAGAGAGAGAGAGAGAGTAGACTAGTTGCTCTGATACAATAGGCCACGTGTGCTTGAGATGTCTGTCTTTTTCTTCTTCTTCTTCTTCTTCTTACTCCTCCCTGCTCTCCTCTTCTAGCACGAGCAGCCCCGAGCCTTCACTCATCGGTCCATCACTGCTAGAAAGCGCTCGCGCCCTGGAGATCACCTCAGTATCTCGCTATTCACGTGCCACTGCGTGAGTTTGGGAATATAGTACTAACATTTACGTTTTGGAGCATCGCTGACCGTCTTTTTCTTCAAAGATATTTTGATGTTACCAACAGAAATCTCAGGTGGAGTGTGTTTCAGCACAAGGTAAGTGCGAGCAGACGGGACGCATGAGCAGGTATTCTGCGTCTGCTCTCATTAAATACAGTACGTCTTACATCATGATGACTTTCTATGTCGACTGCTCTGCTAACATTACATACAATATTTTCTAATCCCATTAATAAACACTTTTACATGCTGTCGACTTCTGTAATTGTACTGAAATGCACACTTTTGGCTGTAGCCACTACTTTATAGTAGTGCATAGATACTGTACTTGGTTACAAAAACATAAATATTTGATATTTTAATTTTGCGTTTGCATGGTGTAATATTGTCTATTATAAGTTGAGATAGAAGAAACTTTTGTTTGAGTTCCGTTAATATCAACAATGCCAAACAAAACATTAGCCTATACGTTTAAAGTAAAACAGGCAGTCTGCTATTAGTGGGATATTTTATTATTATTATTATTATTATTATTATTATTATTATTATTATTATTATTATTATTATTATTATTATTATCATTATTATCATTATCATTAAAGATTAGACTACTTAATTCATCTGGATGGAAAAAAAAATCTTTAGGATAAATCTGATCATGTAAAGCTCCATTATCCCACAGATCTGTTATCATTGATGGTCAGAATGGCGTTGTTCTGTTCAAAAGCAACAAATTTGGCCTGTTATTAGACATGCAGTTTGTATACACTTTAAATGATAACACAGACTATCACATCAGAGAGTTCCGGAATCTCATGTAGCCTATTTATTTGCGACACATTATTTTATTCTTTAAACAGTTTAATTAAACGTAAATAGATGCTACACAAGCATCCCATGATTTTCAGTGTTATAGTAGATAAAGAGATTTTTACTTAATTTAATATTAAGTTAAATGCTGCATTTTAGCCTTTTTTCTTTTCAAGCTGTCAGACCTTCCGTTATATTGGAGCCTGTTTATATTCCGTTTAAAGAGGATTGAAGGTTTTATAACACATCAATTGAACTCCCATTATTATAGGGTACATTTGATTATTTAGCACACATTTTTCCCCCAAATGTAAAAACTACAAATCAGCGCACAAACATTAAACGCAAATGTCATGAATCTCTGATCCGTCAGTGAGTGTATATACAGCCTGCGTTTTTATTCAATTTACTGCATCGTTTCAGAGAATGATAATCGACATTTTTAATCATGAAGTATTAAAATCATTCAAGCTTAAATCTTCAGGATTTTTTATTAGCCTATTTATTTTTTGTAAATAAACGAAGTTTATAATAATAATAATAATAATAATAATAATAATAATAATAATAATAAGCACCGACTCTAGCCTTCATATAATAGTTTTATTTTATTTTATATTTGCAGTTCAGATTACATTTTCTTTTTTTCTTCTTTTTTTATTGAACTATTCGTCCGTATTTTTAGTCAAACCAGTTTACTTTATTGCCTTGCCTCAAATACATTTGTTAATTCTGTAATGGCAGGCCTATAAAACCAATGCTTTGATCACGCATGCAACTCATCGTCATTTAAAAAATGCAGGCAAATTATGACATTTTATGTTCATATTGTTTCAAAACGGTTTAGACCTTGTTCCTATTTTAAATCTGATGTCCGACTCCAGTCTTCGCTGGATTGGATTTGATTTCCACATAGGCTTGGGGTGGTTTGCAAAATGTTTATTTATTTTGTATTATTATTATTATTGCATTGTTTCGTTTGATAACATAGCAAATGTGTGCTCTTTAGACATGTGTTTTTGATCGAGCTCCTGATGAAGACACCGACAGGATGGGATGGATTTATCTCAGGTGTCTGCTCACTGTCGGCGCGCGCTTCACGCTTTGAGCGCAATAGCAGAATCTAATGTACAATATTCAAAGCACATCAGAACAATTAATAAAACAACACGGCGAGATGGATCCGTTGACTAGAACACGGTCTTTTTGAAAACCTTCACGGTAGCATTTTATTACAGTTACCATGTTACACTAAAATATAATAGACTATAACACAACTTACTAAATTACATGTTTAATGGGGCACATCACCATAATGCGATCTTTTGTGGACATCCCTTTATTAAGTACCATGTAAATACTGTGGTATGTGAATATGGGAATAATTTATGTTTACCCTGTACTATATGTACTAAAGTACCGTGATATTACCGTCTGATATCATCACTGTTGCCTACCATAGTACCGCCACTTTTGTAAGTACACATTCATTAGTAGACTATTGTAACATCAACACTAATGTAAAATGCAACCTTCTGCACGAACATGGATGTTTTTTTGTGTTTATCTGATTTATTTATTTATATGTTCTTTGACATGTTGTTTGACTTCAGTCAGCACTCCAAAGAAGGAAGGAACGGAATGAAAACAGAAGAAAACCAATCATGTCTTCAGCAGGCCCCCTCCACCACTCCTTATGGTGAGACACCATGATTATTCTGACTATTCAACAAACAGCACAAGTCTTTCCATTTTGCAAAGCTTATTTAAACAAATGGCTCACACCATGACAAACTAACAAATACCAGCAAAAATAGAAAATAACAAATATTCTTCTATTGATTTTTCATGCTTTACATTTTCAGTTAAGTGTGTAATTTCCTATTTTGAAGATATACTCCTTCACATTTCAATTTTAGTTATGTTTAACACAATGTAATTAATACAACTTGAAATATTAAGCATTAATCAATTCAATTTGATGGACTTTTCTTGTGAAATTGAAATGTGGGAAAGCGTTGCAATGCAATGCTTTTAGGCAAAATCAACCTAAAAATTACTTACTTATAGTTGCCTTGACACTTTAAACTGGGATGTGACATTGAAAAAATGACACACGTCAGCTTCAATAGTCATCAATTCATTTAACATTATTTCAGTAAATCTTTATCTGTTCATATAACTTCTCTTTTCTTTCCCATTAGAGCATTTGGGAGGAGGTGAGGTGTGTGCAGGGTGTGAGTCTCCCATCGCAGACCGCTTCCTCCTGCGTGTGAATGAACTGTCCTGGCATGAGACCTGTGTCAAGTGTGCAGTATGTCACAGCGCGCTGAGTGGGACCTGCTACTGTCGGGACCGCTTGCTTTACTGCAAGCATGATTACGAGAAGTAAGACAGCAATTATTTATATATGTGGATGACCCCCCAATAAAGTATTTGGACACTCAAACATCACACTTAAAAATCTGAATGTTATCGCATAGATAACAACATTTCTCAGAACAAACACTTTCTGAGCCTTATTTGCTATGAATTTTAAACAACTAGTGTCAAGGTAATTTTTCGTGAATATATGAAGTCAGCTGCCCTCAAGTTCACACAGGTGTCCTACCAGAGTAATGTGAAATGTTTTACTTGAAAAGTGTCTTTAAAAAAAAGACAGTTGCTTTTATCTAATGCAAAGACGTTCAGATATTTTTAAGTTAGACTTAAAGGAATTAAAGGAATAGGAATTGTTCACCCATAAATGAAAATTCTCTCAACATTTACTCACCCTCATGTCATCCCAGATGTGTCACCCTCATGTCATCCCAGATGCACGTCCTCACAATGCAAGTGAATGGGTGCCAAATACATAAAGACATCATAAAAGTAATCCATATGACTCCAGTGGTTTAATCCATGCCTTCAGAAGTGATATGATAGGTGTGGGTGAGAAACAGATCAATATTTAAGTCCTTTTTTTTACTATATATTCTAGCAAAAATTGACTATTGATCTGTAATCTCACCCACACCTATCATATCACTTCTGAAGGCATGGATTAAACCACTGGAGTCATATGGATTACTTTTATGATGACTTTATGTGCTTCAAATTTTTGGCCCCCATTCACTTGCATTGTATGGACCTACAGAGCTGAAATATTCTTCTAAGAATTTTTATTTGAGTTCAGCAGATAAAAGAAAGTCATACACATCTGGGAGAATTTTCATTTTTGGGTGAACTATCCCTAAGGAAATTTGGTTTATGGAATTTAGAAAAATATTGGTGGTAGCTGACTCAAACTTGATGAACTGAACCACAAGTTTGTGGGTTCAAATCTGTGAATTGTAGTGAACCAGGGTTGCTGGTTCACTGGTGAATCAGTCAGCATCAATGTTCGTCAGAGGGAGATTCCGAGCATCCATAATTCCCCAGTGACATCACATGGAGTGCGGACAGTTGAAGGATGATTTTGTGGCCGTTATCACTGATGTGAGAAGTGCTAGACACCGTTGAGTTGTGTGGACACTCCCACTGTAGCCAACCACATGGAGGAGAGCTGGAGGAAAACAGAAAGAAACAAAAAGACAAAAGAGGCATGAGAGAATTAAAGAGGAAGGAAATGTAAGGTGGAAGAATTCCAACCATGAATTTGAAGATAATTCTATAAATGTTCCTGGGAAGGTAAATCACCTGAGAGTCAGAGGTTTTAGGGTATGAAATGACCGCATTAATTGGCAATGCTTTTCAGATCATTTTTCTTCAGACAGAAGAAAAATTGAACCGTTGATTTGATAATAGTCTTGCATGGAGGCTGGCAGCAAAGGTGTCATAATAAGGCTAAAGGTGATCAACCATTACTAATGAGATGACTGCTCTGGGATCATCATTTATCAGTGAAATCATTTATATTATTTAAGTGTCTCCCTGTAGCTTGATCAATTTATAATACATAGAATATAGTTAATCTACATAAACTTTTCCTCTAGTACTCCTCCAAAAGAAGATCTTACACTGAAAGTATGTACAGAGAATTGTAATTTTTCTTTTTTTTTAGCAGAGCTTGGATGCAAATGCATCGTTTGCAGATAATGTTTGTGATTATTGAGTCTGCTCCATGGTATGTACTGTATTTGTGAAGGAGACTTGGCACAGTCTTATGCCAGTGACCTTGAGTGAATCAAAAACAATGTCTCTTGTGTTGTCTGCTGTCTGTCCATCAGCACCCATTACTACTGCTCAGTCTACAGCAGGTGCTTGCTCCATTTTGGGGGTGCCTAGGAATCATGTGCTGAAAGTACACAGTAAAATCTTTTGTCGGGGAACCTAAATTGTGCTTTGTGTGGTAACATCTAAATAAACTTGCTTTGTTCATGTTAAAATGATTATTTAATATGACTGAATCAACCTAACTACATAAGGTTACAGTAACGAAAGCCATTTTTAAGGGTCAGTTGTGGTAGAAATATCTCATTATAGAGCGCTACAATCTGGTTCCAGAAGTTTAAAACCCATTCATTTTTTTCAGAGACGAATTTGATTTTACTGTTAACTTATAAACCTTTAAAGGCAGACGTACCGTGAGCTCCGAGGTTTTTCATCAATGGTATACTGTAAGACTGCGTCATTTCAAATTAATTGTTTAAAAAATCGTGTTTGATATCGGAATTCCTTGTGAACAACTACATTATCCATGATCCAGCAGACAAAGCTTCACCAATCAGAGAAAGCCCACCAAACAACCCCGCATGAGACGGCCCACTCCCATGGCACACTGTGAATGACGCTAACATGTCAGTCTCCCTTCACCCATACACTACTAATATAATGAATATATCAAAATATTTTACATTGTGTCCGATTTTAAAATACTTTTTTTGCCTGAGAACAAAGCTTATAATGTTTTGATTCACCTTAGAGCTGATTGGTTTGGTTCATGGCTTACAACTCTTTAATGAAGGATTTTATGAAAAGAATTTGGAAGAAATCAATGTGGAAAATACTTCCGGAACGCAGACAAAGCGGAACCAGAAAGTGGGCGTGCATTGTTGTGCTCTTCACAACCCATTTTACTTCGTAATCTGACATATTTCTGAGCAATATAGGATATTCTTTAGGAAACTATTGGGTGGGCTTGATTTTATCCAATGAGAATTGATTGGATTGTAAAAGTGGGAGTTACGCACTAGATTGGTGCCAGGTATTTGCAGGGGAGGGGTTGAAAATGAAAGGTGCATATAAAGTTTAAAGTTATTATCTTTTGAGTAAAATTTACAAAAAACTAATCTTTTTCACTTGGAATAATGTACAACATTGAATGATGTTCAATTAGACGAGGAATGTGCATTAAAGGAATATTGCGGTTTCAATACAAGTTAAGCTCAATGGACAGCATTTACAGTGAGGCACTTACAATGGAAGTGAATGGGGGCCAATCCATAAATGTTCAAATACCATTTGAAAAGTATAGCCAAAAGACACAAACAATATGCATGTAAACATGATTTAAGTGTAATAAAATCTCTTATTGACCAATTCTGTGTAAAGTTATAGCCAATATTACAACTTTGTTGCCATGACGATCTAATGTCAACAAACCCTAAAACCCTGAAACGACTGTAAAAATGACGTCTTAAACAACCTTTTTCACAGAATTATTTAAGTGCTTTAATTAAATTAAAAGCTTAAAGAAAAATTGGCCACTTCCATTGTAACTGCCTCACTGTAACCTTCATTTTTTTCTTTATTTAAAGAAAAGGACGGAAGATTCTAAATTAATTTTTGTGGCAATCATCATTATGCTACAAATGCTGTCGATTGAATTTAACTTTTACTGAACCCGGAATATTCCTTTAATAAAGTACATACAGTTAGGGCAATTTTTGTTTTCATTCTGACTGCACCTAATAACTAAACATTTTCACTTTTCCCAGTGTATTGCATTTGTAATATAATTCATGATTATGTATTTTCTTTAAGTAAAAATATTTTACATATGACTGAATCAACCTGACTAAATTAGGTTACACCAGGGCTGGACTGGTAATCTGGCATACCGGGCATTTTCCCGGTGGGCCGACGCACTTTGGAGCCGATCAGGAGTGGACTGGCCATCAGCAGTGTGCCGAATGGGCCGCAATAAGCTAAAATGAGCCGCCGCGTTATGCATAACAGACAACAAAACGGCGCCGCGATATGCAGAAAAGGATGCCGATTTATCTTCCCAGTCCAGCCCTGGATTACACCAATGAATGTAATATTTAGGGGTCAGGTGAGGTCAATTTAGCTCATTAAAGTCAACACAAAATGTAGCTCAAAACCCATTTTCTGTATTTGACGTATCTCTGAGTGAAACAAGAAAAAATGCACAGCGGAACTTGACTTTATCCCTCAAGAATTGATTGGATTGTAAAAAGTGGGCGTTACATACCAGATTGGAGGCAGGTGATTGGAGGAGAGGGGTTGAAAAGAAAGGAGGGATTCGTAATGTCAGCCCAAAATTACATTGATTATGCTTAATAAGCTGACAACTCTTCTGGTCATGTAAACGCCTTAAACGGTTTTCTTTTATTATGGTTATGTCATAAACGATTTAAGCAAAAACAGATCGGCAGAGGTAGATGTTTGCACATTACCCTGCTTTCACTCATGTAAATGTGCACAAGTGCTGTGCACATGCCTATTTATGTTTTGACGTTAAAAGCAGAGAATAACCTGATGATTTTAAGTCTCGTGTAAACGGTCTTCAGAGTTTGAGTAAGCTGATTTTGGAGAGTTATCAGCGTATTTGTGTGCACGTAAACACAGTCAATAAAAGTTGCATCAGCGGCGGGTCAAGTTAGTAGATTTTGGTAAAAGATTCCAAACATCAGAGAACTAGTTAATAACATGCACTGATGAATCTTTCAATAATTTACATGATTCCTGATTTCTTTGCATCCTACCTTTCCTACCTTCACATTGTTTCTTCTACCATCCCTGATGTCCTTGTCATCAAATATTTGACTCTTATTGACTATTAATTTCTTGATCATTCCAGCAAAACCTACACACATTCAGAAACCAACTCAAAGCCAAACATCTATTCATTAAACCCACACACACTTGCCAACATCCCTGAAATGGTCGAAATCTCTCCATCGTTGTCTTTCTGGCTTACTTCCTCACCACAGTGCCAGTAGATAACCATGCAACCCAGCCTAATGAAACCAGTCCCAGACCAATAAAGGCTCTCAGCCTCAGGGTACGTGCCTATCAGCCCCCTCCTTTACCCAAGACCCTACTTCCTCCACAAAGGCAAACTGAGATGAGATATTTTAGACACCCTACGTTTAATAGATCACTCTGCAGGGTGGGAAACAGAAACCGCCGAAATCAGACCCTTGTGTGTAAAGATATGCAAAGAACCCATAGGGAAGAAAAAACACAAATAAGATCTCAGTTTATGGCTCCATACTTGTATGGCCAAAACCGTCTAAAATGTGTCTATTTTTAGCTCTCCAAAGGAATTTTAATAGAGACATCTTAGACAAAGATGATACTAAAATTAAAAATAACTGAGATCTCAATAAGATTGTCTGAGCTATGAAAATAACCAATGAGCTATAAACCTTTCCTCTGGGATTCACCATTTAAAAGATTTTACCTATCCGTTCAGTCAGAGTCATAGTAACAAGAGTATTGAGCTTGATGATTACCGTAATGTTTATATCTCTCTCCCTCTCTCTCTTTCTCTCCCCTCTGTGGATCTCTCCTTTACCTCGTCCATCACTGTCTGATTTCTAATAATATTTCTCTGTTCCAAACTTCATTTCATACTTGTTGAGATTTATAGCTGCGATGACACCAATCGGTTTATCTCTCCATTTATCCCACATTTTCGCTTAATCATCTTGCAGCTCGCTGTCTCTTTGTGTCTGTGGGAAGGGGAGGGGGGTGGAGGGGTCTTGATTGGGAACGCTGCTAATTATGTTCCCAGACATGACTACAAGCTGTGTTGTGGTTAGAGAGTTGTTGTACTGTCAGAGAGGAATATGATACATGGACTCTGTGAGAGGATGATGTTGTACCTTGCATTTGATAAGCAAAGGCAAGCATAACATTTGCTCATATACTGTGTGTACAGTAAATGCATGGGTATTAAACATCCATTTGCCCTGCACTGTTTGTGTTAAGGACATGAATGATATCTCAAATTCGTGCAGCTTTGTTGAGGTATGCTATTACTTTTCAAAGTGATTGGCTATGCGATTTTGAAGTCAATATCCAAGGTTCAGGCAGTGGCTTATGAAGTATCCCATGACTTTAAGGTTGGCATCCCCTGATGTCCATCGTAAAAGACTTAAGTGATGTCTGGCTGGCACTGGCTGCATTAAGTCGTCATCACTCAGGGACACGTAGCAGTGAAGTCCGACCCCAAGCAGGATCTGGCCGGCTCTGGTAACCTCGGGATATAAATCCCAAGATTGAGACAGGAAAACAAATAGAATTATATTAGCATAGATGCCATTAAATGTTTTGTAGTTATAGTTCATGATCAATGTTTCTGGTTCTGGCAGACCCAACTAAAGCAGCCTAATTGTGGGTTGGAGGATAAATTAGGTGTATGCCTGGCTAAATAGATAAAAGACAATCAGTCTTTAGTCTAGACTTAAACTGAGTGAGTGTGTCTGCATCTCGAACAGTGTTAGAGAGACTATTCCATAGTTTAGGAGCCAAATATGAAAAGGATCTTCCTCCTTTTGTGGATTTTGATATTCTAGGATCTATTAACAGGCCAGAATTTTGCGATCATAATGAACGTGATGGAATATAGTGTGGTAGAAGGTCCCTTAAATACTGTGGTGCTAGACCATTCAAAGCTTTGTACGTAATTGACAGAATTTTTAAATTAATTTGAAATTTAAAAGGTAACCAATGTAACGATGATAAAATGGGGCTAAAATGATCATATTTCTTTGTTCTATTCAGCACTCTGACTGCTGTATTTTGAACCAATTGAAGTTTATTTATTAAATTTGCAGGACATCCTCCCAGTAATGCATTACAATAATCTAGTCTTGAGGTCATGAATGCATGAATTAGTTTTTAGCATTCAGCAACAGAGAGCATGTTTTGTAACTAGCAAAATTTCTAAGGTGGAAGAATGCTATTCTACAAACATTTGTAATTAGATTTTTAATATACAGATTGGTATCAAATATAACACCTAATTTCTTCACTGTAGAAGATGATGTAACAGTATGTCCATTGAGACACAAATTACATTTTAGCGTCTTATTTTTGGTCCAATAATTAGTACCTCTGTTTTGTCAGAATTAAGTAGAAGGAAATTTCTGTCCATTCAATCTTTGATTTCATTGATACACTCTGCTAATTTGGAGAATTGTGAAATTTAGTCAGTATTAAATAAACATAAAGTTGGTTATCGTCGGCATAACAGTGGAAACTTACTCCATGATTCCTGATAATATCTCCCAGGGGAAGCATATCTATTGAGAAAAGCAGAGGCCCTAAAACTGATCCTTGTGGTACTCCATACTAAACTTTTGGTTGATTTGACAATTACTCGTTTACACAGACAAAGTGGTAGCAGTCTGCTAAATAGGACCTAAACCAAGCTATTGCAAGTCCACCAATGCCAACATAATTCTCAAGCCTATTCAAGAGAATGGCATGATCTATGGTGTTCAAGGCAGCACTAAGATCTAAAATAACTAGGAGTGAAATGCAGCCGTGATCAAACTACACTTACTATTTCTGCCATAGATGTGGTAAGGCAGCAGCATGAGTAGTAGGCACTCTTGACAGCTGGGCGAAGCACAACAGAATGCATCTCGTAATGGGATTTTCAAAGTTTCAACTACTTTTAACAAAAAACGCAACATTTATGACACTGTAAACAAGACAATTCAAAATCCTCTGTCGCACATGTACATAAACTGTCAATTACAAATAGCACAGATGAAGGCAAGAATGCATGAGATCAGGACAGATTGGCCAACTCAATTGCAAAATGGATTGCTCAGTTGATCAATTCTATGGGAATAAAACAAACAACATATTGACTTCTAAAGCCACTTTTTATTGTCTTATCAATGCTTTACTCATCTGCTGCAATAAAGCAATATTACATGGGAATTATTAAATGTATTATAGCCCTATAATATTTATATGATAGTTATTATGTATTATTTATATTGAATTATTTTTATTTGGGGCCTTCTAAGCCAATATTTTCATACAATTAATTACGATTAATTCGATTAACATTTAATCAATTGACAGCTATAAAAAATACATTAAAACCGCAATTCACACAAAACAGTTACTTGAACATGCCTCTACAAAGATAAACATGCTTTCAAAAAACATTTTTCTATATTTTCTTTTAAATCAAACATCTATAAGAGTATTAACCGTTTGGGGAGAGTAGAAAAAATAAAAACAATAAATTCTCATTAAAGGCTTAAATGTTTGGGGGGTGGGTGGGGGGTGGGGCAAGACATGTAGTGTGGATTTTTTTATTATTATTGTTATTTCTTTAAATATACAAGCATTGACATTTTTTTTCTCATAATTAAACAAAAAACCTTTTGTCTATCAAATCGAAGTCAGGTGGAGTAACCAGCCCATAGCAGCAGATGCTCTAACACCGTCACCATCCTAATCCTAACCATTTCAAGCCTGTAAGACAGAGTAACCTGCCAGTAACAACGGATGGCACCTTTCTCCCATCGTGGTGTAACCACCATGCAGGTAGCCATTTTTTTGCCATGTGACAAGAAAACCATAAAACCCTAAAAAAGAGCCCTTTAGAACCCTTTAGAACGTTTTGTATGTGTGTGAAGATATTTTGACATTTGCAATATAATGCACATTTACTTAAGGTCAAGTGGAGTAACACCAAGAAAGCTTAATGATACACTTCCTGATTTTCATGACTAAAAAAAATTATAATATTTGTAAAAAAAAAAATAAAAAAAAAAAAACATTTTTTTATTGCATTTTTTAAAATTATTGTTTAAGTTCACTCAAGGAGTGTATTCAAGTAGCAAGGAAAAAACTTTTACTTTGTACTTTTTTTTTACTTTAAATTTTTTTTGTTTTAAATGCTATAAAGGTTATTAAAAACTGTATGAAACCAACATGGACACAAAAATTACATGTATACAAACTTGATATGTGTGTTTTGTTCTAGATTCATAGCAGACTGCTCATTTGTATCATCGCAGACAGCCTTATTTATCAATGACCCATTTGGAACACCTTAGCAACCCATAGCAACACGCTTAAAACACTCAGAGCAACTCTAACATCCAGAAACCCACCCGTAACATCGTGTCCGCAAGTTGCCTGCACTACAAACAATTTTAGTTCCTAGTTTAATATGTATGACACTATGACATGTATGACATGAGTCATTTCAAAATTATTTTTGGCAGAAATATATAACCTCATGTGTTTGGTGCTGTTGTGGCTCATAAAGTATACAGTAATATTTGCTGTGCTACTTTTGGAAAACATGTATTGCAGCCAAACGCCATTGGTGTCTACACCTAATTTTCCCATCGGTCCACTTCAACCCCTACACATCACAATTCTAAGGGAATGAGTGGAAATGGACGGGACAGCAGGGAGAGTGGGGGATATCAGAAGGCCATGGAGGAGACAAACAGAAGTGGAGAGAGGAAGATGATGGTAAAAGAGCAGAGATGAGCTTGAGGTGTCTCCTCTTGTGATATTGCCACTGTTTTTGCATAATGTGTGATGAGTCCCCATCACCTCGCCTCTCCCACAACAATTTCATTACAGACGGCTAATAAATGTTTCATGACAGAACAAGCTGCTCGCCTGGGCTTTATTAAATCTGAGATAATAAAAGAAGAATGGCAAAAAATTATAGTTGGGTGGTGGGGGGTGGTTGGGAGAGAGATAGGAAGAATGCCATAGATATTCTCAAACAGGGCTGCCGTATCTTCTGTTTCTGGGGCAACGAGCTCCCCAGTCCCCCCCACCCTACGTCTTTTTTTTCCGCTCTGCCACAGAAAGACAGGAAATGAGAATCTGGCTGACAGGATATTGCGTTCTGGTTGCCTGGGGATTAGCTGTTTTATCCAAACACACACATACATTCACAGACTCACTCTAGCTCCGCACAACACAACACATTGATTCTGTTGGTTTGTGCATCCTTGAGCATCTATTCCATGTGCACACAAGGTATGCAGGATATGGTGCAGACAGTTAATGTTGTCAATCAGTAAATGTTTCACAATAAGGAATGAGCACATCCATGGTGCATATTGCATATTCATTGTGTAATATTGTGTGAAATGTTCTAGATGAGATGATAATAAGTGTGATATCTTGAGGTCAATCCAACCCGGTCTCATGTCAACTCCTAATTATAGTACGAGATGGCAAAATCATAAGAAATTGTACAAACAGGTACAACTTTTACTCCAACAATTATCATTTATTATTCTAATTTTTCCTAAGTTTAACAGCTAACCCAAACCGAAATCCAACTATGAAGTCTAACCCCTTGCACCGAACCATTATTTTAATAGGATAATAACTTTTGTGGACCACAGTAGAAAGAAACAGTGGGGTTTGGAACGAGACGAGGGAAGCATATTTTTATTATGCAGGCTATTATATCACTTATATTTCCTTTCTTAAAGTAAAGTGTTGGATAGGAGGTTAGTGAAAATGTAATGCCTGTATTGTACTGATTTGAAATTCTGTACCAATTATAGTGAATTATTACAAGCTGTCATGAGCCTATCTTGGGCTAAGCATAAGTTACTTCATACTGGCCAGCATGATCACATTGAAAGTCAAAGCGTTGCTACCTAATATTCCAGTACCTTGACATTGGCAACATGCCAAGTTATCCACAAGCGCCATCTCCCAACACACATTTTTCCATCGGTTCAGGTGGGTTTACCTCCTCCTGTGTCAGGTATGTGGGTGACCTGGGTTCTTGGCTCACGTTGAATCCAGGAAGTAATTGCCTTCGCATAATCATTGATATGTGTTATTTGGAGGTTTAATTTTTTCCTCTAAGATTACATTTTCACTCCATTGACAGTTAGGTTTAGGGTTGGGGTTTGGGCATAGTAAATAAAAAACAACTTTTGTGGGAATTTCAAACAGAAACTGGAGCTCTCACGAGCCCTAATGTTCAAAAACACTTCCTGCCTTGGCCACTTGGGGCAGTGTTTCAAGTTTCGGTAAGTTTAACTCAAGATAAGTCAATCTACCATTTCCGAATTCACTGTGAGATCAGTCTGTACTGGTGATCAGAACCAGTTTTTCTATCAAACGATTGGTCTGTTGACAAGTAACACCAAAGCACTTTGAAAAGTCTTAAAAATACTCGTATTCATTGTAGCATTGTGGTCAGTCATTGCTACAATATAATAGTGAAAATGTGCAGTTCTGCCTGACTGTTGGTGTAACATAATTAGTCAGGTTACATTCACATGTATGCACTTGGCAGATGCTTTTATCCACAGCGACTTACAGTGCATTCAAGGAATTTATCAGTATGTGTTCTCAGGTTGATTGTCTTATTAAATTGATTTTGACTTGGATAAAACCAGTTTTGACTTGGATGAAACTACTTCATTTAGATGTTACCACATGAAACACACCATCCAGGTCATCCAGTAGTATCATACGAGACCAAAAGATTGTTATATCCTTTCTCTTCATCCAGAATTTTATTTCCATTACAGAATCAATTACAACCAATTGCATTAGAATCAATGGCATTTTATTTGATCCTATCCAATGAGAATCAAATCCATAGGAAAAGATAATGATCTTATACATACATTTTTAAAACAATGTAGTACAAAGGTATCCAAATAGTATTATTAATTACTAACACATTGTCTAACATATGATAACTCGTTAAAATGGGGCGGCTGTGGCTCAGATGGTAGAGCGGGTCGGCTGCCAATCGTGGTTCGATTCCCGGCCCACACGACTCCACATACCGAAGTGTCCTTGGGCAAGATGCTGAACCCCAAGTTGCTCCCAGTTGCAGGCTAGCACCTTGCATGGCAGCACTGCCGTCATTGGTGTATGAGTGTGTGTGTGAATGGGTGATTGGGACACAGTGTAAAGTGCTTTGGTATCCTCTAAGGTTAAAAAAGCGCTATATAAGTGCAGACCATTTACCATAATTCGTACGAGATGGTGAAATCATACGATTTGCTATGAGCAAAAATGTACAACATTTATTCCCACAGAGACCAACCAATTAACAAATAGAATTTCAAATCTATACAGTACAGCTGTCAAATTTTAGGTAGACTCCTAGCTTTCCAATTAAAATCATGGTTAGGTTTAGGGTTTGGTGTTTGGGTAATTAGTTAGACAGTTTTGCTATCTTGAACTGCTGTTCTGAGTTGGTAAATACAAATAATGCCATCATGCCCACTGAAGTGTATTTTTCAAAGACTGTCTACCCATTATTACAGCATGTCCTCAATATATTTTTTCACAGTATGGACTGCAGTTGGTGTAAATAATAGCATTTTAACCCAAAAAATAAATAAAATAAAACTCATAATAATAATACAAATAATATACTCTATTACAATTATGTTGTGTTTTTATTGCAGCTGAGAACACATAAAGATGAGACAGTAGGCTTCATGCCCTAATGAGTCTGTTGAAGTGTTTTTTCATTTGACTAATAAAACATAAATGACACATTAGAATCCAGCTGAGACTGGTAATGTCATTTCATTGCAAGTTTCACAGCCCCTTGGATAGATATGACACTTTTTGTTTCTCCATTAGCACGGGCTTGAACGTAATGATCTGTCTCAACACAATTAAACATAATTAGACAATTAAAGTTGGTTTTTCAGTACATTTTTTGAATGTTAAGTACACTATAGTGACTGTTACAATGATCAAGCTGAAGTTTTATCAGAAATATACTCAAGTGTGTATATGACAAGTCTGGGACATTATAATGTGTATCAGTACTGAAAAGTTTAGATAGATGCTCACCTGTGCTTTCTCTTTTGCATACGAGTGGTCTGATGTATACGTTTATCAGCTACCTGTTGGTTTTCTCATATTTCATTGTTGTGAATATTAGCGTGTGTGCGTGTCGGGGAGGGAGGATGGCGGGTTGTGGGGAATGCTGGGAGATTTTAATAACGTAGAAGCAGTGCAGTGAGATTTAATAAAAGAAGATGATGTGATTACTGAACCCTGGCTCTGAGCCACCTTCCCTCACAGCAATATCCGCTCTCTCTCTCTCTCTCTCTCTCTCTCTCTCTCTCTCTCTCTCTCTCTCTCTCTTCTCTCTTTCTCTCTCACTCTCTCTCACTCATACACACACATACACACACACACACAGCACCAACCCATGCAATTATATGTTCATGGATGATTTACATATGGCTTCCAAATAAACAAAGATGCACCAAAGTCTCATGTAAGTATGACAGTAAGTGTGTAATTATGTAAAAATGTGTGTTCATGCTTGGACCAGGCACCCACACAATGATTTTACCATAGATTCATGTAAAGCTCTGTTCAGTTGACATCATCTACACAGCTCGTGGCTCCATACTACCTGATTCCCTTCTTGCACCAATAATTCCTTTCCCCTCAAGGTAGATTCATACTGTCTCAGAGGTTGTAATAACAGTTTACCCACAGTTTTCTCTGGCTTTCAGGTCTGTACACGTTAAAATACGTTATTTGCTATTAACCATCAGGTGTTATGTGTCTTCTTGCAATGTTTCTTTCGGTTGAAAATTTTCCCCCATCTGCTTTTAAACTGTTTGTGGATGAATCTCATAAAACATGTCCAGATCAGGTTTCACCCTTAAATAAAAAAGAAAAACAATTGTTTGCATAAAGAAAATGAAGCCTATTTTTAGGGACCAATATTATATATACTGTAAATATACAGTACAGTATACATATATTTTAGGGTTAGTTCTTTTACAAGAACATTTTCATCAGGGGCTGATTATGACTAGTAGGGGCCCCGTGGCCAATTTTATTTTAGGGCACCCCGGTCCAATTATCTTTCAAAGTTGAGATCCACACAGTCATTTTTCATTGATTTAAGTCTCTTTTAATACCCGTTCTGTTATTTACATTCAGATTAACTCAAACATACAGCACGGTCATGGTAAAGAAACAAGTTTGCTGAACAGCCCCTGTTCTTAAAGAGACAGTAGCATTTTAACGTTTGATATACATAATTTAAACTCAATGCAAATACTACAAATTATGCATACAAAAAATACGAATTTAACAAAATGTGTAATAAATATGTAAATCTGCATATATTTAAAGGGGCAATTATACATTATGACATATTTTAACTCCATCAAACATGGGTTTGGTGGTTCTGTGCTAAATCTTTTCTAACTCATCTGAATGATGGGGTGCGTTCCATTCAGAAGTGATCATCCCTACACCCTATTTCTTTCAAAGACTTTACCCTCCAATGTGAGAGCTTTGAAGGGTTGAAAGGTGCGGGGCTCAAAAATAGTGGTTATTTGGTCATTTTATTGTAAATTCTGTTTGCGATGACCCTATAGCTTGGCTACGATTATTATTCTCCCATTAAAATGCCTTGTGAAGGCATCATGCAAGCCAAAATCCCTTAGAGTAGATTATATTAACAGATTTTTTAAATGATTGAAGAGTCTGTTATTGAATGTTCATGATTTCAAACTTCAGTGGTCAAAACTTCCACACAAGCCCTTTAGTCTGCTATAAGATGCTCTCTTTCTTACTGTAAGACCTGTACCAATTTCCAACTTCAAGCATTTAAAGCTTCTTTAAACTTTCAGACAAGGTTTTGTCAAACCAACATAGTTTGTCTCGACAAAATTTATGTTTCTAGGTTAGTACTTTTGTAACACACAAAATAAAATATCAATATCTTCTTTTTGAAACCACCTAAGCCCAGTTATTGTTTGTAATATTGAGGAGAAATGCAGTTATAGCAATGAATAGTATAATAAATGTTTTTGTTCGACAGCACTATTCATACAATGCAGAAAGCCTAAAGTATGAAATAATAGTCAGAAAAGTTTCAAAGAGTGGCTCAAATTTTTTTAAATTAGAAACAGTTAGGCAAAAGGGCCATATAAAGGGCCTTAATAGTCACAGGGTCCTATATTATATATAGGAGGGCTTGCATAAGATGATATTCAAGTGTATATAAACATTTGTTTTCAAAGTCTTTGAGGTGCCAGACCTTGCAGCCCAGGGCCCCCCGGACCCCGAGTGGTCAAGGGCCCCTGGACACTGGCCCTACTGGACTGGTCCATAATACACCTATGATGCAAGTGAATGGTGACCAACACTTTGAAGCTCCAAAATCCACATAAAGGCAGCACATAAATCCATATGACTCCAGTGGTTTAGTCCATATCTTCAGAAGCGATCTGAGAGGTACGGGTGAGAAACACATCAATATTTGAGTCCTTTTTGCTATACATTCTCCTCCCTGCTCAGTCAATCTCCACTTTCACTTTCTCCTTTCTCCTTTTCTGTTTTTGGTGTTTCACATTTTTCATGCATATGCAAATTCACCTCCCTACTGGGCAGGGAGTTGAATTTATGATTTTAAAATATGACTTAAATATGAATCTGTTTCTCACCCACGTCTATCATATTGCTTCAGAGCACATGGATTAAACCACTGGAGTCGTATGGATTACTTTTATGCTGATTTATGTGGATTTTGGAGCTTCAAATTTTTGGCACCCATTCACTTGCATTGTACATTGGACCTAAAATATTGGAAATATTCTTAAAATATTCCTAAATTCTAAAAATCTAAATTTGTTTTCTGCAGAAGAAAGAAAGTCATACACATTTATGATGGTATGATGGTGAGTAAATGATGAGATCATTTTCATTTTTGGGTGAACTATCCCTTTAATATTATTCACAATGTTGATTGTCATACTTCTTAGTGCAATACATGACATTCTACTAAATTCCCATGAAAATATTATCAAAGTTTTAATCTGTTTGAAATAAAGGCAGTCAAACAAATATTACCATGTGTAAATACTTTAAAATGTCAATAATATTTCATTGTTAATTTTGTATTTCACAGAATAAAATTTCTTTGGCATTACAGTAATGTGAATGGGGTGGCATGTGCTTAATTGTCATTAATTTTAAAATACAAAAATTTCGAATTTTCTTGAAGAAATATTTTATTAATATTCTATCTCTGTTTTGTGATTCTCATAAAACCTCTCAAGAAAATGTCCTGGTCCTATTTCACTCCAAAATCAAAAGAAACAAATAAGAAATTGCCATCTGCATACAGAAAATGAAGCCATTAACACTCTGTATACACTGGAAGCGTGTGGCGTGTCTGTTCGTCAAAAGCAATAGAACCCATTTCAGTTGATGACACTGTCTACACGGGCACGACTTGTTGCGGTGCGTCACACCAACAGTAAACGGGTATTACGTTCCATTTTGCACAGCACACACTGGCGCTACTGCCAACAACACAAATAAACGCTTTAGAACATTCATGTCGCCGCCGAGCCGATGTGTCACCTCAACGGAAGCGCCCAGTGTAGACAGGATGTGGTTTTTATTATTTTCATGACAGTTACGCACATTTTAACCACCAAATTCCCCTTGGTGGTCAATATGATTTTTTCATTATGACAATGTAAAAAAAAAAAAAAATTAACTTTAAAATTAAATTTTAAACTATTAATACATCAATGTATTTCTACATTGGTATAATTCTCGCACATTTTAATAAAAAGAAAATCATTGTACAACAGCATCTTTTGCAGAGTAATACAGTAAACAATATCTGTGTTAATGTACCAAGAATCATCTTTAAAAACAATGGGATAGTAAAAGGAAAACACGTTGTGGTAATGAGTATTGGGGGGATGGGGATGTAGGCTTTATTTTCTTTATACAAAATTTAATTTCCTTTTTTCATTGTATTTATAGGGGGTTAATGTGGACATTTTCTTGACAGGTTTCATGAGAATCACTCATAAGTACTTTTCAGTTTCAACAAAATATCCTTTTTAATTTAGCTTTTTGCAGAATTACATTTTTAATTAGCTTTTAAGTATATTTATTCATTTTTTCTTATATCTTTCTTTTGATTTTGACCAGGACAGGTTTAATGAGATTCACCCTTTCAGTCAGTTGCGGCATGAATTCTGCTGAGGGTTTTTTGGTGTTGGTGTTCTTGGTTGTGGGTTTAGTATGTGGTGATTTGGGTAATTTGGCAGTTTTGGCAGATGGATTGAGACAGATTAGCTGTAGCAGCTGCGTTTCGGACAGGATCATCATATCTGTGCAGATTAGAGGCTGTAATGTGCGGACCTGGCTGCCTGTCACCGCACCAGATTTCTGCTATGACACCTTCATCTCATGCAATCAAGGTTCCTCATAAACACTACAGACACACATACACATTTAAAACACTACAGACACTCAACAGATTTCCCACCATCCAGCATTGAACTGTCATAGAGTCTCGCCTCCAAAGCATCTTTGTAAGTGACACAGTTCCTTCCTTACATTTACCATGTACCTCTGTCTTTGTTCGCTTTTACTTTCATTAGTTGTGCAAGCATCACTCTTACTTACTATTTTCAACTGGTAGTTGTTAGAATTGGCAAAAAAAATATTTCCATAAACTCTCCCTGTAGGAGTCATACTTCAGGGATGGTTTTGATAGAATATCATAGAGACTTTGGCTCGTTTTGACCCAGACCAGTAAGTTACCACCTAGCAACCAACCTGAATGCCCTTAGCAACCACAGAGCAACATGCTTGCAACCACTCAGAATTGTGCAATGTGTCATTGAGATTTGCATGGACATGCACCATTTTCTTCAGAAAGTGAAAAAAACAAATTCTCATTATATTCTTGTTCATTTCAGGATTTTGACAGCAACTTTGCTTACACATAGCACTTTATGCCACATGTCTCCAGTGAATGATGACTGTTGCTTTGGGTCAATGAAGTGTGCACAAGGATTAGACTCTCATCTGCACTATATGAGTGTCTACAGATACATCTGTGGGTACCTGTCAGCTCTAATGAGAGTACATGTGCATAGCCGTATATATGCTCCTGAAAGTGTGTGTGTGTGTGTGTGTGTGTGTGTGTGTGTGTGTGTGTGTGTGTGTGTGTGTGTGTGTGTGCAAGTGTGGTGTGTTTATTTGAGTGTGTGAAAAAGAGAGCAGAGAGATTAACCCCACGCTATCCTCAATCCCTGGTTATGAGTTTACAGCGTCTGTCTAGGCATTGCTCTGTTTAAACAACAATCTAATTAATCCTGTCTTTATTAGTTTCACGGAGCTGGGGAGGGAGGATGGGAGGGAGAGAGGGAGGAGAGGGAATTCTGGCAGAAAATATCAACCAGGGTGGGAGGGAGGATAGAGAGCAGGAAAAATGAAGGGTTTGGCAAGGAGTTAAGACTGAAAGTGCAATGCTTTTAAAAACATTTTTATGTTGATGAGCAAGGTGGAAGGGAATTGTAGTTTATAGAGAGTACAAGCTATTTGGGATGTGGGTAGCCAACATGATCACACAGAAAATCGGCATGTTGCAACCGAATGCTCCGGTACCCTAAAATCTGCACCTTTCTATCAGACATTTTTGCATCAGTTCAAGTGAGTTTACCTTCTCCTGTGGTGCAGCCAAGAGCACATTGTTTTAGCATCGTGGGAGACCTGGGTTCTTGTCTCGCACTGAAACAAGGAAGTTCACATAATCAGTGACTAAGATCAAATTTTTACTCCTCTGATGGTTAGGTTTAGGGTTGGGGTTTGGGCATATGTTTAATAAATAAACAACTTGTTTTGCCACTGGCGCCCCTCTGTGGACATTTCATGGGAACTGAAGCTCACACTTGCCTGTACGTTCAAAATCACATCCCACTTTGGCCACTGGGGGCAGCGCTTGGAACTTCGGTAAGCGCAGACTGATTTTACCTCAAGAAAAGTGAACTACTGTTCCTGAATTCACCATCAGTCTGGGGTAGAGTGGCACGGGTATTTTTTGTTAAAATAAGTTTAAGTATTTTCACTATGTACGATTTATTTATTTATTAAATTAACATAATTTCAGTAATGAGCAAGCACACCAACAACCCGTCTTCTAAACCATGTTTTTGTCTTTCCCCAGTATGGTAAGTCTACAATTAAAAAAAGAATATTTAGAGCTGCCATGACACATTTGGCGCAAAACTGTAGGCATACGTCATTCGTTCGTCCATGTTTACGTTTTGGCGCGACTGGCGCGAGTGTCTGAGGAGCGTCAAGCGAGTGGAACAGCTGTTCAGCAGCAGTGTGAAATCACTCTCCTCGTGTATTTTAACTGTTTGGTGAAGTTGTTTACCTGCTGTAATGCTTGTTTTCTGGTGGGGTTGTTATGCTGTGTTATGCATTTATACAGTAAGTTTAGTTATTTTTCGGTGAACTTTCTGTTACATGTTTACAAATGTTAATATAATTCATTATAAATAATATGTGTGCCATGGTTTTCTTAGGCTGTTTTACCTACATTTTTTGCTTTACAAAGACCTAATGTTCTAAAAGTTGCAAAAGGTTTAAGCCAATAGTGTACACACACTCCCCATTAATATTCCTTTAAACAGATCCCCATGATTGTATGCTCATCTCAAGTTGTTTATAATATACCGATTTCATTGCACAGTAATGTACTGTATATTCATTTGTTTGTTGTGTAACAAACTTTCTGTTGTAACGTTACTTCCAAAAAAGCATTAAACATTTTTTTTATTGTAATTGTGATATTGCATATTTCTGTGAATAATTTTCATGTTCAAGAAAGTATTTCAGCATTATTAAATCCTTGTTTTGGGTTTTTACATTAAAGTGTTATTGTTTGCATTGCATAGACCTGCTATTGTTGTATAAAGAGACACTCGCTTTCTCCACTGAGTCTTTCGATTGTAATATAAAAAATAGTGTCTTCAATTGAACTTATATCAGCCATTTCACAAGTTTCACTTCTTAAATTGATATGTGTAGTAGGCTACAATACAAAACATTAATGTGTATTGTGTAGTGGATAAAACACTTTAGTGATCATATTAAAATTCATTTAATAGTGCAGTTTAGCTTCTTCAAAGTAACTATTAATATCAGTTATGGATGTTTATGTGAATAACATAATATCACCATGGAAATAGCTCGTCATGGCTCCACTCTGCAGGAAATTTCCGAGTCCTAGCTCAATCCATGAAATTCATCCACCACAAGAGGAGTGCTGAATCACAACTGACTAAAGTTTTCAACCACAAGTAACATGCAGTTTTCTGCTTCAAATGCTAGTGGGCCAAAGTTACGTCGTGTAGCTTTAAAGGGATTTTTCACCCCAAAATGAAAATTCTGTCAAAATGTACTAACCCTAATGTTGTTTCAAACCTCTATCACTGTGAGCATGCTAGGTACAGTGCAACACATTTCAATTTGCACTATGTGGTGTCCAATTTTCTGGAGAGCACTAATTTTAAGTGGAATGTTTGTGCCAACACAAAGTGCAAGTGAATGTGGTTGTAAGTGTTTGCGCTATCTGTGGGTGTACGTGTTGAAACTGTGAGTGTATTATATGTTAATAAAGTTGTGCAAAGCACAATTTGTAGTTTTCCTGAGAAATAGGATATTGTGCTAAGACGTCTGAGAACCTCATCTAATCTCGGTGCAAAGTCTAAAATTCCTGCATTTGCAGTATGGCTTTCACCAGCAGATGATATCAAAGAGCTATCGATCAATTTTAACACTAGCCATGAAGAATTCAATTGCACATGACCCAGCCCATTTGCGCTTTGCGCGCAATTTGTTAACCCACATGCACATAGACTTGGCGCATACTTGCTCGAAAATTCCAATACTTCTGGCCAAGCCCAATGACTTTGAATGTATGATAGATCGCATAAATAGAGCCCAAAGTCCTTCTTCTGTGGAACACAAAATAAGATGAAAGGCAGAATGTTAGGGACTGACGACTTTAGCCAATCCAATAATCTTCTTGTGTTCCACAGAAGACAGAATTACATACAGGTTTGGAATGACATGAGAGATGGCAGAATGTTTTATTTTTGGGTGAACTATCCCAAATATACTGTATATATTATATATCTTGGAGCTTGGCTGTGTGCTACTGCAGATATTGTTGGGTTATGTATGACAAATTGCTTATGTTCCTTATTTGTATGTCACTTTGGATAATAGTGCCTTCCGGATTCATGTCAATTAAATGAAATCTTTTTGTTTTACATAGTTGTCACTGTGTGACATCTGGTCTGTGGTCAAATATTGCCACCCAGTGTTCTAGTCAAAACATTGCATGAAGTGAACATTCAAAGAACAACACTGAGGAACATGTTCATGTGTGTGTGTGTTCCAGGATGTTTGTGCGGAAGTGCAGTGCTTGTCTGCAGGCGATCGGCCGCTCGGAGCTCATCATGCGTGTGCTGGGGCAGGTGTACCACCTGGGCTGTTTCAGCTGCTGCGAGTGTGAGCGCCGGCTGCAGAGAGGTGATGAGTTTGTGCTGAAAGAGGGACAGCTGCTCTGCCGGGGAGACTATGAGAAGGAGAGAGAGATGCTGGCTGCCCTCAGTCCGACTCCTACTGAGTCAGGTACAAGTGACCTTCACAACTCCACTGTATCAACGTCCTTTGTGCGTAAAGGTGAAGTGTGAAAATACATTAATCTCTCTATGGCACTTTTAAAATATTTAATTTGTTCGAGCGTTCCAACATTTCAAAATTTGGCTCAACCAGTGGTGCAAATTTGAACTTTGGTGCAGAACCACAGTTTGTGTTTTTCCAAACCTGTTTATTTTGCAATACTGTTTGCTTGTGGTGCTGACTTTACCAACTTCATCACTTGTGTCCTTACACTCGCCTTCTCTGTGCAGTAAAGAGTGAGGATGAGGAGAGTGGTGGTGTATCTGTTGGGGGGAAAGGCGTAGATGATGGGAAGGACCACAAGCGATCCAAGAGACCACGTACCATCTTAACCACTCAACAGCGACGTGCCTTCAAGGCCTCCTTCGAAGTGTCCTCCAAACCCTGTAGAAAGGTCAGTAATCACAGACACGCATGTGCAAACAGCACTCAAGTTCAAGAGAACACCTTGTGCATCTACTGTCTTTGCATTGTAGGTGAGAGAAACTCTTGCAGCTGAGACTGGACTGACTGTGAGAGTTGTGCAGGTGTGGTTCCAAAATCAAAGAGCAAAGGTAGAATGTTATTAACTATTTTTCACACATTTAATAAATCAAACAGGGACCAACATTTATTCCCAATCTGAAACGCCATCATGATTTACCATCTTTATTCACCTAAGTCCATTTTGGTCCTGGAACAACATTTACAACAACTTTTAACCAATCAGATTTTAGGATTAGGTTTATATATAGCAACCTGAACCCTTGCAGTGGTTTCCTAGTTAAATGAACACTAGAATCAGAATCAGCTTTATTGTCAAGTATGCTTACTCATACAAGGAATTTGTCTTGGTAACAGGAGCTTCCAGTGCACAACTATACAAAACACCAACAAGACATAGATAATAATACAAAATACTTATAAATTAAAAAATAAATTAATTAATAAAACAATAATAATATATAAATACAAATTTAATAGAAAATAAAGTATATATAGAATACACAATAAGACAATAGGATACATACACACAAATATATATATATATATATATATATATATATATATACACACACACACACACACACACATATATGACAATATATACACACATACATACACACAGACACACACATACGTTGTGCAAATCTTATACAAATCAGTCATATACAGTGCAAGGGAATGTAATGGCAGAAGAGGTAGGATATGTTGGATAAATATAAAAAGACTAAACTGTGAATTGCACATAATTATTGCTCACTAGGGCAGTTTTAAATGTTCATGAGATGGATAGTCTGAGGGAAAAAGCTGTTCCTGTGCCTGACGGTTCTGCTGCTCATAGTGAGTTGGGTCCAGAGTGATTAAATAAAGGTGCTAAAACAACCATTACTTTTATTTCCTTTCACACAAATCACAAGTAAAAAGGCAGATTATCATTTCTTAAGTACTTTCTTTTTATTTTTTGCTATTACAGTTTTTATTGATTCCATACAACAAACCAAACATATATCTCCTCAAATGCCGCTACTGTTACAAAGCCGAGAAAATGGATTGAACCTAGATGCAGAACAACACAATAGAGATACAAACTCACATTTTTAACTACGGGTAAAAAAGAGGAATGAGACATCCATCTACTGTAATAACCAACTCACAAGAAGAATACTCTAGGAAGACCTGAGAATGATGAGAGAAAGAGTGAGAGATTGTGGAGAGACTTTATAGTGTACTAGATGATTCCTTGATGGAGACCAGGTGTGCGTAATTAGTATTCAGGAGAGTGAGATGGAATTGAGGGAACAGAGACTGACGAGGGCATGACAGCTACCCTGCCCATCTCTGTATGCCACTCTTGAAATGAGCGCACTCCAGCCGATTCCCATCTAATAAGGATGACCTGCCTGCCGATCATAACACTGGATAGGACCCAATTTGTCTGGGGCAAAATAAAATTTGAGTGCCCAATACTTCACAAATAAATTCTGAAACCTCAACCAAAATTCTTGGATCTTAACACACCAACAAAAAACATGGGTTGTGTCTCCATCTTCTGATTAGCATTGCCAGCAGGTGGGTGTGTCTTTAAGACCAAGCCAGTTCTGTAGCATAAGATCTACAAAATTTAGCGGCAAAGCCGTCTGGCCCAAAGTCTTAATTACCTCTTCAAGCTCCTCCAGTGTTATCTCAGAATCAAGATCATTTTTTTTCTCATTTGTCAATTTAGGGAGTTCTAATGGTTCCTCAAAGTTTCATCAATCATATCTTCATCAATATATGAAGATGTTAAACTATAGAGGTCAAGATAAAAGATACAAATTCTTTAAAAGCATCATTAATATCAATGGCCGAGGTAAATATTTCACCACCAGCAGATTTCACTGAGGGAATGGTAGGAAAATACTCTCTCTGTTTTATATATCTAGCCAAAAGCTTCCCTGCTTTGTCCCCCGACTCAAAGTATGACTGTCTTGCCTTGAATAGCCAAAACTCCACCTTCCATGACAAAATAGTATTATATCTGTATTTGAATCAGGTCAATTCTCTGAGGTCATCAGACGACATACGGCTCTTCAGCTCTGCCTCTGCACATTTAATATTCCCTTCCAACTCCACGAGTTCTTGTGCTTTGGATTTTTTGACGGATGAGGAGTACAGTATGATCTGGCCCCTGAGAACAGATGAACTGAGGGACTTAGATATTTAAAAAAAATCTATTCTATAATAAATCTTATGGACTGATGGACTCAAAAGTCTCCAAATATCTGTAAAACCAAATTTTTTACACATCCTGTGAAGCGTCAATGTTGCTCTAGTGGGATTACACACATTTGCTTCACTATGATCAAGGATTGAGTCCATCAATAGATTAAAGTCGTCTCACAATATTATATCATGAGGGGTGCCAGCGGCTGCAACATCCCTTCAAGATCTATAAAAAAAGCCCTGATCATCAACGTCAGGTGCATAATTATTAGCCAAAATAAGACTTTGCCCCTGAATTTCAGCTAAAACAATAATGACTCACCTGCTCTTACTTGAGCCAGCATTATAAAAATAAAATGGCCACCCCATATCTTTCCACATTTTTCAGCTTCCTGCAGAGAAAAGTTTCTTAAGAAACACTATATCATTGTAAAAGGATTCATGGAAAGGAGGAGGCGAGAACCATCTTGACGATATAAATAATAGTTTTAATATAAAACTGAATGAAAAGACACAAACACACACATATGACGGATAACTGCCTGCAAACAATCTCTCTCTGTCGCACCACCGTCCACAGTCGGCCTTTATCCCTCTCAGAGGCTTGATTAGCCTGATAAGGGACCGGGTGTGTAGAATCACGACCCGGCCCCGCTCTCTTTCCTTGGGGGAGGGCATGCCTCGCAAAATCAATAGTTTTCCCTTTCAGATGCCATTGTAGAAACTCACCATTCACAGTCAGCCATGATTAATTAAATCCATAAGAGAAAGTGTCAAACAACAGGGCAGCTAGTAAGAGGAATAGTTCACCCAAAAATGATCTCATCATTTACTTACCCTTACTCACTTCCTTCTTCTGCAGGACACAAATTATGATTTTTAGAAGAATATTTCAGCTCTGTAGGTCCATACAATGCAAGTGAATGGGTGCCAAAATTCTGATGCTCCTAAAAGCAGCATGAAAGCAATCCATATAATTCCAGTGGTTTAATTCATATTATTGGTGTTGGTGAGAAACAGATCAACATTTAAGTCAATTTTTGCTAGAAATTCTTCTCCCTGCCCAGTTGGGGGCGATATGCATAAAGAATGTGAATCACCTAAATCACAAGAAGAAGAAAGTGAAAGTGGAGGTTGACTGAGCAGGAGAATTTATAGCAAACATAGACTTAAATATTGATCTGTTTCTCACCCACACCTATTATATCACTTCAGAAGATATTGATGTTTAGACTGTTAGACGCAAATCTAAAGGCTGTCTAATGTTGGACACAAATAAACAGACCAGAGCTTATTTGCTAATATTAAACAATTCTGTGAAACAATGGGACATTTATTTTGGTATTAATTATCAAGGGGCCCCACCTCCTCGTTTGCACTACGCTACTGCATCTCATGTAAGTGATTTTATACATGTGTTTCAAAATTACAATTAGTTTTTTTAGGAGTAAAAATTTTTAATATGGAAAAAATTACTGAGTGCACCTTTAACTCGTTTTTAGCACCACTAAACCACTAGCCAGCTAAAATCCAGGGCCGATTTCTCTTCCCAGTCCAGCCCTGCTGTGGACTTTTCAGTAAGGTGCCATGCAATATAATTTCGCAAAAATGTAGCCACAGTCACCATTTAAACTTTTTTTTCATGAGACACATTTAGGGATATGCATCTGGCTTGTGTTAAGGACCTGAACATATTTTGCAGCAACAAGTTGACGATTTGAGGCTCCATCAGGGATAGGTTAGGGGTTACAATATGTGCATGACCGTTGAATAGGAATGCTGCTTTAGGACCAACGAAGGTCAGGAATGTGTCCTACTTGGGTAAATCACATCATGCAATGTATCATGGGAACTGAATGGAGATGTTGTTAATGAGCACTTTTTTCTGTGTGTGACTCAGATGAAGAAGATTGCTCGCAGACAGCAGCAGCAGCAACAGCAGCAGGATCAGGAGCAGATGGGTGGGACTAGGAGGGGGTCGAGCAGAGGGGGTCGCCAGAGTAATGATGACAGTGAGGGTAAGACACGGCCCAGACAACTGTTTGAAGTGGCTTGATAGAAGGTGTGAACTATTCTCTGTCTGTCCACAGATGGCTCTAGCAGTCATGGATTGGATGGGCTGCTTTCATATTCCTCTCTGCCACGCCAGCAACTGCTGGCTTTGGATCCAAACATATATGGGGGTGAGCAGTTCAGACACGGCCTCACGCCACCACAGCTAGGCCCTGAGCAGATGCACTCCTATGGTAAGACATGGAAACAAGTCACCAACGGAAACCTTATAAGCCTTTTTTCTAAACTTTTTCATATTGTATATTGATTTTTTATTTAATTAAACAAATATTCCATGTTATTTTCAAGCTACGGTCTATGGATCGAATCTAACATGCTGTTGATTACCACAGAAAATAATTTTGACTTGTATAGTAAATACCCAATCAGTAAATAAACCTATAACAAAAGCTTAGCAAGCAGGATGACAGAACCATGTCTAAAAGTTTACAATATGCAACTATTTCACTCTTTTCAGCTTAACATTGCATTCCATGTCATGGATGCAAGAAATAGTTCACCCAAAAATGACATTTCTCTCACCAGATTACTACCCTCATGTCATCCAGGACGTGTATGTCTTTCTTTCTTCTGCAGAACACAAATGAAGATTTTTAGAAGAATATTTCAGCTCTGTAGGTCCAAACAATGCAAGTGAATGGTGACCAAAACTTTGAAGCTCCAAAATCTCATAAAGGCAGCATAAAAGTAATCCTTAAGACTCCAGTGGTTAAATCAATATCTTCTCAAGTGATTTGATAAGTGTTGGTGAGAAACAGATCATTATTTGAGTCCTTATTGCCCTGACCAGTGGGTGGCAAAATGCCCGAAGTATGCAAATCGCCAAAAAAACTAAAGAAAAAGAATTCGAAAGTGGAGAATTATATTAAAAAAGGACTTGATCCGTTTCTCACTCACACTTTTCATGTTGCTTCTTAAGACATGGATTAAACAACTGGAGTTGTATGGATTATTTTTATGATTCCTTTATGTGCTTTTTGGAGCTTCAAACTTTTGGTCACCATTCACTTGCATTGTAAGGACCTACAGAGCTGAAATATTCTTCTAAAAATGTTCAAATGTGTTCTGCATAAGAAAGAAGTCAAATATATCTGGGATGGCATGAGGGTGAGTAAATAATGACAACAAATGTAATATTTGGGTGAACTATCCCTTTAAGTTAAAATTAATCTAGAATCATCCTCTGATTGATGAGTTTGTTTATTTCAGACTCAGAGACAGTATTTCATGACTTGGACAGCGATGGAAGTCTCAGTCACCTTGGTGACTGTCTCTTGTCAACCGCAGAAGCTGGAGTTCTTGCTGGCCGAATAGGAAATCCCATTGATCGCCTCTACTCCATGCAAAACTCCTACTTTACCTCATGACCCCTCCACAACCCTGTTTCCACCAACCTGAACAGCTCCATCATCACTATAGGGGACAAAAGATAGATTGACTCTCACTGAAGCATATCTTATCACCAAACCTACCTGGACACCACAAACACAAGAATAATATCTTAACTGTGCCAAAAAAGATCTGACAAAGGGCCTACAATCATTAAAATGATACAGGATTTGATCATATCCTAAAAAGTAATGGGCAGAGTTTGCAGCACAAGGCAGTTTCATTGAAATCACACAATTTTGGAGTATATTACACATGTACACGTTTTATGTAACAGACATTGGGATATTACTGACATTGATAGGCAGCTTGTTCGTGAAGTATGTGTTACCTCAATTTCTATTCACTACACAGCCAACAAAGATCTCACAAATGACAAAGTAATTCAAATATTACTTTCCTAAATAATTGCCTTTCACTCAGTATATTTTGCATAATGTCATTTTTGCATAGGAATGAACTTCCATTCAAATCTAAAGAAAACTAAAAAGTAATGCTGGCCAACGTCAACTGTACATCAATATACAGTATTGATCTGGGATGAAATTGAACAGATTTTGTTAATGAAATAGGTTAATTTACAAGTTGTTTAATTATTTCACACACACACACACACACACACACACACACAAAATGACAGTGCATTAATTTAAAAATACACTGGATATAATTTGGCCTGTACTTGTTACAAAACAAACATCTGTTTCTAATCATTTGAATAATAACCATTATTCACATTAAGTCATGTAACAGTGTAAATAATTTATATTGTTTAACTATTTGCAGTTTCTTAAACACATTTTTTGTATTTTGGCAAATGCTCATCTGGAACAGTAGAAGTGGGTTTTGTCCCTGTTTGCAAGCCGCATTAACTGTTTATTAGAAAATTTTAATACATCAGAAAATAAAGATAATATATATATATATATATATATATATATATATATATATATAACAATACACCAATAAAATGAATAGGCAAAACAAAAGTAGGGAAAGAAAATAAATCATGACAGGGTTCATACTCATAGAAAGAAGAGGAACATACAACTAAATACATACTAACAAAACATTGTAACATACTTGATTATATGAAAACTTATCTTTTAGCGCTTGATTTGACAAGTATGGTACATTTATGCATTATTTTACATATATTACACTCAAAAAAATATTTTAAGGTTATTTATAAAAACCTAAACATTTTAAGGTTTATTCATTTAATTTGGTTAAACATTACACAATTCAATTTGATGGAATTTTGTTATTGAATTGAAATGTGTAAATCTTAAAAATTGTTAGGCCAAATTTTTTTTGAGTGCATATATAAAAAAATTGATTTAGTTTGAAAGGATACTGATTAGATCTCAGGTTAGTTTGGTATTTGTCGAGCAGTATACTATGTGGACACAGGGTAAAAACAAATTATATGTTTCCTCTGATAAAATATAAAGAGAGAAAAACGTAGCATTGCTCCAAAGTAATGCTAGGTTTATGCCAGGAGTTTTAGATTGTTAGGCATCAGGGTCAAAGGTTGACTTATACTCATCTCTTCTGCTCCATTTTTCAAGGCCACATCAAGACTAATACATTTTCTTTCAAATGACTCCCCTCATCCACTCTTGAAAAGGGGTTTTCTCCCCTGAAAATGCCCTCCATTACCAGATACTTTGAAAAAAGATGATATTAGCAAGATAACAGATAAGTGTGGATGTGGCCTTTGAGGAAATAATCAGGTTTATTGCTGTTACAGGGTTACTGAGCCTTACAGGGTTGAAAATAGCAAATATGGCAGAAGAACAATAGCACTAAGTATTAAGAATTCCCCCTTAAATGTTACGGGATGTACTTGGCAAAGTGTTGCTTTTTGTGCTTTATTGTTATATGCTAAAAGTGTTTGTTGAAGGAGTGTTGCTGTAATTGCCACTATTGTTATGAGTGTAGTTACTGACTCTTTTTACTCTATATGTTGTTGTAGAACTCCAGCATTGGAATATTTATGTTGCAGCATGATAAACTGTATATGTGAAATGTATTATTTATACTGAAGAATGCACAGCCCACTTATAACGCCATCTGCTTATAACATTCTCAAAAACCTGACAAACTGAAATGTAGTTTTCTTTTTAGTACACTGGACATGACATATTGGTAAATCAAGTGTGCAGCTGAAACCGGACTGTTTCATAGTAATGTACAGTATAGTGTGATAATATTTCTTCCAAGCGCTGTACTGATGACAGCTGTTCGTGGATGAATGGCATGTCTCACAACATACTGTCATGTTTCCTTTTCCTTTGGCATGATCACTTTCAGCGAATGTGTATTTGTGTATGCTGCTATCAGTTTTTCAATATAACCTGTCATTTCAACTATTGACACAAACCTGGCTATGTGATTTATGGCTCAGGCACAACGCTCTGAACTGGGCATGATCCTAATGCTGGTAAGAGACATCACAATTCTCTTTTTTGGTCAGTGCTCACTTTTGATACATGAAAAAATGAAAGATCTGTTCGGCTCCCTGTTCAAAGACTTCAAACCCCGTGTCCTCCCACTAGTTTAATTAGCGGTCAAATAAATTCTCATCTAATGCCTTCTTACACAGTCTTTTGTTTCTGGATGCAGGGAGCCATGGACATGTGAGGGGGAAATTTCATGCCTGCATTCTTTGGTTTAAACTCTAATGTAATACAGGAACGCCAGGGTAAGAAGAAAAACACTACGCCATACTGTGTCAGGTTTGGTAGTGGTTAGTATACAGACCTTTTAACAGAGAAAAAGAAAGCCATTAAAAATGACATAAACATGATTTTATTTTGCTTATTGAAACTAAATTTAATATATAGATGAATCAGCCAGCAATATTTTGGACTAAAATCTGTTTCTAATTCACTACAGGTTACTGACATGGGTAAAAAAATAAAAAAAAAAGATCCAAAAAGCAATGTTTAAGTTTTCAAAAAAAGAGTGAATTTCAGTACCAAGGAAAATTAATAGAATTTTATGTAAATCTAGACATTGCAGTGATAGAAATTCTAATGCATTTAAGTTCAAATGGTCACAAAGTCAACCATTTAGAATTGACATGTTTTAATCCAGTCCTAATTCAAATATTCAAAATTTTTTTTAAAAAAAAAAGACCCATTTAAGAAGATTCCAAATTGTTTTGTTTTTTTCCTATAAACATACAATATTCAAAGTTCCAATTTTGGATCCATCCCTGGTAGATTCTCATATAGAATTTTTATTAAAAGCAGCATAGACATCCTCTTACCACATGGTTGCCCATATGGCCTCTTTTCTCTATATTTTGAAGTCAAAGAGATTTTTTTTTTTATTATTGAAAACATGTTTGGTATTATGTGGAGAAAATCTGAAAGTTGTGGATTTAAAGGGCTGGCAAACATCCTGAGAGATTTAAAATGATTAGTGCATTATAAGAAAATAACATTCTAAATGAGAAAATGCTGCTTTTTGGTAACATGTTGATGTTATAGGAAACAATCTTCAAAGGGGTATATGGAGCGCATTTTATTTCATATCATGATAAATAAATACAAAAATATTTATCATAAACTGGCTGAAATTGTGACAAAAGAACAATAAAATCACTATTTGAAAAAAGCAATTTTTGATCAAATCTAGACAGGCCCCATTTCCAGCAGCCATCACTCCAACGCCTTATCCTTGAGTAATCATGCTAAATTGGTCATTTGTTACTAGAAAATCATGATTATATCAAACAATTGAAAGCTATTTGGTTTGTTAAATGAATTCTAAGAATATTTCACCTCTGTTGGTCCACAAAATGCAAGTGAATGGTGGCCAGAATTATGAAGCTCCAAAAAGCACATAAAGGCAAAATAAAAGTAATCAATACAACTCCAGTGGTTAAATCTATATTTTTAGAAGTGATACGATAAGTGTGGGTGAGAAACAGATCAATATTTAAGTCATTGTTTACTATAAATTCTCCTTCCTGCTCAGTCAATCTCCATTTTAACTTTCACTTTCACATTCTCCTTCTTGTATTTTTGGTGAGTCACATTCTTCTTGCATATTGCCCCGACTATATGAATTTCTAGCCAAAAAGGACTTAAATATCAATCTGTTTCTCACCCACACCTGTCATATCACTTCTGAAGGCATGGATTAAACCACTGGAGTCTTATGGATTACTTTTATGCTGCCTTTATGTGTATTTTGGAGCTTCAAAGTTCTAGCCACCATTCAATTGTATAAATAATGCTGAATATTGTGTATAATGATGGTATAGGGGAATATAATCATAATGTCAAAGTGTCAAATTTGACTTCATCAGTAAATTATTACTATTTAAATGGATAAGAATACACTTCCATTAAATATTTTTGAAAAGAATATTTATACATATTAAGATAATTTTATTTTAGAAAAATACAATTGTAATTAAATATATTTTTAATATTATTTATTAAATATTATGTAATCAGTGACAGTGTGCAAGAAGCATATGTATCTAACAGGATTCTGTATTTTCTGTGATAATTCCATTCAGTGTCACCGCAGCCCTGTTTCTGGCCAGTACATCTGATGGACCATAGCATTTTTGAGAACGGTACTTTTAGTTACATTTTAAATGAAAGAGACTGTTTTGCATATGTCTTTAAAGTAATCATTCTTTAAATCAAGAAAAGTTAAGATTAAAAGTTGTTTTAATTATTATTGTGAACTGAAGGAACCATGAGTTCAGTATCATGAACCGAACCGAATTGTGAGAATGGTGAATCGTTAAACCCATAATATATCCATCCATCCATCCATCGTCAACCGCTTATCCTGTGTACAGGGTCGCGGGGGGCTGGAGCCTATCCCAGCTAACATTGGGCGAAAGGCGGGGTACACCCTGGACAGGTCGCCAGTTCATCGCAGGGCCACACATAGACAGACACACACTCACACTCACATCCACACCTAGGGCAATTTTTGGAGACACCAATTAACCTAGCATGCATGTCTTTGGATGGTGGGAGGAAGCCGGAGCACCCGGAGAGAACCCACGCAGACACGGGGAGAACATGCAAACTCCACACAGAAAGGCCGGGGCAACCCCATAATATATGTTTTAGATAATATTTTCAACATTCATAATCTTTAAAAAAAAGGATAATTATAGAAACACAGTGTCTTTTCTGCTTGCCGAGTCCTGATAGGTCTACTGTCTCAACAGAGGCCAGGAAAAATTATGGTTTGAGTCAAATTAACATTTTTGTTTTAATATTAAGATGTGATTAATATCTGCACTGGACCAATAATCAAGAGCGTTCAATAAATGCATCTGAACGAAGAGTCTCTTCTCCAACTCTTGATTCTCTGAATCTAGTCCATATTTGGCCACCTCAATCAGCTTAATCTAAATTGTAGTGGGGCTTCACTACACATGGTGAAAAAAATTCAAGCTGCTTGGCTTTGTTTGGTGACTTGTTACCATCCATCTTCCTCTTGATCACATTCCAGAGGTTTTCAATAGGGTTCAGGTCTGGAGATTGGGCTGGCCATGACAGGGTCTTGATCCAGTGGTCCTCCATCCACACCTTGATTGACCTGGCTGTGTGGCATGGAGCGTTATCCTGCTGCACAAAACAATCCTCAGAGTTGGGGGACATTGTCAGAGCAGAAGAAAGCAAGTCCAGGATAACCTTGTAAGTGGATTGATTCAAGCGTCCTTCACAAAGACTGTCCCAACCTCATCCTCGCTAAAGCACCCCCAGATCATCATCGATCCTCCTCCTGGTTTTCTAATAGTTAGACGGAGACCTAGAGAGGCCTTCAAGCCACAATGTGTCGTACCCACTTTGACATTTCGTGGAGGATCAGTGATGATCTGGGGGTGCTTCAGTAAGGCTGGAATCAGGCAGATTCATTTTTGTGAAGGACGCATGAATCAAGCCATGTACGAGGTTATCTTGGAAGAAAACTTGCTTCCTTCTTGACACTTCAGTTGCCACGATGTTGGATTGGAGGCAACACAGGTACCATATTTCTCCAGCTCCTTCTGGCAGTATTTGGTTGTGATATCCATTGTCGCCTAACTATTTTGCACATTTGCATCATACTCTATATCAAAATGACGTTTACACTTGCATTGTATAATTAAGGTTTGAGCATGCAAGTTTAAGGAGAAAGACTAGTATTAGGAACAAGCATTATGGGACAGAGCACCATATTATATTGGACTACAAAATACCTTTCAGTGCAATTTAATTGCAAATACACTTTCTGGTTCATATAATGTATTACTTTTTGCTAGCGATGATTAGACAGAGGTAGGACATTTATTTAATTGCTGCCCATTGGTTACAGCACGAGAAAGACAAAAATACAAGATTACAAACACATATAATGAGCATACAGCTGGCAAACAGCAATCTCACATGTTAAACAGCTTTGGTGTTCACTCGATTTTCATGAATGAATGAAGGTTACTTCTTAGAACATCAGTCTCACAGAGAAGGACCTGGCTGCAGCCTGCAGAATGAGGCGGAGCTACACATGGGAAGGGGCCACACGTGTCACCCCGCCCATAACAGTCTCATTGGCTCCTTTATCTTTCATAGACATACATGATAGGAGATGTGGTCGCCATTGCTGATGTGTTATCATTGTTTTAGACTTACTGAACTATTTGTTTATAGTGCTTACGTTTAGTAATATTTAATCCTAAATTCCATAGATTTTATCCTACGTTAAAATTGAGGAACAAATCGGGATTTATAAAGGCTTAAACTGACGTGAAAATGTTCTTAAACAAATCAAGCGGGTGCTTTATGAACGGATGATTGAACGAACGAACGAATGAAAATACGTATTTGACATTTGTTTAACTTTTGTGTGAATTGGAGTGTAATTTACAGTTAACAGTAGATGGCGCTATTGGTATCATAACCCATATGTTGGGTTTTAAATTAAAACACTGATACACTTTTTTCATGTTCACTCTATGGTGATATAAATATATAATTTATTATTATTCACAATTCGGTTCTCTAACCATGCGTTATAATTAAGTTATCTTTGTTAAATTGCACTACCTTTTGATTTACAGATTTGAATGACAGCAGGCACGTCAACACAATTTGTTCATCAGTCCATGCGATTCTGTCATACTACATTTGTTTGAAATAAAACGTGAGGTACAACAAAGTCACTTACGAGTCATAGCACTAAAATCAAAATTATCTTTCCTAATTATTTAAACACCGACTACGATCGCATTAGAGTTGAATCTTCGCCATAGTAGGATTAGTAATTTTGCCCTCCGTTTTCAACACAACTGAAACAACAACAGGCTGCTTAGTCTGACTCCTACTACATCTGTTTGAAATGGCCGTGAGGTAAAACACAATTTAAAATCACTTACGCGCCACAGCACAAAAATCAAAATGATTTGACACAATTTTAAAATGCATCTCCTAAAAGATGACCGAGCCAATGAGAGTAAGTTATGGGCGTGGCGATACATGCAGCCACGCCCCGTATATGTTGCACCGCCCCGTTCTGCAAGCTGCAGCCAGGGTCGTACCGGTCGTACATGTGCGAAGAGACCGTTCGCACTCCCGTAGGAGGGTTTCAATTGGTCAGTGTTTCCACTTACTCCAATCTTATTGGTCAATTTAATAATTACGTCACAAATAAGCGGGCCTCGAAACGGCAAAGCGATTTATATGGTTTATGATTTATATAATTTTAATACACTGGAATAAAATGAATTATTTATTTTCATCATATGATATTAACATTAAATACGTAACTTCTAACAATCAATATTTTTAGTGTTGAAAAAACAACAAGCGAAAGCAAGGACGTGAACCGGATATTGCGTCACCACTTTACGCGCTTGCGTATGCGGAACCTGTCGAATGTGTCTGAAATTTTTGAGAAATCTGTACAGTGGACAGACAACAGGACTGTGCCAAGCTGCCTTTTTACCATTGCACCCGCACCGAGGAGGCGGAGAGTAGGAGGGTCAACGGAGGAAGTCACAATTTAGGATGGAAGAAGCTAAAAAAGAGGGACATATGGTCGCAGACGGCATCGACGGGCCGGGGGGAGCTCACAGCGATGAGCTCGTGAGATCAGTATCGCTCCACTGCCGCAGGCCACGCGTACTGCACGGCACAGTGTTTCCGTTCTTGCTCCTCTACTCGTGCTGTTTGTATACGTGGTTTGGAGTTTACGGTGGTGCTGAGTATGTCGAGGCCGGCTTGCTGGCGGTCGCTGCTATCGGGATCGCGCACGTCCTGACAGTGCTTTCTGGCTACTGGTCCGTGCACGCGCACTGCTGGCTCACCTGTTCTAAGGTAATAAATAACATATATTACAAATATGTGCTTCAGGTGACCCTGTATACAATCAATTTGAACAATATTTTGAAAGACTAACACGTCAAATCGTTGGTTTGACTTGGTTTAGTATGTTGTAAGTCAGACATATGGCTGGGACATGCCAGAAAAAGAGATATAAAGCGAAATGCACTGACATTTATGCGCTCATGTTTCAAACAGGAGTCTGATCCAGACAAGGCCACCTTTGCAAAAGTCATTCCTATGCCTAACAATGGCTCAGCTGAATTAGTGCCTCTTCTGAGGGATAAGGTGAGATATGTCATTATTCCTGGTGTTCCAGTTGAAACATTGAACATAGCAATATTAGATTAAAAAGTGTTCAGATGTCTGTTTTTGTTTACCTGGAAATGCCAGGTAATATTAATATTTCTATTTTTCATGCCTGGATAAATCATCAGAATAAATAATATTCTAAGAAATCTAGTTAAAATTTGTATAGGTTGAATGTGTATATAATTATTTATACTTTTAGATTTCATCTTTATGTTTATTTATTTTTTAAATCAGAAGTGCTTGCTTTCAAAAAAATTATATGACTGCATGAACAGAAAAGTACAGGAACACAGTGTAATTATGCTCAGCTCCAAAAATATTTAACAGAAATAAACATACTTTTCCAAACATCTAACCCTTAAACAAATACCTCTTGGCATTAGTGGCCCGGGACCTCATTCCAACCCCTGTGCCTCATTCACTTTTTGGAGTTATTCCCCCACCTCTTTAGGATTCCTCAGTCTTTCTCATATAAATAGTGTAACAAAAAATGCCAAAATTGCACACCAAAAAAAAATATTTGTTATACTTGCTTAATTACCAAATGTGAATAGGATTATTAAGACCTGAAATATGTAATATTGTTGCTTTTTTTGCACTTCAGCAAATCTTTTTTTATGATTATTTCATGTCTATGTAAGTTTACTATCACAGAATATCTATTTGAATATCAAATAATTATTTGTTTATTACAAGACAAATTAGCCATATTTTCATACAAATAAATACAATATCGTGTTGATTTTCAGTGCAACAATAGTGAATTATCAGTATCCCATATGCGTTTAGACATGGGTACAATGGGGCTAAATGCACACCTTAAGGAACACTAGCTTTTTTCTTCTCAAGATTAAAAAATTGCATTTATTTCTATTGAACAATACAGGAGCAACATTTGAAAATGTGTGAAAAGAAATAACAACAAGAAGGTTGTTTTGAATAAAATGTATATTTCTAAAAATGTTGGCAAGGGGGACCTTTTACCCCACACCTGGGGCTCTTAGGGGGTTTAAAGTACCATTTCAACAGTTTATTTCAATTTTATCATTAAAATGGTGTTTAAATAAATGAATTAATGAAAACTTTAATCAAATGAATATATAACAGTTACTTTTGAACATTTATACAGAACCTCACAGCACAATCAAAATACAACATTGTAGTTATAATTTGTCAAATGATGTTCTGCATAACAGAACATCACAGATGTTAGATACTGCTTAAGTCTAATACAGTTACTACTGATTTATTAGTAGTAGTAGTATTACAGTGAATTTTACATAACTTTACAGTCGTGATATATTTCTGTCATATTTTTGTCTTTTAAATGGATAATTATTATTAAAAAAACTTTTGCAGATCTTTTATTTTGAAGTGTTTCAAAATAAAAACACTGTGTTGCTCTGATGTAATCATGGCAAATTCCCAATTCAGAAAAGCTGTTCGCTACGTTAATCATGGTGATTTTTAAACAGCAAAAGTCTACTATATAAATAAATAAATAAATAAATATGTAGTCTGTATATGACTCGTGCTAAAAAGTGAATTAGCACTCTACCTGCTGTCATCTGCTACAAACAGAGCAGCGATGCTCATTATGGTGTTTTCCATGTATGAGTCAGGGATCTCTTAAAGGTGTGTCTCAATGCCTGCACAACACCGTCTCAACACATTCACAAGCACTCACATTTAAAACACTGCACGTGCAAACTATCTATCTATAATAATCTCACTAGGACATGACGTGATTTTAATCTGTGTGTTGTTGAATGTTCACACAGTGACATTCACATGTCAGATGGTATCGTATTTTGGTATCTGAGCATTTTTACAAGTACCAGTACATTAGCATGGTACTGGACCTGATACCAGTATCGGTATCGGTGCATCTCTAGAAAAGGGTGCATCATTTCTTGTTCATTTCAATCACATTTTACATTATTCTACAACTATTCTACAAATAAATTAATCTCCATTGTAATTGAATCAGTCAGTTTAAATATTTTTCATAAATCTATTCACCTCTCTTTAAAAAAATAGAGTGTTTTATAGAGGCCTTTAGCCCCTGTCACAGGGGGGGCTTTTTAACCCAAACACTATCCTTTCACTTATTGGACAATTATTGAAAACATTTTCATTCAATAACCTTAAACAAAACTGAAAATTACAAATAAGTAACGTGCTATTTGTTACTCAAGGTGGTGCTGATGTGTCAGTGATTTACATTTGACGTTGCTATTTGATAAACAACATGGAAGTAAACTATAGCAAGTACAACATGACCAGTATGATATACGTTTTTAGCTCAGCGAGTAAAGACACTGACTACCACCCCTGGAGTAGTGAGTTTGAATCCAGGGCGTGCTGAGTGACTCCAGCCAGGTCTCTTAAGCAACCAGATTGGCCCAGTTGCTAGGGAGGGTAGAGTCACATGGGGTAACCTCCTCGTGCTCGCAATAATGTTGTTTCGATCTCGGTGGGGCGTGTGGCGAGTTGTGCGTTGATGCCGTGGAGATTAGCATGAAGACTCCACATGCACTAGGTCTCCACGGTAATGCGCTCAACAAGCCACATGATAAGATACGTGGATTGACGGTTTCAGACGCGGAGGCAACTGAGATTCATCCTCCGCCACCCGGATTGAGGGACTACGCCACCATCAGTACTTAGAGCGCATTGGGAATTGGGCGTTCCAAATTGGGGAGAAAAAAGTATGATATGAATATTGACATTTGGGTGTACTACTGAAATCATGTAAGTCGTGCATCTATTTAGACTCAAAAAGTGCTGAGAAAATACATACTGCATGTGTGTGTTATGTGTTATGTGTAGCTCAGAATGTGTTTGACAGCCAGTTGCATTTCATGAATCTTAGTGTGAAAGGTATGAATCCTGTTCTAGATTTGTGCTGATTTGTTGCATCTTGTTTAAGTCATAGAAATGAATTTGTTAAAAGGTGTGAGAATGCTGATTATAGGTTATGATAATATGTTATGAAGGATCTATATGTCAAAAGTCTCATGTTTCTGAGCAGGACGAGGATGGAGAGGAAATTCTGTCCTTCGAGTTCCAGAAGATCCGGTATGTGTATGACAGCAAAGAAAAGAAGTGCTTTTTGCAAGTGGCGTTCCCAATCAACTATCCAATGAGTTATTTCCAGAACTGGAAAGGCTATCAGGAGGAGGCTCAGCTACGTGCTGCGGAGAAGTGTTACAACTGCAACCGTGCTGAGATGGTGGTGCCAGATTTCCTGGAGCTCTTCAAGGAGAGAGCCACAGCCCCCTTCTTCGTCTTTCAGGTACGAGTGTGCAGGATGTGTTAATTTTACAGATATGTTTTGGTCTCTTGCTGTTTTTACTTGAGGGATTGTTAGCTTGTGAATCAAAAATGAATGAGTGTATCATAGATGCATGATCTGTATGTTTGGGCTGAGTGTAAGTGTTGTTCTCCTGCAGGTGTTTTGCGTGGGTTTGTGGTGTTTGGATGAATACTGGTACTACAGTGTCTTTACACTCTTCATGCTTGTGGCTTTTGAAGCATCTCTGGTGCAACAGCAGATGAGAAACATGTCAGAAATCCGCAGGATGGGGAACAAACCATACATGATCCAGGTAACTTAACCACACATTGCCTTTTGAACAGGCAGACAGTAATTACTAAAGTCTTACGAGCTTCAAATAGATGCACAGTAACTGTTCTTGATTTCGAGTCTGACATGTCGAAAGTAATGACTTGTGGTTCAGTGAGTAAATTGAGCACTTCTTCAACCGGTTCAGTGAGTGTGTCGTTAGACCAATTCACTGTGATATCTCATGAGTTTAAGACTGATTTGTGAGACTATTTGACTTTTTTCCTACTGCAACAGGTCTACAGAAACAGAAAATGGAGGCATATATCTAGTGATGAATTAGTACCTGGAGACATCATCTCAGTTGGTGAGCTAATGCCACTTATCGTTTCTTTTGAAAAGCTTACCTTCTACTGTTCACCAGCATGGTAGCGAGCACCTATTTCTCATATCTTCACAGGGCGTTCTCCTCAGGATAACCTGGTTCCTTGTGATGTTCTTCTATTACGAGGGCGGTGTATAGTGGATGAGGCCATGCTTACAGGAGAGTCTGTGCCACAGATGAAGGTGGGTCTGCTTATCCTCTCCACAAAGATTGGACATCTGCTGTTGATACTGTTGTTGACATGTCATATCTGTAGGAACCTGTGGAGGATCTGGACCCCGAGAGAATTCTGGACCTGCAGGTTGATTCCCGTCTGCACGTCATCTCAGGAGGCACCAAAGTGGTTCAGCACAGCCCACCTCTCAAAGCCAGTGCTGGACTGAAACGTTAGTATAAACAGCTGATATAATATAATATTACTAAGGTTGTAAATCGATTAAAAAAATAAATAATTAATTACATGATATGCGTGAAATAGAGGTAATCGCAAATATAATTATTTGCTGAGAAATGCCCCCAAATAAAATAATTTCATATCTTATCTTGTGCTGTTAGTTTTGGCCCTGTTTTAAGAGCGCTATGCCTTAAATTCAGCGCTATACAATAATTCATAGGCACAAAGTCTGTGGCCATTGCAATGAAGTTAGATTTTTTTATTATCTTTTTGTTTAATTTTCTCCCCAATTTGGAATGCCCAATTCACACTACTTAGTAGGTCCTCGTGGTGGTGCGGTTAAACACCTCAATCCGGGTGGCGGAGGACAAGTCTCATTTGCCTCCGCTTCTGAGAGAGTCAGTCCACGCATCTTATCACGTGACTCACTGTGCATGACACCGCGGAGACTCGCAGCATGTGGAGGCTCATGCTATTCTCTGCGATCCACGCACAACTTACCACGTGCCCCATTGAGAGCGAGAACCACCAATCGTGACCACGAGGTGGTTACCCCATGTGACTCTACCCTCTCTAGCAACCGGACCAATTTGGTTGGTTAGGAGACCTGACTGGAGGCCATGAAGTTTTTATATTTTTGTGCAAGTATGCGCTAAGTATAGGCGCAAGTGGATTGGTGAAATCCCGCACCTGAAGTGCTAATGGGCTGGGTCAAGTGCAATTTAATTCGGAGGTTCTTCTCCAGTTATTGCATCGTCTGCATACTATTATATACTCCATTCCATGTCAAGCATCTTCGACATAATTGAAGAAATTCTATTCATAAGAATATGGTTGTGTAAATGTGCTGTATACAATGCATCCCCTGCTCCGGACCATGATGTATGTGTTGTATGGTCTCTATCCGCCTCTCTGGGACTGTTGGCTCTCATCCTGCTCATCCTTGTCCCACCTGCTTGACATATTCTTTGCCTCTCTCCCATTGGTTATTGTTTTGAAATGTATATTTGTTATATGTTTCTCCTTTTAGTGTTTTTTGTTTAATTTCTGTAGTTACCTTGAGCTTTGGTAAGATGCTATACAAAATAAGCATTTTAATATTATTAATCTAGTCTGATACAAATCATCGCTAGTATTAAAAGTGATCGATAGCGCTTTCATATCATCAAAATTGTATTTAAAAATGTATTTTTGTAATAAAGTAATTTGGATCACCCACCTCTCTCTTTCTCTGTTGCTTTCTTGTTCTTCATAGCTGTCGACAATGGCTGTGTTGCTTATGTTTTACGGACGGGTTTCTACACTTCTCAGGTGAGGTGTTTGGTTCTGTACTTTGATTGGAAAGGGTCCTGTTTTGTTAAGTAGAAATGTCTTAACTTGTTGTATCCTGTTCAGGGCAAATTATTGAGAACAATTTTGTTTGGAGTGAAGCGGGTGACGGCCAACAACTTGGAAACATTCATTTTTATCCTCTTCCTGTTGGTGTTTGCCATTGCTGCAGCTGTGTATGTTTGGGTCGAGGGTGAGTAGCCACCATCTACTGAGAACATGTGATCCACATCTGTTAAGTCTTCTACAAGTTTTTTTTTTTATATATATATTTCAGTTTTGAGGCCTAAGAACCAATATAAGCCTTAAAATTACATGATTTTATTTGATCAAGCATTGTATCGATACAGTTCACCTTTTTAAGCACAACCAATTCCAGACAATTCGCATGATGTGCCATTATATTACATCTTACATCATAACTTTATGCCAAGAGGAACATGAATGTATGCGTTTCAGCCATCTTGTATACCCGTCTTTTTTCCTAGGGACGAAGGACCCGAGCAGAAACAAATATAAGTTGTTTCTGGAGTGTACTCTGATCCTCACTTCCGTAGTGCCACCTGAGTTACCCATAGAGCTCTCACTGGCTGTTAACACATCTCTTATTGCTCTGGCCAAACTCTGTGAGTGACTGTGTTAGATGCAACACATATAGATTATCATGTCACATTGCTTTCTTTAAACTTACACATTTTATTTAATATTCTTCCTCCACAGATGTGTTTTGCACAGAACCTTTCAGGATCCCCTTTGCTGGGAAGGTGGAGATTTGCTGCTTCGACAAAACTGGCACCCTGACAAGTGACAGCTTAGTAGTTCGTGGTGTAGCAGGACTCAGGTAAAAGCCTGAATTCTTTGCCATGGCACAGTGCAAAAAAAAAAGCCAATCGAGAAAAAATTAATACAAGTTTTTATTGCAGATTTAAAATGATTCAGATACACTTAATAAAACAAAACACAATACTGTTAAACAGGCACAGATAAACAGACCGATGCCATTTCTCACTGTTATGGTAAACAGAGAAGTATCCGGGAATTATAAAATAGTGTTTTTCATGCCTTTTTAGAAGTAATGGAAATTAATACAATCTTTAAAGTCATGGAAATGTATGTACTTTCTAATTATGATATGCTCTAAAATATCTAAAAGGCTAAATATGGATCTTGTGTACTGTAAAAAAAAAAAAAAAAAAACTCTGAGTTTAGTAGTGTTTAATAAAACGCACGCACAACCACTCTGAGCGAATACTTCTTTGGACTTGGTTTAGACTCAGTCGAACCAGTTTACAAACCAAAGTTCACACTTGTTTCTCTCACCCCTTTAGAGAAGGGAAAGAAGTGACACCAGTGTCAGAGATCCCAGTGGAGACTCATCGAGTGGTGGCTACTTGCCATTCACTGGTCACACTGGATGATGGACAACTAGTGGGTGATCCACTGGAGAAGGCCATGCTGACCGCAGCAGACTGGACGCTCACTAAAGGTCTGGATTCATGTTAAAAACTGGTTTATACACAAATCATCCATGCTCCTCAGCTGTTGCTTGTTGCAGAACTTCCTGTCTTGCAAGTACAGTGTTTCCACTATATGCATAAATTATGAGCATGGCTGCTGAAATTCTACATGGTTCATTAAAGAAATATTCCAGGTTCTATACAAGTTAAGCTCAGTCGATATAAATTGTGGGATAATGTTGATTACCACAAAAAAAAAATAATAATTTGACTCTTCCCTCCTTTTCTTTAAAAAAATAAAAAATCTGTGTTACAGTGAGGCACTTACAATGTAAGTAAATGGGGCCAATTTTTGAGCATTAAAAAAGATGTAAACAGGGGCCTGGGTAGCTCAGCGTGTATTGATTCTTGACTACAATCCTTGGTGTCATGAGTTGGAATCCAGGGTGTGCTGAGTGACTCCAGTCAGGTCTCCTAAGCAACCAAATTGGCCCGGTTGCTAAGGAGGTTAGATTCACTTGGGGTAACCTCCTCGTGGTCACGATTAGTGGTTCTTACTCTCAATGGGGCGTGTGGTAAGTTGTGCATGGATTGCGGAGAGTAGCATGAGCCTCCACATGCTGTGAGTCACGTGATAAGTTGCGCAGACTGACTGTCTCAGAAGCGGAGGCAACTGTGACTTGTCCTCCACCCCAAACCCAGGTGAGTAACAGTGCCACCACAAGGACCTACTAGGTAGTGGGAATTGGGCATTCCAAATTGGAAGAAAAGGGGATAAATAAGTAAAAAGATGTAAACAATATCTGTAAACATGATTTTAGTGTGATAAAAATCACTTACTAACCTTTTCTATGTTAAGTTATAGCCAATTTTACAACTTTGTTGCAATTACAATGTAAGCAAGCTTAAAACTATTGTTAAAATTTCATTTTAAACCGCTTTGCAATACATTTTCAGTTGAAGCGTGATTTGACATGAGCCATCATGCTAATGATCTGCTCGACTCTGTTGCTCTGGACACATGCATTGTTTGTGCGGGCTTCCTTCGATATCGCTCCACAGACCACAAAACTGATGCAACCCATTTGAATTCTATGAGAATTTTAAAGCGATATAGAGAAAGTCAAACCTCTTAAGTAGACAGCCTGACATGCTAAACAGCACTGAGGAAAAAAGCAACATTGTGCTATGCACCAAAATGAAGAGTTTCAAATTATACCTCACCCTTACTAAAATGTATCATAAATTTACTATAGTAAAAAAAAATGTAAGTTTCATTGTAGACCTCATTTTTATTACAACTGTGGCATTTATAGTTAAAGTTTCTAAATGCATTTAGGCTACAATTTTTGGTGGTGACATCAACAACAAAAATAATATCACTTGATACTCCATGAACAAAACTATGTGAGATTTGGAAAAAACTTGGGTTACATTAAAAACAGGTTAAATTTTTTTACTGCGTTGTCGCATCTTGATGTCTGATGTACAATCTGGGTCATGAATCAAAACCAGTTGAGAACCAACATGTGTATGTTCTGTTAAATAAGTTTATATTATATATTTGTGTTTGTTTAATAAAAAATAGTGCAAGTAATTTTTTGTGTTGAAGCATTTCATTATTTTACAGTTATTACTACAGCTTATCTGGAAGCCCTTGAAATGTCAAAAGATTCCAGTAAAACACACACACATGATGAGGCGAACATGAATAACCCATCTATAATTGTTTTAAGTTATTTCTCCACCGTAGCACATAAATTTGGGTCCAGTTTACGGGCTTCTGGACCCATGCATGGCAGCACCGCTGCTAGAAAAATCCTGTAGTAGTAATCCTTGTGCTCACTTGTACGTGTTATCTTGTCCCTCTGTGTAGATGAGAAGGTGTTTTCTCGCAGCATTAAGTCTCCTGGCCTGAAGATTCATCAGAGGTTTCATTTTGCCAGTGTTCTGAAGAGGATGTCCGTGCTGGCGTCATTTGAGCGGCAGGGCTCCACTGAGCTCTGCTACATCTCCACTGTGAAAGGAGCTCCAGAGACACTGAGGGACATGGTGAGCATTTCATGTGTTGCGTGCGCTCTTTAGCAGCTGAATGTTTTTCATCATGTGTTTCGCCACACAATATGGACTGTGTATTAATGCTGGGGAAGTTCAGAGCAGTTTGTGTGCATTATAGCTTGTGTCTGTTTTAGTTCTCAGAGTGTCCAGACAGCTATGACGAGGTACACCGTGAGATGTCACGTGAGGGTGCACGAGTTCTCGCACTGGGATATAAAGAGATGGGCCACATGAGCCATCAACAGGTATTCACTGCTGATCACTAAAAGTCCGATTTACAGATGCTCTGTTATTTAGAGGGTTGATCTGACTCTTTCTGTGTGCAGGTAAGGGAGATCAGTCGTGAGGTGCTGGAGTGTAACCTGCATTTTGCAGGATTCATGGTCGTCTCCTGTCCTCTGAAGAACGACAGCAAGGCTGTTATCAGAGAGATACAAGAGGCCTCGCACCATGTGAGTACATGAACTGAAAATGGTAACATGAATTTTGTAATGCATGTACACATTAAAAAGTAGTATACATTGACACTACACTGTTGTTACACTGAGTGACTCCAGTCAGGTCTCCTAAGCAACCAAATTGGTCCGGTTGCTAGGGAGGTTAGGGTCACATGGAGTAACCTCCTTGTGATCACGAATAGTGGTTCTCACTCTCAATGAGGTGTGTGGTAAATTGTGCGTGGATCACGGATAGTATGAGCCTCCACATGCTGTGAGTCTCAGCTGTGCCATGCACATTTGTATTTATTCATATTTATTTGGATAAATGAATATTCTTAATGAACATTGAGTGAATATTGTTTAAAAAATATATATACACTCACCTAAAGGATTATTAGGAACACCATACTAATACTGTGTTTGACCCCCTTTCGCCTTCAGAACTGCCTTAATTCTACGTGGCATTGATTCAACAAGGTGCTGAAAGCATTCTTTAGAAATGTTGGCCCATATTGATAGGATAGCATCTGGCAGTTGATGAAGATTTGTGGGATGCACATCCAGGGCACGAAGCTCCCATTCCACCACATCCCAAAGATGCTCTATTGGGTTGAGATCTGGTGACTGTGGGGGCCATTTTAGTACAGTGAACTCATTGTCATGTTCAAGAAACCAATTTGAAATGATTCGAGCTTTGTGACATGGTGCATTATCCTGCTGGAAGTAGACATCAGAGAATGGGTACATGGTGGCCGTAAAGGGATGGACATGGTCAGAAACAATGCTCAGGTAGGCCGTGGCATTTAAACGATGCCCAACTGGCACTAAGGGGCCTAAAGTGTGCCAAGAAAACATCCCCCACACCATTACACCACCACCACCAGCCTGCACAGTGGTAACAAGGCATGATGGATCCATGTTCTCATTCTGTTTACGCCAAATTCTGACTCTACCATCTGAATGTCTCAACAGAAATCGAGACTCATCAGACCAGGCAACGTTTATCCAGTCTTCAACTGTCCAATTTTGGTGAGCTCTTGCAAATTGTAGCCTCTTTTTCCTATTTGGAGTGGAGATGAGTGGTACCCGGTGGGGTCTTCTGCTGTTGTAGCCCATCCGCCTCAAGGTTGTGCGTGTTGTGGCTTCACAAATGCTTTGCTGCATACCTTGGTTGTAACGAGTGGTTATTTCAGTCAAAGTTGCTCTTCTATCAGCTTGAATCAGTCGGCCCATTCTCCTCTGACCTCTAGCATCAACAAGGCATTTTCGCCCACAGGACTGCCGCATACTGGATGTTTTTCCCTTTTCACACCATTCTTTGTAAACCCTAGAAATGGTTGTGCGTGAAAATCCCAGTAACTGAGCAGATTGTGAAATACTCAGACCGGCCCGTCTGGCACCAACAACCATGCCACGCTCAAAATTGCTTAAATCACCTTTCTTTCCCATTCTGACCTTCAGTTTGGAGTTCAGGAGATTGTCTTGACCAGGACCACACCCCTAAATGCATTGAAGCAACTGCCATGTGATTGGTTGATTAGATAATTGCATTAATGAGAAATTGAACAGGTGCTCCTAATAATCCTTTAGGTGAGTGTATATAACTAATATAAAATTCTGTCAAATTGTCAAAAATAAATCAAATGAAGCTCTTGTATACATTTAGTTTAAAAAATGTGCTGTTCAAAATGTAGAAAAACATGAATATGTCAATTGGTCCATCAATTATATATTTGTTTTTATTTAGTATTTATTCATATTTGTATAAATGAATATATTACAAATGGTGTGAATAGTATTCATGAACATTAAGTGAATATAATTATAAATGTATATAAAAACTGTTATATACAGATATAATAAGTACATAACATTTTTGATGTTTTACATGTTTGTATTTTAATTTTCTCTTTATTGTCCCCTATCTTGGCTGTCATGTGTTGATCTGTATTCCCTTTACAGGTAGTAATGATTACAGGTGACAACCCTTTAACTGCATGCCATGTAGCCAGAGAGCTGCATTTCATTCAGAAAGAGCACACACTCATACTGCAGCCTGGCCCTTGTCAAGGTGCGTCACATCTCTAACATTGCCTGGTACAATTCTGTGACTAAAACAGCAGGAGTAACTCTCTTTAAATTGTCAATCCACTTCTTATGCAGCTAAATGGCAGTGGGAATCCATAGACGGCAGTGTGTGCCTTCCTCTACCTCATTCCTCAGTGCCAGATTTGGTCAGGCAGTATGACCTTTGTGTCACGGGAGAGGGGCTGACCAAGTTGACCTACGACACCCGTTTACTCAATGCTCTGCTTCCTCACGTGCAAGTCTTTGCTCGTGTCAGCCCCAAACAGAAGGTCATATTTACATGCTGTTTTTAAAATGGCCTTTTACTAATAGCCATGCTTGGTTTAACTGTGTTTGTTTTCTGGTCTGTGCAGGAATTTGTCATAACCACTCTAAAGGGACTGGGTTTTGTTACGCTGATGTGTGGAGATGGCACAAATGATGTTGGTGCACTAAAACACGCCCATATAGGTGAAAACAATACCGTTTGTTAATTATTATATGCATGTGTTGATGGATGTCCTAACATTTGTAGTTCCTGTAGAATGAATCAGTCGAAGTATACACACAGACGGTCTATGTTTCAGGTGTGGCACTGTTGGCAAATGCCCCTGAGCGAATGCCAGAGAAAAGGAAGAGAAACAAAGAGAAGGAGTTTTCAGCTGGAGATCCCAAACCTGGACCTCCAGTCCCAAGTTCAGGGGTCAAACTCGGCTCCCGTGCAGCCAGACAGAGAGTGATGGCCCACAGAGAGGAGCAACTAGCAGCACAAAAGGTGTTTTATTTTAGTTTCCTTTCTAACACTGTTTAAATGCTTTGCTTGAACACTTTAAATCTCCAGATATCCAAAATGTGGGATGATCAGGACCTGAAAACGAAATGGAAAGATCTTTTTTTCCCCCATTTGATTTCATTTTGATTTACAAGCTTTTAATTCCGATTTCTATATGATTTGATTCGATTTGGATTAATTTGGGTATATTTTAGTCATAATGTCCATTTTGCGTACATATGAAAGAACTTTTCAGCTAATGCTGTAAATTATGCAGGGAGCCTTCTAACTTGGTACATTATAAAATATTTGTGGAGTGGAGGGGGGCGGGGCCGGGCTTGAATGTCGCACGCCCGGTCCCCAAGCGGCCGATTGCAGTGTTTCCCCTACGATTGTTTTTCAGCAGCGGTGCTGTTGTGCGCTCGTCCACAAGCCCGTAACGCTGGACATGTATTAACGCATGTTGGACAAAGAATAGATTAAAATAGGGGTGTCAAACTCAACTTCAGCTTGGGCCACATCAGGGTTGTGGCATCAGCTCCTGCTTTGGTAGCACTTGTGTAAATAATATTGAAACAGCATTGATTTTGAGGTTGGGGTGCAGATGAAAATTATGATATTAACAACAGTTTTAAAGTGGCTAAATTGAAATATTCTGACAGTATGACTAAGTTGGGTTTTCTTTACAGATTCCTTTCACAGTCATGTCTTGGAAATTCTGAAGGCAAATAAAGCAACTTACATTTTCCTACATTTAGAGAGCATTACAAGAGTACAGATTTTACACAGATGGGAAACTGATAGCTTGGTCCATAGTTATGAAAATGCACCATAGACCTTCCATAGTATACATAGTTTTAACAAGGATAATTGTAATAGTTCATGGTAACCATAGGTAAAACCATGCATGGCTCCTCACTACCTTGGTTAGTAACTATGGTTTCTATATAAAGAAAAATAATAAAATAAAAAATTGATATAATAAAAAATCAGCAGTGTAAATACATTTAGAAAGTTTTTCTGCGACAACTATCATAGGTTATACAGTACAGTTAGTGTTACTACAGTAAATCCATGGTAAATTTTTGTAAGTGTTGTGATATGAGGATTGAAATGCCTAATTTATGTTTTCTCCTGTGCCTTTAGAATGTGGGGGCTGTTTGTTTTAACCTCTTACACTCGGTGTGTAAGAAGTTACCGGACAGGGAGGGGGCACTGATCACAAAACAATGTATATAATATGGTATTACTGAACAACCACTTGCTTGATCTGCACAAAATAGGTGTAGTTTTAAAGCTTAGACTCTTATCTTTACAATGAATCTAGCTGATCTGGGAATTCTCAAATACTCTTTTAAATTCACTGATTAAAATAGAACTGTTCCATTTTAATCATTTGCAAATTTGCGCCCTCAACAATTATATTTAAAAATGGTCCAGGATGCCTTCAAAAGAGCAAGACACAGTGCAGCTGAGTGAAACAGTATAGAGGTCTCCTTTTTAGAGTTATAACTTCACATGGCATCTTTTAAAAGTGGTGCGAGATGAATAAAAATGGTCGAAGTCGTTCATCTAGTGTAGATAAACATTTCAATCTAGATGAAGGTGTCCTATGGGAGTCCCCTTTGGTGTAGATTAATCTCCCATGACCGGCCCATCTCTCCTCTTCACCTGTGTGACTGATTGAGCTCAACAGTGGGCGTGGCCAAGGGTGCAATGACGAAAAATATGTGTTGATGTCTTGCTAGAGCAGGTCATTATGCAGATGTATTTGGTCGACAAGGTTCAAACAAGATGTTTCCAAATACTGATTTAAATAAATTCTCTTTTTCTATTAAGGATTCCATTTACAGCATGTTTTTATTGTACAATGACCTCTTTTAAGTCAAAAGATCAAGGAAAATATGAATGTATAGACTATGTGCATGCATAAACTGAAATCGATCACCGATTATTCATTACCATCCCTAAAATGTATTGTGTTGCAGGAAAGGATCAGTCAGGTATTGCGAGAGTTAGAGGAAGATCAGATTCAAGTAGTAAAACTGGGCGACGCCTCCATCGCCGCTCCATTTACCTCCAAATTGTCCTCCATTCAGTGCAGTAAGTAGTACTCATTTTATATCTGCTTGCTCTCTTATTCAGTCCTAAATTTTGTTGGTCTAACTCTGTTGTGTCTGTTTTTAGTCTGTCATGTGATAAAACAGGGGCGCTGCACTCTGGTGACCACCCTGCAGATGTTTAAGATCTTGGCACTAAATGCTCTGGTGCTGGCCTATAGTCAGTCTGTGCTCTACTTAGAAGGGGTCAAATTCAGTGACTTCCAGGCGACCCTTCAGGGCCTGCTGCTGGCCGGCTGCTTTCTCTTCATCTCAAGGTCAAAGGTGAGATGGGAGATGCTTTTGTAAAGCTGCTCGTTGTTTGATGAACTACATTTCAGTCAAAGTGAACCATGTTTCTTTTCTGTTCTTCAGCCTCTGAAGACCTTGTCTAAAGAGCGCCCTTTACCTAACATCTTTAACCTGTACACTGTCCTGACGGTGCTGCTGCAGTTCGCAGTCCACTTTTGCAGTCTGGTGTACCTGTACAGAGAGGCTCAGAGCAGAAGCCCACCCAGGTACTGGCAAAATCAGCTTTACAGACAATAGTGACTTAATGACATAGTGAGCAAGCCAAAGGCGACTGTGGAAATAGAATAGAGTTGATAGAGGGATTTTTCTTGCAGCCTCTATGTCTGTGCCATCACAGTAAGGAAAGACTTGTTCTTGCAAACTATTTAAAAACTATCAACCGATTAATCGGTTATCAACCTTTTCCACCAGTTTAGTTATTGGTATCAGCAAAATCCACTATCGGTCGCCTTCAAGAAATAAATGAATCATTGGATTAAACAGCCCACCCTCATCAGCAGCCCACTTAAACAAGTTTGAATCGGTTTCACTTTCTTAATTGGAGGATAGATAGTTCAACACATGAAGCCTGCCCAATGTTTCCTAGATATTGTTGCCCCCTTGCATCCTTATTCAGGTTTTGGATGCTGTCAGTTTAAAATCTACTGTCAATAGTGAACTGCAGTTTAGTAAATGGTACCATGCCATCCTGTTTTAAACATGCTGTGGTGCAACCTCTTTTTAAAAAGCCCAACCTTGATCCAACAGTATAAAATAATTATTGGCCAATTTCAATCTTAGAGAAGGTTGTTTATCATCAGCTCTCAGATTTTACATTTTTATCCATTTTAATCTGGTTTTAGAGCACAACACAGCACAGAATCTGCCCTCCTCACTGTCTAATGACCTGTTACTGGCTGTTGATTCAGGCTATTGTGCAATTCTAGTCCTCCTTGATCTTAGCGCCGCTTTCGGCACATTAGATCATGGAATTCTGCCGGAGTGTTTAAGGCGGTGGGCAGGGATTCAAGGGACTGCCCTTGAATGATGTTCTTCCTATCTTAAAGAGTGATCTTTCTCTGTCGAATTGGGAAATATTTCTTCCTCCTCTACACCCATTACCTGTGGGGTTCCTCAAGGCTCTATTCTGAGCCCAGTTTTATTTTCTTTATATATGCTTCCTTTGGCCCATATCTGTCAAAACATAGCATATCCTACCACTGTTATGCTGATGATACTCAGCTTTATCTCCCTCTAAAGCCAGGAGATAATTCTGCTTTACATTCACTTTTTATTTGATATTAAAAAGTGGATGGCAAGCAACTTTCTCCTGATTAACAAGTCTCTCCATATCAGATCCTGTACCTCAGTTGATGTTTTTAAATGTAATTTCTTGAAAAATGTCTTCTCTCTTGCTCTTGACTGTGTCTAGTGTATGTAACTACATTCATTTGTGTTGGTTTAGTATTTATGTTCTCTGAATCTGCATGATTTAAGTTTCCTTTTATGTAAAGCAGTTAACATGTGTTGTTTTTAAATGTGCTATAGAAGTAAATATGATTGCTTAATTGATTGATAAATCAAATCAGAAACATCCCGTTTCTTAGGCTTTTTATTCAGGGTGTACCAAAAATATCTTGCATGTGACATCACTGCTTTCATTTGTGTTTGATTTTCATAACATTTGCAATCTGGCTTCCTGTTTCACTTTTTTCTCAATGTTTTTCCCCTGCAGGGCTGAGATGTTTGTGGATCTGTACAAAGAGTTTGAGCCCAGTCTCATTAACAGTACTGTATACATCATGTCCATGGCCATGCAAATGGCTACATTCGCCATTAACTATAAGGTACTTTAATTGATACTATCAGATGTGAACTATACAAAGGCACGTTTTACAGCATTTTAAAGCTGTGTAACATGCACTTCACCTTCAGATTTAATTTCTTAAATAAATAGTTCACTCAGAATTAAAAATGTTATCATTGACTCACCGTCATGACATCTGTCAATCTGTCAAATCTGTGAGACTGACTTTCTTCCTTGGGACATATACAGATGCATAAACATAGATACATATGATACAATAAGCACGTTTACATGCACACCAATACGCTGATTACTCCCAAAAATCAGCTTATTATAAAAACTGACAAAGCTTGAAATCCATATTCACATGACATTTGAAATAATCATGTTGTCTGTTTTTGACATCAAACAATAAAGAGGCATGCGCAAAACACATTGGATAAGCCGGTAAGAATGTTGGTTAAGGTGTTTACATGCAACGCAAAATTGGGGTAATGGCAAAAACCCACCCGTGTCGATCGTTTATTCTTAAACAGTTTATGACTTTACAACAATAAAGGAAAGACGTTTATTCCATTTCCTTGATCATACACTTTGTGTTTATTCGGAGCTCAATGACACAGAATGAGGAATGATGCCAAAAAAGCACCATAAAATAAGTCCATACAACTAATGGTTCCATATATATCTTATCACTATATTACAAGTCTGCTAAAATCTGCTTTTTTGTGCTTGCAAATTTCAAATTTGGCACATCACGAAACATGCAAATCATTGTTGAAGTCAAACCAGCAAATGCACTTTCATTTTTGGGTGAACTATTCCTTTAATAATGTCAAGCTGAAATAAACTAACTCAAAGCTTCTTCTTCAGGGTCATCCTTTCATGGAATCTCTCAGTGAGAATCGGCCCTTGCTTTGGAGCATCGCTATATCAGGGCTCGCAATAGTAGTGCTGCTGACGGGATCATCACCTGAATTCAATGAGCAGTTTTCTTTAGTAGATATTCCAGCTGAGGTACTGAATTCTAGTGCTCTATCTCACACTTTGGCTGAATCCAAGTTGCATACTTCTAAATATTTACTGTACTGATGATGGAAAAGCATGTACTTTCCAAGTATGAAGCAAAGCAATATGTCAGTATTAGGGCAAGCCTTTAAATTGTGTCTTGATACCATATGAGAGCAAACCAATCCTACCGTATTGTAATGGGTTGTGGGCACTATAAGCCCAAAGAGCATGCGCAGATTCCAAAAATAGAAATATTACACCATGTACTATGATTTGGGAAACACTGATCCCAAACTAGCAAACTGTATAGATTCTAAATTGGGATTCAGATACAGACTTTTTTTTTTTTGAGTCAGCAATGGTTTACTTGACTTTTTACAATTAATAAATTGTATTTATATATTCTTTCTATTTCCCTTTACAGTTTAAATTAATAATAGCCCAGGTCCTTATCTTGGATTTTGTCGCCGCCCTGCTGGTAGATCGAATTTTGCAGTTCCTGCTGGGCAAAGGAACCCTGAGGTTACCTAAATGAAGTGTTATTGCCAACAGTCACTGAAGCAGCTGCTGCCCCTAGTGAACAGACTGTGAACGGGCTTTACAGGAATACAGTACTTGACTGGCAGCAAACTCTGCGATATGCAAAGGACGGGCGTGAAACTCAATACTGTACACACCCCAGTGTTTCCTTTTCCTCCCTAACTCTCTGTCTTTGATATTAAATTAACACTTTAGTGACTTTTTTCCTTCTACTGACATTTTTAACCTCCCCCTCTGCTCTGAAGGCCAAGAAAACTACAGTATTGTGTTGAAGGTGAGCGTGTGTTTTGGTGCAGTTGATGCGCACAGCTGTGGCAGGGGCATTTTGAAAAAATACATTCAAAGAGTTGTTTTTTTTTTCCATCATTTTGTAAAAAGATAGATCTTTGAAAGACTTATAAATGACCAATATACTGTGCTGTGTTATTATTTGTCTGTATACATCTCTCCTTTCTCGCTACCAAAAAAGCACCATGGTGTACAATCAAAATACCCATGGTAGCCATTACTTTATGTAATGGCAAGATTTTCACTTTTTACAAATTGTAATTTTAATTCACATTGGATAAATGAACAGCTTTGAAGGTTACACTTAATATTATTGCATGATTATTCACTTCTCAGCAGGGCATGTAGTTATAATTGTTCTTTAAGTTCATGATTTTGATTTTTAGGCATCTCATATACTGTCCCATTTTGGATTATAAATATTAGATACAGTAATTTTTGGAGATTTCAGTGGCATTGCATCCTCACTGCAGTGCTCGGAATGGGCTGAATTCCCACTTATATGAGCCAAACAACGTTTTTCTGACAACACGGTCAAAGTATATGATTTTACAATAGGCACCTGAGGCTAGAACGCATGCACAAAGTTTGATAAATGACGAGACGGTTCCAAAATATGGTATGACACACTACAAAAATTCTGAAAAGTGTGTAATGTAAAAAAAAAAATAAAAAAAAATTATTTGCAAATTCTTTTTGACTTAAATTCAGTTGAACTCAGCACCAAGGCAACATAATTTATTATTTAACTAATCAACCTTTTTTGTAAATGTACACTAATATCAAAGCCTGCAACATGTTCACTGAAAAGGTGAGACATTTTTTCTTTAAACAACATTCAAGATTCAGCTTGGAGCTCGTAAGAAAATTGAGCCTGACACTCAAAAAAAATTTTTTTTTTATTTATAGTTTTTTTTATTATTGTATTTGAAATCAAATACATGTCAAAAAGGATTTGCAAAGCATTGACCACTTTTTTTTAATACATTGTCCCAAATTTTGGGATGATTGAGGGTCGTATAAAAAATACTGTATGCTTATGAGATATTGTTTCTTATTAACACATCACTTGTACAAGGTCATAGCTTTATTGTTATATTCAATCAATTACAATGAAATCAATTGAAGAAAACAGTTGTGCATTAGCAAAAGACAAATGGCTGACTTAATACAATGTAAAATAGAATTAACATATATATGAAAAACATATGAAAATAGTGTGTAAAATAGCATGTAAAAGACAACACAGTAAAAATCCATTCACTTAACTCATTTAAAGGGATAGTTCACACAAAAATGAGAATTCTCATAATTTACTCACCTTTAGGCCGTCCCAGATGTGTATGACTTTCTTCTGTAGAACACAGATTTTTACAAGAATATTTCAGCTCTGTAGGTCCATAAAATGCAAATGAATGGTGATCAAAACTTTTGAAGCTCCATAAAGCAAATCCATACAACTCCAGTGGTTTAATCCATGTCTTAAGAAGTGATATGATAGGTGTGGGTGAGAAACAGATCAATATTTAATTTACTCTAAATCTCCACTTTCACCTCCACATTCTTCTTGCATATCGTCACCTATGCAGGGCGGAAAATACTTAAATATTGATCTTTTCTCACCCACACTTTTATTGCTTCAGAATATATGGATTTAATCACTAGAGTCTTATGAGGTTTTTTTTGAGCTTCACAATTTTGGCACCTATTCACTTGCATTTTATGCACATACAGAACTGAAATATTCTTCTAAAAATATGTTTTGTGTTATGCAGATGAAAGAAAGTCATACACATCTTGGATGCCATGAGGGTGAGAAAATGATGAGAGATTTTTCATTTTTTTAGTGAACTATATCTTTAAATTCTATAGCACATTTTATGAGTAAGGTCTGTGGTAAAAACTATTTGAAGATACTTTCTATAACATAAAGATATGAACTACAATGGTTTTCCATTTCATATAGCATGCATGTTTATATTTGTAGTCCTTACCAGGCAACTCGTTAACATCATATTATTTATTTTATTTTTTTAACTCAGCAGCTGCAAAATTAACATTTGATGCATGACTGTGTGTAGTTTGTGTTATAAAACAAAATGCCCAATTAAGTGTCTTCAAGTAATGTTTACCACAGACCTTATTTTACATATACATATAATTCTCTTCCAGGTTTTTGGACTACAACCTGACCAGCTCTATTTGGCTACACTTTACCTGTTAAACTTTCTCAAATTTTTTTTAGCACTTTAGCTTGAAAGGGTAAATATAAAGTATGTGTGAATGCCTCCCTTTGCTTATGTTGCCTCCCTTACAATAGGCCTAAGTAATATTTCTAAAGTAAAATTGTATAAGTAATTTTGACCTGCAGTGGCTGTTCTGACTCATGTGCAAGGCTAGATCAGACGTGTGAAGATTTTATTTCATAATTTACAATTCTAAAAATGTAAACGAGTGAGTGATTTAACCAAAACAAAAACTGAAGGGTGACAAAGCATGGACATAGAAAATCAAACACGACTACATTTCCCATGATCCAACGCGGAGGTTAAAGTGGGCGTTGCGTTCAGACTGCGCGGGCTTCGTTCGAAAGAAAATGGCGGAGCTTCAGAATGATAGAGTTGAACGGTAAGTGTTTCTTTCTTTACAACAAGCTTTGTGTATATATGCACAATAAATGCTTCACTTTCACATCTGATGACAATTCTGGAATGAATAATAAATTATAAGTGAAAGAGAGCGTCTACAATCATAAAAACCCAACGAAAACAACCACTGAACATGTGACAACAAGCAATATTTTGAAGCAATCTTTGTGTTATTTATTGAAATATAAAACTATAACAACTTAAATACAGATAATACGCACCAATGTATAAAATTACCGTTTGATGTCTTTGACAGGTGTGATGTCAGCGACGCCCAAACTGAGGTAAATATGTTTTCTGTGCTTTGTTTACATTTGCATGTAATTATGTAGCAGACGCTTTTTTCATTACCCAAAGCGACTTCAAATCGTTTAAATGGATGAATCTTGTGTTTTGAGGTTCCCACTAGGCCTTGAAGTTAATTATTTTGAATGTCATTATGCATATGATTCAACGACACCATCTTTTGACTTTGTCTCACTGTCTTTTAGGTTTTCATCGTTAAGCATGGTCATCACTGTATTTCATTGTGTTTCTTTCTGGTGGTTAGGTGTTAGAAGTTTCTCACGGGATCAAGCGGCCACATGATAGTAATCACATGTCAGGTCCTCCTCAGAAGTCTCCCTGCACATCACCTGCTCCTGCAGTGATGCAAACATTAGGAGAGGAGGAGCAGCCGATGGACTCCAAGATGAGCTCTGTTGAGGACGGTATTAGAGAAACAATGAGCATGAATTTCACTGCTCCAGAACAAAGTCCTCGCTCACGGAGGAAATCATTGAGGAGATCGTCCAGAGGCAGGAGGTCTCTCCCAGCCTTCCACAGTAATTCACAGCGTGAGTGCCAAAACACTGTTCTCACTTGAGCTTTGCAAAACATATATAGCCATGATATTATCATTAGTTTTTTTCTTTTGTATGCATTTTAGCCCTATGTGAAACCATCAGTCTGTCTTTACCTGACAACGAGAGACTGGAAAAGCTTTTCAAAGCTGCAATGCAGGTAAATGACGCTTGATTTGATCCAGTTTAAATCTCTGCCATTCTGATCACGAATTGCTTTCTCGCCTCCTTGTTTTCAACAGCTTATTTTTCCTTTTTGTGTACATAGAGGACAGTGAAGAGGGTCAAAAGCAGTTTATACACTATTCCTGGTGTTGATACGGAGTCACTTCAGACTCAAGGTTAGTGTTTCATAATTTACCTTAAAAAGTGCAACATGTTTTTATATTAGTTAATAGAAGTAGACCGATACATCGGTTTTACTGATTAATCGATGCCGATAATTGCTTTTTGGAATTACCGGTTATTGGCAAAAACCTTTTTTAGTTTGTTTATTTTTTTTATTATTATTATTTGCTGAATCTAAATATTTTCTCAGGTTACAATATTTATCTATATTTTTATCCTCACTTCAATGCATATTTTGCTATTTTGAGAAGATAATCAAGTGTTCAAAATTGAAGCGAGGGCTTGTGAGGCTGAATGAAAACGTGCCCCGTTGGCACACACACATCGTGTCGAGTCAATTTGATTTGTATAGTGCCTTTTCACAACACGCATCGTTTCAAAGCAGCTTTATTGAAGATCAGGCATTAACAGAAGATAAAACTGTAATGTCTATAATGTCGATGAATCATCTTTGTGTAATTAGATAAAACACGATTGTTAATCGTGTTTAAAAATAAGTAATTAAATAATAATTGTATTAATAAACCCAGTGTGCAAGCCGAAGGAGACTGTGGCAAGGAACACAAAACTCCATAAGATGTTGGTTAATGGAGTAAAATAACCTTGGGAGAAACCAGACTCACTGTGGGGGCCAGTTCCCCTCTGAATAACATCATGAATATAATGTAAATATTACTTATGTATAGTTAAAGTCATGCTTTAACATTATTAAACTAAGTTAGTGTTAAGGGTCAGTGTTTAAACATAGATTTTGTATGAACTGTAAGATTTATGATTAATGTCTTTGAAGTTCATCCTTGATTAATTGCAGAAGTTCACATAGATGCAATTGTCCTTGTTTGGCTGATGAAGGCTTTTGTTGGCAATTGTTAGTCTATGTATTCCATTTCAAGATCGTAGTCCATCAATAGACTGTGAAGACCGAGGTGATGCAGGCAGAGATCAGGGATGTGAAACGCGGTTCATCCTGGCCGGTAATTTTGGTGAGGTTCAGTGTGGTCCATCCTAAATCCAAGGTTCAGACAATGGCATATGAAGTATCCCATGTCTTATGGTTGGAGTTGGCATCAGTTCATCCTCTGAAGTCCATCGTAATAGACTGAAGTGATGTTTGGCTGGCACCGGCTGCATTTAGTCATCATCACACAGCGACATGTGGCAGTGTGGTCCAACACGAAGCAGGAATGGTGCTGGATCCAGCCGGTTCTGGTGACCTCAGTATAGGAGTCCCGAGGTTGAGACAGGGAAAAAAATAAAATAATATTAGCATAGATGCCATTACATTTATTGCAGAGTTATAAATCATTATCAATGTTTCTGGTTCTGGCAGACTAAACTAAAGCAGCCTAATTGTGAGATAAAGGCTAAATAGATGAGTCTTTAGTCTAGACTTAAACTGAGAGAATGTGTCTGCATCTCTAACAGTATTAGGGAGACTATTCCATAGTTTAGGAGCCAAATATGAAAAGGATCTTCCTTTTGTGGATTTTGATATTCTAGGATCTATTAACAGGCCAGAATTTTGCGATCATAATGAACGTGATGGAATATAGTGTGGTAGAAGGTCACTTAAATACTGCAGAGCTAGACCATTCAAAGCTTTGCACATATTAACATAATTTAAAAATGAATACTGAATTTAACAGGTAGCCAATGAAACGATGATAAAGTTGATTTTGATCATATTAATATGATCATATTTCTTGGTTCTAGTTAGCACTCTGGCTGCTGCATTTTGAACCAATTGAAGTTTATTTATTGAAATTGCAGGACATCCTCCCAGTAATGCATTACAGGAATCTAGTCTTCAGGTCATGAACGCATGAATTAGTTTTTTCGGCATCAGCAACAGAGATATGAAGTGTCTCAAACTTCATATATTGTGAATAATAAACCTTTTTCTTCATTAAAAATAAAGTGAAAGTGAAATATACAGAAAACCCTTCATCTGTTGAGTATATGGGCTATATAAAGTTAAAATGGGTAAATACTTAAAAATAAAGTCTCTGTCATTTCAAAATAAGAGTCCCTGGTGTGTTTTAGGCTTGTTTAAAGTCCAACATTCTGAGCCAAAACTTTTATTTATTTATTTTTCTGGTTATTATTTGGATTTTGGTTGTGCAATAAACGGCTTCTGGGATTTTATTCATTTTGAACTCTTCTAGCCTCAGTGTCTGTGCCCGCCAAAGACAGGAAGTTTTTTTAATTCTATAAATAGATTTAAAATCCATTAATAGGTTATCTGCCTTTTCCATCGGCAAAAGCCACTATAGATCGTTCTCTACTAGTTAACAGAGCATTTACTTTTAACTACATTTTAAAAAGTGTATACATTTTCCCCCCATCCCTGTTTATTATGCAGAGTCAACTATAAATAGGTAATTCGTAGGTGAATTTCCCCAAACAGTGGCTCTGTGGGTCAATCAAAGCATCTACCTCTTTGTCCGACCAAATCGCAGATGGGGGTCATAATTTCCTTTTGGTGCAGAAATTATACACAGCACCTTTGCCTTAAAAATAAAACGGTTTGCCTTAAAAATACAAGCTGAAATGTGTATATGTTTTTATGTGAGGTTAATGAACATTTGTCTCTTGCAGTTGAGACTTTGCAAGAAGAATGGGACAGTCTGGCCAAAGAGATCAGCAGAGAAACTCAGAATTCACTCCCAAGCGTAGAGAGGTAAAATACCTTTTCTGTATTGATTGTATTAATCACTGCTGGAATACAGACGCTTACACACTCAAGTTTGCTTGATTTCTCCTTTTGTTTGTGTAGTGAACCGCTTGTTAAAGCGACCACTGCACGCATTCAGGAGGATATCGACAGGTAGTTCTCTATCTGATGTTTGCAGCGTAATGCAATACAGTTTCACACTCATTTCAATTCTTACCGTTGTATTTTACATTTTCTATTAAGGCTGTTAATGGACATTATGTACTTTTAAAGGTTACAGGCTGAAAGTATGTCATGGGAGTCTCTGTTAAATAAACACCGGACCAAAGCTGATGAACTGGACAAGTGAGCACAACTACATAAATGCACAAGCACACCAATGAATAGAAGAGAGATGGACTGCTTCATACATTTGAAAGGGATAGTTCACCCAAAAATGAAAATTCTCTCATCATTTACTCACCCTCATGCCATCCCAGATATGTGACTCTCTTTCTTCACCAGAACACAAATTATTATTTTTTTTAGTAGAATATTTTAGCTCTTTAGGTCCATACAATGCAAATAAATGGTGGCCATGACTTTGAATCTTCAAAAATCACATAAATGCAGCATAAGAGTGATTCATATGGTTGCATCCATATATTCTGAAGGGATTTGATAAGTGTGCGTGAGAAACGCATCAATATTTAAGTCCTTTTTTACTATGGATATCCACATTCGACCAGCCCTCCTATGCGTTTTCAAAAAAGTGAGGGATAAAGGAAAGGAAAAGAATAAATAAATCATACTTGCACAAGCAGCCCAGTAGGTGGCGAAATGCACTAAAAATGTGAATTACCAAAAAACAAATGAGGCCCTCTAATGTACGCACAGAAGGGCTGGTCAAAAGTGAATTGATAGTTGAAATTGAAGTTTTAGACCTTGTTGACTTGCATTGTATGGACCTGCAGAGCTGAAATATTCTCCTAAAAATCTTCATTTGTGTTCTGCAGAACAAAGAGAGTCATACACATCTGGGATGTCATGAGGGTGAGTAAATGATGAGAATTTTCATTTTGGGGTGAACTATACCTTTAAAGACATGGCTTGGTTAGTTGTACATCACTGTCCCATTGCAGGTGTGTGGAGCGTGGAGAAGAGAAAGGAGTGCCACTGGACCCGTCCTGCTTTGCCAAGTCCTCACAGAGTCAACTCATTCTGAATAAACCTGACTACAAGTCAGTGCTCATGAAGCAGCAAAAACTACTCCGAAACATGGAGCTAGTGGTAAGACCATACTGCTTTCTGCAGGCTTAAGCTGTTAGAATACATTGAATATCAAAAACAGTGCCTTGCAAAAGTGTTTAAACCCTTTACCAATTAAGGCATTTGCTTAAAAAAAAAAAAACATATTTGTATTTCCCTTTATTTTGTGTCATCTATTTTTCCTCCAAATTTAACAAGATGCCCATTGACACCAAAGGTTACCGGCACCGCTATTCTTGATTAGAGGTCGACTGATAGCGGATTTTGCTGATAGCTGAATTTTGATTGTTATTCTGGGATTTTATTCATTTTGTACTTTTGTAGCCTATGTGTCTGTGCCCGTCATAGTAAGGAAAGACTCATTTAAAATATGAAAATTATAAAACTATCGGCCGATTAATCGGTTATCTGCCTTTTCCACCACCGTTGTATCGATATTAGCAAAATCCGCTATCAGTTGACCTCTAATCAAGTTAACTAAAACTGCCAACACTGTATCTACAGTGAAGAATAGCGGTGCCAGTAACCTTTGGTGTGCATGGGCATCTTGTTAAATTTGGCATGAGGTTGAGTAAATTAATAATAGAATTGTAATTTTTGGGTGAGCTATTCCTTTAAAAACGTTGCTTGGTTAGTTGCACATCATTGTCCCATTGCAGGTCTGTGGAGCACATTAATAAATCCCAATAAAAATTGGGAAAAAATGAAGATTTGCTGCATTACATGGGACTTTTAACTGTAAATAAGCCTGAAATACACCGGGGACTCTTTTCTTAAAATGATGGAGAATTTGGCTCAGTTTACAAATCTATGTTTAAGGTATAAAGTTGACAAGAGAGACACTTATTTCTGCCGATGGGGCACATTTCCATAGTCGCATTTTTCTTTGGATGCCCTCACTTAAATTTCGAACTCTTGATTAACTAATCAAAAAAATGATATGCATTAAAGTGAGGATAAAAACATGGTAAATATCGTCACTTGGCACTGATTAATCAATATATCGGTCTAACTCTAATTTTTATCTCATTTGACAAAAAGTATTTTCCCCATGTTGCGATTCCAGATGTGCTTTCACTTGATTATTATTTAGTAATGGCTTGTTTTGTCTCATTGGTATGTCATTGTGTCACTTGTTTGTCATCTGTATACACTCAAGGCTTCTGCAAAACAGGAATGAAAATGTCAGCAAACACTGTATTCCATCTTGTCATATTTTGTTATGAATATTTTATAATCTAAACAATTAAAGTCACTTGAAAATAAATTTGTGTTCTTCAAAATAAGCTAAAAGATCACTTTAATAGATTTAAGTTTGAAAATTGTTTTCCGTTTCCTAACATCACTGTTTTCCAAAGTATGCGTTCGAAACGCCACTCTAGTGTGGATGAGAGTTGTAAATGTGGCAAAATCAATGCGTTTTTTTTATTATTATTGAAATGGATTATTGTGGACATGGCCTAAAAATGTAATGACCTAAAAAGTGGAATTTATAAATGAGTTGTATTGTAAAAATTGGTTAAATGAATTCATTTATTTGCTAGCTGTCTTTCTCAAAATAAAACTCAAAACTGCTGAGCTTTTGTCATGTGTTTTCATGTCTTTTCTTCACAGATGGACTCTCAGTGTTGTATAATGAGGGAACTGCTGTCTTTTCATGAGAAATCTCAGCTACTGGTAAAGGAGACTAGTGCAAGACTGGGTGAGAACATTCAGTTTTTGAATTTGCTTTATAAAATGGATAGATGCCTTTCTTTTTTTTCAAATTCAGGTGCAAAACCTCATCATACATCATATAATACCACTCCACCTACAGAGTGAAATGAGTGCAAGATAAAACAGCTGCTGTGACAATATTACTGTAATCCACAACTGTGTGAGATTGGTCATGGTCATTACATTAAACACCTGGCGCTCTTGTTTGTCCCACAGCTTGCAGGGCTGGATTCCAAAATCTCCCTTCATCTCCAGTCAGACAGCTGATGAAAGGACCCGTATCTAATGTGTCCTCCTAGTGTACAGTGCTGCAGTTACTCCCATATGATTCAGTGTTTACACGGCAAACTTCTGTTGATATTATAATAAAATTTTGGCTATGCACGATTAACCTTTATAACATTAGTTGTTTTTTCCTGTAACATTTATTTGTTCTTTTTAAATACACATGCTCATTGTTTTAGTAACTATTGGTCTGCAAATGAGTATATGACTTATAGCTCCAAGTTTTCTCAGATATCTCTGTGTGGACAGTAACTTGAATTGATGATTTTGAAACATGTATCATCTAGTTTTCATTTGTCTCTGATGTTAAATGAGAGATTGCAAACTTTCAGATTTAGTACATGACCAAATTGGACACTAGATATCTAATTATTCACCTAGTGATTCAAAGCTCTGCTTTTATCCTCTTTTGAAAGATTTTTGTATAGTTTTTTACTTGTAAAATTTTATATGATTTGTGTATTATTAAATGCCTTAACATTTACCATATAGAAAAATATTTGTCTTTTTTATCAGTATTTTCACAAATATTTATTGCAAAATTTTAAAAGAAATGTATTCTATTTAAGCTCTCAATGGCTTTTAAATGGTCCATAAAATGTGCTGTTTGTCCTACAGTTCAGTCATTCCTAATCAGGTGCATGTGTATCTCAGGTTGTATTTTAAAGGTATAGTTCACCCAAAAATGAAAATCCTCTTATTATTTTCTCACCCTCATGCCATCTCAGATGTGTATGACTTTCTATATTCTGCTGAACACAAATGAAGATTTTTAAAATAATATTTCATCTCTGCAGGTCCATACAATGCATGTGAATAGTGGCCAGAACTTTAAAATTCCAAAAAGCCATAAAGGCAGCATAAAAGTAATCCATAAGACTCCTTTGATTAAATCCATGTCTTCAGAAGTTATATATGATAGGTGTGGTTGAGAAACAAAACAATATTTAAGTCCTTTTTTTGTTATACATTTTCACTTCTGTTTTTGTTCCATGTTGGCTATTCACATTCTTTGTACATATCACCACCTATTGGACAGGGAGAAGAATTTGTATTTAAAAAAAAAAAAAGGAATAAAATATTGATCTGTTCTGGTCACTATTTACTTGCATTGTGAGGACCTACAGAGCTGAAATATTCTTTTAAAAATCTGTGTTCTGGTGAAGAAAGTCATACACATCTGGAATGGTATGAAGGTGAGTCAATGATTAAAGAATTTTCATTTTAGGGTGAATTATAGGTTCCAGGGAGTGCACAGAAAGATTTTGATTTCACTTTGTTGAACCTGTGGGGGCCATTTTAGTACAGTGAACTCATTGTCATGTTCAAGAAACCAATCTGAAACGATTCGAGCTTTGTGACATGGTGCATTATCCTGCTGGAAGTAGCCATCAGAGGATGGGTACATGGTGGCCATAAAGGGATGGACATGGTCAGAAACAATGCTCAGGTAGGCCGTGGCATTTAAACGATGCCCAATTGGCACTAAGGGGCCTAAAGTGTGCCAAGAAAACATCCCCCACACCATTACACCACCACCACCAGCCTGCACAGTGGTAACAAGGCATGATGGATCCATGTTCTCATTCTGTTTACACCAAATTCTGACTACCATCTGAATGTCTCAACAGAAATCGAGACTCATCAGACCAGGCAACATTTTTCCAGTCTTCAACTGACCAATTTTGGTGAGCTCTTGCAAATTGTAGCCTCTTTTTCCTATTTGTAGTGGAGATGAGTGGTACCCGGTGGGGTCTTCTGCTGTTGTAGCCCATCCGCCTCAAGGTTGTGCGTGTTGTGGCTTCACAAATGCTTTGCTGCATACCTCGGTTGTAACGAGTGGTTATTTCAGTCAAAGTTGCTCTTCTATCAGCTTGAATCAGTCAGCCCATTCTCCTCTGACCTCTAGCATCAACAAGGCATTTTCGCCCACAGGACTGCCGAATACTGGATGTTTTTCCCTTTTCACACCATTCTTTGTAAACCCTAGAATTGGTTGTGCGTGAAAATCCCAGTAACTGAGCAGATTGTGAAATACTCAGACCGGCCCGTCTGGCACCAACAACCATGCCACGCTCAAAATTGCTTAAATCACCTTTCTTTCCCATTCTGACCTTCAGTTTGGAGTTCAGGAGATTGTCTTGACCAGGACCACACCCCTAAATGCATTGAAGCAACTGCCATGTGATTGGTTGATTAGATAATTGCATTAGTGAGAAATTGAACAGGTGTTCCTAATAATCATTTAGGTGAGTGTATTCATTTACTTCAATGAATATTTCATAGAATTTCTGCGCTAAGAAAATATATGTAACTCACCGAGCTCACACTGATGTTTTGTGACAACTTAGCCCAATAGCGGGCCATATTGTTACATGGGGTAATTTGTCACAACAAGCCCTGGTTTCATTTGAACATTGGGAGGTGACGGGGGAATGTGTGTGCACCAAAACAAAATCTGTCACCACTGAAAAGTCAAATATCTCGACTAATCAAACTAAATATATAAAATAACAGACACTTTATTTGAAAGGAAGATACTTGTTCAGACTGTTTTTCACCTGCAGTATCAATTATTCAAAATTTCAAGTGAATCATTGTAATAATGGTCAATTTATTAACGATTATGCCAAATTACATTCACTGGCCAGCAGCCATATCACCCTGTAGCTCAAGACTGGTTGCCCACTGAAGCTAAGCAGGGTTGAGCCTGGTCAGACCTGGATAGGAGAGCTCCTGGGGAAAAATAAGGTTGCTGCTGGAAGAGGTATTATAGAGTCTGTGTGGATCTTAATGTCCCAATTTATGCCCTCCTTCGGATGAGATGTTAAACCAAAGTCCTGACTCTCTGTGGTCATTAAAAATCCAAGGGCATTTCTCGTAGGGGTGTAACCCTGGTGTCCTGGCCAAATTCCCCCCATTGGCCCTTCTAAATCGTGGCTTCCTAATAATCCCCACTCATTAATTGGCTCTATAACACCCCCCCACCACCACCATCATTTACAGTTCTTGTTCTCCACAATGTAGGGGTGCCGAGCAAGAGAAGGGATCAGAGGATTTTTCTCCACTTCAGGAGAAAAAACCCTCTCTTTAGATCAAATTTCTATGCCCTTAAGACGTTAAGGCCTTAACATGGCCAACTCCCCATACAGACGATATTTGAGTTGGTTAGAATGGAGCCAAAGAGAGAGATTTCATCTTTAACAATGGTGAAAACAGTAACAATCACAAGTGCAATGTTCCCATGGTCATGAAAAACCTAAGAGAATTTAAAAACTGTGATTTCCAGGCCTGATAGGTCATGGAAGTTGCATGGGAATTTTAATAAAGAGTTACATTTTCCAGTTATTCCAACTCTAGAACATTTAATTGGCTAGTAATTGCTTTTTGTGAGTGAAATCTCCAATAATCAGAGAAGACTGCAAAAGTCATGGAAATCCATCGGTCAAATGGTAATTATTTAGATTTATTTTGGTTTAGGTTCCACTGAAATGAGGTTATATTTTCCCTTCTTGCAGATGAATGCTGATGAGACTTGGCTAGTATTTAGTTTTCTCTGTTAATGTAGGGATGGAGGTGGTGGGGTTAAACGTTAGGAGCACTGGGGGTGGCACAGCAAGAGGGATCGATTCTTATTTAGATGAAAATGAGGCTCAGAGCTTGTGGGCCGAGGGTGCATCTGCCTCAAACAGATTCAAAAAGAAAACCTATTCAGAGTCAAGAGAGGAATACAATTCCCATGGTGCCAAATACTTTCAAATTAAATGGCAATTGACAGAGATTAATGTGTGCAAGTGGTGATACAGTAGTTGTCTCCATAAGTATTGAGTTTATCTTCGGGGAGGAAACCCTAATGGCATTTTTTGGCACTGGGCATCTCAAATCTATGTCAGTATCTGTAAATATCACAATATATGAATTTGTTTTAATAGAAAATAAAGCTGTTTATATTGTTTCGATATGTCCCATATATAAATGGTCTCTTTGCCTGTTCAGATTTATAGACCTCATATCCCCTTTTGTTTCAGTCTTGTTCAAGTTTAGGCCAGAGGACCACACCGGACCATCATGAAAGGGGAATAAAAGAAGATTAGAAAAGAATATAGATTTTCATTTACTCCAAATCTTTTGTGAAAGCAATGCTGTGATAAGGAGTGTAGGTTTTGTATTTTTCTCTTCTTCTCATTCTCACTTCAGATTGATTAGTGTTAGATTGTAGACGAGAGATGTGCTACGCGTCAGCATAAAGCACAACCACTTTTGTCCCATTCCTCTCTCTGCACACACATCATCAGGCTCCCGTTGAAATGCTCCAGGCTGAGTCTCTTCCCTACACGAATTCCAGGAACCATTCGTCTCAGAAGGCTGTCTTTTCTCTCTGACTGATGAACCACCACAAAATGTCCATGTTTGCCAAAAACAAATTTAGATGTGAAAAAGGGTACTCTTATTTTTAATCTGCTCTATCCATGTGCTTGAAAAAAAAAAAAGATTGATTGATTTAAATAAGTGATACTACGCCATTTATACATGTATTAATTGATATACCTAAACAAAATAATTTACCGCATGATATGACTGAGGTTAATTTAACTGGGTGAATCAATGCACAGTTGAAATTTGAAAACTTTAAATTTGTTGGCTAACCAAGTGAATTCAGTTGAGAATTTTTATTAGTTTTATGTCTTCATTTCAACCTTCTACCAAAATTCTTGGATCTTAACACACCACCAAAAAACATGGGTTGTGTCCCCATCTTCTGATTGGCATCGCCAGCAGGTGGGTGTGTCTTTAAGATCTCAACACACCCCCAAAAAACATGGGTTGTGTCCCTGTCTTCTGATTGGCATCGCCAGCAGGTGGGTGTGTCTTTAAGACCAAGCCTATACAATCTAGAGGGGGTCCAATAGAATCAACGTAAAATCTTGAATTGCATAAGGCACACCCTTGCATCTCTAGATGTAGACTTGAAGTTTTTTAGAATCCTAGCCCACATATCTCCAATAATCTCTCAATAGAAGATAAAGCTCCATCCCCCAAGGGGACCTGGGTAGGTCAGCGAGTACTGATGCTGCATCTCACCCCTGGAGTCGAGAGTTCGAATCCAGGTTGTGCTGAGTGACTCCAGCCAGGTCTATCAAGCAACCAAATTGGCCCGGTTGCTAGGAAGGTTAGAGTCTCATGAAGTAATCTCCTCATGGTCACCATAATGTAGTTCTCGCTCTCAGTGGGGCGTGTGGTGTGTTGTGCGTGAATCCTGCAGGGAATAGCGTGAAGCCTCCACACGCACTATGTCTCCGCGGTAATACGCTTAGCAAGCCACGTGATAAGATGTGTGGATTGACAGTCTCAGACACGGAGGTAACTAAGATTCATCCTCCTCCACCCGGATTGAGGCGAGTCACTACGCCAACACGAACATAAAAAGCTCCATCCCCCAGACTCTTAATTAGCAGGGAGAAATTCACTGATGCTTCAAAACCTTTTCCAAAAGCAGTAATCACCATTCCCAGAGTATCTGCTGCTTTAGGGGGGTGTATGCTACTTCCAAAAATAGTGCAAATGCGAGATAACGGGGTGTAATTTAACTTCTCAGATTAGTTTGATATAAAGGCTTTGCAATGGTGAAATGGGGCAAAAACTTCCTGTTCAATACAAAACCAGCGAGGGGTTCTCTCAGGTGGAAGCGACCAATGAGCCAAATGCCTGAGTCTGAATGCATAATAACAAAACAAAATCTTGGATAGACCTAGCCCACCTTTGTCAATCGGCCTATGTAAAAAATGTAATCTGGGACACTTCCCATTCAAAATGAAGGACTTCGCTAAGCTGTCAAATTGTTTGAAATAAGAGAGGGGGACATCTATAGGGAGAGATTGTAGAAGGTAGTTGAATTTTGGAATACAATTCATTTTAATTACATTATTCTTCCCAATCATCGATAAATGTAATGAAGCCCACCAGCCCACATCACTCGAAAACCTTTTTATTAAGGGTTAAAAATTCACTAAAATTTGCTGGGAATAAAATGCCCAAATACTTAATGCCATGTTTGGGCCACTGGAAGGCGCCTGGTTGAAAAGCTGTTACTGGGCAGTCTGTTGTCAGAGCCAAAGCTTCGGATTTAGACCAATTAAACCTGTATCCTGTAAATTTAGAAAAGGAATTAAAAATTCTGTGGAGGCAAGGCATAGATCTAGTAGGGTCAGAGACAAATAATAAAATATCATGTGTAAAACAGAAGCTTATGCGCCACACCTCCCGCCACCACACCTGGAAAATCGGCCCTTCTTATCACGGCTGCAAATGGTTCCAGGGCAAGACAGAACAATAACGGGGAAAGCCCCTATCCAGAGTAATATCAATGACTGAGGTAAAAATTTCACCACTAGCAGATTTGGTAGCATGAATGGTAGAAAAATACTCTCTTTGCTTTATATAGAGTATCTAGCCAAAAGCTTCCCTGCTTTGTCCCCCGACTCAAAGTATGACTGTCTTGCCCTGAATAGCCAAAACTCCACCTTCCATGACAAAAGAGTATTAAATCTGTATTTCATTCGGGTCAATTCTCTGAGGTCATCAGACGAAATTCAACTCTTCAGCTCTGCCTCTGCACATTTAATATTCCCTTCCAACTCCACGAGTTCTCATGCTTTGGATTTTTTATGAATGAGGCATACAGTATGATCCGGGCCCTAAGAATAGCCTTAAGTGCCTCCCAAGCCACACCCACAGAGGATACTGAGGACCAGTTGGTCTCCATATAAACATTGATTTTGGCCTTTAACATTTGTTGAAATTCAGGATTTTGCTAAAGGGATACATTAAAGAGACAACTATATGATTTATTTTTCTTTGTATGTGGCAACATGTGAGCAATCAACAACAGATGAAATGAGGTAATTAGATGTTAAAAAAAATCTAATCTAGAATAAATCTTATGGACCGATAGAAAAAATGTATAGTCCCTACCAGATGGGTTCAAAAATCTCCAGATATCTGTAAGGCCAAGATTTGTACACATCCTGTGAAGTGTCAGTTTCTCTAGGGGGATTACACACATTTGCTTCACTATGATCAAGGACTGAGTCCATCAACAGATTAAAGTCTCCTCACAATATTATATCATGAGGGGTGTCAGCAGCTTGCCATCAACCTTCAAGATCTATAAAAAAGCCCTGGTCATCAGCGTTGCATAAATATTAGCTAAAATCAATCTTTGTCCCTGAATTTCTGCTAAAACAATAATGACGCTTGATAATTTATTTTTATTCCATTTGAGACATTTGAATTGTAGACGTTTACTTATCAATGTAATGACTCCCCTGCTCTTACTCGAAAAAAAGAAATAGCCTTCCTTCTTTTTATGGGGTGCCCCACCCCATTCACATTCCACGTAGTGATAGACAATCCACTCATATTAACATTTGACATTTGACATATTAGAAAAAAATGATTGTGTGTCAAAAACATGATTATAAAGACCACATTCCAACATTAGTGCAACCATCAAACCCCGAACTTCCCCCCAAAACAAAACAAAAAAACAGAAAAAAGAAAAACGTGATCTTTAACCCTGCACACGACAGCGCCAACCAGCGTCCGTCCCTCTAAACTCAAACAGTCCATGTACGCCTACGAGAGTCCCTGCGACAACTTTGCTGTTGGATTGCTCAAGACTATACAATTTTTGTGAGACAGAATTACACAACAAAAGATAATCTATAAAACAAACTCCTGCCAATTGGTGGAATAAACACAAGGAATGTGTAGATTCATCCACATAACTGTCCTGAAGGTGTGTTACTCAACAAAACATACTCCACCCACTAGGCGGAACTAGCACAAAAAAAAGGTGCTCAGTTTCCTTGGACAGTCATTCGAATGTTCAGTGAGCCAGCCCATTCGGCTGTTACATGAGTGCAACAAATGACTTAATCACTCCTGAGTCTTGCAAGAAATACTCCACAAAACAAACTCCAGCCAATAGGAGGCATAAGCCAAATGCGCGTGCAGATTCATCCACAAAACTGTCACGAATGAGTGATTTCCAGCCGCTAGGTGGAACCAGCAAAAAAAGAAACAAAAAGGCGCTCAGTTTCCTCCAACAGTCAATTGAATATTCAGTGAATCAGTCCACTCTGCTGCAATGTGAGTACCACAAAATAACTTACTTCATTGACTTTATGAAGGATATCACTTGCTGGGGACATGTGAATGTTTTACGACCATCCTTTGCATCTATTCTCTCATCTATAAATTCTGGGAAAAATAAAATGCTGTGGTTCTTCCAAAAAAGCCTTCCTTTACTCTTCGCCACGAGAAACACCAGATCTTTATTGGATGATCTCAGAAATTTGTCCAGAATTGATCGGGGCCTGTCCCCCTTTGCGGAAAGAGCCCATCCAGCAATTTCACCATAACCTGACCCTCTTCAGCATCAGAAATTCCAAAGATTCGGATGTTATTCCACCGGCTATGGTTCTCCATGTCCTACAACTTCTCCCAGACACGTTCCAAATCTACCTTGGTCGCTAGCAGATTAGCAGCTAATTCCCTCTCCGATGACTCCAGATAATCGATCCATTTCTTGACATTCTCCACTCTTGTAACCACCTCAGTGAATTTCGTCTCCATGGCAGTGATCAATCGACATATTGCAGCAAGATCCTCCAAGTCAGCAACAACCTTCATCAGCATTGTCAACATATTCAACATTTCTCGCCAAATGATCATAATTTGACCAAATCGACTCCCAGGCTCGGGCCCTGCTCTGGGGTGTCAGCTTGAGCACATAAGTGTCTTTTACTGTCTCCAGAGCTCGAGGATTTTGAATTCTTTGACATATTGTCATCCTAGAACAGTTATGGAACAGAGTGTATCGAATCTCACCAGTTTATGTCATTAATAGTGTTAAAACTAGCAAAGTGTGCAGAGCTCGCCGTTCACACGTCTGAATCTTGCATGGCATCACATGACTCTTAATAGAATAATTCATTTAAGTGCTTTTATAAAATAGTCAGCTTCACATTTCTGTTTAAACCCTCCAGTAATTGGCCCTATTCACTACCATAGTAAGTGGCTCACTAACCTCCATTTTTGATTTTTGTTTTAAAGGAAAAAGATACATTTTTGTTGTTGTTGTTGTTGTTTTTTTGCAGTAATCAACATTGTGCCACAAATGCTGTTGATTTAATTTAACTTGTATTGAACATGGAATATACAAAAAATTATTTACATTTTTTTTTTTTATAAAATAACAAAAAATTTATCTTTCAAGTCTGTTTTTAATGGAAACTAATTGTCAATTAGTTTCTTAATATGCAAGAACTGGTTAAAGGCAGGTGAGTACACAAAACAGCCGCTTTGCTATACCCAATCAAAAGTCCCCTGCTTTCCTAACTGATTCAAAGACATGTTTAAATGCTGAAAATCTAGTTAAATGCATCATACATTGCTTCATGGCCTTGAAAAAATATTTAATCTCCTGAAAATGTGACTTGTTCATGTAAAAAAAAATTATCCTAGTGAATATGTTTATGTATAATAATGCTTATGTATAACATTAAGTTCATTTTCATTCTCTTGTGGAATTTTTCAAAAGGAACGAACACCACAATCAAACATTTTCTGAATCTTGGTTTTAAAGGGTTAGTCGCCAAATTCTCTCATATATTCACCCTCATGCCATGCGAGATGTGTATGACTTTCTCTCTTCTAAAAAACACTAATTAAGATTTTAAGAATATTTCAGCTCTGCAGGTCCAATTAATGCAAGTGAATGGTGACCAAAACTTTGAAGCTCCAAAAATCTCATAAAGGCAGAATCAAAAGTAATCTGTCAGACTCCAGTGGTTTAATCCATGTCTTCAGAAGTTATATGAAATGTGTGGGTGTGAAACAGATCAATATATAAGTACATTTTTTATGCTAAATCTTCAGATAAATCTGAAAATTATACTGTTTACTTACGGTTCTGGTCTTGTTTAACTTCCATATCTTTCAGTAACACTTCCTTTACAAATCTTGAATCATGTTCAATTCACGCTGATACGAGCCCTAAAACATACAGTCCACATGGAAATGTTCTGAATATGCAAATGAAATACAGTCCATGTTGATGTTGGGTGCTTCAACAGGCCAAAGCAGAGAAGCTGGTTTTCACGTCTTACATCTTCTGTGTTTGTTTACACACATAACGGCATGTGTTTCTCTCAGTCAGTGGCAGCAGCAGAATGAGATGCGTTTTTAAGAGTTGCGCTTGTACCGCTCTTAAAATGCACCGCACATCACCAGAAACACATTAAAACAAAGACGTCCATCTAGTGCATGTTTACAAAAGACTATCAATTAAATACAGCACAGATGGGTGCAAAAAACAATCCAGGACACCTTCAAAAGAGCAAGAAACAGTATAGAGGTGTCCTTTTTAGAGTTATAACTTCACATGGCATCTTTTAAAAGTGGTGCGAGATGAATAAAAATGGTCAAAGCCGCTCATCTAGTATAGATAAACATTTCAATCTAGATGAAGGTGTCCTATGTGAGTCCCCTTTGGTGTAGATTAATCTCCCATGACCGGCCCATCTCTCCTCTTCACCTGTGTGACTGACTGAGCAAAGGCCAAGGGTGCAATGAGGAAAAATAGGCATTGATGTCTTGCTGAAGAGGTAGTCATATGCAGATCTATTTGGTCCTTGTGACGTCACATGTTCCACAAATTCCAAATGATCCATTTCCAAAAGATCCGGTTTTCTGTTATGAAATTTGCAGTGTGTTTTTTTAGAACAAATAAAATGATTCAGAAAGATTTTTGGTTGCAGACAGGTGCTTTAAAAACAGTCAAATGTATAGAAAGCAGAACATAAATCTGTAGATTGCAAAACTCATAAAATACACTGTAACAGTGTAAGGATGGGCAAGGAGGAGGTGGGAATTGTCTGAACAGTCAACGTAAAGTTTAATCAGACACTTAACTAAAAACAAACACAGACACACATGCAACACGGCCATGTGCATCTCTCTCTCTCTTCGACCCGTGTCTCCGGCCACTTCCTATCTCGCTCTCCCGCTGTTCAGCTTTCAGCACCGGCCATGCTCCATCACGGCCCGGTCATGCCCTCCTCCTCATCGCATACATACTGCCACACTCAGAGGCGGATGTAGGCATGGGCAACATGGGCAGCCTCCCAAGGCGGCATCTTGCGGGGGGGCAGCACGGTTCTCTAGGTTTTTATTTGAATTATGAGATATCTTTGCCAAATGTCCAGAACAGAAATAGTTTGGGAGAAGTGAATCATATCAGTGCTTGAAGTGGGCTGGTACTCACTGGAACACAGTACTTGCACTCTTTTAATTTACTCACATTTCGTGCATACCACCACTTCTCAGAGTCTCCCGGTATGATGTAATATCTTTATTTATTGTAATACAGTGGATGATTTGATGAGACCCTTCGACAGATTTTGATAAAAATGTATCACAGTCGAAATATCCGAGGGCTCTCTGCGCAAAACTCAGTGGTGAGTTGTGGTCCAGTTACGGCATGTCTTGTCTGGGCTTTGTTCTGTTAAACTGCTCTTTAAAATATGAACCAGCAACTTTTAGGTGAGCACATTTCATCGTGTCTTCATTCAAATGTAGGCCTTTTCATGCAAATTGCTTAGCAGGTGCAGTCAAAACTACAGACTTCACAGCTGTAACAGAAGTGATGTCAGCTCATATGCACAAACCTTTTCAACAAAAGATAAAGCGATGATGAAAACAGAAAACAGAACCTTTAAAGAAAATACACATAAACGTTTGCTTTTATTCTCCGTTCTTCAAGCGTTAAATGGGCGTTTCTGGTGTGTTCAGGAGCAGTCATGCTCGTTAAAAGTGATAATGTGAAGTGTCATTGATATTGTTTGGTCCTATATTCAGATGTGTGTCAACATTAAAAATCCTGAACATCATCAAACCAGTTTGTTCTCCATTTACCAATGATTATCTTCACAAATTCACCATATTTGCAGGAAAAGAAATGGCTCATTTTGCCCTCCTGAATGGGCAGAAAAAAAGGAAGAACAAGCATTGCATTTTTCATTTTTTTTTTTTTATCTAAAAAGCGACTGTTTTCTGATGTGTGTTAATATTGTCAGAGATATACAGACTTTAGCAGATCGAAATGTTCTTCTTCTGTTTTCATAAACAATAACCCTACATTGTGTTTTTATTTTCATAGTAAAGATATTCGAAACCTATTGGTTATTTGAGGGTGTGGGGTCAATTTTGTTCTTTAGCCAGATCTTTGAAAGGAATTTACGGCTAGACCTTAAATAATATGAATTAAACACCCCGGACATGTTTCATGTAAACAAACACACAATATTAAAAGTGTTTTGTTTTTTATGTTGGTTACAATGAAAATTTTGGGAAAGATAAATATGGAAAAATGTTTGGTCCCCACTGAGTTTTCATCTGGATGATCAAGCCCCAAGAAAGTAGTTCAAGAGCCCTGCCGTATAACCCCCAAATTTATTTGTAAATAAACTAATATGTTTAAAATTGTAAAATATTTGTAATATTTTGTGAATGAAAGTGTGTGTATATATATACACTCGAGGCCAACGATTTGGAATAATGTACAGATTTTGCTCTTATGGAAAGAAACGTATACTATTATTCACCAAAGTGGTCACAATGTATATTCAGGACATTAATCAGGGGAAAAAATACTATTACAATTTTTAAAAAAATACTTCAAAGTGTTCTCAACAAAAAATCCTCCATGTGCATCAATGTCAGCTTTGCAGATCTTGTTATTCTTGCTGTCAGTTTGTCCAGATATTCAGGTGACATTTCACCCCACACTTCCTGTAGCACTTGCCATAGATGTGTCTGTCGTGTCTTGCACTTCTCACACACCTTACAATCTGATCCCACAAAAGCTCATTGTCATAGTTTGTTTTGCATAAACCGCAGTTATAATGATTCAATCATGGACTAGCCAACCATTGTTTTGGTTGTGGTTCTTACCACACACCACAGTTCAACTATGGTTATTACGCAAGAAATGTGGTAATTTGTCGACTGACGAAATCAGTTGTTGCATGGGAAAACTCCCGCATGCAGTCATTTTCAAAGAGCCACACAACTTTATTTTCAAATAAAATCGCATTCAGACTCAAGCTGTGCGCGTTCACTGTAGCCCCTAGAGGCTTTTCATAGTAGCGGCTCTTGTGTGCGCGATGACGCTGATGACGCAAGTGCTCGTATGTAGTAGCGTGAATGCGCTCGCTCAGAGGGGGAGAAAGAGCCGCTGAGGAGGGCAGAAACACAAGTGAGGGGCAAGTCTTTTTCGACGACAGCACCAGGAACGGCTCGGGAAGAAACCAACGGTGTCGACTGGGCTGGGATGGAGCTGAGCATTTCCATTCTGAGCCGTGAAAGCAGCCTTTTCGAGGCGTCCATCTAGAATCGGCGGCATTTAGCGCAGGGTCGGGGGGCAGTTTGCTGTTCGGTCCCGGGTGTTTGAGCCCGTATGAATCTGTTGCTAGCAGCGCTCCGATGCTAGTTAGCCCCGCTGCTAGTTAGCCCCGCTGCTAAGCAGCTAGCCAAGACTGCGAGTCAATTGTGTCGGAGATTTCTTCATTACATTTAAAAATTGTTACACTCATTTAACACTCTCGGGAATAATTTCTCCCGTTGAGTTTTGTGTTTCCCTGAGTGACAAGACGTGAATAAGCCAGCGGCTGAGTTTCTATTTCGATTTATTTTCAAAAGAGACTTTTTTTTTTCTATCTCTCTCTATTAGCTTGTTAGCCGCTCGGGTTGGTTTAGTCCGGCTTGTTAGTAGTGTCGCTACATACCGAGATTTCTGTCACACAGAACAGCCCCCTGACAAAAAGACAGTGCTGAGTGTTTATTTTTTATTTTATTGTAAGCTGTAAATTGTTTCAAGAGCCGATGAGATGCCGCGCGTGGGATACTTCATGTTTCCAGGGACGCTTTTATTTTCCTGTTAGATCGCTCCGGTGGGGGTTTATGTTTTTGCATCAGTGCTGGTGTTAAATACTAAATATTACCAGGCATTGCGTGTGATCTGGTCTCTTTTATTTCTTGCATAGATCCATGCATACTGGTTAAACAACATCCACGCGTCAATTTAGCGAAGGGACATTTCAGATCGCTTCATTGTTTTTATACAGTCTTTCGTTTAGGCTCCACGTTTTATAGTCGCGTTGGTGGCGGTACATGATCAGCAAAGCTGGTCGTTGCGCGGCTCTTGAACGTTTTCGTTGGTTTTGCGGTGGCGATTTTGCTTCAAGTATTATGGATGATCAGACCCGAATGCTGGCTAGCATAGGCGGACTCGGCGGACTCTCTCAAGCCGACGTCGGTGACCCCGATTCGGTTCGGAAGCAGCAATCCCTCGGTCAGCCGCAGCAAGACATTGGGGATATTCTCCAGCAGATCATGGCCATCACCGATGAGAGTCTCGACGAAGCCCAGGCGAGGTAAGACCTGTGTGGAAGAAGTGATGAAATCATGGACGCACTTTGGCTTTCCAAGAGCTCCTGATTAGACTTTGTCTATATTGTGTAGATAGAAGAATACTTTATTAGTTTACTAGGGACAGTGCAGTAGCACTGACAAGATGCAGATCAGGGTCAGAAATTAACTTTTCCTTTTAGGGGGCAATATTTGCCCCCTGAGTTTGATTTTCAGGGGCATTTTGTACATGTGTAGTTCTATCAAACATAATACTATTTATGACAAATATTGACAAGTATTATCAACTGGTTAACATCAATTCTCAATTTGATCAACTAAATTGAGAATTTATTAAAAACTTGAACGCTTAAAATTAAATCAACATCAACTCCTACTTTATACCATGTTATGTATAATTACGCATGAATAGAGAAATACTTTATGGATTTTAGGTGGGATTTTTGCCGTGAGCCCCCCTTAATTTTTGACCCTGATGCACACACATCTATAGAAACACATGCACAGTTAGCACATGTACAGACAAATATTGCTCTATACAGACACCATATAAAGAGTAGAACGGTGAGATGTGTCGCCTGAATATTAAGTATAGCATATCTCATGTTTTGATCAAATTAATGCATGGCAAAGGTTTGTTTGCCATTGTATTAATTTGCAAGTACATGTTTTATTTAGTATGCTAGAAAAGTACTTTATTTATGGTTGGTTGTTATGGGAATTTATCTTTTAAAATTGTTAAAGTCCTTGTCCAATAAACTGAATGTGTTATTAATTATTAGTTTGGAAAACCATTTGCTTATACATAAGAGCTGACACTCTAAATTCTCATTTCCAAATCCAAAAATCCACTAAAAAGGGTCCGAAGGGATAAAGGAGTGTAATTACAAAAGCCTAAAAACACAAGTATGTTTATACTCCTGTTTTGCTAAGTGGGTCACAGCATGTTTAAAAAAGGCTTCGGAGTCAACCAAAATGTTTGTTATCATGAACCCATGGTGCCTGTGAAGCCATTTGGACTTCAGCGAGTGTGTGCCAGATTGAGGGTCCCACTAGGTAAATGAATTGGATTAATCTGCTACCTCGTCATTAGCATAGATAATCAGTGCGTGCTTAATTAAGTCATCGCCGTCAAACAGTGTCAGACAAAACATCCCCAACAGATTTAACAACCCCCCCCCCCCCCCCCCCCCCCATCTTTTCCTGAAGATTTTGCTCCGGTTGAGTCTGTGTGTTTATATATTGACCGAAGTGAATTTGATCCTTTTCTCGTTGTGCACGAGTGGATCGAACGGTTTGCACGCTGTGACCTGTGATCTGTTGAAAGGTCAGCTCTTGCCACGGATCCTGGACAAAAGATGCTTTTTAATGAGGGATGGTATGTGTGCGTATGCCCTGTGATGTGTCATTAGCTTGTGATTTTCCACCAAGCCATTTGACCACCTGGTTCTCTTAATTCACTTCTCTTTTACCCCCCCCCCCCCCATGTTCATCCTTTTCATTGTGTGTTAGAGTGCAATCAATTCTCCTATAATGTGTGCGCGACTGCAGCTGTCCGCAAATTGAGTTTCTATTAATGAGATGGAGGGTCGCTACACCGGCATGAACGCAGCGATATTGTCTTTTGCGGAAGGGTATCTATGCAGCAACATTTATGTTGGGTGTAGTGGTTTCATTTAACTTTCACAAGAGATAGGATAATTGCATAGGGAGATAAACAGCCATCAAAATAATAATTCATTTATCACCATTTATCATGTCCTGGATGCTATGTTCTGTTTTATTTAAGTAGCCTAAACTGATGCTGTGGAGCTCCAATAAAGACAAAATCACCATAAATGTATTCCTAGCAACTTGTGCACTGTAGGCTATTACTAGTCAGAAGTCATACAATAGCTTTGTGTGAGGAAAAGACCAAACATTTTGGTTGCTATATGGCTGAAATTCGTACCCTCAGACAGAACCACACTTTTTTTCTGCGCAGATTTTGAGGGAAATTCTGCTTAATTCCGTGGAAGTAGACCATGGGTGAATTAAAATGTAAGATTGGGATTGATGCCTTTTTCACACTTTGAAAATCAGGACATTTTACCTATGATTATTGGTCTATGTTGGCATTTCTTTCAGATAACAATAGGGCTTCTTGTTGCACAATAGTCTTTGTCTCTTCATACATACTTTTCAACACAATGTTTGGAAATTGTGAGCGGCAAGATCTGACATAATATTGTCTAACATGTTTCAGAAAAAGGGACTCTCCACAATGTTAAGTGGCTGCATAACACAACTATAAACTTGGCTACACAATTTGTTAGCTTCTTGGCCTTTAGGGTTCAAAGCTTCAGCAACAGTTTGACCTGTTTGTTGCCTTTGCTGCACAGATCTGCCATTTGCCATTATATCTGTTGAAATGGGATATTGGCCAGCTCCATAAACGCATCCAAAATGACACCAAACATCGCTTCTTTTGCCCTTTCCCCAAAACTTAAACAATTTATTCACCATAACATTATCCACAATGAAACACCAGCTGCACAAATGTAGGGGTGACAGAGGTGATGATAACTTTGTATATAAAGAAACTGTTATATCACCCCCTTGTGGTCTCCCAAAGCTATTACACCAGACTATGTTAATTGGAAGTGTTTGGGAAGCACACAAATTGGGCTCCTAATTTAATATGGCTTATGTTTATATATAGCGATACCTCGTATTGAGAAAATAACATACCGATCAATAATCAATGTATTGATATTCTATAAAATTCCTAGTAAAATGTGTTCGGAGATGCTGAGATTACTACACTCTTTTTGGTAGCTGAAAGCATTATTAGATTAGCCAAAATATTTTATAAACAAACGTGCAAGGGCTGGGGAATATATAGAACTTTTGTGAATGACTGATTTTGGAAATCTGTAGAGCTTTCTGCTGAGTACTGCACATGCATATTCCAGCCATGTCCTCATTTATACATTTTCTTTTGAAAACACGCTGATTTTTGGTACGATAATGCCTCATCCACTTTGGAACAGCGTTTTCCTCCACTGAAAACTGAGTCTGTCGAAACTTCTCCCCATAACTCCATGGCGTTAAAAAACTGAACATGTTGGTTTCAAACTTGAACTAATGGTGTTCTGCATTATTGGTGTCAAACATGGTGCGATACAACTTCACGCTGCAAGTTTGAATATGCATGTGCCCAAATAAATTGAGACCTATAGCTTTTTCTTTTTTCTTTTTTTTTTTTTTCTTTTTTGGAGCTTGACAGCCCCTGGTCACGAAATGCATTTGTTTGGGAAAGTGCAGCGTGAAATACTTCCTTAACATCTTTTGTGGTCCACGGAAGAAAGTTCTACAGATATGGAATAACACGAGGGTGAGTATAGATAATTTGGGGTGAGCTATTCCTTTGAGGATGATGGAAGATGTTGTTAGTGGTGGATCTAAAAACATTTGCATTGCAGCCATTAATGATTATTACAATTAAAAAGTTTTAAGTCCTTGCCTTCACCAATGATGAAGCAAGAAAGCCCTTCAGCACTTCTGCACAGAGATAGTTTAGATTCCTGAGAGATGCATGCATTATTATTTTAAGTGTGGGATGATTTTAGGGCTGAAGAGGCGGTTTCATTGGACAGTGTGGGGAACGTTACGTGGCTCAAAGGGATTTTCACCTAGTTTGGTCAGAATTCTTAGACACAAAGTATTAAAGAAATATTTCCTTACTGTACAATGGCGTTTTCATCTTCTGTAAACTGATTTCCTTTATTTGATAGTAATGAAATGTGCTTTGTTGTGGTAGCTCATTAAATGGGTTTGTGGCTCATCTTAATGCATCTTTAATTAGTGTAATGTGTTCCAAACCTGCATTGTTTGCTGAGTGGAGACACATTCTATTGAAGGAATATTCCGACAGCATGTCGACAGCATTTGTGGCATAATTTTCATTACCTCAAAAAGTAATTTTAACTCATCCCTACCCTTCTTTAAAAAAACAAAGATCAATGTTCCAGTGAGGCACTTACAATGGAAGTGAATGGGGCCAATTTTTGGAGGGTACAGAAATGTGAAGCTTATAAATGCACTTACATCGTTCATACTTGTGTATTATTTGAGTTGTAAAGTTGTTTAAATCTGAATTTTTACAGTCGTTTTAGGGTTGGCAAATGGTATGTCGTCATGGCAATGAAGTTATAAAATTGGATGTGACCGCACAGAAAAGGTTAGTAAGCGATTTTATCACATTAAAAAAATGCAAGAATGCATATTGCTTATAAATATAGCAAATTGTTAAGGATTTGTGGCAATACTTTTGAAACTTTATTTTAAGGTTTACAGATTGGCCGTAGGGCTGGGCGATATTGATTAGAGATGCACTGATTGCAATTTTCTTGGCCGATTCCAATTTTTTTCCAAGTGTGACCTGCCGATACCGATTTTTCCGATTCCGATTTTCTTTCTAAGAACTATTGACCGCATATACAAACAAAATCTACCTTTTTTCAATGCAAAATTTTATTTTCATAATAAAATAAATTAAACATTACAATTTCCCCCAAACAAAGTTACAGGATCTTCTCTGACTTCTGATATATAAAGTGCTCTGTGACTAGAAAGAGGTAAAAATAAAAATTAACTGCAAATGAGTTTATATAACAAAACAGATGTCATTTTCCACTATTTTTATAAATGGACCTTTTTCTATTTTTTACTCGTATAACAAAACAATTCCAAATATTTATAATATTTTAAATTATGTTAGATACCAAATATCAGAGGTAAAACTGATTGCTGCTTCGGGATCGGCTTGTCACTCACCCCCGTTTTTCCCAGGAGTCTCCTGTATTTCACACCCATCTCCCACCCCCCCCTCCCGTTTTATTATTTCTCCCGGGAAACTCCCGTAATTTGTATGGCCCAAACCACGTTATATGAATAATTGAATCAATATATTATTCCAAGGTTGTCCAGTTGCCAGATCTTGTATGAAATGCATCCTACTCACACAATCGATGCACCATACACATTTCTGCTCTGTTGAAATCTGCGCAGGCAGTAGACGCGAGAAGTTCTATGGAGAACGGCTGGTCATCCAGGGCCATGAATTCCATAATTTTCCTCGTAATTCCTTTGGTCTTTTCACTTCTCATACCAAGGAAAGATAGGAGAGGATGCTGACTTGTGGCTGGCTCTGAGCTCTGGCTAGCTTTAGCCACTTAGCTTTTTTAAAAGTGGTATTTTCAGATGGGTGAGGGTGTTTTAAGTGTCTAATTAGGTTTGTTGTTCCGAACGTTATCGTGGTGGTTCCCCCACGGTTTACTTTAGCTGTATTTTGTATGAACTTTATGTATTTTTCACTCACAGTAAAGATCTTCCACACCAATGTCATGTTTCCATGCGGCTGTGACGTTATTGCCTGTGCTGCTGGCAACAAAACGGACCGGCTCGGAATCGGAAAGACGTGAGACTGACCGGCCGGTTACCGGTCGGTCTGTTTGGCTTTCTCAGGCTGCGTTTCCACTGGGGCAGATGAAATCCGCTCAAAGGCGTCACAGCGCTAGGAGAGAGCTTGCTCCGCACTGCTGCCAATCCTACAATCCACCTTGCGAGAATGACGCTCGGCTTTCATTGGAATGAATTGAAAACACGCTCAGCTTCGCTCACAACGTGCCAGTGGTAACGCAGGGTCAGACTGGATAAACTTACTAATGCTAGCTGCCTTGCTAACAATTAGGTTACTTCGGACACCGGATTGATTCTATCAACACCGCAAGACTTCAATGGTTGTGTTCAACGGTTGCACCCTCTCTATCAAAGAGCTCGACAGAACAACAGTGATGTGGACAACAGCTCTGATCTTTCTGCGCTGTAATCTTGAATATTGTTCTTTAGCAACAAACATGCATAATTTCTGCCGTGTCCCACTCCGCACGCGTTGCCTCTTTTCCCTGCATGTGTGTAGACATGAAGTGCCGCATGAGTTAATGTGGTTTCAAAGCACCTTTTAGACCAAAACGTTTTTCCTTTCTAAATTTATCTTTATTAATCAGCATGTTACAAGCCTTTAATAATAAACAAATCAATTTCTGTTCTAATTTTGTGAAAATTAATTAGATGTCTGGAATGGATAAGGAAAGACTAAAATTACTAGTTGGTAGACTAGTCTCTCGCTTTAATGAAAATATACAAATGTTTTTTAAATAAAAAAAAAAAAAAAAAACGTTTTCAAAATTTTCTCTCAGGACACCCTGAACCCACATTCAGCATAATTCCACAGTCACAAGGGCTTCTATGCCCCATACTTGGGTATCTTAATCTAAAGAAATATAAAAATTATTTCATTTTAATGTAAAAAATATTCCAACAAATACTGGACTGCTGTCACTATGCTTCAGAACAAACAGATGATCTTTTAACTTTCATTTTCAATTGATAAATGGTAAAATTGGTAAAGGATCCCGCAGACCCCACTGCTTTGGCCATCTCTGGAGTTCAGTTTTCTAGAGACTATTTTGACTGTTTAGAATTAATTTTTTCTTATTTTCTTCCGTCAACTTTGAAATAAAAAAAGAAAGTGCAATGTGTAAATCTATATTGTGATAAGTATCTATATTAAACAATATGAAAAAGATTATCGTGATAACAATTTTGGCCATATCGCCCAGCCCTAACTGGCCGCATTTAGTAACGGTACCAAAATTTCAGTAGTCGGTACGGATACCAGTGAAATTCACGGTTCTCAATACAATTTCAATACCACTGCAAAAATATGATAATGTGCTATTGAACACCAGGTTAGTCTATTTAAAAAGATACATTTCAATGTAAATGATCAATTAAAATAAATGCATGTTTCCTTCATGTATTTCTCAATCAAGGGTGCATTGCTTAAGTCTTTTTGAGTAGCTCCCTACTGAAATCTATTTTATTCTTTCCCAAATAATGTTTTCCTTTTTATTAGTATTATTAATGTTTTCTAGAACTCAATGTTTTAAAGTTTAATTTAATGTTTAAAATGGTGTCTAATCAACTAATTTGTAATACTTTTAACAAGTAAAAATGGAACTTTTCATTATTTCATTTTTTTTTTGCCAAACTTTTAATCAGCAGCAGCCTTGCTTTTGATATATTGCTTAATTATTTTTATAACTACTATAATGAATATTATATTTGACTATAAAATTGTAATGTATATCTGTCACATTTTCTTTAATTTCAGGCATCTAGCTTTTATTTTGAATTGTGCTTTTTATTATGATGTGTTTTTTGCCGGAAGCTTCACTTTTCCAGATAAACAGTTCACTACACAGCCCAGTCTGATCAATGAGGACTTGAGTCACATTTGAAATCTCATCTCTACACTGGCCTTTGAATCTGACTAATGAAATGTAGGACACAGTTTTGGAGTGTTTGTATTTTTGATTACTGGTGTTTGTGTATGTGGTAATTTTAAATGTTTTGTTATAAATCTTAATACTGTGAAGCACTTCAACCAACTCTGTTGTTTTAAATGCTTTATAAATAAAGTTGAGTTGAGGTTAAAGTGTAAATGCTGTTATTTAATTGTATAATGTAATGCACGCTTTATAGTGGATTAGTGCTTTGCTTTGTCATCTGATACAACGTGAATGATTCTCAATGTCTGTGGAATTTTCAATGAGCGGTCAAATTTCTACATTCATTAAAATTATGCTTCTCATCCACACTAAGATTGTAGTCTTTAGGGGTTTAATAAATCACACGAGGACATATCACAATTTTTAATCTGATTAATTGTCTATTTCAGTGTAAAAGGAGTAACAGAGCACACATTCAAAATAAGCCTGTGAGCATTTTAAAGCTGGTGTGTGTGTGTGTGAGTCATACTGCGTGCTGGTATTTATTCGGTGCTCTGTACTACCGGTACTGCAGAAACACTGGTATTGTGGTATTTTAGTATCGACTTGGTACCGAAGTACCAAAACTAGCCCCATTTACTTCCATTGTAAGTGCCTCTTTGTTTTTAAAGAAAATGAGGTACGAGTAATCAAAAACCTGGATATTCTTTTAAAATATGGTCTAGTCTGTATTGCTTTTTATTTATTTATTTATTTTTTTTTAATAAAGATTTTATAACTTGCTTTGTTAGTGACGATATGGGTAGATAGGCCGAGTGAGATTACATCCATCAGAATAGAGCTGCACAGTTAAGCAATTATATCACTAAATCACAATCAGTCATATGCAAGTGATTGTTTTTCAGGCAAGTTAGCCTGTAGTGTTTAATGTCATGAGATTAGAGATGTCTACTGAACATCACATGAATCACCATGTTTAATCCTCAGCTAGAAATGACATGTGTAAGAACTACAGATTCCAAAACATTTTGTGCTTAAAACATCTGTGTCTTCACATGTTACTTTTCTGTTGCTCAGGTCTTTGTTCCCACATCTCAAACATTTTCTGTCAAAATCAGACTTGTTCTGATTTCCGCATCACATTCCACATTCATACTACTATCTTTTTTTCTCAGCTTGATTAGCATTATTTACTGTGAGGGTCTCTGGTCCCAGTGTAATGGGATATAAGGGGTGGGATGTCTCTGGGTTGGAGAAGGCTATTTGCTGTCTGTGCCTGCTGCCTTTAGCCTCTCACCCTGTTGCCCTTTGTCCAGATGCTGGCCAGAGGAGGCACCGGCGCAGTGGACCCCACAGAGGGAGGGGGAGCTGGGGGGGAGCACAGCAGGGTGTGTCCTGCCGCTCAACTTCCAGCACAGGTCAGTACAGGAGCGCATGAGCACACCACCCCCCCCACCCCCCTCCTCTTCTCCCCCGATCATCCCTCTTCATGCAGAAGTTATAGAGAAAAATAGACACACTAACATACAGTAAAATAAACCTATAAGTCTTTAATGAAAGATCTCAGAGAGGTCTTGTAGCAGGCCTAAATGTTTCTATTTCATTGTCTTTTTCAATTTCACATTGTAACTTATATCACACAGACATCATACACACTTCATTTAGAGCCCCCTTTTTTTCAGACACAACTCCTCATTATGTACATTAAACTACAATTTTCAGTGGGATCGATAAGCATGTTTACATGCACACCAATATGCTGACAACTACAAAAGTCAACTTATTTCAAATGCATTGAAAATTTGAACATACAAAAAATTTGAATACACATTTGTTTCCACATCTTTTCTTTTTAAACATGTTGACCTCTTGTGCTGAGCATGACATACCTGAAATACTTAGGTGTGAACATGCAAAAGCTAACAAAGACATTTTTTAAAAAGCAAACAGAGTAAATCTCAAGTTTAGTCAGCCTCAATCTATCCTGCCTTTCATAATACGCAAGCTAGTTGAAAAGTAGAAGATGTGATTAGAAATGCTAACTTCTCGTCAGTAACTTCATTGTCCAAGCTAGTATCTCATGCTTTTGCCCATTTCTGACATAACCGCACAATGAGTTGCACTGTGTGTCATCAGCTTAAGGCCGTATACACGAGAACCTTCTCTGAGATTTTCCCACATCTTGTTCTGTTTGTCTTGGAGCAAAAACGGGAAGCAACTTTTAGTTGGGAATTTAAGCAGCAAGTGTGGTGGTGTTCAGTTTAGAACACTTTTTAAAAAAGATATTCGGACTCGTGCAGTGGTCTGTTGCTGGCCAATCACAGTTCTGCATTATGCCCTCCACAGACCTTTAAAACTATAAGCACCTCCCAGTATATGACCTCAAGCAAAAAGTGAAATGTGATGAGCTGAAAACCTTTTTCATACTTTGAAGTGACGGTGTCACGTGATTTGTGGCTTTATAAGTTTGCACGCTCCGATGGCATGTTAATCCCAGCTGTTAGGGTAAACAATGTTAATGAGTACACCACGACTATTGACATTTGTTAGGGGTTAACAATGCTCCTGGAAAGCATGCTTCATCTGCTCACTAATACAGTAGCGCTGAAATCTGGCTGCCTGTAGATAAGCTCCCCATGCATCAGAGCGTACTGAGGCTGGGAATAAAGTTTGCTGATGGGCGACTGCACTGAAATGATCGATGAATGGATTTAGCACATATGATTCAGGCTTTGAGAAGAATGTTTCCTCTGCGAGACAGAGGTCCTTACTTGTTTTGATATTTTCCAGACCTACTCAATAAATTAAGCATGTTGAGGGTGTAAAAAGGGCTGGATAATACCATTTTAAAGGGTGGAATGCTCCTCAAACAGCTTTTCCCTGAAGACAAATGAAGACTGTGTGTCAGTTACTCATTTAGCTGTAGTGAGCTGCTGCTGTATCTCAGTCTACAGACACTGAGCTTTTGAAAAGACCTCAGTTTGAAGTCTTGGCATGTCCATTACATCTTTGGTGATTGATTCTTGAGTAGATGTTTGCACTTGTGAACGTAATCACACTTAGGGGTGAATGTTAAAGGTTACCTATAGATTAAGATTATTGTATTTGTGCAGAGTACAGGTACAGAGCCAATGAAATGCAGTTTTTTTTTCGCATATCCCAACTTTCATCCACGTGCTCTCAGCCAAGATGTATAAATATAGATGTATATCTATATAGATGTATAAATATACATCTTGGCTGAGAGCTGAGTTGGGGTCAGAGCGCAGGGTCAGCCATGAAACAGCACCGCTGGAGCAGACAGGGTCAATGGCCCAACAGTGGTATCTTGACGGTGCTGGGGCTTGAACCCCCGACCGTTCGGTCAGCAACCCAGAGCCTTAACCGCTGAGCTACCACTGGCTCTTATATCTGGAGTAAGCTTCATTTTACTGGGTTTTTTTGTTTTAAAAGCGAAACAACAATGTACGTTTTAAAAGAATATTGCATGTAGTTCAGCTTAATCAACAGCTTTTGTGGTATAATGTTAATTACCACAAAAAATTATTTTGACTCACTCCAGGTTAAAAAAAATTATATTAATTTACAGCAAGACACTTGGTAGAGAATGTGTAGTTAATGGGACCACAGATTGGTAGTGCCTTAATGTAACCGCAGTTTTTGCTTCTTTTTTTTTTAAATGGAGGGACGAGTTAACATTTTTTGTGGATATAAACATTATGCAACAAATGCTGGTAATTGAGTAACTTCTATTGAACATTTCTTTTAAAATTCAGTGTTCAAATTAGGTGACAACAGACTTTGAAGGACCCTCAAGAATCCTCTAAAAAGGAGATCTATTCAGTTAGTGTTTTGAAATTAGCAGTCGACCAATATGTAGAAAGAATGATGACCAATCTAAATGCTTGTGTGTGTGTGTGTGAGAGAGATACAATTAAATAATGCATATGAGATGTACCCAAAATTGCTTAAATGATCACTTATTTTATGCAATATTTACTTTAAAATTAAAATGCAGTGACTGTGTTTTCTGCACTGCTGCTCATTGATTGTACTTCAAAAGTACTAAAATAATTTTAAATAGAATCATCGGGGAACCTGAAACTTTACTTGGAATTGCAATCATTAGCCAATATTTCACACAATATTTACTCAAAAATCACAAAAAATTGAAAACAATGTTTTATTATTCAGTGACTAGATCAGTTTTGGAAATAACAGAAGGTGAAAGTCTTAATTCTGTTAAGCGGACCCAGTTTCCGAACAATGTTGATAATCTGATAATGGCCAAGTATAGTCAGAATAATCTCCAGTGCAATATATCGGTCTATCACTATTTCATAGAGAATGTAAACCGAGCCTTGCTAACATGTTCTTTCTCTCTTGCAGGAAACATGCCCTGAACTGCCACAGAATGAAGCCGGCTCTCTTCAGTGTTTTATGCGAGATCAAAGAAAAAACTGGTAAGTTGTTCGTATACTCTGCCAACGCAGAACTGCGGCTCAACTCGCACCTGCTCATTTTCAGTTGATCTTTTGTCATTACTCTGTATTGATTCTGGATTGGCCATATGAGGATACAGGTGTTTAATAATCATCAGAGTGAATGTAGTGTGTCCCAGTGCCCGTTTTTGGTGTCAGTAGCATTCCTCTGGGGTTTCCATTGGTCCTAGTGTATTGGCCACTGCAATCATTAAGTGTCATGGCAATAGATGCTGTTTATATTGAGTGAAATCTCTCGACTATATTTCAAAGCTTTCACGTAGCATCAAGTGCACATTCTTTAGTCTCACTGTTGTTGTAAACATTACATTTCTCATTGTGAACCCCTTCCACGGAACATATCCCAATCCAAATGGGAAACAGCTCTCACATTTTAACTCAAAGATCCACAGTGGTCAGTTTTTTGGCAGATCTACTGCTTTCTCCCCTCAAACGAGATGCTGACAAATGATTAAATATTTATGGAGGTGTTGGCATTGTCTTTGTGCCATGGTTTCTCTTGTTTCTTTCCTGTCATATCCTGCTGCTTGAATCCATCTCAGGTTCTGTAACAAGCATGCTCAGGTGGAATTACAGAGCAAAAATGATGTGCAGCGGTCTGTTTGTGGCAATCTGTCAATAACCCAGTCTTACTTCGTATAATTGGATGCAAGTAAAGGGTAGGCTAGAAGAATGGGTATCGGGGGCTGTCCCTGTTGCCAAGGCAACCTGCTGTCTTATTTACCTAATGTCATTCACTTTGATTTTCACATTTAGCCTGCCAGTGGAGAGAGGGCCGGGGAGAAATGCAGCACTAAATGGAAGGTGTTGTTGGTAGTGCAGACAGGCGAAGTTAATGGTCAGAATTTTTCCATACATCACTACGTTATCTCTGAACTCAAACTGGAATCAGTGTTTTTCCCTGAAGACTTAAGCGTAAAGACCAGATTTACTAAATAACAGCACCGAGGCTATTACCATCTGATCTGGATCGTGATTTTTTTTTATTTTTTTTTTACTGTTAAGGCCTGTTCATACGACTTGCTAATCTAAACAACGTTGTAGAGTTTTCTGCATAGATATTTAACTGCAGCGTATCAGCGCTACTGAATCTACAGTGCCATGGCGATAGAAATTATATTTTATTCAAGCTGTTAGTTTGCAGTCTGAATTGAATGAGATGAGAGGAAAAAGACAAAAAAAAATGCAGAAATGGTAAATAGACAACATTTCGACAAACATACAGCTTTACCACTGTAGTCCGATACGGTCAAAGATTCAGGCCATGTCCAGACTAAAAGGTTTCAATTTGAAAATGCATTAATTTTGCACATCTCATCCACATTAAAATGCCATTTTGAAAACGCTCTCCATTACCGGGAACTAAAATTGAGAATTGTGCTCGCGGCCATAGTTACAGAAGTATATACTGTTACGTATTATAAACGCCATGTCCACACTCAAATATTTTCATTTGAAAGTGCATTCATTTTGCTATGTTAATGCCTCTCATCCACACTAAAAAGATTTTTTCTCCACCAAAAATCTGGTGTTTCAAACTCTCTCTCTCTTTACCACATACTTTGGAAAGCAATGACGTTTCAGTTTCCTAAAGAAAACTGACTAGTGTAGATTTGGCCATAGTCAAGCGTAGTTGGTTTGAATGAATCCAACAAATTACTAACAAAAATTGAATCCGTCAGTTACAGAGTAGTTTTATATACTGATATAGTGATTACATGACAAATTCACATATGAGTTTTGTTGTAATAAATGGTTTTTATTAAAAAAGAAATACAAGTCTGCCGCAATTTTCAAAAAACTGAATTTTGTATTAAACAATGTGACACGGGTGTACAAAAATATTTTCAAACAATGTTTTTACACCAAAATTGTTCATACCAAGTGTGATGCTAAATTTTCATCGGGTAAGGTAGTTTTTTTTCAGCATTTGAACATCAACAAAAATCTGCCTAGCTTCCATATAACAATTTTTAAAAATTATTGCGCGATCAGTGTTGGGTAAGTTACTCAAAAAAGTGACACCTTGCCTAAATCAGTCCCGTCCATTCAACCGATGCGCAGCAATGACCTGAGTATGTTTACACTGGAAGCGTCAAAGCGAATGTTTTATACAGTTTATTTGACTTGTTGGCAGTAGTGCCAGCCCGTTGCAGCACAGTATGCTTTCAGTGTAGACCACTTCATTGATTATAATGGGAGCGATTCTAAAAGCAATTAATCTGATTACAAGCTTTTGAAATGTGTTTTGTACTTAAAAGTATTTGGATTACGGTAAATACTTAGTAATTACTTAATACTTAAAATACTTAATTAGATTACTCCCAACACTGAGTGCAGTATTTTGGACGATGTTTGTAGGATTTTGTAGAGATGCATTGTTTTGGTTTCAGAACTTGACATTGTGAAAATTTGGACTTGGTCTGATCATGCCTTTTGCGCTTATTGGAGTTGAATGGTGGATGGTGTCTGCAGCACCGTCAACCCCTCATTCCAGATGCATATACCTGCACTGCCTCTCTCCTACAACTCCAAGACTCCCCGCCACTTTTATCCCCTGCCTCTGGAATGTGAATTTAAGAAGACAGCCTCCTCTACTGCACATGAGTGTAGTCCTGATCAGTAGTCTTTACATCTTTCTTCCACAGTCACTGTCTGTCTGCCTCTTTGTCTCTCTCTCTCTCTCTCTCTCTCTCACATACTCCGAACAGCAGGGATAAAAGCGAGCTGGAGCTAGGCCTTTCCCTGTTACTGTGGTCTTGTCCTCTCCTCCTCCTCCCTCCTGATGCCTTTCTTCCATTCTTGAAAGAGAAGTCTTGCTCTGAACTCAGGGCTTTGATATGGTAATGGCGGAGGAGGGGAGGGTTAGGGGAGAGTGGGGGAGGGGCATTGAATTCCTCAGAGTGCTGCAGTTTGGAAGATTGTTTTTATTGTTAAGGAAATGTTCTGCTCAAATGCAAGTCATACTAACACACCCCCCCCCGCCTTTGCCCATCTGTTTAACATAAACATCATGTGTGTGAAATGGAAGATTTGTTAATTAATCTCCTTAGAAACAAATTAAGAGAGAGAGATGGGATTTTCTCAGCCAATGGTCTCTTCGAACTTGGCCCTACCCCATGAATTAAAATGGTCGCAGCAAGTTGATTCTCACCCCTTCAGCACCGACTTTTGTCAGGCTGCCTGGCTCATCGCTGAGGTCACACGCTATTGTAGTTTGTTCTTACAGATTTTAGTTATGTAAATGAATCACAGACAATATGATGATGATGGGTAGTTGACAAATAACTTTTAACTTAACATTCATCAAGGTTTTAGCTTAAAGATATGTATATATATATGTGTATATATATGTATATGTTAGGAAAGTGGAGATTTTAGGCACTGTAAATAGTAATTATTTCTTTTGAGCGCAGTTAGACTAATAAAGTAGTTGGTTATAGCAAAATATACCTGGGCAGGATGAACGGGACCCAAAATAAATGGAAATTGATAGTTAATTATTTACATGTGCTGTTAAGCTGTCATTTTACTAAAATTTTGACCCGCAGAATGTTGCGATTTGACCATTTACAAACTTTAGATGGCATTTGTATAACTTTTAAATTTTTTTGTCATGTCAGATACCCCTATGCACTTTTCATGTACTCCTTTTTACATTCACCTTTGCACTGCACATGGTCCAGAAATTTACAACCCTGTTCAGTGAAAAAAATCCATCTTGAATTCTGAGCCAGTACTTTCTTTTCCTTTCTTTTTTCAGTTTTACCTTCTTCCTTTTTTGATTCCAAAGTTTTTTTTAGCTGAATCTCTTGGCTCTTATATTACTGTTAACTCCTTTTGATAATACATATTTATGATGGAGCCATCTGATGTTTGTTGAGTACCTACCAGAAGAGCTGCCCTGTTTAACATTTACTATTATTGTATTTCTTTCAATCTCAGAAGCAAATACAGTAAATGATTTTGGCAGGACTAAAAAGCTGACTTTAAACTTCACAATGTATGAATGAAATATGAATTATACATTTAAGTGTGAACTTGATTCCAGATGGTTTTATGTTTTTAAATATATCGAAATACTTTCCAGTATTTTGTTGAACAGGCTTTGTAAAGTTACAAATGTCCAATTTGGCACGGGTATTATGATATAATTTACTACTAGTGTCCTGGACTAGGTTTCCAGTATATTGCCCGTTTTCAGGAATAATCACTTCTAGACTCTTATAGTACTTTTGTAATTTCTTATTACCATATATTAAAATTTATTTTTTTAAAAGCTTTGAAGATCCACCTGGCCACTTTTCAGACATTTTATTTTATGCCCTATTAAAGTAGTATGGTAGTTAGTGGTGTTTTTACACATGATGCATGATTTTGAAATGTTTAGTTTAAGGTTGATCATCTCAACCTCTTAAATTAAGGAAATATTTCAGTTTAGATGTTTATTGTAGTTCTGTAACAATAATTTTCTTGTGTTTTACTGAAATTTCAAATTGGGCTTAAATCCATATTTAAAACCTACCTGGTTAGGCTAGGCCTACACAGCACAAGTTTCATGGTCTAGTTGGTCAAAGACCTAATTATGGTGTTTTATTATCAATAATAATAATAATAATAATAATAATAATTTGAACCCTCCTGTAAAATTGTATGACCTGACCTTTTTTTTACAAGGCAGAGCATGCAGGCTCTTCGAGAAAATAGCCAACAGAGTGCAAGACTTTTTACAACTTTAAATAAAATGCAGTAGAGAGAAACTCTACTAAGACCAAATGTATGTGCTCACAGAGGCTAATACATTCAACCTGGCCAAAAAAAAGAAATAGCAAAAATTAAAAAAACAATTCACATACATCGAGAAGTCAAATTTATAAATCTGACCTCCTGGACATCATAATTTCGCAGAGGCCATGTTTCATTCAGCATTTCTTGTGTGATGCCCTGTCACTCAATCTGTTTTTCTCTCCTCTGTTCCAGAACTGAGAAAGATAGAGTGTGAAGGGAGGGAGAGAGAGAGAGAGAGAGAGAGAGAGAGAGAGAGAGAGAGAGAGAGAGAGAGAGAGAGAGAGAGAGAGAGAGAGAGAGAGAGAGAGCGCGCGATAGAGAGAGATTGATGAGGCAGTAAGAGCAGCAGTAATTACTCTGTGTCCATTCCCCATGCTGGATTGGCAGATGGCTAATATCACACAGACCCCTGTCCCTGACTGGCACCCCCTTCCCTCATCGCATGGTACAGAATTGGGGGGGGGGTTGCGTGTGTCACCCCGAACACTCGGCTTCATCCTAATGCTGTGTGGGCTGAACGTCTTGCCTCCCATTATGTTATTTCTTTAGAAATTGAGCCCTTTTAATCTCAGGACTGGATGACCAAAATTGGATGACACAATTTTGAATGCAAGGAAACGTTTAAAAAGCATACAGGCCTTTTGAATTGATTAGCTAAGTACTTCCTCTGCTCTTAATGTTGCAATGAAGTGCTTAGACAAGCACTGTTCTATTTGGTATTTTGACTGGAAGGGTATATGTCGAACGGCTAGTCGCTTTTAAAAAAATAGCCAATAGGCTTTCATTTATCACACACACACACACACACCTTTCTACCATGCTGTTTGTGTCGGAGCAAGTTACTGTGAATACTGAGAACCGATCTGAATAACAGCACACTTTTCCACAGACTTCAGAAATGGACGATGATTTAACTGACAACATTAATACATAACCAGCCCACAAACGCACGCAGCACATCGATGTCTTTGATTACGATGTGGCTGGAGTTGTTAATGAATGAGAGAAAATTGAGTAAAAAATCACAGTACACTAAATAAACTCATCAATAAAGAAACATCCCTTTTTCAGGACACTGTATTTTAAATATAATTTTGTAAAAATCCAAATAACTTCACAGATCTTTGTTTTAAAGAGTTTAAACAATGTTTTCCATGTTTGATCAATGAACCATAAACAATTAATGAACATGTACCAGTGTATCGGCCGTTAAGACACTAACAGCTTACAGACGGTAGGCAATTAAGGTCACAGTTAGAAAAACTTAGGACACTAAAGAGACCTTTCTACTGACTCTGAAAAACACCAAAAGAAAGATGCCCAGGGTCCCAGCTCATCTGCGTGAACATGCCTTAGGCATGCTGCATGGAGGCATGAGGACTGCAGATGTATCCAGGGCAATAAATTGCAATGTCCGTACTGTGAGACGCCTAAGACAGCGCTATAGTGAGACAGGAAGGACAGCTAATCGTCCTCGCAGTGGCAGACCACGTGTAACGCCTGCACAGGATCGGTACATCTGAATATCACACATGAGGGACAGATACAGGATGGCAAGAACAACTGCCCGATTTATACCAGGAATGCACAATCCCTCTATCAGTGCTCAGACTGCCCGCAATGGGCTGAGAGAGGCTGGACTGAGGGCTTTTAGGCCTGTTGCAAGGCAGGTCTTACCAGACTTCACCGGCAACAATGTCGCCTATGGACACAAACCCACCTTCGCTGGACCAGACAGGACTGGCAAAAAGTATTCTTCACTGCTGTGTCACGGTTTTGTCTCAGCAGGGGGTGATGGTCGGACTCGCATTTATCGTCAAAGTGATGAGCAGGATCGATTTGGGAGGTGGAGAGTCCGTCTGGGGCGGTGTGTCACAGCATCATTGGACTGAGCTTGTCACTGCTGGCAATCTCATGTGATACCCGTCCTGCAGGCTCATCCTGACATGATCCTCCAGCATGACTGCAATCGCAGCAGCCATACTGCTCGTTCTGTGCATGATTTCCTGCTAGACAGGAAGTCAGTGTTCTGCCATGGCCAGTGACGAGCCCGGATTTCAATCCAATTGAGCACGTCTGGGACCTATTGGATCAGAGGGTGAGGGCTAGGGCCATTCCCCCAGAAATGTCTGGGAACTTTCAAGTGTCTTGGAGCAAGAATGGGGTAACATCTCACAACAAGAACTGACAAATCTGGTGCAGTCCATGTGGAGGAGATGCACTGCAATACTTAATGCAGCTGGAGGCCACATCAGATACTGACTGTTACTTTTGATTTTAACCCCCCCTTTGTTCAGGGACACATTCCATTTCTGTTAGCCACATGTCTGTGAAACTTGTTCTTTTTATGTTCATACAAATATTTACATGTTAAGTTTGCTGAAAATAAAAGCAGTTGAATGTGAGAGTACGTTTCTTTTTTGTTGAGTTTAGAAAGAATAAAGAACACTTACTTGTACTCTACATTTTCAAAAAATTATCCCTTGTTTTATTGTGCACGATTTATCAGTGTTCGATATTCGAAAGAAAAATATCTGTAATATTTTAATCAAAATGTAACATGTCAAAACTTTGCTGACAACTACTTTTTTGACGACTTCGCCAAGGCCACAACGGTGGAGAAAAAGTATATAACCAACAATATCTTCATCTTGACATGTTCTACCCTTTACTGAAATCCCGGTAGAAGCCTAAACTATTTCAATATAAATGTTCTGTTTCACCTGTAAATAGCTGATATGTCATTAAATGCATTGCAAAAGCTGTGGTTGTTGTCTTGAGCACAAAATAAAATGGTCCAACAGCCCTCTATGTAGTGAGTAAATCAAAAAAATATGTATTTTATTATCCACTGTCTAGTAAATATTCAGATTTTACTCTGCAGAGTTGTGTAGTGATGAAGAAGAACGTGAGCGCCCCAATCCTTTTACTGAATAAGAAGTTGGATTAAGCCTCGTCTTTTAAAGCATGTTGTGTTAGGTGAGCGCGCGCGCTGAAGGAAATGTACCTTATTTGGCTGCGGTGGGTCTGGATCTGTTGCGATCGCGCTGTCACCATCACTTTAGTTCAGCAGCGAAATATCATTGACATTGCATTTAACAGCATCAACTCTGACTTTGGTCAAACTTTCCCCAGACTGTTTTCTCAACATTGTCCATTTTAAAGCATGTCTATAGACCAGCAACATGCCTGTTGGACATCTGTTAGAAGGTAAAAGTGTTGCAAAACTCGAGAGCTTGTAGTTTTGATTTTGAGAAAGTCATATACGTTATACAAGTAAGTTGTTTTTTGCTTTTGTTTTGTGTATTTTGTATCCAGAGACTAGACCCAGGCAACTAATTTTCATTTCATGTCTCATATATTCATACAATATATTATATATGATGCCCCATTCCTGGTTTTCTTAATATCTCTTTTAGTTTTCAGTTGCATTATGCTATATGTTAGAAGTCTGGTGAGTAAAAACAAAAATGTACTAGCCAATCGCGATTCTTTCTCCATAGAGGTTTATCTGAGCAAAAGTTATTTTACAGAAGTTATGTCCACATCTCAATATTCAAAGTTGACCTGTTCTTATTTTTACACATGAGTGGAGTTACTAGTTGTTCAGTTTGCTATGTGGATTTTATGAAAATGCAGTTGTCATTACTACAACTCCCCTAACACTGTGTGTACACAGTAGGATTAAGCACTCCGAAGAGAAGTGACAACCGTAATTGGCTGTGGTGTGTCAAAATCATAAATCATGGAAAATTAGTATATCATGGAGATGTCTCTCATTGTCCTAGTCTTGGGACTAGTTTTTGAAAGAATCTTGTGTCTCTTTAATTAAAGATATGTAAATGTGGCCTCAGCTGGATTACATTAGCTGGCGTGGCTTTGGTGGGCTGGTAGAGAGTCAGTGCCCAACACCTAATCCAGACTAATTAAGTATTAATTACAATTGATGGGAGCCTTCCATCCCTGTGTGGAAGTCTTCACTGCAGTCTGTGACTAATCTAGAGCACTGGAGAGGGGATTTGAGCAGGAGTGATCTGTCGGGCCTCTTCGTTTGCTTTGAGCTCCTCTCATTTTAAGGTTCTCGAGGGAGGGAGTCTTGAGGCCTGCCATTTGGATTTGATTAATTAGCATTTTGTTGATCTAGAATAATCTGTCTCATGTAAAGGTGTCTATTAGAGATGCACCGATTGTGAAATTCTGGGCCGATACCGATGTTTAAAATAACAATTTGGCCGATTGCCGATACATTTTTTTTTTCTTCTTTTTTTTTTTGGCCTGTTATTTAATCCCCTTTTGTGCCAGTGAAACAAAGAAATTTTCATTATTAAAAAGAAATGAGCTGTTTTTAAGTCTGTCAGACCTGCATCACACTATCTTTGAATGAGCACAAATTCAATCATACAAATATATGAAACAACGTATAATATAACCTTTCAAATAACAAAGATTATTTTTGTGAAAAATTACTTTTTTCAAGAGCCTTTTTAGCGTGCTATACAGCAGAATTTTTCACTAAATCACAGACCAGACAGTAAAATACACCACCAACCTTTTCTTTCACTTATTTGAAAACAAACCACACGTGTGCACGGCATCCGTTGCCCTCTTACGTCATGAGTCGTGTCTAGCAAGTGGTGCATCCCTAGGGTCTATACAAACTCGCTCTGCAGTGTAGGTTTAGATGGATACATGTCTTTATAATGGAAGTATTTAAAAAATTGTGATTACTATAAGGCACTTACAGTGGAAGTGATTGGGTCCAGTCCATAAACGTTAAAATACACATTACCACAAGATTTAAAGAATATAAATGTAAACATGATTTACTGTCAAAATCAGTGTTTGGCGGTGTTATGTCATCAGAACAGCAAAGTTTTATTTTTGGACTTAACTTTATAGATAAAATGTTAGTAAGTGATTTTATCACTCTAAAATCATGTTAACAAGTCTAATGTTTATTGGCTGTGGCTATACCTTAGAAACAGATTCACTTCCATTGTAAATGCCTTATTTGCCTAATACATTTAAATAAACAAAGAACACATTTTTTTTCAATTGCTGAACAAACAAATGCTGTCAATTAAGCTTAACTTGTATTGAACCCAGAACATTCCTTTTAACTTTGGAACGTAACTCATACTGCACCGTTTGTGCTATGGATATGAATGATAACTACAATTGTGTGATATGTGTTAAACTTTTCTTAGTGATCTGACTTATGACACACATGCACATTATAATTTCTCGTCAAAATAAAGTTCTTTAATACACCATTTAAATGATCATAGGTATATGAGAAACTCTTAATATTTAATCTTTAAGAAAAGATCACAATCAAATAAGCCTTCAAAAATAGTGGGCCACATTGAGGCTGATCAGGTGCAGAACAAGTAATAGAACTGAACAGCGTTCTCTGTAAGTGCTAAGTGTGATTTAAAATTCATATTTCTTTTTAGTTTTTTCTGACTGTAAAGAACAAAGATTTTGAAAGACGTATCATTCAATGAATGTTGGGTGCATAGATTTCATCTTAATGGACGTTTTTCAACAAAACAATCTGAATTTCCAGGTATTCCAGTACTTTTCTAAAAGCTAAATTCAAGCACTTTAAGGACTTCAAGGACCTTGTGTGAACCTTGTAAAATGTGTCAAATAAAGCAATAAAGAGATTAATATGTTTGACGGGTCAATTCATTTATGACCAAATGGACTGCAAAAAATGTTGCAAATTTCGAAAACTCCTTTCGAGAGTTTTGCCTCTATGGTTCGTTATTTTATTTTTATTGGCATGTTTCGTTGCATCCCTAGTGGTGATTTCCCTTTCATCTCTTCTCTCTTGTCTTGTTTTTATTCTTCCATAAATAAAAAGACCAGAAATTACTTGTATATTATGATTGAATGAAGAACAGAAGGTGCTGTTAAATCTTATAGACTCGGCTCTGTTAATGTGGCAGAGCTTTAGCTGTTAGTTTACTTTGAGAGAGTGAAACTTGAAACACCATTCTGTTCACCTGTACACACCTGATACGACACAGTGGACTCTCTCTCTCCTATCTTTCTGCCTGAGCTGCAGTGGGCTAAGGTTAGTTTACACTCCCCCTCAGTGCAACCAGCCGCCACTCTCCCTGGCCCTGTTTGCCTCTGTCATATTTTCTCGTTCACTCGTTATAAATGGGAGCCTCTACTCTGATCTATTGCTTAATTGCCACCTAATTTGCATAACAGTGCAAATTAACGACCTCTCAAATGAGTGTTCATTTTTCACAAGGTCTTTAGGAGCTCCTTAAGAGGCGGTGCTAATTAGCACTGGAGGCAGCTGTGCTGATGAGACGGAGAGCCAGAGAGCGCATGCGAGAAGGGGGCGTGTCCTAGGACGTATTGCCACGGCAACAGCCATCTTCCTCCCAGGGTGAAGTCATCTGTGCAGCCTTCTTTTGTCCTTCCCTGGTCCTCCGTTTCACATGACCGCACCAAGTGTGTAGAGAGAGGCTGGTGTGTGTGTTCTCACCTGTGTGATCATGTTTGACCAGTCACAACGTGTCAAGTGAAACCTGTTGTATGGGCACCCGGGTCTATGAAATGCTAGTTGAGTTAATTAAGAGCTAATAAATGACACGTTTGGATCTGACAGTGTTTGCCTAAGGTGGGAGTGCTATTTACACCCTAATCTGATCCTCCTCTGTTGACACTGACCAATGACCACTCCTTACAGGGAGTGGAAGGAACAGTGTACTTTATGTGAGTGCTAATTTTATTGGGAACGCCACCAGGTGTATGCCACAGGGGTTCCAGTAAATAGGCCCAGCAGATGCTGCTTAACCTGAGCTGCTTACAACAGGAACTGACCAGTGGATTTTGCAGGTTTATACCACCCTGGCACTCACTCAAGATGAGTGCAGGGTTGGTTTCTCTTGAGAAAGGAGATGCAAACACTGTCACTTTAATGCTTTATCTGCAGTGCCATCACTTTCTTTTTGCCGTCTCTCATATCAGAGCTCTGGATTCCTCTTCCTCATTTTGTGAAATTTTAATTAGTTAAGTGATTGTCAAGCAATTGTCACTGAACCATAAAATCCCTGTTACATACCAGTAGTCCTAGCTGTCGGTAAGCCTGTTGTTTCACTTGTTTATTCAGCCCTGATTCTGTTTCTAAACTTAGCACTCATCTCTTGCTCTGTTTCTTTAACTTTCATGAACTTTGAGCTTTTCAAACACACCTGGAGATCTTTTGAAGAACTCTATGCATTGAGTTGTGTTAGAAATGGATCTGCAGTCGGAAATTACGAACCACATTTGCTTCCGAGATCGCTTAGGAAATTTACATTTCACCGCCAAACAGACTTTATATTTCAAATTTACCATAATGGCAGTTTTTGTTTTGAAGATAAATTCTCCTTATTTAAATCCCACTTAGCTATCAGGTTAGCATGTTTGTTTGCGTCCATGTGGGCGTGCTTTTCAGTGCACATGAATCCCCCCCCCGTCACATTCGCCTTCCTCCTTTTTGATTTATTGGCCGATGCGGTCAGAGCTTTGTCATTTCCTAAGTGATCTCAGAAGCAGAACCACCATGATCATCTTCAACTCTTCCTCTCACCCTCCTTTTCCATCCCCATTCTCTCCATTTCTATCTCCCTGCCACCTCTATTTCTTCATCTCTTGCTCGTTCGTTCTTGTTTTGTCTCCTCTCCTCCTCGCTATTTTATCTCCTCCTGTGACTCGCTTTTGGTTTTCCCCCCACAATTCTCCTTTCCTTCCCTTCTCTTCCCCCCTTTCTGCTCCCTTGCTCGCTCCCAGTGAAAGGCTGAGAATACCCAAGGGAGCTGATGCAATTAAAATGCTAATCCTGTCTGTCTACAGAGAGAGGTGGTGGTGGTGGTAGGGGGGGGGCTGACAGCATGAGGGATTGCGGCTCACATGGAGAACTCGACTGAAATGGAGAACAGAGGATGGGGGAGGTGGCTGGGGGCACAGAGAAAGAGAGAGGAGGCGGGATATGGCGGGAGAGCGGCCGAAGTGAAGGGGGGGGGGGGTGTTGTTGGAGAGAGAATGCGTTAAGAGGTACAGAGAAAGACAGACGAGGCCCGAGCAGAGGCAGTGAACACAGGCGTGATGGACTGTTTCTTTGGTAATGCATTGAAAATGGCAGCATTAATACACTGCTACCAGCAGCGAACACAAAACCTTTGTCTGCGCTTAACACATCACCTGTGCCGTACCTGAACAGCAAGGCTGCAACGGCCACCTACAATGCAGAAATGCAAGTGATTATGTATGCAGTCGAAACCAGCTGGGTACTCTGAATATTTCATAGGACGACTCTCCAGTGCTGTCTGCTAACACCATTGAGGCTTGACGTGCGTTGGGCGTTCTGTTGGCCTTTTCGCCAATCCTTCACAAATGAGGCTATTCCTCCCAGCAAACGGCTGTGTAATCCTCAAAGTAGGGGGCGTGTGTTTGCGTCGATCATTCATAAATTTAATGGAATGATATTAGTGCAACTTGGACAGATGCACCACATTAAAATGTACATTATCTCATTAGCATGGTGGTGTGTTTATATTAATGAAATGTGCTAATTGAAAGATTTAACAGGCTGGCTTTATTAATCTTCTTAAAGGCACGAAAACATTTAGATGCGACAAACAAGTTCTGCTCTTGGCTTTTTGCCTAATCTGGTCAGTGTTCAGAATATAGCTACAACAGCTCACTGCAAAGCTATTATAAAATGTGTTCAGCCGTAACTAAATTGGCACTTTATTTATGGATACATTATAATGGGTTTCATTATCAAGACCTCAATAAATTGTAATATAAAGGGGTATTAGTAAATTGAAGGGGTCTATATCCTCTAATGCTGAATGTTATGGTTTATTTGTGTAATCATCAGTAATCACAGTTTAATTGAAATAATTATGGTAAACAAAAGGCTGAATGCTTAAGGGATTCGGCTGGAGGCAGGACGCTTAATGGATATTGTGGGTGATACTCTTTGGGGAGGTGGTAAATTTCACTCTATTGATTGTGGGGCTGTGGTCATAAAAACAACGACCCTCCCCTCACCCATCACACTAAACTATGCACACTTCTGCCTGGTCAACTCAAGAAACAGTCTGTGACACAGTCTGGTGTAGCCAGGAACTCGTTTGAGCACCGATCCACTCGCTTCAGCTAAAATATATTCTAAATATACACAGGTACACAGGCGTGAAGTCTTGTCATGTGCAGTGCAAGTCTGGGACTCGTTCATACTTGATCTGATCTCCTGCGTTACTGTGACTAACAAGCCTCAGTAGTCAAGTGGGCGATATAGCTACTTTCAAAGGACAGTAATCCGGATGTGATGTTTTTCAGGTAGCTTGCTAGAAAGATCCCGAAAATGAATCTAAGCTTTAAGCAGCATCCTTAAGAAGATTCACTTAAAGCTGTTGCTCCACAGTGACAGTAAGACCTGAAAGAGAAAACTGACCATAGAAGACAGTTTACTCTAATGCCTACTATAGTTCAACTTGTGGCAATGAATATGAATTGCGTCCAAAAACGCTGAGAACGCAACGACAAGTGAAATAAAGTTTCAGTTGTTAGAACCTTAAGCATTCACATTCTAGTGTCACTAAACCGAATTGCAAAAATAATGTTTCTCGAACACTCCCCCATCTTCTATCGGTCAATCAAACAAAGAGTTCTGTTTTGGTAGTGGTGCAATGTTTAAATTTTTGGAGGGGAAATTGGCCTTCAACAAATTTTAAACAATTGTCAATTAATAACATAACTACTAATGTATTGATCTATGACAAAAAGATTATGGAACTTCAGGGCGGCAACAAGACACATCTACAGAGCTACAAGAAAACAACATTTAAACGTCATTTTAATTAAAGGTACAAGATAATGTACAACATTATTCACACTTTTTCTGAACACGGAAGTGTTTCACAATTTATAACGGAAGTTTTTGTTTCCCTGTCTCTAGTGTTTTCTTTCGCATCGTCGTATGTTCTTAGCGGATAATGTGATGTTTAGTGTATTCAATTTGTAAGACATCATCAAAAGCATGTGTCTCCACTGTGCCCTTGCTTCAGAAATTCACGTAGAAAAAATTTTGACAGTTCTCACAAGTCAAAATTTAGGGAGTGGGTGGATGATGTGAACTGTTAACTGAGCCGAGTTACGTTGCTGATATTAACTATTTAGTTAAGTTGTTATGACAGCCAATAACTGCACAAGTTGAGCCTGAACTCAGTTTTACTCCAGCTAACAATTAAAATGGTTGTTCTCCATCTGAAATTTGCTTGTATTGGTAGTTTTTATATAGCTTCTTTTTAGACCGGAACTAGAAAACTGTCTAGCGGCAAATACAATCTAAATGACGGCACCCAGCTGTTGGTCAGGAAAAATATAGATAGAATAAATTACACCAGAATAAAAAAAAAGTTTTTAATAGAAATGTCAATTCATTTTCAATTTAACTTGTTTATAAATTAACTAGGAACAGGGGCTGCAAATGAGCTATTATTATCATTTAATATTACTATTAAATGAGCTGTTCTTTAAAGTCTGACAAATAACTAATAAACAAGTATTGTCTTCTCATCTCATGTGTTTTTGCCCAAACTAAAGATGTAGGTATGTGTTACCAACAAAAATACTTCTATCACAGCAATACAATGCATTGAATTAGATTTAATGTTCTTGAGAAGAAGTGTTATTCCTTTTTGTTTGAGTTTTGCTGCTGAAAAAGAGTTAAAGAGATGGAGGGAGGGATGGTGTATCAGGGTCATTAGTTCAGGCGGCTGGGTCTGCTGCATTCCTGAGTTTTGAGAGGGGGAGAAACGAAAGCTGGAATGCGACTCGGAGGGAGGACCTGAGTGGAGGGACCCTGAAGGGGCAAGAGAGAACAAGAAAAAAAAGAGCGCTTGCCAAAGGAAAGAAAATGTTTTCAAAAAGAGAGCGAGGGAAAGAGTGAAGAGTTGGAAATAAAGTTTGCACTGTTATTGGGGGAGGGTAAGAGCTGAAGTCATTAAATGTGTTATCAGTTAAAGGGAGGATGGGAAAGAGAGCTTTGATTTCTGGTGAGATGGTACCGTCAGAAATTCTACATTTAGATGTAACGCCCATCATTTACCAGCAGAATGGCCTTTTATTTGCACTATTTGTGTTGTAGAGCTTCTGACTCTTTCAAATCACAAACTGGATGAACAAGTGCGCTACATTGGCTGCCAATCGCTGCGCTTGCGTAGGAATGTTGTAGATCTGCTCTTTTTGTCGACACTGCCATTGTCTAGAGCAGAAGTGTTTGACTTTAACAAACCCAGATATCCCCCACCTAGACCTTTAGCAACCCTAGTAACCCATACGATCTGAAAAACAAAACCTAGAATTTTTGCAACATTAAACATTGCATTAACATTGTTCTGTATATACTACGTTATATAAAGCTTAACAGATCATTGGTTCAAGCATAGTTCACCAAAAAATGACAATTGGTAATCATTTAGTAACCCCCATTTTGTTCTAAACCTGTATGACTTTCTTCTTTTGAACATATTGAAGATGTAAGGCAGTATATAAGTCTCAGTCACTATTCACACTTTCATTGCAGATTTTTTCCATGCACTGAAAGTGAATGACACCTGTCATTTAGGCATTGCTAATCGCCTTATCGCATTAAATCATCAACCCTTCTGCAGAATGTCATTGAATGTTTTTGCTTTATTGATTTTGCTTTTAGATATTTAATTCATTTAATTGAAACATGAAAAACATAAGACATTTCTAAATTCATATTGCACTTTAAACTAAATGAAAAAAAGCTATAAAATAACGAAGTTTCAAGGTGAACGTGTCTTGTATTACTTTATGATTTAATCACTTTCATCTTTGTTTATTTTAAACTAAACTCACAGCACCTCCTGAGATGATCGGAGATAATTTGCTGCATTCTCATAGATTACATTATTCTTGGAAACAGTTTTCAGATGAATGAAACACAACAAAAGTGCTTGTTACACTGCCTGGCCGTCCGTCTGCATATGTATAAGAGCATAGATGGAGTGCTTGTATAAGTGTGTGAGCAATGGGCCTGTGGCATGAATCTGACAGAGGTCTTGCTTTAATTCAGTGCCGGAGAGGTGTGTACTTATGGCCGCTTGTGCTTATAGTGACAGCACATGGTCTCCTATTATTGGCCCCGTGCCTCATGTTGCCACACACTGGCCTGCCACTGTGGTGCCATGCTGCTCTCTGCTGGCTAACAGAGGAATTGTATACTTAATGTAACAGGTTCCCCCAATAATGTCAAGCAAGTAAGAAGTTTATTTCTAACAGTGTCCTAACAAGACAAGTAATTTGTCTGTTTACAAAAGTGAAAATTATGTGCTGCATAATTGGGGCCAATCAGAATTGCTGCTGATGGGGCCATAGATAAATAAGATTGTCTGAGGTGATCAAAATAAAAAGTTAATTGAATAAAATTATTTTTTTTTCTGAGTATTCTGGCTTTTAATGAAAACATGTTCATTATAGCAGAGGTGTGTATTCAAGTGTTTTGTGTGAATTGCATTTTTTCTTTAATTTTGAAAAACTTACAAATATACAGTTACTGTTTATAGAACAAGATTTTGGACTGATATTTCACTGCAGGTGGGGCTATCCAGTGCAATGTTCAAATACAAAAAACAAATCGTTTGTCACATTTAGTGCAAAGAAAGAGACGTCTTTCATTGCTTATCAATTCGTGTGTATCCTGATTAGGACATAGCATAATATGAAGCTTACAAAACATCTCAATTTGAAATTCTCCATCTCTGTTTGGCCTGCTCTTGTCTTCTGCAGTGCTGAGCATCAGAGGTGTACAGGAAGAGGACCCCCCAGATCCTCAGATCATGCGTCTGGATAACATGCTACTGGCTGAGGGCGTGTCTGGACCTGAGAAGGGTGGCGGGTCTGCGGCAGCGGCCGCAGCTGCAGCTGCAGCTGGAGGATCGCCCAATGATGGCAGCATCGAACACTCCGACTACAGAGCCAAACTCTCACAGATTCGCCAGATCTACCACTCTGAACTAGAGAAATACGAACAGGTGAGAATCAAACACTGGACTTTATGAATCAGTCGCACTAATGATGCTTGGTAGTGTAGGAATAATGTAGACTTTTGGGAATTTCCTGTTTGTTTATTTGCTTATTTGTTTATTTGTAGTTATCTTCTAATCTATTTGATAACATAGGCTTGCAGTGAGTTCACCAATCATGTGATGAACCTGCTGAGGGAGCAGTCCCGTACGCGGCCCATCTCACCCAAAGAGATTGAGCGCATGGTGGCCATCATCCACCGCAAATTCAGTTCCATCCAGATGCAGCTCAAGCAGAGCACCTGTGAGGCTGTCATGATCCTGCGCTCCCGCTTCCTCGATGCCAGGTATGTGTCTATGTGTGTATGTTTTCTTTGGACAAAAACTACATGGTAAAGGTGGTTTATTCTGATGGGTTGTGCTGTTGCACTGGCCTAATTTTTTACACTAATTGTGTCCTCAGACGCAAGAGACGCAACTTCAATAAGCAAGCAACAGAGGTGCTGAATGAGTATTTCTACTCTCACCTCTCCAACCCTTACCCCAGTGAAGAAGCCAAGGAAGAGTTGGCCAAGAAGTGCGGGATCACTGTCTCTCAGGTAAGGCCACATGGCTTCAGTTGTAAAGAAGGGTGGAAATGGATCTTCAGAACTTATCTTCATTAGGTTTTTACAGGATTGCTATGTGTCATTGAAAACCTGGAATGTTGTAATTCAGTTTGCCTGGCATAAAAAGTGAGAAATTAGCTAAATGTCCTGAAATATAATAACTTTTCTTGCCCTTTTTTACTTATTTATTTTAAAACCAAGACTTAAGACTATCACTAACATAGTTTTTATAAATTGTAGAACTCCCAATAGTTATTTCAGAACAGTGCCAGTAAGCTATATACCAATGTGTAAATGACTTTCAAAGAATTTGATTCACTTTGATATGAGATCGGTGTTACCGATTAATCAATGCTGACAGTTGCATCATGGGGCTATTGGTTATAGGTAAAAACCTATGCTGATAGTTGCAGATAGATTTGTGGCTGACGCTGGAGGATTCTACCATTAGAACGGCTTGGTTTGACAATATAACAGCAGCCTCTAGAGGTGAAATAAAATCACTGATCTGTTACTGACACCTTGTGGGCATTTGCTGTTTCATTGACAATATTCATCTATTTTTATCCTCATTTCAATGCTTATTTAGTTCAAGTGATCTAAATTGAAGCATGCAAAGAAAAATGTGAGTAAATAGGAACGTGCCCCATCTGCACATACATCGTCTCAAACTTCATATATTGTGAATTATAAATATTAATCTGGTAATTAATATATATATATATATATATATATATATATATATATACACTACCGTTCAAAAGTTTGGGGTCACTTGTCTGAAATGTTTCTCATGATCTTAAAAATCTTTTGATCTGAAGGTGTATGCTTAAAAGTTTGAAATTAACTTTGTAGACAAAATATTATTCTGCCAAAACATATACATTTATTTAATTACAAATCTAAAATTTCCTAAAAAAAAAAAAAGTTTTTGAAATGGATGACTTGGATCAAAATATGAAGAAAAGAAGCCAATAAGTGCCCAACATAGATGGGAACTCCTTCAATACTGTTTAAAAAGCATCCCGGGGTGATTCCTCAAGAAGTTGGTTGAGAAAATGTCACGAGTACATGTCTGCAAAATCTAGGCAAAGGGTGACTACTTTGAAGATGCTAAAATATTACATAGTTTTGGATTTATTTTGGATTTTTTGGTCACAAAATAATTCCCATATTTCCATTTCTATTATTCCATAGTTTTGCTGACTACTATTATTCTAAAATGTGAAATAAATAAATAAATAAAGAATGGGTAAGTGACCCCAAACTTTTGAACGGTAGTGTGTGTATATATATATATATATATATATATATATTATATATATATATATATATATATATATATATATATATATATATATAATATATATATATATATATATATATATAATATATATATATATATATATATATATATATATATATATATATATATATATAATATAAATATATATATATATTATATATATATAAAATATATATATAATATATATATATATATATATATATATATATATATATAATATATATATATTTTTTTTTTTTATATATATATATTTTTTATATATATATAAAAACCCTTACATCTGGTGAATATAAATTCTATAGAATTCTTAGTGTGGTAAATACTTAAATATAAAGCATTGTAATGGGGCAAAGTGTCCTTCAATTCAACACAAGAGTTCCTAGTATGTTTCGTGCTTCTTTATTTTTTGACGTCCTGTGTTATGCTCTAAATCTTCCATTTTTGGTTGCAGAACAAACGGCATTTTGGGATTTTATTCATTTTGGACTTATGTCTTTGCTTGGTAAGGAAAGACTAGGATTTATTATTTAATTTTTTTAACAGTCAATACATTTATTTAAAAAAGAAAGCAGTTTTTATGCCTTTTCCACCATCTATATTGACACACTTGATTAGCCAACTGTTATTTACGCCATATGTACTATTTTAAATTGCAGAGGAAAGAAAGCAATGCAAATTGGAGAAATTTAATTGAGCTAAATAAATAAAAAATACAATTGTTGCATCAGTTTAAAGGCATAGTTCCACACAAAAATGAAAACTCTTGCAAACCAAGATGACTTTGAAAACAAAAAAGGGATGTTAAGCAGAATGACAGCCTTGGTCACCATTCACTTTCGTTGTATAGAAAAAAAGATGCAACATTCTACCTAAAATCTCCTTTAGTCTTCCACGAAGAAAGAGAGTCATATGGGTTTGGACCAAGATCAATGATGACAGAAGGCTCATTTTTGGGTGCATCATCCCTTTAGAATGAAACGCTATTGGCTGATTGCAATTGTTTTTTTACCACAGGTCTCGAATTGGTTTGGCAACAAGAGAATTCGGTACAAGAAGAACATTGGTAAGTTCCAGGAGGAAGCAAACCTGTACGCCGTTAAAACAGCAGTGGACGCTGCCAATGTGTCAGCACAGGCCAGCCAGGCAAACTCCCCAGCAACCCCTAACTCAGGTAAAGTTCACACCAGCTCCCCCATCATCTCTAGCAGATAGTAAACCCACACGAACCGTGCACTTATACCTACAAACACCCATAGTACAGCTTTTACACACTGTTTACCACATGCATTTGATTTGGCTATCTTCTTTATTCATCTCTATCACTTTCAGTTCTGTTATTTGTTCATCCATTCTCAGTTGTACTTGTCTGTCCATAAACCTAATATCTTTTTTTCTACATCTGCTAGTCAATCTGTTGAATTTGGTATTTGCATGATACACTTGCTGGCAACTGGTTGTGCTTTTAAGCCTACATAGTTTGTAGCTAAGCAACAGGTAAACATCAGCAAGGCCGTCATGGTGCAACTGTTCTGCTACGGCTGAGCAGTATATGATAGCATCAAGACGAGGAAGAACTTGTTTTTAAAGGGTGTTGTTTGGAACAATGCAAAACAAAGTTGGTTGTTTACGGTTGCCGAGCAACATCACAACTTGCTGCATTAATGTGCTCTTCAAGTGGAGTCGCAAATATTGTAATTACGAGTTCAGAGCACATAAACGATCAATCGAACTCGGAATTCTAGATGATACCAGAGCTGTCGATATGCTGTGTGTCTACAGGAAAGATGATGGAAAGCAATGATTTTGCAAAAATATTTCAGCATATGTATATTATTTAAATAATACGAATAACGAATGCCTAACTTCGAGCTTCCCAGGTCCACTTGAAGGCAGCATAAGTCCTGGTCCGTACTGATCCAAAGGATGTGGATAAGGAGAGCGTTTTTTAAATTCTCCATTTACAGTGGATGAAGACGTCGTTCTAGCGTGGATGAGAGTTGTAAATGTAGTGTAGACTTTGCCCAGTTAGGTGTGTGGTCACAGGTGTGCCGATGTCAGCTATTTTACAACCACTTTGTTACTCATCCAGTCCGATTTGAAAGTTTGAACAAATCCGTTTTATAACATTTTACTGTTTTGAGTTTTAGTTTTTATTTCAAGTTACAGTACATGAAATGTGAATGCAGCTTATTATTCATTTATGATTATAAGTGATCTATTGATTTGCGTCCATCAAGTTCCAAAGAAGAAAAACACACCAAGTAAATATTTAATTCACTGAATTTTAACACATGGTTGCTTAAGTATACCCCATTTTAGATGGTAAGATATAAAATGGTGCTACAGAGCACTGAGTGCCAGGACATCCAGGCACAAGAACAGTTTTTACCCTCAGGCTATTTTTCACATGAACAATTAAACTGCCTTGGGACTCCCCCATAGTGCAGTAATGTGAATACATATCTCATGCACATATGTAAATTCACATATTTAATTCAATAACTGTGTATATACCCCTACCTTGCACATACATTACCACTTGCACATGTATGTACGCCGTCCTGTTATTTGTATGTCCATTTATACTCTTACCTTGTGTCTCCCTGTAATGTTCTGTGTGCACTTGTTTCTCCTTTTACCAAAACAAATTCCTTTTGTATGTGAGAACACTTGGCAATAAAGCTCATTCTGATTCCAATAATTGAATTACAGGCTAAACAAATAGCTATATCTTATAGTATTAGACTATTACTGTGATTATTGAGCTAGATGTGATAAGATTTAACTTAAATCTCCCACCACTTGTTCCTGGCCATGTGAAAATTGACTTTCTTTCTGTTCTTGCATGTTTTTTTTTTTTCTTTTTAAGCTGTCCAAAACTTGATAACACATGACTAACGAAGCCTTTCTCAAACAGTGTGCTTTTTTCACCATTGGCTTTCCATGAATGGTTGATGCTATGTTGGTGTTTTGTTTGTTTGTTGTGTTATTTTCCATATTCACATCAGCTCATGTAACTGACACAATTACATTCACACACACTCGGTTAGTGTAGTAAAACCTCTATTTGCTATGGAAGCAGAATGGAAAAGGTAGGTGATTTAACTTGGTATTGTCATTTTTAACCATGATCCACCAACACAAACATATTTAAACCCCACCTCCACATATCCTGTTAAACATCCTGCGGACATCTTATCAACAATTGACATAGTTTTTTAAAGGAAGTTGGAGGAAGCTGTTGAATTTTAAGACTTAATGTAAAGGACCAGACTGCATTGTGACAGTGTGATTCAGGAATACATGTGATTCCTGATTCCCTTCTTTTCTGGGTGAATCGCACGAAAATATGTCCTGGTCACATTCACCCAAATCTCAAAAGAACATGTTTTGCATAAAGAAAATGAACTCAATGAAGAGTTGTTGTTTGTTTTTTTTCCTTGCATTGTGATATATTTTCAGGACAATTTAGTGCATTTCCCTCAAAAATGTACTGTAATGCATCCAGACATTTTACCTTTTTATTTTTGTAATTCCTATACTTCACAATGTTGATTAAAAGACTACTGCAATACAATGACTTTTTATTTAAAATAGCATTAAGGTAGAACAACAAATACTATCCAAATGTGTAAATATTTTACAGTTTAAATGTTAACACTATATTTTATATAACAGCTAATAGTGCATTCTGATAATTAGAATAATGTGGAAAATGTGCTTTAATTATTTTCATGAGAATTAAGCACATTTCCCCTCAAAATTCACATTTGTCAGGACATTTAAAAGTGTGTGTGTGTGTGTGTGTGTGTGTGTGTGATTCTCAATGGTGATGCTCATTAGATAAAAAAGTATGTTAATACAGAGACATTTCTTTAAAATCAAAGTATTACCATGATTTATAAATGCGTTACTTTTTTAATTTATTGTTATTATTAATGATAATGTGGGGAAAGCATGGTTAATTGTAATGAAAATAATGTGACACACACACAACCGGTCAACATTTTTGAAACACTTGACTGGAATGTTTCCCATGATTTTAAAAATCTTTTGATCTGAAGGCGTATGCTTAAATGTTTGAAATGTAGTTTTGTAGACAAAAATATAATTGTGCCACCATATTAATTTAATTATAAAACTATTTTTTTTTTAAATTGATGACTTGGACAGAATAATAAAGAAAAGCAGCCAATAAGTGCCCAACACAGATGGGAACTCCTTCAATACTGTTTGAAAAGCATCTCAGGGTGATACCTCAAGAAGTTGTTTGAGAAAATGTCAAGAGCACATGTCTGCAAATTCTAGGCAAAGGGCGACTACTTTGGAGATGCTAAAATATAAACACAGGTTTGATTTATTTTGGATTTTGTTTAGTCACAACATAATTCCCATAGTTCCATTTATGATATTCCATAGTTTTGAGGACTTTACTATCATTCTAAAATGTGAAGAAAAAATGTTACTTTTGACCGGTTGTGTGTATGTATATTTTTCCAAAAATGTGTGTTTTTATATATATATATATATATATATATATATATATATATATATATATATATATATATATATATATATAAACACACACACAGTCATAGTTCACACAAAAATTCACATGTTGTTCCAAACCTGTATGACTTACGGTAACACAAAAGAAGAAATTGGGCAGAATGTTACAGCCTCAGTCACAATTCACTTTCACTGCATCTTTTTTTTTCTATACATTGAAAGTGAATGGTGACTGACCCCTAAGTCAATCCCAAAATGCTCCTAAAAGTAGGCATCATTTTCTATAAGCAAAACATTTCTTTCTTTTGATTTTGGAATGACATATTACCGTGTTCTTGACAGGTTTTCTTAGTTTCACCCTACTATTAACAGAAATGGTTGAACAGATTATCGGTACTTCTCTTGGATTTTGGAATGTGGTTTGTCCTGAATGTCATGCCCTGCTCAGAACATTAAGTAGACAGGGTTTCATCTCACACAACGCTGTAGGCTTTCCAAACCTGACCCTGGCAAAGTTGCGTGCCTGATCGGCTGCGTATATTGCCTGCAGGGTCATCTGGGTCCTACACTCTCTCTCATGCAGGAGACACCTACCTTGGCCTGCGTTCACTCAACGGGGATGGCGTCGGCGTCACTCCCGCTGTGCAACAGCAGGTAGGCACTGAGGACATCCCAACAGCCTCAATGCCCTTCCTCTCCTGCTTGCAGTGTAGTGCTCCCCTCCCCTTTTCCCCAATGCTACAGCATCAAGAATCATACCCCATCCCGTGACATCCACCTTAGCTCCCACCCCAGAGCACCTCAGTGCAGCTTGACACATTGAGTCCTGAGGGTAGAGCTCTAGCCTGAAAACTTTCTCCACCAACTTCCCTGTGGGCACTGCTCCATTTCATTTCTTTACAAATCATCCACAAAATCACATCCTTAGCCAATCCTTCATCCACTTCCTGTTCCAGTTTAATTTTTCACTTGGTTATCTTTTGCATCAAGACACTATATTGTATTATTTAAGGCTGCATTTACACTGTCAACCAGTTCTGACGTCGTCTTTTTCACTGAGCTTGTTTACATGCACAGCCTTTTCATCAACATGTAAGGCCATGTAATTGCCTTAAACGTTTTCCTTTATCGGGGTAAGGTCGTAAACGGTTCAAGCAAAAAACAATCATTGCATGTAGATTTTTGCCCAATTACCTCTATTTCGCTCTGAATGTGTACACCTTTATCAGTGTTCTTACTGGCTTATCCAATTTGCACAAGTGTCATCCACATGACTGTTGAAATTTTGCCATCAGTTACATTTAAATGTTGAAGCAAAATCTCGTTGAAAGTAGTTTTTCTTGCATTATCTGATATTTTGAATAAGCTGGTATTTTGTAGTTACCAGCCAGCGTATTGGTGTGCCTGTTAATGTACTTACTGATCTGGAACATGTTTGTCACAAAAACATGTATAAGATATGATTTTTTTAGTATCTGATTTGGGCCACTCTAAAATATGGTTCTAAATTTGATACGTAACTAATATATTGTCATCTGACCACCTAAAAACTTGCAGCAAAATTTCCCTTTTAATTCTGGATTTTTTCCCCCAATTGTTCATTTACAGATAGACTAGATTAGGGTTGCAACGGTATGAGATTTTCACGGTATACGGTATTACACAATTACTATTATCAGTGAAAACACAAGGGTTATTTTATTTTATTTTTGAGCAAGCACTTTATTATAATTGAAACTTGAAACCATTTTTTTTTTATTGAAGTACGTGTAAAATTCTCCCTTTTGAAAATAAAATAAATAGAAAAATATGAAAGCTAACAGAATTATAATAATAAATCAAATTATAAACATGATACAAAAATAGCATGTAACTATAGCATGTTATATAACTAAAGCATGTTATATAAGTTTGTTAAATTAACTACTAAATGAAAAATAACATCAGCTGTGTGAGCTTTTGAAGCAATGTCTGTCTATGATTGTTAACATATACTGTATTTGCGCAACAGTGAGGCCAGACTGCTCCTGTCTGTAGCTTTAACTCAGTGGTTCTCAACTGGTTTTGCTTCAGGACAGATTTTACATTGGACATCAAGTAAATCATAGATTAAACATAACCTGTATTTAATGTATCTTGGGTTGCATTTCCTTTGATGTTGCATAGTTTTGTTCATGGTTTTCCAGTACAAGGACATGCATCAAGTGACATTAATTTTGTTGTTGTTGTCAACGTTTGACTTTCAGCACACAATAATACATAATACAGACTGCATGACTATGATAAATGATTACTTAGAGTTAGATTAACATACAGGCACAAAGGGACACATATAATAAATACATATACATATTTGTCTCTGGCTTGCTTTTGCTCACATGTCAATGATTACCCCTCCGTGTGTCAATGATGCCGAGATCTACTTTTATATTTAATTGAATCACTGAGAAGGTTTACCAGCAAAATTAGTAGCACCAAACATCACAAGCAGCCTCAAGAATGGACACAGAGTAGCCGTATAAAACTTTTGCTTGAGCAGAATATTGCACTACAGATCACTAAGTTTGATCAAAGGGGAAAGCCAGATAGAAATAGCACACTCGCCAGATTGGTTGCCAGATTGCACAAAATAAGTATAACATTAGACGGAATATTTACAATTTGCACAAGTATAAATCTCAAACTGGGGGTGTTTCGTCTCTTATCTGGCAACCATGAGCATGGTAAACGCTTGTGGAGACGCGTTATGTCCCAATGCAAGATAACTGAAATATCCAGTGAAAACTAAAAACGCTTTTAAGATAAATGAGCCCGGGCCAAATTAAACCATGTGGAGGGCCTGATCCAGCCCGCTGGCTGTAACTTGCCCATGTCTGCTTTAGCTGTTTGCGAGATTATCATTAAATTTGCCTCGGCAGTCCTAAATAGTCGATCACTTGTGTGGCCGCCGAAATATCTTCAATGGGAGAACCATGGCACTGCTCTTTCCCTGCTGTCCGTGATCCAGTTGAGAAAAACTGCTTTAACTCACACACACACTCATGTCAGACCCCCTCGCCTCGCTTCTCTCAGACATTTTCTCCGCTGCGTGTGTGTGCGTGTGACGCAAGTTGACGAGTCTGACAGGCAGACAAGGAGGAAAGGAGATGTCAATCTCATGTGAGATTCTCCGTCCGGTTGCATTTCTTTCTCAAATACCATAGATAAGCAAATGTACGTTGTATGATAACCGTCAATTTTCAAACCGTGGTATACCATGAAACGCTGCAACCCTAGGCTAGGTCTTATCTAAAATCCTCACCTGGTGCTCAGGTAAGGTTAGTGAGTCCAAGGGATTTCATTCCTAAGTGTGAATCATGAAGGGAGTAAAACAACATATATCTTATTCATGCTAGTGCCATCATTTTTAATGGGAATGACATAGCTGTTAGGCATAGACTTACAGATTCTGCAATGAGCTTTACCGCAGTTTAAAATGTTTTTGAACGTTCCAATTGACAATCTTCAAAACCTTCATACCTTCACTATACAAAGAACTCTAGACAACATGAATTGTGGAAAATCAGATGTGATCTAGGAGCTTTATACTGTGTGCCATTGAAGAGATGGTAAGTCTATCCCTCACTGCCTTTTTGTAATTCCCATTCAAAATCAAAGATGGCGCTAGCATGAATGAAAGCAAGAGCGATTTAATGTTTTATACGTTTAGATTATTTTAGGAAAGTCAATTTGCATCACGTGTCCTTTACGTTCGTGTCTGACCGACGGATACTTTAGGCTTAACAGACCAAAATTAAATCAAATATTCAAACGTACTAAAATATATATAAAATGTAAAAATTAAACAATAATTTTTTTTTAAATATATTTACAAGCATTTCTTTTAATGCAATTAAAGATTTATTAACTAGTATTAGATACATTTTAAAAGTAGCTGTTTTTAACAGTTTAGGATAGTGCGGTTGGATTATCATCATTATGCGTCTGTTTCTTCTCCGTTGTTGTTACTATTGTTAATGAACATTTTCGGCAGTAATTTTGATTACTAGATTAAAACTCATGCAGGCTGTTTCATTTAGTAATGTGGTGTTTGGGATTCCAAACACCCTTAAACAGGGACAAAGCTGTGGTACTCAAGTACACCCGCTAGACAATGCAGAGCAGATTAGTTGACATGTGCAACCCTCCAGTTTCACCACAACACGGATTAATGTGGGCAGTTCAAGTAAACACTTAACTTGACTTGCATGAATGTAAACGGACTGGTAAAAAAATAGATTAGTTATTAAAACATTGGATTTGGGCATTAGGTTTTGCAGTGTACATGCAGCCTTAGATATATGAGCTTGCCTGGGCTGTATGGCAATAAATCCAATAAAAGACTGAACTCATTACGCTTCAGTGTATGAAGTTCTTCACTGAAAGGCCAAAATCATATTATTTACATTATGCCAGTTGGATTGAACAGTGGCATTAATCGACATTGAGTATTGCTGTTAAAAATTATAGCCCTGGGAAGACTTTCTATGAGACACCAAGATCATGGTTATGTTGCAACATTGAAGCTCATATGACGCGTGTTTGCCACAGGTGGATATCCTGCACCGTGCTACACACCTGACGGCAGGCTATGAAGATCTGTCAGGAAGTCCTCTTTACACCCCACACCGTCTAGACGTGAGTAGCACATTTAGCTCTTCAATCATTTACAAACACACACCCAAATTGTAACATTTCCCAGGAGTCTGAGTTTTCAAAAAGTATTAGACTTAAATATAATTTTCGAAGGTATTAACATGCTTATGGCTCCGTTGAACTCGAGACTGTTGCGCTTAAGCATTTCCTAAGTGAGTTAGTATAGGTTTTTGTGGATTAAAATCCTATTTAATTACTAAAACATTTTAATTGAGTTTTTCTTCTTCTCTTCTTACTGTCAATGTGACGTTCTCCACAGGCTAACAACAGCTGGCAAGACAACACCAACCCCTCTTCCGTCACCTCTCCACCAGGACCACCTGGCAGCATCCACTCAGACACCTCCAGCTAATTCAGCTCACACTACAGTCACTGATACACACACCCAACATCTCATTATCCAGACTCACCCTGTTCTTCCACTCATAACATTAGTCCTTCAATCTAGCATTTGTCAAAGGTCTTCCATAGTCCTCACTCCCAATTTCTCTTGGTGTGCCAGGATTCTCAAACTGAACCAGACTGATTGAAACACATGCACTCCCATGCACACACGCTCGCTCCTCTCGAGCAAAAGACGCAGCAAGTTTTGCGGCAGCTGAATGACTTCAGTGTCTGATCACGTGACTGAAGCTCTCGCCGACGATGAGTCACAGAGGGTGCCGAATAAAAGACACATCCTCCTCATTCTTCTATGAGGAAAACAGGGTGGACACTCTACGCCCAACTCCATGTTAAAGTTCCTGTTCTGACCTGTCATAATGGAGATTACACAACCCTCCTCGCTTGTACCAAAGTGCTGTCAGTGGTTGTCGCACCTTCCGCTCGTCGAAGAACAACCTCAGACAACTAAACAGTGAAGTCGCCATTCAAATCCTCTTTAGTCCACGTTTGCGTTTTTAATATCGTTTCCGTGCTCTGCATTACTGCTTCAGTAAGGAAAATTATGTATTAATGTCTATAAGCGTTTAAGCTGTCCTTCATTGTTCAAAGTTGTGTTAAGCACAAATCTTTATCAATAACACTTTTACTTGGTGGTCGGATGGAGAGAAATCCAGCTGCGTAAAGGTACACTGGACATTGAACATTTTAAATTGATCACAGTACAGTTCGGTATGAAAAACGAGAGATCTGCAGTTGGAAGAATGAGGGGGAGATTCTGATGTGCGATTGGTGGCTACATTTTTTTCAGCGTCACTCAGTGTCTTTGTTCCTTGACCTTTTTAATAGTTTAGCTAGTTGTATATTTCCTGCAGTTTTCCCCCACTAAGAATGCACCAGCCACTGAATAAAAGACACTTGACTTAATAAGAACTTGACCTTGTGTTAGGAAAGGGGTGGGGTTGGGGGGGTTGGTACGTGGAGTATTAGTTTGGATTGTGGGTGGGTATTAGAAATATTTTTAAAGGGAACGAAAAAGATATTCCACTGTCTTCCATGCATGTAGGGTGTTGAGATGTTTTAGTGATTCCATTTAACCTGTTGGTTCTAACTTTTTTAACAAAAAAAGATTATAAAGGGAGAGGATATACAGTAAATAAGACCAAATGAAGAAATGAGCAACTAAGTCAATGCGTTAAACTGCCCAATGCGGCGCTCTGGGCTGGTGTTTCTATGGTACTTCCACATTTTCCTACTAGGTAGCCATGCACAGTTTCACTGAACACATTGACCACAAGTACCTGAAAACGTTTTTGAGGAGACCGTAGCAACCTGGCTACGATTGTAACCTGTATTGTTCCGATCCGAACCAGTAATTCTGACTACAAGAATTGTTCTCAAAAACGTGAAATGTGCTAGTTACAAATATCAAGGATTTTTTTTAATTTGCCGTTTGTCCTTTTGGCCTCTCATGTTACTATGTTGTGTGTGTATGGGTGTCTGTTTTTATAAGGGTTGGGTTGTCTTGTCGCTCACTTTGCTGTGCTTTTGAACTGATTGTATTGTATGTGCAATTGAAAGCACCTGTTCCTTGGGGAAAGCATGCTGTCCTTTTTGTTGCCTACAATTTTTCTAAACAAAGGAACTCTTGTTTTAAAAAAAAAAAAAAAAACTTTTCTTTTGTAATCCGTTAACATAGCCAAGCAACAAGGGCTTTTCTCCTTTCAAATTTAACCAAAAATAAGCACTGGATGTGTTGTGATTAAAAACAGACAGACTAAAGCGAAGGCTGAGGAACATTAAATGAATTTCTATTTACTTTTTCCAGACAAGCTATTTGTATTCCGGGACTATGATTTTTTTTATTTTTTTTTTAGTTTTGTTTTTTGCTTTCTTCCCAACTTTACCTTTAGTCGTGGAAGCACCAGGGCTTTTTGATATATGAATGGAAATTCTATATATTAAAGGACTTAATAACATTGAAATGTAAATTGGGGTATTGTTTATATGTACACACCGAGAAACAAACTCTGAGGAGCTTTTCAAGGTATTATTCAGATCATTGTGTCCTCTATAGATTACTGTTAGTTCATATGGATATCTTTAACTAATGCTATTACTACACCAAATTTCATTGTTTTCTTTTCCTATCAGTCATCTATGGATGTCACTGTACAGATTGTGGAATGTTTCAGTGTATTTCTCTTTGTATGCTTATTATTTTGTATTTTCTTTTATTGCTGGGGGTTTTGGATTTACTCGTGAGCAATTTGTTAGTCTTTGTAATATTCATTTTAGCGTTTTCAGTTACATTTTTATTTCAGTCTCAGTGTTATTTTGTGTGGTTTTGTCAGAGCCGGTAGCATTTGTTTGTGGTGCCGTGGAAATTCACACTAGTTTTTATTTCACTACTAATTGACAGTTAAGAAATTGATGGCATAAAAAGCATAATTGTAGTGGCTAGTGATTGCTAACAGATATGTGATTCTAAACATAACTATAGAAAAGACTTGAATCTGGTAATTAGCTGTTGGGAGTTCCGGAAAGTGCGACATGTATGCCGAGGTGGATTCCACCGCACCAAATCAAATGATATCAGTGATATTTTTTTTTTTCTTTCTTTCTCAATTTTTATCATTATTTTACTAGAATTGTAGTACACGCTTCCTTCTGTATTCACCACACTCTCCCTCTTCTCTACCTCTCCTCCTCTCTCTATTTCACTTGTATATAAACCCCACCATTTTCAGACTTGGTCGTCTGTATAAACTCCTTTTATACCTCAACTTTAGAACTGTTCTAGTGAGAGAGAAAAAAAAAAGAAATATGAGAAAATTGTAGTGTTCCTTATTAGAAAAACAAAAAATAATAAAATAATCTAGTGTGCTTTTGAGCCTGTAGTTTTTCATTTTTTGGTGCTCATTAAGGGGTTGCTTGTGCGTTACGATCCGTAAAATGATCTCGTTAGAGCGGTTATGAATGAGTCTGCCATATGAGTATTCAGGGAGCTCGCCAATTGTCTCGCCCTGCATGAATATTTAGGCAGCGTAAGGACAATAATATGAAGATAAGAATAAATCAGGCCTTTTTCTTCCGATCTCATATTGACAATGTGCTCTGTAACAACCATCTTGTGAAATGAAGAAAATACCACCGTCTGCGGAAGGCAAAATTAGAAACGCAGCAGAACCACAAAACAAACAAAAAAATCAGAGGCCAGGGGCTTTGTTTGAGGTGTGTTTTTCTATATCAAACAAACGACCTGAAAGTGTTTTCTGGGAATAGAAATTCACAAATCATTAGAACTGTTGAAATCAAAACTAGATTTTAACATTTTCTAGAGAAGTTGTTCTTGCTCATGCGAAAGATACCTCTACAATGCTAGTGTGTTGTGAATGGTTGTCAGGCATTTGCTATGAAGTTGCTTGGGTATTCTGCTTACTGGGCCAGTTCAAAAGGGCACACCATTCCAAGTCTTTGATGTTCTGGTCCCTTGATTGTATTTTTGTAACGCATTTATTGTCCTCCAGGCAAAAACCATCACTTACACAAGCACACTTTTCCTCAATAAGTCACATGATAATGTGAAATGATTTGTTTGTTGCACCAACTGCTCTGGCCAAGTTTATTAGGGTTAAAAACCTTAAAGGAGTGTTCTGGTTTAATTGTACAACTTATATAATTTTATATGGTTAAGGTTAGTAAGCGATTTTAGCTATTTACTTATTGTGGCTATACTTTTGAAATGGTGTGTGTTTAAAATGAATGGACTGCCCCTATTCACTAACATTGTAAGAGCCTTAATATAACCAGGATTTATTTTTATTTTTTTGAACAATTATTTTTGGTGTTAATCGTCATTATGCTACAAATGCTGTTAATTTAGCTTAACTTGTATTGAACCTGAAAAATAAGAATGGGTGTAAGGTGTTTGTTAAAAATAAGCACCTCTAATTGTTTTTGACCATAGAGCAAAATGAACAAAAGATAAATTGTCAATTTTGACAATTTTTCTTTCAACTGCGCTCTTTCTTTTTGATGTTTAAAATTTTTCCAGCTAAATAAATTGGTCCAAAAAGCCATTTGGTGACTGTTAGGCGAATGCTTGTGCTTGGGGAAAAGAACTGCTTCCTGTATATGCACCAAACAGCCCGTGCCTCGTAACTAATGGACAAAAAAGACCCTCCCCCTCAATAAATCGACTGTCACACAAAGACAAAACATGCAACAAACAAACTATCAAAAATGTAAGTATTATTTACTCAGTTCAGAGTGATCATTTAACTAAGCAGATGTATAAAGTCATTTATTTACACAAAGAAATACTTTTCTATAAAGACAATGGACTTGGGATTTATTGCTGATTTTCTCAGATGGTACCCATATTCACAGGCTCAAAGCGGATGCCAGAAGGCCCCTCATGCTGACGCATTCTTCTCCAAGGGAAGCAGAAAATGTGTTTGTAGGTGGCCCGCATGTCCTTGTCCCGAAAAGAGTAGATGATGGGGTTCACTAAAGAGTTGCACTCGGCCAGAACCAGGCAGTACTTCTCATATTTAAGAACCTCACAGCCCGTACAACTAAGACCGTCCAGTAATAGAATGACCAGACCTGGCGTCCAACAGATCACAAATGCACCTGCAGAGAAATGAAGTCACAAAAATATAACTTGGGCCTGTTACAACATTGTGGTTTGTGTTGTCTAGAGCGGGGGTTTTCAAAGTGTGGGCGCGCCTCCCCAGCGGGAAGCAAGAACATCAAGGAAGCACAAGTAAGGCACAGTGAGTCTTACATTTTATGAAATAATATATATATATATAATGTAATGAGTTTAACTATTAGAATATATTTCAAACATTATTTAAACAGTTCTGAAAATAATAGGCTAAAAAAATATATATATATTTTTATCAAGCCCGTCAATAAAGCAGACATGACGTATTAGTCTGTGATTACAATGGAGCAGTTTCTGAGACCACCAAATTCGAATCCTTCAGTTTCAGGGGTCAAATCCAAAAGATGACGATATGATGAGCAGTATTTAAGTTTTGGATTTATATGGACAGGTTCAGTTGATGCACCACGGCCTTTATGTGTCGTTTGTCAGGAGATTTTAGCTAATGACAGCATGTGACCTCCTAAACTCTGCAGACACCTTGACACCAAGCGTGCCGAGGTTTTCCAAAGAAAACTTCAAGACTTTCAAGGTAAGAAAAAAGTTTATCAAATTAAATGTAAAGGCCACTGAAGCTTCATCTCACGTTGAGCCGTGTATTGCCTCTGATATGGCACAGGATGTGAAGGACGGCATCAGGCACAGCCCATTTCAAACAATCGGTTCAGATGTGTTTGTGTGGGTGTTTGGGGGGGCCGCACTATCTTTGACTTTGAAAACCCCTGCTCTAGACCACAGAAGAGTGCAAAAATGCATCAATCATCTTGCAATAACTGACATTTTAACATAATTGAGATGGTGGGCTTGACTGAGAATGTTATTCAGATGGGTAAATGCTCAATTCTATTATGCAGAATTAATATTTTATAGAATGTTTTGTGTATAATGATTATACGACACACAGGTTGACACTGATATAGAGGGAAAACTTACAAGATAAAAGTTTCCATTGATCAACAATTTGATCTTCATGATGCTGACTTAAGACGTTCCCATATACAACCACATGCACTGATCCATGCAGCACAATAAGAGACATTTACATGTATCTCGTGGACAGTTTTGATGTGGGTGATGTGTTTTTGTTTTTTCACACTACTGCTGTTAATCTGAACACTTAAGGCAAAACCAATCTAAAACCTCAGTGTAAAAAAAAAAAATAACAACTTAGTGTTAGTGTTAGTCAAAGCAAATTTGAGCCAAACTGGTTTGGTAAGCTTGCTTTGGGGTTGACAGGCTAGTTTTGTTTTTCCTAAAAACAAGCTAACAATACTTTAGTACACCATTTGAGAGACACACAGGAATTGTCTAGTGATTCACCGGTATGGAATGCCTGGAACGTTACAAATAACTGATCATTTACAGCTCATTGTGGCTGATAATGATAACCGATAATTGTATATTTTGAACAGAAAATTAGATAGTTGCATAAGAAAACACGAGTCCTATCTAGTGATTACAAGATAACTGATAAATTCATGGTTCAACGTTATGGAATTTTTGGGCAGATACCAGGCAATTCACAGCTCATTTTGGCCGATACAGATAACCAATATGTACATTTACATTTATGCATTTGGCAGACGCTTTTATCCAAAGCGACTTACAGTGCACTTATTACAGGGACAATCCCCCCAGAGCAACCTGGAGTTAAGTGCCTTGCTCAAGGACACAATGGTGGTGGCTGTGGGGATCAAACCAGCAACCTTCTGACTACGCCACCACCACGCCACAATAAGTCCTTGTGGTGGCATAGTGACTCGCCACAATTCAGGTGGCGGAGGACAATTCTCAGTTGCCTAAGTGTCTGAGACTGTCAATCTGCGCATCTTATCACGTGGCTTGTTGAGCGTGTTACCGCAAAGACATCGCATGTGGTGGCTTCACACTATTATCTGCGGCATCCACGAACAACTTACCACACCGAGAGCTAGCACCACACGTTATAGCGACCACGAGGAGGTTACCCCATTTGACTCTACTCTCCCTAGCAACTGGGCCAATTTGGTTGCTTAGGAGACCAGGCTGGAGTCACTCAGCACGCCCTGAACTCAGGACTCCAGGTGTGGTAGTCCGCATCAGTACTCGCTGAGCTACCTAGGCCCCCCAGAAAACCAACATTTGTACTTTTTGCATTTGAACTCTTTAAACTGGTCACATGCACACTTGCACTTGAGCCTTGAGATTCTAAAAAGAATATAGCGGTTGCCGATATATCATGCACTCAGTAAAATCAGAAACATCTTAAACATTTCCAGAACACATCAAGATCTTACCCAAAATTATGGACATGGTCTTCATAAGGCTGATGACGGTCTGATTAAGTGAGGGCTGATCGATATGAGGGGACATTTGTTGGCTCCTACGGCGGACGTATATGAAGATGTGGGTGTACACTGCCAACATAATGAAGAAGGCCAGGAGATTGAGAAGAGCCCAGAATATGAGGAAGCTGCGTGAGTAAAGTGGAGCTACAGTGCAGCAGGTGGACAGGTCACAAACACAGTTCCAGCCCATGGTGGGCACCAGGCCCATAACGATTGCCACCAACCATATGGTAACTATCAGCATCACCACACGGCGCTTTGTCATGGTGCTGTGGAGCTGCATGGTAAAGATGGTCTGATGACGCTCCACAGCCACAGCCAATAGGTTGACCACAGAGGCAGTGAGACTCATATTAATCAAAGCTCCACGGAAAAACCACTCTTTCACTGTCAAACTGATAGTCCATGGCCCGGTATGGAACACGAGGTATAGATAGGAGATTCCGGCAAAAAGGTCCGCAGCTGCCATGTTCCCGAGAAGGTAATAAATTGGAAAGTGGAAGTGCCGGTTGATGATGATGGCAGCTATTACCAGCATGTTTGCAAGAATAATAAAGAGGCATATCGGGATCCCAAGTCCGACCACCACAAAGTCATGTGTGCGCCAGTCTGGTGTAATGGGCTTCCCAGTTTTGTTGTAGAAGTAGAAAACTGATTGGTCATAAGCCTCGCAAGTCTGAGATAACATTATTGGAGTAGTTTAAATTAAAATCAGATGAGCTGTTTAGTTGTCGCCAGTTGTTCCTGATGTTGTAATCCTGATGATGTGATCAGCCTCCATTTGAAATCATGCTTTTCACTTATCCAACAATGTGAAAATGTTACTGCTTACACGGCATGTCCCTTGCTGTTTTACAGTTCTAAAACCACAGGAGGAAAGAAGATACAAAGAAATCAACACATATGTCCATGACAAGAGAAAAGGTTTATGTTTAACATGGAGATTCAGGATAAGACAGTTGACTATCATGTTCTCATTGGTCATAAATCTTTAAGTTTTATATCCAAGTAACGGCTTGATTATTTCTTGCCCCAACACGGACCAAATGTGTAAAAAAAAAAAAAAAAAAAAAAAACTTGCCCATTTATAAATAATTATGTTGCCCGAGTCGATAAAATTTTACAATTTGGTTCCCTACTTTTTAAAGTATCTGTTTTGTCATTAAAGTGAAATGTTTAAGACGTTATAAGTCATACAGGTCAAGCTAAATGACTTGAAATAAAGTTCAGGTGTCATGTTAAAGGAATAGTTCACCCAAATATTAAAAATCTCTCATTATTTCCCTCATGTTCCAGATGTGTATGACTTTTTTTTCTTCTGCTGAACACAAATAAAGATTTTTAGAAGAATATTTCTGCTCTGTAGGTCCATACAATGCAAGTGGTGACCTGAACTTTGAAGCTTAAAAAAGCTTATAAAAGCAGCATAAAAGTAATCCATAAGACTCCAGTGGGTAAATCCATGACTTCAAGGAGACAGCTGATGTCAAGATTTACAGTAAAATAAATAAAAAGTTGTATTTGGTCTGTTTGTGCTTCAGAATATATGGATTTAAACACTGGAGTTTTATGGATTACTCTTATTCTGCCTTTATGTGGATTTTGAGTTTCAAAGTTTTGGTACGTGTTCACTTGCATTGTATGGACCTACGGAGCTGAAATATTCTTCTAAAAATCTTCATTTGTGTTCAGCGGAAGAAAATAAGTCATTCACATCTGGGATGGCATGAGGGTGACTAAATGATGAGAGAATTTTCATTTTGGGTGAACTATCGTTTAAAATGAGTCATGCTGGACATTAAATAGATATAATTAGCCACAAACATACAGTCTGTGACTGATATCTAGCTTATATATTTGTAAATGTATACTGAAGATTTTATTTCTGTTAGCATAAATATATTGGCATTTTAAAATTAGCAACATTAATTTTCCATCTTCTCATAACAGTGAACATGTTATGCTTTCCCACATTTGACTAACAGCACACACAAAAACAAACATAAAACAGATTTACACAGTAACTCCAGCATTATTTTACTGAATGGCTGATGTCACCTCCGGTGTGTGACTTCATAACATAATTCAATTAAAGGTTACAGTATCATGATATATCAGGGTAAACAATGAGTCAAGCCACTATTAACGTTAAAATGTCACATTTACCACAAATGAAGCATTAGTCAGATAATGTAATACTCATCACTATTGTGTGGGGATTTATTAAGGAGTTTATTTTTGGCACATTTTGTGTTTTAAACGTGCATCTCTGGGGAATAACACTGATACAATAAATTAAAATGATTTCAAAAATTTAAAATATAATTTTTAGGCCCACAGAAGTGTGCAACACTATAAATAATATTTTTACCAAGCCTATTAAAATGGTATTCTGTTGAAATGAAACATTAGTAACAGCATAACTTGTACTGTGGACGTAAAAGACACCGAATTGCAGGAATGACTCAGTTGCACATACTGAAGTCAGCGGCGAATCAACTACAGAATCTGAATCACTACTCAACACTGCAGACAATACATCAGAGGTCGGTTGTTCTCAACACAAGAGAAGAACAACAGCAACTACTACGTTCTTATAAAATGTCAGGTTTAGCAGAGTAAAGAACACTTACCCTTGTCAGTCTCTTCGGAGCAAGAAAACCTTCATAACAACAGCTCGGAGTTGTTTTTGGCACTCGGACGTCTGCCGGAAACGCTCATCTGGAGAAGTTTTTCGGATATATCAATGCTTGAAGAACAAGAGATCTGAGATCCGCCGAACCCGCCTCCCTCGAATCTGATTGGTTCAAACAGTCGACCGCGTGTCCAATGAGCGCAACGTCCATTGTTTAAAAGAGATGTTGTTTGTCTGTCATCCACAATGAAAGGGAAACAATCTTTGAAATATTTGAGTTGTTAAAAGAAGGTTTAAAATACACTCCTTTATATTTTTATTTCTTTAATGTCATTTATCTGTTGTTATAACACTACGTTTGAATATCTTCAAGGAAAATGAAGGATAGTTAAGTAATATCACATGAGCAAGAGTGCGATATGGCCCTACATCAGCACTGCTGTGATTCGGCTGCAGGCCATGTGCCAGAGATAATCACAGCAGTCCTGATTTAGGGCCACATGGCATAATTGCATGATATTGCTTATATACAACAGTTCAATGAACAAGTACATAAAAAAAAATTAGGGAAAACCGAGTACGGTAATAAAAAAACATTTGTACATGGAACTACTTTCTTACGCAACGGATCAGAATCTGCTGTTGCTGGTTCAAAACAAATGATGCAAAATGTCACTTCAGAAATAGTATCACGGCTTGTGCTGTTTCGAACAAGTTATTGGATAAACAAGGATGGATGTGTGTGTGTGTGTGAGAGTGAGAGAGAGAGAGATGGAGCGTGTGTGATCACCTGTTGCCACACCCAAGCAGAGATGCTGTCAGCTTTTTGAAGATCAACTTTCTCAGCGGAAAAGTAGCCATCCATGCGGGGGGTATTTCTCCCTATTTCACGATAGCCGTTCTCAAGAGTCATTTATTCCCTATAGTAACCCCAATCTTCAACGCCATTTTAAACAGTAGTTCCTTGCCAATGTGTAAAGTCCGGTAAGAGGTAACGCCTTGAGTTCTGTGTCTCTCAGCTGTGATGAACCATAATGCTGAAGTTGTTCATTTAAAGCTGTTTCCTAGCTTTAGTAGTTATACAAGTGATCACAAAGAGCTGCTTTATGTAAACGGCTAATGTGGATTCACTTCACATCACCTAACTGGCTCATATTACACACAAAATGATATAAAAAAGACAAACCATAATTCTTAACAGATCAGCACTGCTCTTACACTTTAGTTTAGAGCGGCACGAACACAAGCGTAGTGATACACACACAGTGAAGCATCCGAGTGCTGATGGAACGTCTCTCATCCAATCAGATTTGAGGGCCGCAACTAACTGTTGTATAGTATCATTATACAGTGATATACAGATTCACCACATAGGGAGCTGATTGAGACACGGGGTGTGTTTCCCCCCACAAATGTGGAAGGGGGATCCAAAGGGGTTAGTTACATCTAAAGGAAAATGTGTTTTTAACGTCTACCAAGAAAAGAACATTACTTTTTGTTGTATATTGATCATGGAGCAACATAACATTGTGAAAATAAATAGTAACGGAAGGTTTTGATAAAATATACATATTTCATTTAATTTTAAGGTGGCGTAGAGGCGAGGGGACCTTTTGCAAATACATTTGAGACAGCAAATTTTTTTTTTGAGTAACAAATGAAGATGAAGCTTACTCAAAATATCCATAATAAACCATTTCCTGTTAAATTCAAACACATTTGAATTTTTTCTCAATGTATTCCTTTAACAAACTAATCTCTGTTATGATTGGATGAGTCAATGTGAGCCCACTTTGAACATTTTACAAATCAAATCTATTCTCCCCTTAAGAAAACCAATGTGTTTAATAGGGGCCTTTAACCCCGAATACTGTCCCTTCACTTATTGTTAAAAATCTTTAATCACCTTTAACAAAACTGAAAATGACAAATAAGTATTTTGTCTCAAAATAAATGTGATCATTTTTAGGGATTCTCGTTTGCAATATACATAAGATTAAAAAAAATATTAAATATGAGATCAAATGACCTCAAAACCAAACATTTAGACATTACACGCAATGATCTCATGAATCAGAATTTTTTTTTTTTTTTTTTAATGGGGGAGAAAAAAAAATCAAAAGTGCCTTTTACCCCAGGAGGACTTTAGCACCATCGTAATCTATAATAAAGAATTGGTCGCACTAAAATGATAAATCATATTAATCCTGTATGATTTGTTATTTCTTCTTTGGAACACAAAAGGAGAAAATCTGAAGAACGTCCACAAAACCATATAAAGACTATTGGCTGTATTCTCTCTCGCTTTACAAAGTATATCTTTTATATATATATATCTCTAAAGTTACTATTCATGACAGGGGCTGATTATAATCATATGTTCAGCGTGCATCATACTTGAGAATCTGGGATTTTCCCACTGAGAATTTGCACATTGTGGAAACTAATGTTATGATGATTCACAGGAATTCTGTGCCAAAAATAGAAAAAAACAACAACAACATAATAGTATGTATAGAGCATTTAAACACACTAAAACAGAAATAGATTGTTAGAAGTGTAACAACTTTGACTAAATTCCAGTTAATCTGCACTGCAAGATATATTATTTAAATGTCAAAATATCTCATTGAAGGTATTCATTTCTGAAAGGCACACATTTGTAAAAGGTGCACTTATAATGAGGCTTTTGGAACTGGACGTTGCATATATCTTCTTACATTCATAACAAATGAAACAAGCATGTGAGACAAGATACTGAATAGAAGCAAATGTTTTAAAGCTTATTACAAGAAAAATCGACCTTGCAGGGGGTGCTGACTGAAATGATTTACGCCTCCATTCATTGAGGCTTCATTGTCCCAGTTGTACATGAAGCTTTGCATGATTGTGTTGTATAATATCTTTGTCCAGAGGTTGATCCTGCTGAACTCAGTGGCTCCACTCTGGAATAGTGACGACTGGACCCCTCACATTAGGCCATGTTGACCAAGACATGCCCTGTGACTGCAAGTATATTGTGTGCCTCACCCCAAATTAACACACAGGGCACACTGACATCCCTGATGCTTTACAAAGAGTTACTGTAGACATAAAGTGCACAGTAACCACTTACAGCAATACAGAACACTCAGTGACCCAAAAAGTATTCAAAGGAATGTTGGGTTAACACAAGGTTATGCTCTATAGACAGCATGCGTGACATAATGTTCATTATACTACAGAAATTAATTACAACTTGTAAGAGCTGAGAGATTCTGCTAAAAATGAAAGTTCTGTCCTCATTTACTTATTTACTTTGGAACAATCCTCACGTAAGGAAAAAAGACACAGACTTCTTTTGTTCCATGGAAGAGAGAAAGTCATTTGGGTTTGGAACAACATGAGCATTGGTAAATGTAGACGAATGATAGTCAATTTGAGTAAATGATAGAATTTGAATACATTTTGGCACAAAATCCCTTTAAGATAAAACTAAATTGTAACCATTACATTGTAATAGAGTAACACATTCTTACCCAACCGTGAGGCCTGGTGAGGGGCATTTATGACAAGCTGCACCATGAGTTGCTGCTCCATCGCGAAATGTCATGCCAGCATACCACCCCAGTCATCATGACCCACCGATATACAGTTAGCGTGACCTATAATGAAACACATCTCATTTCAGAGCATCTAATGTCAAATGGAACACACAGTTGTATAAAAGTAGGGGATAAAATTAGGGGAGACTGGGCTAGTTCTCACTCATTAACTATAAAAGGTTTTGAGTCAAAAGTCACAAATGTGTGTTTTGTATGTTAGCATCAAACACCTAATACAATGAACTCTAGCTTCCGAATTAAAATCCCAATATCATCATATTGTTTGCTAAAGCCATTGATGCATACGGTACATTCAGGAAACAATCAATGTTAGTTTAGGGCAAATTGTCAAATTTTTATTGAGCCAAAATATGTGCTTAGAGAGAAATTGTCTTTGAAAAAATAAACCTACAGTGAGAAACATATTAATTGTGACTACTAGCATCAGTTGAGTTTTTATTGCATAAATAGATAAAAGTAAGCACTGCATTAAAGGAAATACAGGTAAAATTATCCCAGGAGGACATATCTGCCAATATATGAGATTAAGTGTCAGTATATTCTGGCAAGTACCCAGTTCATGCATAGTGTGATGTCATGTAATAGTTGCCCCAACAAGTATTCCTCCAGCTGGAGGTGAGCGTCTGAATCGCCACAGCCAGTAGATCTAGCAGCCCCATAAGACTGCTGAATTCCTGTAGAGGAGGTCCACAGAAAATATTCACTTATTCTGATGCGCTTCATAAAACGTTCGAGATTTATAAAAATGGAGGCTAAAAGTAATTTGCAAAAATGATCTGCAAAACTACAATGTCTTTGAAAAATATTGAGAAACACTTGCAAATTATCAATAACATATCAAATATGGAAAAAGACTATGAAGGAGGATGTCACCAGTTCTCTGGGAATCCATTAGGGAACATCATTATGGGCTTTCTGTGGTCCCCTTTGGTGATTTTATGGAATGTCAAGCCTGAGCTCTAAAGGGAAAAGAGAATTTCAGTAACAACATAAAAGGAACCCATTGGAGGTCATAATAAGCATAATAATAATAGTTTAATTGTACATGCATAAAGTTACATGTTATAATAACATAGGTTCTATCAATATTACATTATTATTTAAAATATAAAACTTATACTTATATAACTTATAAAACTTTGATTTGATTTGATTACAGTTCTGGAAAAAAAAAACCAAAATAGTAAAAATGACCCTGACCTCTCATTAAATGAACTATGAGCTTCCTTAAAGGTGCACTCAGTAATGTTTTCCCTCAGTAAACAAGTTTTACTCCTGAAGAAATTAATTATAATTTTGAAATCTATGTATAAAATCATGACCGCTCACATGAGATTAAGAATCCAGTCATATCAATAACTTTATAAAAGCTGTTTTACTCTAAATGGGGCAGGGGCGGCCTCATGGTGGATGCCATTTTAGAATCACATGACCATATGAATACTACTCGCTTAATCTCAGTAACAGTCTTGTTATCACATCTTGTTATTTATATATCACTATTGCTCATTATTGTGTCAATTTTGAATCAATTAAGAGATATGTCAGGCTCTGTTAGTAAATGGCCTTTGTCTTTGGGAAAGTTCATCTTTCAAAATAAACTGCATGTGACTATGCCAAATAATAGACCGAGCAAGAGTCTTCAAGCTATTTCTGTACCACATGATAAAATGCAGACTGACCACATGGGTGGAATCAATTATACCGTAAATGATGATGTATTTGGGAGACTGGCTTTTGAAATGACAAGATAATCTTAGTTCTTATTTATACTTTTTCATGCAATTATGTATGTATTCAAAATGTCTTCAGTTCATTCAAACGTATTCAATGTATTTACCATCAAAGATTAGCAATGTGACCTGACTGCATGAATACATGGTGAAAAAAAAAAATTATCTACTACTCAGTAAACTTTGACTTTAAGAAAACATTGACTTTCACATTGTGAAAATATCGGCTAGAGAATGCAGTTTCTAAAATGATAAATTAAAGGTAGGGTGATATCAGCTAAAGTGGGCCATCGGGTAAAATGGGTCATTTAAGGTTAGAGCATGTCTGCTCTCATAATTCCTCCCTACAAATACTGAAACAGTGTGATCTGTTGCCACAGTGGTGCTTGATCTGTTAAAAGTGAGTTGACTGGTTTAAGACTGCTAAGGTGGGCGGGGTAAGACATCAAAGGGAGGTTGTCTTCATAAACCACATGGTAAGGGGTGCGACAAATCAACCATTACTCTAAAGTAATAAGCTCTGTAAGTGGCTAATACTCAAGTTACAGGACATATTAAGTGTTTCATTTAAAGTGTGTTTTATGAAATACAATGTTTGGTTTAAATCAAATCAAACTCATAAGGAACATGAGATTTCATGTGGTGGCCCATTTGACCTGAATGTGGTAGATAAAATGGGCAACCAATTTTCAGTTAAAATGGGCCACTTTCCAAATAGACTTTTAATGTATTTTGTTACAGCTCATCATAACAAAATTGTATATTACTAATCAACAAAATCATACATGTATGCAACACAATATTCTATCTAACTCCATACTCTTTATTTTTAGAGACATACAGGTGAAACTCAAAAAATTAGAATATCGTGCAAAAGTTCATTAATTTCAGTAATTCAACTTAAAAGGTGAAACTAATATATTATATAGACTCATTACAAGCAAAGTAAGATATTTCAAGCCTTTATTTGATATAATTTTTATGATTATGGCTTACAGCTTATGAAAACCCCAAATTCAGAATCTCAGAAAATTAGAATATTACATGAAATCAATAAAAAAAAAAAGGATTTTAAATACAGAAATGTCGGCCCTCTGAAAAGTATAATCATGCATATGTACTCAGTACTTGGTTTGGGCCCCTTTTGCATTAATTACTGCCTCAATGCGGCGTGGCATGGATGCTATCAGCCTGTGGCACTGCTGAGGTGTTATGGAAGACCAAGATGCTTCAATAGCGGCCTTCAGCTCTTCTGCATTGTTTGGTCTCATGTCTCTCATCTTTCTCTTGGCAATGCCCCAAAGATTCTCTATGGGGTTCAGGTCAGGCGAGTTTGCTGGCCAATCAAGCACAGTAATACCATGGTCATTGAACCAGGTTTTGGTACTTTTGGCAGTGTGGGCAGGTGCCAAGTCCTGCTGGAAAATGAAGTCAGCATCTCCATAAAGCTTGTCTGCTGAAGGAAGCATGAAGTGCTCTAAAATGTCCCGGTAGACGGCTGCGTTGACTCTGGACTTAATAAAGCACAGTGGACCAACACCAGCCGATGACATGGCTCCCCAAACCAACACAGACTGTGGAAACTTCACACTGGACTTCAAGCATCTTGGATTGTGTGCCTCTCCATTCTTCCTCCAGATTCTGGGACCTTGGTTTCCAAATGAGATGCAAAATTTGCTCTCATCAGAAAAGAGGACTTTGGACCACTGAGCAACAGACCAGTTCTTTTTTTCTTTAGCCCAGGTAAGATGCTTCTGATGTTGTTTGTTGTTCAGGAGCGGCTTGACAAGAGGAATACGACATTTGAAGCCCATGTCCAGGACCCGTCTGTGTGTGGTGGCTCTTGATGCAGTAACTCCAGCCTCAGTCCACTCCTTGTGAAACTCCCCCACACATTTGAATGGCCTTTTCCTGACAATCCTCTCCAGGCTACGGTCATCCCTGCTGCTTGTGCACCTTTTTCTTCCACACTTTTCCCTTCCACTTAACTTTCTATTAATGTGCTTTGATACAGCACTTTGAGAACATCCAACTTCTTTTGCAATTACCTTTTGAGGCTTTCTCTCCTTGTGGAGGGTGTCAATGATGGTTTTCTGCACAACTGTCAGGTCAGCAGTCTTCCCCATGATTGTGAATTCAACTGAACCAGACTGAGAGACCATTTAAAGGCTCAGGAACCCTTTGCAGGTGTTTTGGATTAATTAGCTGATTAGAGTGTGACACTTTGAGCCTACAATACTGAACCTTTTCACAATATTCTAATTTTCTGAGATTCTGAATTTGGGGTTTTCATAAGCTGTAAGCCATAATCATAAAAATTATATCAAATAAAGGCTTGAAATATCTTACTTTGCTTGTAATGAGTCTATATAATATATTAGTTTCACCTTTTAAGTTGAATTACTGAAATTAATGAACTTTTGCACGATATTCTAATTTTTCGAGTTTCACCTGTATTCATATTTATATGAAAATATAGTAATTAATTATATTAGTAATAATATTTGTATAGTATTATTATATATGAATAATTACTATAATAATAATTACTATAATAATAATAATAATAATAATTAATATAATAATAATACAGAGTTTATGAAAATAATAATTTGAATCAGTGTTCTCTAAGATGTGCACAATCCCTCATACACGCACAAGCAAGTTTACATGAAATGTCAGCACATATTGGCCTGATGTTCTAATGTTTTAGTAGAATAACTTTTAATGCAACTTTACGATTGTAGTGTTCTAAAGATTGTAATAAATTTCCTATTCATATTTAAAGTTTTGTTCTAATGTTTATAAGATAAAAAACTTTAACTTGTAATTTTGTGATGCTACACAGTTTAAGAAACATACAGACATGTTCATTGTCCTGCTATACTTTGTCATGTCTTTTTTTATTAAATGAATTGTTCATTGATTTAGTGGCATGTTAAGTTTGAAGTTTTCTGGCCCATTTAATCTGATGAAGCGTTAATAATGATAATGTTCTGATAAAGGTGTGGTTGTCTTTTTGGGTGACTTTGACATTGCTGTGGAACAAAAATATATATAATGTATAAAGTTGACCTGAAATAACAAAAAGAAAGATGATTTGATTTTATACCCATTTAATTTGATCGGTTTTGAGACGATTAACCAAAAAGTGGCCCATTTTAGCTGACTTCAAAGTAATCAGCATTTCTGAAGCTGAATGTCTCTTAAATCCTGCCACATGGCGTCGCAATGCGGACAAATTTGTAAAGTAGCCTATAACACTGTTACAATTTGCCTACATCTGTGTTTTGATCGTAGAACTGTTTAATTTGATTATACGATAAAAGTATGAAAATAAAAATTATACAAAAATTAGTTTCCTTTTCGTCAAATACCACAGCTACAGTTAGCCTATTGTTTCTATTGTAAATTCATAATCAATTAATAGGTATGGGACTCATTTAAACCGTGAAACAAAAATAATGACTGAAAAAAGGGGTTATTTTATTATTTTTAGGCCTATTTATTTTGTTGTTTTTGTGATAAGTTACTGGTAGTATAGCCTTTATCTTTTTTTTTTAGCAATTTCACAACACAATCCCATCAAACACAATGGTGTAATCTTTATTAAAATAAAATAATTATAATAAAAAACTACATATTTTAAGTTGTATCTGTTTAATTTTGTTAAACATTACACATTTCAATTGGATGGAATTTGGTTTTGAAATTGAAATGCGTAAATCTTAAAAATAGGCTATATATATTTTTATTTATTTATTTATTAATATTTAATAAAAAATAAAATATTGTATTGATTGAATTTTGATAAACAATCCAATTCAATCGTTTTTGTTATGAAAATTTGAAATATAATTTAAATCATGAAATTTAAAATATATATATATTTTTAGTGCAATGGTAAAAAGTATATATTTTTTTTGTTCTTCGCTTAAAACCACAAACAGCGGTTTTAAGCGATATTTCGCACGTGTGACAGCAGCGTTCGCTGTACTCACGTCCTGTGCGTCCTCCTAGCGCATGACGTCATCGACGTCTAAAGCTGTTTGTTCTGGATTGTGGGAGAGAAAGAGCCCGCGCGCCCTCACAACATAATAAAGAAGGTAAATAAACAAGCAGCCGTTACACCTCTGCACAGCGTTTATTTCACATTAACGGTCCCGGCACGCGCCGTGTCGTTTCGTGCAACGGTCAAGCGCGCTAATCAGCGCTGAAACGATTGTCTGGTGTGCGCGGTGAGAGCAGAGAGCGGCCTGTGTGTCGCCGATTGCTAACGCTATCTGCCGAGAAAGACGTGATTACGGGTCAGTTTGACACCATTTTGCTCTTGAGCTGCTTTTATTTGCGTTTTAGCGCCAAATTAATTCTTAGACATCGCGTGTGCGTCAAAGGAAGTAGGTAATGTTGGGCACTGCTGTTTTTGACGAGGTTGTTTATTAGCATTAGGCCGTTTGGTAGGTAATGCTAGCACAGCATCGCATCCCCAGCGCTGCGCAGCTTGACGGCCGCGCTGCGCGAAAACTCATGTTTCCCTGTGCGGGAATGCTGGCGGATTCGACGTAGAATCCTTCGAGAATGTGCGAGCTCTTACGCACGGTCAGATTAATGAAGTCGGATGTTTGTGGGGTGATTTGCGCACGTATCAAGCATTTGACATTGACAGATTTGTATTAATTGAGGGCCGTGGTTGCTTTTACGCATTTGCTTTTGTGTGTGTGTGTGTTTTGGTGATGAACACACACACGCAAATATGCACGACGCCGGACGAGCCCTTGTCAGTGTTAGCATTGATAGCGGTTTGGAGGAAATGTGCACCACAATTTCTCGCTTTTTATGACAATTACAGATATTTAACCCTATTATATTCGCTTAGTAAATGTTTTAAACGTGTGTAAACGCATATAACGTGTAAGGACTCGTATGAGCTGCCTGTAGTCGCCATTTTGTGTTGCTCCCCTTAAAAACAGAGACGATCCATTAAATGACGAAACATGGTGAGAGAGTCAGTAGTGATGATTTAATTTGATCGCTCAGTTGTGAGTGGTTTCATTAATCATTATCCTGAGTCTATTAAAGCGTGTTTTGTTGAGAAAGTGTTTAGTTTGTTTTAGCGCTTGTCGGTAGCGTTAGCCTCGCTGTACTTTCGGTTTACGCTCGGGTTACTGTCAGAGGAAATTCTCCGCTTTTTATGCCAGAAATATGACTTTTTTCGCAATAGACACCCATTGTCTTCTGGATTTTCATTTTGGCACATTAACGCAACCAGTAAGGCATTAAACACTAAACTATTCTGTCAAACGTGTGAGGGGCAAATCTGCTGCGTGTTTGATTGACAGCTGTTGAATTTGCATCTTATAGAGGTTTCCCTGTTTAAAGTGACTTGTGTTCATGTTCAGGAGTTATTTTAACCTACCAGTTCAGGTCGTTACAAAGAGTTACTTAGTCAGTTTAGTTGCTGTCAGGTGATATCAAAGATATAAAAGATAATACTTCTATTTTTTTTAAAGGGATGGTTCATCCAAAAATGAAAATGCTCTCATCATTTTCTCTCCCTCATGCCAACCCAGATGTATATGACTTTCATCCTCCTGTTGAACACATTAAGGTTTTTAGAAGAATATTTCAGCTCTGTTGGTCCATACAATGCAAGTGAATGGTGACCAAAACTTTGAAGCTCCAAAAATCACATAAAGGCAGAATAAAGGCACTCCATACAATTCCAATGGTTAAATAATGTCTTCAGAAGAAAATTGATTGGTGCGGGTGAGAAACTGATCTATATTTAAGTAATTATTTACTATAAATCTCCACTTTCACTTCCACATTCTTCTTTTGTTATTGTGAATCACATTCTTATGTGCCATATTGCCAAGTACTGGTCATGGAGGAGCATTTATGAGATGCTTATAGCTTCGGGCATTGCTCCAAAAAGGGGTGGTTGCTCCAAAACTCCATTGATGATATAGGGAGCACCTTACCTAACCCTTTACCTAACCTTAGCCATGAGTGGAAGTGACGCCTTCTTTTGAAGTTGGCGCAACCCCGTATTGGTGTAACCACACACCCCTTTCAAGTAACCTCCACCCTCTATCAGAGATTCTGCCCCCATGTCTCCAGCCAGCAGCTACACCTACTTGTAATTTATAGTAAAAAAAGGACTTGAATATTGTGTATCTGTTTCTCACCTAAACCTATCATATTGCTTCTAAGTGAAAAAATAAATGAAAAGTTTGAAAGAATTTTCATTTTTGGTTGAATTATTCCTAAAATGGCTTTGTCCAGTAAGAGGACACTTAACCGCCACAAATGAACAGAATGAGCGCTATTGAGTTCAGACTGACAAATATTCAGACCAAAAATTTATTTCCTTCACTTCTGCTTGACAGCCCTTATGAATGAACCCTAGTCATCCCTTATAAAAGATAGAGCATTTCATTCCTCAGGTGTTCAGTGGTGATGTAATGGTTTAAACTACTAACTTGTTCTACTTCACTACTACTAACACACAGGGACTGCTTGTGGTCAGTGTGCAACCTCTGTACCTTTTACACTCTTGCTGTGTGTTACTGTGTACATAGCCATAAGGCAACAAAAAGTACACAGAGATATAGCAGGGCAGAGTTCGAGAAAGGTGCTGGGTTTGAACTCTGAAAGAATATTAGTCATGATCAGCAGCATAAGTGTTTTTTTTTTTTTTTAAATATATTTATAGTGACTTTGTTTGCTAAAGATAAGTCTTTAATGAAAATAAGTAGTAGGAAATTAATTATTTATTATTTAGTCTTGTGGTGGTGGTGGTCTTTTCCCTCTCTCAATTTTTGTGCAGTCGAGTTACCATGGCAACTCCATCATTGGCCTTGTTTTGGATGTGACTGGGAGCACATTTTTAGATAATGATTCATCCCTTGAACCAGGGCTTACCTTGTGAATTAAAATTGTAATTTCTTAGGGTTGAGAACCAAGAATCGGTTCATATTCAGAACCAGTTCCATTAAAAAAAAATGACCAGAACCGAAATATATTTTTCTTGACTTTCGGTTATGCTGATGCATCTTAAATGACAATTCTGCAGCCCATTTGGACAGAACACCATCCTGAAATACTCTGTCTGTGTTTTTGTCTTCCCAAACGATTCTTAAGAGCCAGATCTATTGAATCTACAGCATGAAACCTTCAGCCTGACCAGTGAAGCCCAATTCCAGAAAAAATGTCTCTTTATGTGCTGGTTCGTTTGGATTTTTAGGGGAAGTCACAATGCTATCTCTCGGGCTAATGAATCTTATCAGTCAGTTCTTTTTGTGAGTCAAAAACCTGCAAGTCATTCTTTTCGCCATGTCCAACTTGTGAGATTTGCATCAGAGTAACAGAGCTGACTGGTTGTTTATATGTCAGTTACCTCATTTAAACCTAATATTACGATTTTTGGTTATCCAGTCATGTGTTCAGCGCTAAATATAGGTGGAAATAGGGTGCAAAATGTTTTGTGATTGGATGGATCACTGAAACCACATACGTAGGTAGTCAAAAACACTTGTGACCACATTGCATTTGAGGTGTAAATGCTAATCTGCCCTGAATGCGTCCCAGACAGCAGTGAAGCATCACCCCTCATCTGTCAATCAACCCCTGCAGCAAAAGCAAGAGTTTAAACTTTGCTGGTTACTTGCAGCTTTAAAAGGAAATAACTTCCAAAATTTTTTTATATATATATATATATATATATATATATGCATATTATACACACACTGATCAGCCACAGCTAGGGTTGTAAATCGGATGTTTCATCACGATACGATCTTATATAGATTCTCTTGGCCTGCTATACAATATTTACAAATACTTCAAAGTCTGTTGCGATACGATTTCGATTTGATTAATTTCAGGGCCCTTTGATCCATATTTTGAAATGATGTGCCTATTTTACACAATTGTTTACTGTCTTTTAACTGATGCTAGAGCTGAGCAGGTGTTTTTTTCACTCAGTGCTGTTCAGAATGTCTGTTTTGTCAAGATGTTTCACATGGTTGAACTGCACCATGGTACTTTTAAATAGCAAATTCTCATGTAAAATTCAAATGGGTCGCATGGTCAATGATATCAATGGAAGCCCAAATTAATCGCACATGTGAACCGCTCTGCATTTGTCATGAGAGCTCGCATTTTAAGGAGCGCCCGGTTGATGTGCTCTTTCAGATCCTGTCAATGGAGCAGACCAGTTGACTCGTGCTTCGAAGGCTAGCTTGTCTGACCCAATCCCACAAAAGAGTTACTGTAGCACAAATTGCTGAAAACTTAATGGTGGCCATGATTGAAGGGTGTCAGGACACACAGGCATTGCAGCTTTCTGTGTTTGGGGGCTGTGTAGCCGCTGACCTGTCCACCACCGAAAGTGCCTACAATGGGCATGTGAGTGTCAGAACTGGACCATGGAGCAAAGGGAGAGGGTGGCCTAGTCTGATGAATCATGTTTTCTTTTAGGTCGTGTGTGTGCATCATGTACCTGGGAAAGAGATGGCAGCAGGATGCACCATGGGATGAAGGCAGGCTGGTGGAGACATTGTGTTACTCTGGGCAATGTTCTGCTGGGAAACCTTGGGTTCTGGCATTCATGTGGATGTTACTTTGACACATACCACCTACAGTTGAAGTCAGAAGTTTCCTTAAACCTTAGCCAAATACATTTAAACTCAGTTTTTCACAATTCCTGACATTTAATCGTAGAAAACATTCCCTGTCTTAGGTCCGTTAGGATCACTATTTTATTTTAAGAATGTGTAATGTCAGAATAATAGTGGAGAGGATTAATTATTTCAGCTTTTATTTCTTTCATCACATTCCCAGTAGGTCAGAAGTTTACATACACTTTGTTAGTATTTTGTAGCATTGCCTTTAAATTTTTTAACTTGGGTCAAACTTTTTGGGTAGCCTACCACAAGATTCTTGTTTGTAGGGCTCCTTGCAGTTCTGCCCACTCATTTTCTATCAGATTGAGGTCCGAGCTTTGTGATGGCCACTCCAATACCTTGACTTTGTTGTCCATAAGCCATTTTGCTTCAACTTTTGAGGTAGGCGATGCTTGGTGTCATTGTCCATTTGGAAGACCCATTTGCAACCGAGCTTTAACTTCCTTGCTGATGTCTTGAGATGTTGCTTCAATATATCCACATACATTTTCTTCCTCATGATGCCATCTATTTTGTGAAGTGCACCAGTCCCTTCTGCAGCAAAGCACCCCCACAACATAATGCGGCCACCCCATGCTTCACGGTTGGGATGGCGATCTTCGGCTTGCAAGCCTCATCCCTTTTTGCAGGATAATGCATCCTGCCACACTGCAAAAATTGTTCAGGAATGGTTTGGGGAACATGACAAAGAGTTCAAGGTGTTGCATTGGCCTGCAAATTCCCCAGATCGCAATACGCTTGAGCATCTATGGGATGTGCTGGACCAACAAGTACGATCCATGGAGGCCCAACCTTGCAACTTACAGGACTTGAAGGATCTGCTGCTAAAGTCTTGGTGCCAGATACCACAGGATACCTTCAGTGGTCTTGTGGAGTCCATGCCTTGATGGGTCAGAGATGTTTTGGCAGCACGAGGGCAATTAGGCAAGTGGTTTTAATATTGTGGCTGATCGGTATACAAGCAAGAGAACTTCACAGATAGGGCTGCAACTAACATGAATTAGCTTATCGCTAACTAACCACGTAGTTACTTTCATTGCTTGTCAGCCGAGTGAAGCTAATGTGTAAACATGTATTCACCAAACTGTTTTGTTCAGGATTCACAGTTTGGTGACCCCTTCAACCGAACAATTCCAGTAGTTGCATTTACAAAATGTAATATTTAAAAGTAGGGATGCACCGATACCGCTTTTTCAATTTTGATCCGATTCCGATATCGGAAATCTCAGTATCAGCCGATACTGATCCAATACTAGTTGTTTTTTTTGTTTTTGTTTTTTGCATAATCAGTTTAGAATATCTTTACATTATTGTGTGGAACTAATTGGATGTACTCTTTAATATGTAAAGAAACACCTCTAACTACACATTATTTCAATATAAATGTATTGCTTATTAAGAAATACTTTATTAACTAGTATACTGGATAAAGTAGCAGCAAAATTTACAGGAATTCCAGTATAAGTCATCAGTAGAAAAGAACCCTTTTTTTCTTTTTTTTGGCAATAATTTTTCAGCTTGTATCTGTACTTTAAAGGATTCAGATCTCTCTTTATTTTGTTCAATTTAGTTGTAAGATATCAGCTCACTTTTCATTCACACAGTTATTTTTTGGAACCCATTCAACTTAAAAAATAGTATAATTTGTAAACAAATAATAATATATTATAATAGTAATGTATAGTAATATATCTCAATCATGCACCTCTGACTTTTAAAACCTCATGCTTTTATTTTGACATCCTGAAATCTCCATGAAGTCCTGTAAGTGTGTTTGTTTGTAGACAAGTTCACAGTAGTTTAATTCGCTGCTTATTCAAATTCTGGTAAAAAAAAAAAAAAAAAAGTCAATAAAAAGCACCTCTGGTGCCGTTCTAAATGCATATTATAACTGAACTGAACTTCTGAGCATCTACATCTGAGATGTTGTTCGTGAGTAGTGCTCAAATATTGTGCACTGCATGATGGCTAAAAATAGCTGTGTGTGTGCGTGCGCGTGTATAAACAGAGCGGCGCCTTTCAATATGCTGGAGCTGAGCGTGCGTATTATATATTATCTTATTAAAGAGCCTTTTGTGATTCACAGAGCTATCGCACGTCTTGAGGTGGCTTTGAATAAAATGCATATGAACTGTGTTTTTATGGTTCTTTTATGTCATTTTTGGAGCTTGACAGTAACAAACGTGACTAACACACACAGATTTGGATTGGGCTCGTTGGACCGATACCTGATCCGTCTAAAAGCTTCAGTAACAGAGCCAATACTGATCCAGTATTGTACTGCCAATACTGATCCAGACCGGTGTAACACCGCTACCGCTGTTTATCTCTTGACTCAGCAGGTGTAAATCCTTCTTGTTTTACAAACTGCCTCCTAATTGACTGGCAGTATTAAAATAGTCAACATTTGATTAATACTAAACAGTACTGATGTTTATTTAGCCATTTATTTTATTTGAATTTATTCTTTATTTTAATGGTTAGCAACTGACTGACACTAAACATACAGTACTCATGTTTTTAAGCTATTTATTGTATTATTTTCTCATTTCTAGAAGTTGTTGGCGATGTGTAAATATGTAAAATATTTGTTTAAGAAAGCAGCATTCTGAGTACCTTTACATAGTCATATCGGTGCAAAATCAATGCACAGTCCGCATAGAAAAGGTCTGTTTTCATTCCAGCTCAGAAATTAACTATATCGGACACCATATCAGTAATCAGTGAATTTTCCCCCTCTAAAATCGGTATTGTCTCCAAAATCCCATATCGGTCGGGCTCTAGTGTCAATAAATATGCTCTTCAGCATAGTTCAATTTTTAATAGTCTTATTTGCTCTGAAAACACTGCAGGTTTTTGATTTTCAGGACACTGTTATTTCAGGATGAACAAACTCTTGTTAATAACACCGAAAAAACATTTAACACTTAATAAGTCTCCCCCTTTATATTCATCTTGCACAAAGACACTTTATATAACACTTAATTTCAACATTTACTCTCCGTTTTGAGTGCAATGCAAATCCCCTGAATGGAATCGAAACTGTATCATGGCAGACTTTGAGGTATCTCCAAACATTGGATTGCAGGCTTAAAGAATCGATATAAGATTGCTTGATGAAACTGGTGAAGTACACCCCTACTATTCACACCAAGTCATCAAATTGCCTGCCGACAATCCTAAGGTTGTTTTTTATGGAGATTGTTAATTTTTTTTCCTTCGGACTGCTATGAAAACTGACTGACCAATGATATACAAGCGTTTTATCATTTTTCGCTGCAGCTACTCAGTCCAGCAAGTTGGTGGCTCTAATCAACTGACAACCACCAGCATTGGACATGCAGCTGACAGACACCTGAAAATTATATACTTTTTTTTCATCATCTGAAAGGCCCTGTGACTTGTAGTCCAAAGCGACTTATATACATAATTTATCTGGGTTTTTCCGGGGTCAAAAATGGTCTTTGGTGGTGGCCAATGTACACGTTCATCACAATGCGGTTGTTTTGTTGTTGTTCATTATTCAAATAAATATTTAAGTTAATAAGTTAATTTGTTGCATTTCATGTTTGTAATGAATATTATTTAATTTTGATCATCTGAGCATCTAGAAACTTCTGAACTCAAGAGTTTTTTGTATTTCAAGGTGCAGTGGAAAACCAAACTAACATTACACCTTATTTCATAAGGGCTAGTTCTAATTTTCACGAGTAACCCACTTTACTGATTGTTTGTTTCGTCGTACTTTTATTATAATTTAGGAATCCAAACCAGGACAGTGTGTTTTCTAATATCACACGTCATCAGAACAGGAAATATATTACAATATTACACATGGCTTTCTTCATAAGTTATATTCTACATTGTAGCCTACTTGCCCTTGTGTTTACCGTAGTTAAGAGCATGGATTGCTCTTTCTTAAACAGAAAAAAATAATAGCCTAAACACGTGTATAAACTTAACTTTAATACATCTACCACAGTTGTAATGAAAGAATCTATTAAAGTTTACTGAGAAAATGTTAGTAAGGGTGTTGTGTAGTTGTGAAAAGTCTTATTAATTGATGCTGTTGTGTGTTTTTTCTCTTTCCCTCATCAATGCTGTTCAGAATGTCAGTGCTGTAGTTGTGCTGTAGTCCAAAGCGCTTTCAAATAGTAAATTCTCATATAGGATTCAATTGAGTCACATGAGGTTTGTTATGCACCATGATATCGAGGGAAGCCCAGTTGAATTGCATAAGTCAGTGGTTCCCAAACTTTTAACAGGCATGTACTCCCTGAGACATTATAGATCTTCCGGAGTACCCCCAACACCACCAATTGTTAACAACAAGTTTTTATTTATTTATTAATATTTATTTTTATCAATTTTGTAGAGAATAGTGAATAGAATCATAAACATATGATACAAATCTCATCAAAAGTCAACATATGATACAAATATAATGATTTTAAACAGATATGCACCCAATCTCACACACAATAGGCCTACAACACATATCCAACATCTCATTAAAGCTATTGTTAACTTTTCACATACTGATAACATTGTATATTTTCTTAACTTTGCTGTAATTAAATAATAATAAAAAAGAGAACACATTAACAATAGTAAACTAAATAGTAAACAGTAAACTAAATTGTAGTAAACCACACAGAATAGGCCTACTACCTCTCCATCCACATCACCAGTTTAATCAATGTGAGGGATGTGCCTGGATGTTCTTACATAATGCAGCAATGTTAGGCTGAATTGGGGACAGTTTCAGTCTTAGATCATTTTCCACAAACAGTCTGTACCTATACTTGGTCTTAAGGCAGACCAAAGCTGAGAATCCAGTCTCACATAAATACGTTCAGAGTTAGGATTTGCTATGATAGTGTCTTGACCTGAAAAGCTTGTCCCGACAGCAGGTGACTCCTTTGAAGTTTCCGTTGTCGTTCTGGGTATGGCCTGAACCCGTTTCAGCCATTTATCCATCGATTAAAATTATTTTTTGTCAAATACACGTAACTGGGATGATTTCTGACAGGATTTCTTTTTTCATTTGCGCGCGACAATATATATCTGTCGTCATAGCAACGTTTATTATGACGCAGAGCTGTAATCAGCACTGCAGCAGGCTGCAAAGATTGCAAAGATCATCATAAAAGCTCTACTTTTACCCTCTCTGTCTCCACTCTCGAATATTTTGTTAATAGAAAAAGCGCGATCATGTCAGAACAGAACGCCAATGAAAATGTTTAACCGGCAAAGCTTTAAAGCACAATCACAAAAGTTCATTATTTAAATAATTTATTTATTTTCACTTATTGTGATTGCGAATAAGTGCAGTGTCATGTGAGTAGAAGTGAATATAATAAAATACGTAGACCTACGGCAAAAAACTAGTTGAGGATAAATTCTTTAAAATTGGGCAATTCCAGCGTTATGGGCGTGACATTTGCAGTCAAAACTTGAAATATAAATTCTCAGAAAATGCATTTAATACTGAAACGTCTGTTTATATATCCATACTCCCTTAATAAAGCTCCAGACATTAGAAAAATATCAGTCTACACATGCGTTTTATATTTAATATGAGGGAAATACACATGTGACGTGACACAAAAAAATCTTTAACTTTTAGGTGGCAAAATATTTGTTAGTAATTCTATGAACTACACTGCGCAAAACAAAAGTAATACTACCCACCGGATGAGGGTCGGCCTCCACAGAACATAAAATATTATTTTTATTTAATTTTTCGTGTTCGCATTTATGAGGAAAAAAACAATGTTACAGGTTGAAAGCTTGCAATGTCTTTTTAACAGAACAATTCAAAACGAAAGAAATCAGACTCTCTGCTTATGTAATCCGTATTTAATGCGCATTTCTCTCTGGCGCGTTCACTATACTGCGAAGATCGCGAGTCAACATCGCCAACTTCATATTTGCAGCCGACACTGACAAACACTTGTTTATTAATAAACAATTAAAATGTCTCCTTGCTATATTTGACATATTCATAATCGTTATGCCGGTTCTTTGTGGCAGCTTTTAGATATTGGCAGCGCCACCCTTGCATGTTACATGAACGCGTCACCACTGCATCAGCCCCGAAAACATGCTTTTTTTCAAATCAAAAATCGTGATACGAACCGAATTGTAGGTTTGGTCTATCGTTACAGCCCTAGTAAGATGAGAAAGCAGGAGTTTAGTCGTTTGTCATGGTTGTAAAAAAAAACAATGGCTATCTGAACATCTTTGCTAAGCGCAAACCAGTAGCTACAGAAGTAATCAATAAATTATGGGGGAGGTTCATGCCTTTTTTCACAATCATTTTGGAGGGTCATAGAAAAAATTATTGCTGGCGAAGGGAGGGTCAAGTCTTTTTTGACTACAGATCTCAAAACTCGAACTAAAAAACGAACAGTCCCTTAGATCTTTTTTCGCGTACCCCCTGAAATCAGTCCACGTACCCCTGGGGGTACGCGTACCCCAGTTTGACAACCGTGGGCATAAGTGATCTGCTCTGCGCTATCCTGTTACCAGAGGTCGCATATTGAGGAACGCCCGGTTGACGCGCGCACACGTGCTCCATTATACAGTAGTAGAGAAGATCGCATCACTTGTGCAAGAGACTCTTGGTGGTTCACGCGACATGCAAGTAATACCAGTCTTCAATCATCCCACGCATGCCCACGTACCACATGAGAAGCATACTGATTTAAGTCAAGTGGTTTTTATTGTCGTTCAACCATATACAGTTAGTACAGTACACAGTGAAACGAGATAACGTTCCTCCAGGAACATGGTGCTACGTAAAACAAAATAGGACAAACCCAGAACCACATGAGACTACACAGACTTTTGCACGTGCGAACGTGTGCAAAAAGTATGGGACAGGACAATAAATTACTAACAATGAACAGGACAATAGACACAGTAAGAGACAGAGCAGCGCCGACCAGTACACAGTAGTGAAAAAAGATGACAGTTTCTAAAATGCCAAATGTAAACATAACATACTATGAGATATTGTTCTATGGACATAGCCTAGCCGTTATTGAGGTAGCAGCCAGTAATAAAGTGACAATAATTAAAGTGCAACTCAGGACATGTGTGTGTGTGTCTAACCAGTCTCTGAGTATTGAGGATTCTGATGGCTTGGGGGAAGAAGCTGTTACACAGTCTGGCCGTGAGGGCCCGAATGCTTCTGTACCTCTTGCCAGACGGCAGGAGGGTGAAGAGTTGGTGTGTGGGGTCATCCACTATGCTGGTGGCTTTAGCGCTTATCTTGCTTTAGGCGCTTCATCTCATAAAATTAGCAAATTTCAACACAGGAAAACCAGTTCATACGTAGCTGATGCCAGCTGGTCAAACACACGAGCACAAAAACATCAGTCATAGAGATTGCAACCAGTTAAAATATATTGCCCATCATAGCGTTATTGTTCTAACAAACTCTAGACCGCTGTGAAACACAATTTACAGAACCTCACAGCTATATTTTAACAAAGTACTCCAGTAATGGTGCTCTTTTCTAACCATGCACAAGAAACCCTCATTCATTTAAATAAAGACGATTTTTTTTCAATATTATTTTTAATGTTCTGCATTATATTTCACACTATACCTGTTATACCTGTGTATTTATAGCACTGTACCTTGTGTTATATTATCCAGGTGTTAATCCAGACATTATAAAAAGTTGGGTTCGGGAGCCTGTTTGGCTTAATCTTGTAGCAAAATACATGTGCAAATATAAAGACACAGGATGCATATTTATGCAACAGTGCACTTTACTCATCTCACTCACATACAAAACACAGATTATACAGTTGAAGAAAGAAGTTTACATCCACTTATGTTGAAGTCATTAAAGCAAAAAAATGTTTTAACCACTCCACAGGTTTCATATTAGCAAACTATAGTTTTGGCTAGTTGTTTAGGACTCGTTTAGAATTTTTTCAAAAATAGTTTTAACAACAACAGACAGATTGTTTCACTTTTTATTGACTATCACAGTTCCAGTTGGTCAAAGTTTACTGTGCCTTTAAGCAGCTTGGAAAATGATTCAAACTGCATATGATGCTTTACATCATGGGAAAATCAAAAGAAATCAGCCAAAATTTGTGGACCTCCACAAGTCTGGTTCATCCTTGGGAGCATTTTCCAAATGCCTGAAAGTACCATGTTCATACAAACAATAGTATGCAAGTATAAACACCATGGGACCATGCAGCCATCGAACCCCTCCGGAAGTAGACGCATTCTGTCTCCTAGGGATGAACGTAGTTTGGTGCGAAAAGTGCAAATCAATCCCAGATCAGCAGAACCTTGTGAAGAGGAAACAGGAAGACAAGTATCTATATCCACAGTAAAATGAAACCTATATTGACATAACCTGAAAGGCTGCTCAGCGAGGAAGAAGCCACTGCTCCAAAATCACCATAACTACTCCAACTGTTTGGTCATAATGACCATCATTATGTTTGGAGGAAAAGGGGTGAGGCTTGCAAGCCAAAAAACACCATCCCAACCATGAACATGGGTTTGGCAGCATCATGTTGTGGAGGTGCTTGGCACTTCACAAAATGGATAGCATCATGTGGAAGGAAAATTGTGTGGATATATTGAAGCAACATTTCAAGACATCAGCCAGGAAGTTAAAGCTTGGTTGCAAATGGGTCTTCCAAATGGACAATGACCCCAAACATACCTCAAAAGTTGTGTCTTAATGGCTTAAGGACAACAAAGTCAAGGTATTGGAGTGGCCATCACAAACCCCTGACCTCAATCCAAAAGAAAAAAAGTTTATGCGAGCAAGGAGGCCTAGAAACCTGACTCGGTTACACCAGTTCTGTCTGGAGGAATGGGTCAAAATTACAGCAGCTTGTAGAAGGCTACCCAAAAAGTTTGACCCAAATCAAACAATTTAAAGGCAATGATAAAAAATTCTAACAAAGTGCATGTAAACCTCTGACCCACTGGGAATGTGATGAAAGAAATAAAAGCTTAAATAATTCTCTATTATTATTCTGATATTTCAAATTTTTTAAATAATTTAGTGATCCTAACTGACCTACTATTAAATGTCAGGAATTGTGAGTTTAAATGTATTTGGCTAAGGTGTATGTAAACTTCTGACTTCAAATGTATATTCCTCAAAATGCATCAAAAACATGGAAAGAACATAATGAGTTCTTACCATTTAAAACATTAAACAGTGCGGCCTACTGTACAGGGGTGAAATAGTTTTTGGTCCCTGTGTGAGTAGACCTTTCATCTGAAGTTAGTCACTGAACTGATAGTCACTGATTTGGTCTGTGTAATTTACAGCCCCTTGTGATGTGCAAGATAAATCTTTGAATGGTTGAAATCTTACTTCCAGTCAATTTTTAAAGTCTGGCATAATCCAGCACATGCTTGTTGTGGTTGATGAGTGAATTGTGTTGACTGTATATTTAAACCTCATCAGCAAAGCTCACCAACCAGTTTGTTTGTCAATATCAGTGACTGAGTTTGAGGTTAAGTGTGCGTACTCTGTGACTATGCTGTTGGAATGAGTGCAGAGTGAAGTCATTATCGTTCTCTCTCTCTCTGTCTGCAGTAGTGGCCCTCTTACTGTGTGATCAGCGTAACCTGCATCTGAACTGGTGACTTTTCTCGGGACCGTGTGAAAGCAGCTCTTCTGCTGAGTTCTACTGGAGATGTGTGCGCTCAGATAAGAGACTCTTCACACAAGAGACAAAAATGTGAGTCAATACTCTGAGCGACTTCAGTTCAATCTGATTCAATAATGCAGTGTGGCTAATAAAAGCAATGCTTAAATAATGCCTGCCAAAAAGACTAACAGCACATCTTATGAAAAGAGGCTGAGAGGTTAATTTCTGTTAGTTCATGTCTTTGTAGTCTAAATGCATTGAGTATTTCACAGCAACAAAATATTTAATTTGTGAGGCTGATATTCAAAATATGTTGATTTTTGATTCCAGTTAAATGTCTACATCTGTTGTAGGATATTATGATGCCAAAATATCAGTAGTCAAAACCAATAGCAGGGAAATTTCACAATTCTCAGTGCAATTTTATTCACCACATCAAAACCGAATATGCTAATGAACACAATTTGCAAATGTCAGGTTCAGAAAATAAGGACGTTTAGTTCAATTAAAAACACTAAACTTACCGTTGGTCACGGTTACACATTTTGTTTTTACTATGTTTCCTACAGACACATTGCTTCCACCTTACTGAATTCAGCTGCTATTACACTAAACATTTTTAAAATCCTTTGATCCCTCAAATCTTGTTTGGGAGACTTCAGCCTCTTTTGTTTACATATACTCCTAGTTAACTAAAGATTGTCACTAACTATAGTAGCAATTTAAGACATGTAAATATTAGTACAGCAAATAAGAATTTTGTCATTACTAGTACAAAACAGTAATCATGTCTCAGGGGAACGGGTTCTGTTACTACATTAGGCTTTTGATCTCTGTGCTAATGTCCAGAGAAAGCACACTGAAAAGCAGTCTGAACACAGATGCCTGTGTACTTTAGCAGTGTCCTTTAGACTAGAGGATATGTGTGCTGCTGAGCTTGTGTGAGTGTAAGACTTGTTGTGACTGGTGCGTTCAGCGCAGTGGCCATCTGACAGGAGGCAGAGAGAGGTCAAGGTGTCTGTTGGCGCTCTTGTGTGCCAGCGTATGGCTACTATGTCATCACAGGGCACATATCCGCAAACGACAGATGGGAGGGGTTCTGTCCTGTATGCCACAGGAGGCTTATGTTAGGAGCAGATGGGGAGAGAGGAAAGCTCTTTTTTTGTGTGCGTGTGTCTCCTCTTCATTTCACTCAATGGGGCACATGAAAGTGTTTCTTTGTTGTCTCTTTGTCTCTCCTGTACTTGTCTTTTCTTCATGAGCTCAGTCTCACCTGCTTTACCCTTTATACCCCTCCCTTATGCAGGCAAACACACACACACACACACACAGCCGATTACTCGACTCTTCTCTCCAGCCAGGTCCCTGTTGGCTCAGGCTTCTCAAACGTTTAGATGATTAATGGGCTCAGAAGTCTGAAGGCGCTCGCTGCCGCCGCCTCCATTCCTTCTGCCCATCCCCCCTTTGTCTTCGATCACCCCCTCTCCCCAAACCCATCTATGATTGAATGCAGGAGAGCACACACACTGAACCGGGCACCAAATGCTGGCGAGTGTTGTCCCAGCCTCTTGGAGTTGTGCTTTGTCACTCGGGCAGCTGCTGTATTGTCTCAGACGGTGCTGTGGTTGGCACGTGCTCCCTGGGTGGAGGGATTGCCGCTGTTTGGACAGGCTCTGGGACTCTGCTGCAGAGGGCTTCCTGACAGAATGTGAAATTAGAGGATGCCTCATCCTCCCCCAGCAATATACACTGCCTGAAGACGCATACTGACTCAAGGATCTTTCACACGCATACACCCACCCAAAAGATTTGTGGTTTACTACGGTAGGGTAGTAAAACTGAGTGCAGATGGTCAGGGCTCGGATAGAGGATTACCTGGAATGTGAGGGTTTGAGGTCAAAGGTTAGGGTTCCTGTCCCCTCTGATTCTCAGGAAGCAGTCTGTGAGTGTATACTATTTCACATGGTGTATAGAGAAGAACAGGGACTATTAATAATCAAACATATAAGAGGAGTAAGAATATAAACTTGTGTGTGGTTCTTACCTGTGCAAACCTCAATTATATACCATATCACTTACAAGGCCACAATGCTATGTTGTTGTGGGTGGTTACCAGGGCATTGCAGTGCTGTTGCTAAGGTGTTCTGGTTTGTTGTTAGTGCATTATGTGGTTGCTCTTTAGGCAAATTCTTAAGAGCCCACCCTCAGCTCTTGGTTAGTCTGGGCGTACAGAGTGGCAGACACTAGGGAGGTCGTGAGCCCCTGAACATGTTACGAGTCAGTTTATCTTATAATCGTACAGATGCAGTGGTACACAACTTTACGTCCTGGCAAATTCCGAAGCAATTGTACAAATATTTCTGCAATTTATCAGTGTAAAACATAAAGCCAGAGGATGACATTGCTTTAATTCCTTGTAGCTTCCTTGTATTTAGAAAAAAGACTGGCATGGCCAGGGGCTGTATTAGCGTAAAAATAATCTATCGAAATTTAGAGATAAGAAAAATAAATATACACTACCGGTCAAAAGTTTTGAAACACTTATTCTTTATTATAATTGTTTTTTCCTTCACATTTTGTGTCATTTACAGTCATCAAAACTATGGAATAACATAAATGGAATGATGGGAAGTATGTTGTGACTAAACAAAATCCAAAATAAATCAAAACTGTGTGAAGATGCTAAAATATAAAAGTAGTCGTCCTTTGCCTAGAATTTGCAGACATGTACTCTTGACATTTTCTCAAACAACTTCTTGAGGTTTCACCCTGAGATGCTTCTCAAACAGTATTGAAGGAGTTCCCATCTGTGTTGGGCACTTATTGGCAGCTTTATTTTTTTGGTCCAAGTCATCAATTTCAAAGTTTTTTTTTTTTTTTACATTTCAGTTTTATAATGAATTCTTTTTGTCTACAAAACTAATTTCAAACTTTTAAGCATATGCCTTCAGATCAAAAGATTAAGATCATGAGAAACATTCCAGTCAAGTGATTCAAAACTTTTGACCGGTAGTGTGTATTCGTGCGTTCCATTTGCTCGGGAGTCAGAGATCCGAGTTATTGACAAATGGAATGCCCCCAGAAGTCAGAATTCCTACTCGGAAACTCAGAAAGAGCTCAGAAAGAAAGATGGCTGCGAAAAGTAAGTATGCTGTGGTTTTAAAGTTTTTTTTTTTTGTTTGTTGTTTTTTTTTTTTTTTTTTTTAGCTCTTGTGTCCAATTTAGTAAGTCATATACACAATACTGTATTACGTTACCTATAGATTGGCATGTTACTACGATCCTATTATGCATGAATTACAACATAATGTGTTTATAAACTGGAACATCTAAAATGGGCTAGGTCGCTGCTGCTAACAACTAGGGCTGGGCGATAAAACAATATCAATATTTATCCTGATAAAAAAAACTCATGATATCGACGATAAGCTTTTGAGTCATTTTGGATATTTAGCCCGTGTTCTACATCTAGACATGCATGTTGCTAAAAACGCTAGCAGTTTGGCTTTCTTATCATATGTTCCCACTGGAGAGTAGTGAGCGAATGTGAGCGAGCGCTTTCAATGTCTTCCTATGGAAGCCGAGCGTCAAGATCACGAGGTGGATTGTAAAATTGACAGCAGCGCGGGGCAAGCGGTTCCCTAGTGTTGGGAGTGGCTTTGCGTGGATTTCTTCCACCTCAGACTGTATGAAGTTGCTATTGCCCCAGCTACGCATGTCACCGCATTCCGGATCCCAGATTGATTCCATCTTGACCGCAAGACATCATGATGACGGTTACGCCCTCTTCATCATCTCTAGTGAGCAGCGCAACAAAACAACAGTGCCGGTTACATCATATCTGATCTTTCTGCGCTGTATTCTTGAATATTTTCCTCTAGCAGTGAAACACACTTCACTGATGCCCTGTCCCGGGCCGCACCCGCTTCCTCTTTTCCCCACATGTGCGTAAACATGATGTGCGTGTTTCCAGAGCGCTTTTAGACCATAAAGTTTTTTCTTTCTAAATTGAGTTTTATTAATTGGCATGTTCCAAGCCTTTAATAATAAACAAATAGATTTCTGTTTTAATTTTGTGAAATTATTCAGATGTCATCATCTCTGACAAAAATGAAAGACAAAACAATTACTAGTTTGTAGCCTAGTCTTTCTCACTTCAATGAAAATAGAAAAATGGTCCATTCAGACTTTTTACATTTTCAAAAGTTTCTCTCTGGAGATACCCCTGAACCCCCATACAGTATCATTCCTCAGTCACAAGATCTGAGATATATATATATATATATATATATATACATACAGGTCCTTCTCAAAAAATTAGCATATTGTGATAAAGTTCATTATTTTCCATAATGTAATGATAAAAATTAAACTTACATATATTTTAGATTCATTGCACACCAACTGAAATATTTCAGGTCTTTTATTGTTTTAATACTGATGATTTTGGCATACAGCTCATGAAAACCCAAAATTCCTATCTCAAAAAATTAGCATATCATGAAAAGGGTCTCTAAACGAGCTATTAACCTAATCATCTGAATCAACTAATTAACTCTAAACACCTGCAAAAGATTCCTGAGGCTTTTAAAAACTCCCAGCCTGTTTCATTACTCAAAACCGCAATCATGGGTAAGACTGCCGACCTGACTGCTGTCCAGAAGGCCATCATTGACACCCTCAAGCAAGAGGGTAAGACACAGAAAGAAATTTCTGAACAAATAGGCTGTTCCCAGAGTGCTGTATCAAGGCACCTCAGTGGGAAGTCTGTGGGAAGGAAAAAGTGTGGCAAAAAACGCTGCACAACGACAAGAGGTGACCGGACCCTGAGGAAGATTGTGGAGAAGGACCGATTCCAGACCTTGGATGACCTGGAGGAAGACTGGGGAGAAGGAAATGCCAAAATGCCTGAAGTCCAGTGTCAAGTACCCACAGTCAGTGATGGTCTGGGGTGCCATGTCAGCTGCTGGTGTTGGTCCACTGTGTTTTATCAAGGGCAGGGTCAATGCAGCTAGCTATCAGGAGATTTTGGAGCACTTCATGCTTCCATCTGCTGAAAAGCTTTATGGAGATGAAGATTTCATTTTTCAGCACGACCTGGCACCTGCTCACAGTGCCAAAACCACTGGTAAATGGTTTACTGACCATGGTATTACTGTGCTCAATTGGCCTGCCAACTCTCCTGACCTGAACCCCATAGAGAATCTGTGGGATATTGTGAAGAGAAAGTTGAGAGACGCAAGACCCAACACTCTGGATGAGCTTAAGGCCGCTATCGAAGCATCCTGGGCCTCCATAACACCTCAGCAGTGCCACAGGCTGATTGCCTCCATGCCACGCCGCATTGAAGCAGTCATTTCTGCAAACGGATTCCCGACCAAGTATTGAGTGCATAAATGAACATAATTATTTGAAGGTTGACTTTTTTTGTATTAAAAACACTTCTTTTATTGGTCGGATGAAATATGCTAATTTTTTGAGATAGGAATTTTGGGTTTTCATGAGCTGTATGCCAAAATCATCAGTATTAAAACAATAAAAGACCTGAAATATTTCAGTTGGTGTGCAATGAATCTAAAATATATGTAAGTTTAATTTTTATCATTACATTATGGAAAATAATGAACTTTATCACAATATGCTAATTTTTTGAGAAGGACCTATATATATACATATATACACACACACACACTTTCATTATGATTCACAATGAACCGATCATCTTATAACATTCATATCCAACTGCACTCAATTGATTAAACATTATAAAATATTATAATATTTTCATAGAAGATACCTTAGACACCACTGCATTGGCAGTGTCTGGGCCCCCAACGCAGACTATTTAGACTGTTTAGGATTTTGTTTTCTCTTCTTTTTTTGGTAATTAAAAAAAATTTGCAAGTGCAAATGTGATTTGAATATCGTATGATATGAAAAATAATATCATGATAATATTTTTTTGCCACTACAATGGTCACTGCTGCTGCTACAAGAACAATGATCGATGTTGCAACAACAACACTGCCTAACGTTACAAACCATGCAGAAATGTGAGTTGGAAATTGTAACGGAAAACACATTAAAGTTTTTAAAATGTTTAGAACTGCTGTTAGGACCTGCGAATGTGGTTGCATTCAGTACACAGGTGAGGGAACTGACACAGGTCAGTACTCTTATGTACTCAGGTGTGGAAAATGTTTTTAAGTTGTGTACAATTTTTTTTGTTTACTTTTTTAACATGGCATACTGTAAAAAACTGTGTGAGATCTCAGAGCTACTGTAGGTCATGGCTATTATGTAAACAATGTGTGTGTTTGTGTATTTGGACATCAACATGGATATGTTCAAGGATCCACAGAGGACCCTCCGACACCCTGGTCATTTGTTCCAAACTGCTGTTACACACACACCCCATTGGGCAAATTTATATTGCAGATACTCATTTGTACTTCCATAGGGCATTGCCCTTTGTTTAAAACGTGGTTAACATGTTTTGATACAATAAAATACGCGGAAACATTAACATACCTTCTCCGCTTTCTGTCATATTCCTCGAGGTCTCTTAGGTGAAGGGCATACTTATTTTGTAGCTCTCTGTACTCCGTAAGAGCTAGTGCAACAATTACTTTTCTGGAGGTGTCCATCTTTTTTTCCGACTTGTTGTGTGTAAATGGAATGCGTCCAACTCATATTTCTTGTTTTTTTTTTTTTTTTTTTACGGATATGACGTCGATCCGAGACCAATGGAATACAGTATATGTGTGACATATACATACATGTATATGCACAGTGCATCCTGAAAGTATTCACAGCGCTTCACTTTTTCCACATTTTGTTATGTTACAGCCTTATTCCAAAATTTATTAAATTAATAGTTTTCCTTAAAATTCTACAAACAATACCCCATAATGACAACGTGAAAATTTTGCTTGAAATCTTTAAAATTTATTAAATATAAAAAAAACATAGTATTCACAGCCTTTGCCATGACACTCAAAATTGAGCCCAGGTGCATCCAGTTTCCACTGATCATCCTTGAGATGTTTCTACAACTTGATTGGAGTGCACCTGTGGTAAATTCAGTTGATTGGACATGATTTGGAAAGGCACACACCTTTCTATATAAGGTCCCACAGTTAACAGTGCATGTCAGAGCACAAACCAAGCCATGAAGTCCAAGGAATTGTCTGTTGACCTCCAAGACAGGATTGTATTGAGGCACAGATCTAGGGAAGGGTACAGAAAGGTTTCTGCAGCATTGAAGGTCCCAATGAGCACAGTGGCCTCCATCATCCGTAAATGGAAGACGTTTGGAACCACCAGGACTCTTCCTAGAGCTGGCCGCCCAGTCAAACTGCATGATCGGGGGACAAGGGCCTCAGTCAGTGAGGTGACCAAGAACCTGAAGATCACTCTGACAGAGGTCCAGCGTTTCTCTATGGAGAGAGGAGAACCTTCCAGAAGAACAACCATCTCTGCAGCACTCCACCAATCAGGCCTGTATGGTAGAGTGGCCAGACTGTAGCCACTCCTCAGCAAAAAGGCACATGACAGCCCACCTGGAGTTTGCCAAAAGGCACCTGAAGGACTCTCAGACCATGAGAAACAAAATTCTCTGGTCTGATGAAACAAAGATTGAACTCTTTGGCCTGAATGGCAAGTGTCATGTCTGGAGGAAACCAGGCACCGCTCATCACCTGGCCAATACCATCCCTACAGTGAAGCATGGTGGTGGCATCATCATCCTGTGGGGATGTTTTTCAGTGGCAGGAACTGGGAGACTTCTCTGGATCGAGGGAAAGATGAATGCAGCAATGTACAGAGACATCCTTGTTGAAAACTGCTCCAGAGCGCTCTGGACCTCAATGGACCTTGAATTTATTCTTTGCGCAAACATGATGTTTAGTGCAGAATTATTAGTTATTTTAGTAGAGTGTTTTGTAGATTAAAAAATGTCATACACATCTGGGATGGCATAAGGGCACATAAATTAGATAATTTAACATTTTGGGTGAACTATCCCTCGAAGTACTGCAAAAACATGATTTTTAAAACAAGATGAAACCGAGTGGACTGGCTTCAACAGAAACATATGCAATCGATTGCTGTAGTACATACAGTTGCAATCAAAATTATTCAACCCCTCTGACCAGCAATGCGTTCTGGTGATGTGAATTAAAACAAATCAGCTAAAACCTCAGTAAACAGTCAAAGTACATTTTTAATACACATTTTATGATTTTGAGAACAGAGTTCAGTTTACCCAAATTTTTTAATAATTCCACAAATGTCATGTAAAAAATATTCAACTCCCACAGTCAATCATTTGTAGAGTATCCTTTACCCATAATAACATAAAATGTTTCAGGTAAGTATTCTCAGGATTCGGACACTTCTCTATTGGAATTTGTACACATTTCTCATAAGCAAAAGCTTCCAGCTGCCACATCCTTGAAATCCCAACAAAAAATTTCAATGGGATTTAATAATGGACTGAAAGGGCCATTCAAGGACATTCCACAACCCATCCCTGAACCGGACTTTGGACAACTTAGATGTATCCTTGGTGTTATTGTATTGCTGGAAAGTCCAGTGATCACCGAGCTTCAATTTACACACTGAAGGCATCATATTTTTTGCCAAAATGGCCTGATACATGAAAGAAACCATGGCGCCAATCACATAGTCAGGCTAGCCATTACCTGCAGCCGCAAAACACCCCCATAACAGGACTGACCCACTTCCATGCTTGACTGTGGGGGTGGTGTGAATTTGTCATCACCTTGCCTTTCTTACCCAGATGTACTGCTGACCCATGGGTCTAAAACAAATTTTCAGTTTAGTATCATTTAGTATCATTCATAAAACCTTCTTCCAGGACTCCACAGGTCTTTCCAAATTCCGTTTGTTTCTTTCATTTTTCCACCCCTTTGCTCTGCAATATGGAATGCCCAATTCCCACTACTTAGTAGGTCCTCGTGGTGCTGTGGTTACTCCCATTAATCCAGGTGGCAGACGACAAGTCTCAGTTGCCTCCGCTACTGAGACAGTAAGCCCGCACATCTTAACATGTGGCTCACTGTGCATGACACCATGGAGACTCCCAGCATGTGGAGGTTCATGCTACTCTCCGCAATCCACACACAACTTACCACGTGCCCATTAAGAGCAAGAGCCACTAATCGCGACCACGAGGAGGTTACCCCATGTGACTACCATCCGTAGCAACCGGGCCAGTTTGGTTGCTTTGGAGACCTGGCTGGAGTCACTCAACACACCCTAGATTCGAGCTTGCGGCTCCAGGGGTTGTAGTCAGCGTCAATACTCGCTAAGAGCCACTCAAACCCCTCCAAATTCCTTCTTGAATGTTCAAGTCAACATTTCCCTTGGTGAGGTTTTGCTTTCTTCCACACCCAAGAATGAATGGTATGAATGGTGCTGCCAACTTTGTCTATCGGAAATTGAAATGCCTTGGAAATTTCTTCTTTCTCCTATTTTAGTGTGTATTTTATTGTGTTGCAATTTGTGTTTAATTGTGTTTTTTTTTTTTTTACTTCTATTTCTTCTCCTTATCTGGAATTTTCTTGTGTAACGAAAGAATCTGTTAGCTTTTGTGACCGCTTATTTTTAATTGAATTTTTTGCATAGAAATCAATTTTTGCTTACAACACTAAACTTGCGTTTTTTAAAACTTAAATAAGTGACATTGTAGAGCTTAATTTTATTTTAAATCAATTACTTGTGTAACCTTGCATATTTAAGGAACAAGCTACATGCGATAGCAGTTGAATAATTATGACATGGCTGTATTTAAAAAAAAATAAAAAATCCTGCTTTTTAGAAATATTAGGTTATTAATATAGGTTATTAATATTAGGATATATTCACTCTATGGCTTTGAATGTGTCACTCAACTGATATAGATGTAATGTTTAAAAATTATGGGTCAACAGAAAAGCGTGCTTTTGTAAATCCTTACTGTCTTGGGAGGGTTGAATAATTTTGATTGCAACTGTATACAATCGACAACCTCTGGGCTCACGATAAGTCTGTCTTTTAAGAATCATACGTTATTGTTAAAAATACATTTGCCTATGGAGAAAATGCATTAGATTTTTTTTTACTCATACCAGACTGTTGCACTCTTTAGTACTAGTAATGCTTGTCTTGCTGAACACCTATAATAACTAGAATGTATAAGAGATAGATGGTCAAAGCTGTGGTGTAGTTCAATGTGCATGCTCTAATATTGATCTGTGACGCTCTTGGGGTGACAAGTTAAATCCGACTTGTTTCATTTCTCAGTCCATTCTACTATGCAGATGAATGGAATTGGCAAAAGACCAAATAATAAAGATGGAGGTAAGTAAATGTGATTGTGTGTCAGCAGGTCAGTGAGGGTTCAGTTTTAGGGAGAGGCAGATGAGCTTACATAGTTCCCCTCACATCTGTTCATCTACATTGTATCTGCTGCTGTGAGCACATCCTTAGAAATCAGTCACTCTCACATTGCTCAGCACAACACCCCTCTTTTGTTTTTAAACTTAATGTGTGATAATTGCTTGTTATTTTCTAATGTAATCCTTCTCCCTTTTGGGTTGAAATTATAATTTACAAATGTCCTTTAATGAGGCAGAATCAAATCTACAAGACCATCGTAGATACCATAATTAAGCCAACTAAAATAAATACAGTAATATTAAGATGTAAAGTATATTCAAAAGGCTTAAAAATATAGAAAGAATTATAGCTATAATGCTCAGCCCTGATTTAATACATGATTTAAACTGGTGAGTATTTATGATTTGTTAGTCTCTAGGGTGCCTCTTGTTCATTATGGCATCTTTTTTTCAGTGCATGCCCCTCTGCCAGTTACAGCAGCCCAGTCACTTGGCTCTCAAAGTGCTGTTTGTTGGCCACTGTTACTATTTCACTTTCCCTTTCTTCCACCCGAATCCAACATTTTCTCCTCCACCCTGTGTTGACCGTCAACATTTGAGACAGCTGTGTAACTGGGTGGTCCTGAACTGTAAATGAGCGAGAGAGTGAGGTAAAAGTGGCAGGGAGAGAGGGAGGGAAATAAATTAGCCTAGAGTCATGATGATGAAGATGAGGTATGTGGACAGATGGCGGGTTGATTTCTTATGGAGTCAGTCTATCTAAACAGCGGGTCTTGAGAGAGAATGAGAGGTTGTCATGCTAACATCAGTGTAAATATGTGCTTAAAGAATAAAGCACCCAAAAGTGAGAATTGTGTGATCATTTGAAAAAAAAAATTATGTGAGTGTTAAATGCTGTTGATTCTTGTATCAAATCCAAAACATTCCTTAAGTCGTTATTCACTAAACATCTTCCCCCTCCTCTGTATCTTATTTTATTCATGGTTCTGCATGTTCAAACTTGACATCAATGACCCCAAACCTCATTGATTATCTTGAGTCATGTCTAGGGCTGGGATAAACTATTATTTTTTAAAAAATTAATCTAGCGATTTATTTTTTCGATGCATCGATTAATCTAACGATTCATTTTTTCAGTCCGATTCGATTTCGATTAGAAAATGTAAAAAAAAACAAATAAAAAAAAAACATCGCTGGGAGTTTGATTGACAGGCGATCTGATCAATCAATCATAATACGCCATTTTTGTCCGACAACGTAGTCCGGAGAGAGATGATTAACGTCGGTGGATTTTAATTTGAATAATGGATTGTAGGCTACTGTACTGACGTCTTTCCGCGGTTAAACATCAGTCCTTCTGATGTAGGCTACTGTAACAAGTAGAATTAGGTACTGCGCCTTTAAGATGGAACGTACTTACTCCCTCGCTCAGAGTGGGCAGTTGATATGGGAAGAGCGAGCTGTGAACATCGCATGTATGCGTGTAAGCCCGTTTTGTGTTTCTGTTGCTCTTATTCTGTTTTTATTTCTAACCAGTAACGCAGTTGTTGTTAGCTGTGTGTTTTGCAAACTGCCCATGTGTACGTGCGACCGACGACAGCTGATAATAAATCACCATGGTGGAATATCAGTTACGTCTTGTGTGTCTTTGCTTACACATGACTACAACCATTTAGGCAAGCTATCCGGCCCCTTTTGATCAAGAGCGTTACACTACATTCATGTTTAGCCTATTTGATGCTATAAATTAACCAAGAAAAAGATGATCGGTTCACGAGCAGCTTTAACTGAGGCAAACTGTCACGACACATTAAAGAGCCACAAAATAGTAGGCCTATTTATGGTTTAATTTTCTTTGACCAAATTTGAAAGTTGAGACTTTATTAAATGTTACCTGCTTGGTCCCGTCTGTCAGCGCGTTGTCAGTGTCCTCTATGTATTTTTCATGTCATTCATAGCTATAAGCGCATTATTAATAGCTATAAATGAAAACTTAAGGTGTCAACAACGTATTATAGCCTACTCCAACATCGAGTGCAAAGTGGGGAGTTGAATAAAAACTTATGGTGGTGTGTCATCTGCAGCTGCTCCCGGGTGGTGCCTCTTCAGGTGCTGGTGCATTGCCGTGGTGCTAGAATGGAAAGCCATCTCCATTTTGCAAAGACGACATATCACGGAATTGTTTCCTTTTAAATGAAAGAATTCCCATACTTTAGAGGAACGAGTGCGTGCCGCCTTGCACTTCTGATAGTCTGAGGAGCCACTCGTGTTGGCTCTCCGGCACCGCCATCTTTGTTTTGGGTCTGACGAATCGACGCGAATATTTTGCGTCGACGTCATCGATGACTTCGACGCGTCATCCCAGCCCTAGTCATGTCTCATGAGTGCGACGTACGAAGTTTGAATATGTGAAGTGCAAAGTAAATTTAAGAACTACGGTGGAGGAGGTTTTAAGCAAATAGCGACTTGAAATTCAATCTAACTCACAGAGGTATCTGGGAAGGTGCTGCTAAAATAGAGCTTTTTTTTTTTTTGGTTTGAGAACTAGTTAAATTATGCTTTCAAGTGTAAAGTAGGAGCATTATAAACATTCTTCAAAAATTATCCTCATACAGGTTTGGAACTGAGTGAGACAGGAGGGTGAATAAATGACATATAGGGATGTGCAAGATTAGGCAAACTAAAATGTTATGATGCTGCTAGTCGACACTTGAAATACTAGTCGGTTAATAGTTTCAATAGTTATTTTCCTTTTTAATGCCAGGATAGCCACCTCGGGTGAGTTGTAGACTAGAAAAAAAAAAAAATATATGTATGTGTATATATATATGTATGTGTGTGTGTATATGTGTGTGTGTGTATATATATATGTACGTGTGTGTGTGTGTGTGTGTGTATGTGTATATATATATATATATATATATATATATAAACACACACACACATATATACATATACACACACACATATATACATATACACACACATACAATGATACAGTGATGATGCAAGGTGAGCACGTTGCATTTAAATGCCCCTTTTCAGCGGAATTTTACATCAGCATTTGCAATAGATTAAGTATTTTAAATGGGTTGCATAAACAATGTTTTTACTTTGCTGAAGGTTGGTTTCTTTTTAGACAATGTGCTTAAAGTTTCAATGAAGTTAAAATGAAATTAGTTGTTCCACACTTCCATAATGACTGAATTTTCACTTTTAGCTGAACTAAGCTGTTATGACGCAAAACCACTCTACACTCAGACTCAACCTTGCAAGACCTGAATAAAAAAATTTTCATTACTGCACGAATACTGAGGCTGTTGGTATCGTAGTTTGTGACTTGTATGCCGGAACAGGGAAACAGCATTGTAAACCTGGAGAATATATCAAAAAAATCTGCCATTGCAGTGAAAACTACATCTTGTCAAACCAAGCAAGTAGAGCATTTTTTAGAGTTAGAATCCCTGTTCTGTCCTCTAATTCACCCTCCCCTGACTCCTCTCACTCACTTTTTCCTTGTACTCTTTTATTCCTTTGTAACCTCCCTCCCCACAATCAGCCATCAAGTTTATATTATAGCAAGCTTTTGCACAGTCAAGGTACACTTTTTCATCTGTATATCTAAGTATACATGACAATGCATAATTGAATATTTGAAGGACGTCAGTGGAGAAAGTTAAATACACATGCTGTATGAAGCCAAGCTACAATTGCATTAACTAGGTTTGTTAGATTGGGGAATAAATCTGACCAACATTGTAGAATGATCTAACTTTTAAAGTGCAATGTAAATGTAAAGTGCAATGTAAATGCACTTTGTTTAGTTAGGCACTGATTTCAGTTCCTGCTCGCTGTCTGCTGGCCGAGCAGTCCCAGTGGCTTGTTATGTTGATGAAGTCTAGACATGTGTGAATGTGTAGGCCTGTATGGAGAGGCAGCAGATAAGGCGGCAATTGGTGTAGTGGGGGGTAGAATGCAAGAGATCAGTCTGAAAAGGGTTTGTGGGGGAGGGCGAAATGGCGGGAGGAAGGGGGTGGGGAGCTAAAGGTGTGTGTGTGTGTGTGTGTGTGTGTGTATGCTGAAGAGAGAGAGAGAGAGAAGCAGGCAGAAAGAAAGGGAGGGCCCAAGCTATTGATGGGAAGAGAGAAGGGAGGGGTTAGAGACTGAGTAAGCACCGGAGAGTGCGGAGGGAGGGATGTGTGGGTAGAGCTTGTTCTCAATGAGGAAGCGTCAGAGCCATTTTCACTGAGTAAGAGCACGCTGCTCTCAGCCAAGGAAAGAGAAAGAAAGTGCACATTTTGGATTCTACCAATCCGTTTTCACTCTTCCTCTCCAATTTCTGTTGCCCCACTGGAGGCAATTTGGGTGAGCGAAGCCTTGGTTGGACACACAATGGGGCATAGTGCCTGTGGCAAATGGGCCGTTGTGCTGCCGAGGGGGGGAGGGGGTAGAGAGTCGACCGGCGCACAGAGCTAACAGATTCAGCTGGCCTCAGGCCTCTGTGCCTCACTCTCATGCTCGAGTCTCTGGCTAGAGGCTTCTCAGGAACTCAACCTCTTTCTCTTAGGACTATGGTGGACTAACTATGGATTAACATGTATTTGGCTCAGTGGATTTTGGGACATATACAAAAGATCTGGCGATTTGAGAGTGAGAAGTCGCTTCGTTTTGGGATTGAGTGACGAACTTTTCTTGCCTTTTTAGTTCCCTTTCTGTTTTGCTTTTGTGGAGAGAGGAACTCCTCAATGGATTACAAAATGCTTTCCAAGTCCAATGATTTGTTGGATTTTCAGACACTGGATGCCCTTTTGGAAAAAATTGCACATTGCTCCGTCCCTCTTAAAAGGTAACACTAAGGTTTTTTTTTTGGGGGGGGGGGGGGGGGGGGGTTGTTGCTTTTCTGAACATTACACAACCAATCACTAATGTTGTTTGTCAGTATGGTGTATGTCTTTGTTGGTTTTTAGCTATTAGGTTTCTCCTGGTAAAGTTAGTATTCATACATGAGGAGATTTTCTGGAATCTTTGAGTTTGATTTACTGAATTCTTATATTGTCACTTACTTGGGTCAGTAATATTTTTCCATTACTAGAAGTTTTCCACAGAATGGCTTCAAAATAGAATTTTAAAGGGCATTGTTTTTGAGCTAAATTCCCCAAATTGGCAGCCTCCTGGTGGGAGAGGGGGTGTGTAACTGGGGGAGGGGTGGGATTTTTCAGAGGAAGAAGGGGGTAGTGTATTTGTTGTGGCAGAAGGAGAATCTGAATCTCCAATTTGGAATCTTTAGTAAATTAAACCCACTAAATTTTCTTTTATCTAAGGTTATGACTTAATTTGGCTCATTTTATTTATTTTTTTACATTTACTTTTCTCCCAATTTGAAATGCCCAATTCCCACTACTTAGTAGGTCTTCCATGGTGGCACAGTTCTCTCTTTAGTCCGGGTGACGGAGGACTGTCTGAGACAGTTAGTCCGCACATATTATCACGTGGCTCGTTGTGCATGATAACACGTAGATTCACAGCATGTGGAGGCTCATGCTACTCTGTGATCCTATCACAACTCGCCATGCGCCCCATTGAGAGTGAGAACCACTAATCGTGACCACAAGGAGGTTATCCCATGTTACTCTACCCTACCTAGCAACCGGACCAATTTGGTTGCTTAGGAGACCTGACTGGAGTCACTAAGCACACCCTGGATTCGAACTTGCGACTCCAGTGGTGATAGTCGGCGTCAATACTCGCTGAGCTACACAGGCCCCATTTGGCTCCTTTTGATTAACCACAGAAATTTCAAACCTTATGTAGCATTGCTAAAACATCAGAGAAGGATGTTCATAACCATTACCCTAAACTGAAAATATCTGTTTTTAGTGTTCAACATAAAACGGAACCACGTTCCACAAAGTGTGCATTTACAATAGTACCAAGGACCCATTTTCTCTTTTTTACAAAGTTTTCCTTGTTTTATTTAATATTTTTCTGTGCAGAATTTGGACTGTTATGTTTAAGTTTCTACCATCCTTCACTTGTTTAACCAGATCTGATGTCCACCTTAACTACCTAGGAGATACATATCAACTCAACAACTTGCTTTATAGTCCTTAAATTTAAGAACCTGGCATGGGATTGCTGTGCCATGTTGTTTCTTATTGAACGAAAGAAAAAAGGACCCCCAGTCCCCATGAAACTGTGTGCCTACTGAATATTCTGTTCATTATCATAAAAAACTGCAGTGTCACAACCTATTCCAGCTCTGATGGCAAACACTCAATGTAAATCAAATACAAGCTGGACATTCCCACCTAAGAGAGGGCTAATGTATCAGACACCGCCTAGTCTGGTGTGTGACGCAGAATGTTTACATGCACAGATATAATGAACCTACAATATTAATTTGTCTGTCCAAGTTTACGTGAGAGAGTGTGTAATTGAACGTTTGTAGGAAACAAATCAGCAGAGGAAGTTTTGTTAATACAAATCAACTCAGTGGGCCAATTCTGTCTGTTGGATTGCGAGTTCAATTCCAATGCCAGTTGTGTTCTGATTAATGAGTATATATGTTGTACTAGGCCGGATTACAATTGCATTATGTAGATCTGTTAGTCCGAATCGTAAAAATCGGACTGGTAAAATAATTGGACTGAAATCGAAGTTTTAAAGTGCATGTAAACATACTGACACAGAAGGCAGATGAGGCCACTGTTAGGCACGTGGAATAGTTGTCATCAAAAACTGCTGCTGTGAAACACTTCAGTCACATTGCAAACATGCCTAACATATGCTGCGCTGCCAGTGTTCTCCTGGCTCTGTTCTCTAATAGACATTTGTTGGTCCCAATTCCGAGTTGTTTTAGGTCAATGATCAACACTCTAGGACAAACCCATCATGGCCCAGCAAATGTTCAAGCAAGGAAAAATACACCCCTGTGTTGTTTGATGGAGGTACCCGTATAGTGCTTATGTTTGTACAGATTGTACTTCCCACCATGTTTGGAGTAGTTTGTAACAGGCAAATGCAACTAAAGTAAGAAGGTTTCACTTTTTCCTGCTGGCAGCTCAAGCAGCTGAGATGTAGGAAAGAATAGCTCCCAGGAGGAGTTCCGGCGAGACAGGAGTGTGAAAGTGGAGAGGGGTGATAGATGAGGGAGGTGGGACTGTGGTCAAAGCAACTGACTCTGTACAGTGTAATTTATTATTTATACAAATGCTTTCAAGCAGATAACCTGCTGGCCCAGTTCATGTGCCTAGACCACCAGTGGGAGCCTGGAGCTTTCTGTCCTGTGTAACTCTCATTAAACAATGATTAATTGTTTACTTTCATCAGGGATGCGGCCATTTTGTTCACCGTCAGTTTTAACACCCTCTCTTTCATGTCATGTTTGGGCTTGGCTTGCCTGTTGAACCAGATTTCCTGGTGTGTACTCAGGTAACCAGAGCTGCTACTTCCTCACAGACATTCCATAGCAGTACTTAAATGATCTGTGTCCAGTTCAGAGGTAAATTTTTATTCCAGAAAGTGTTTTGTGTAATAAAATGTGGGGGGCAGGAAGTTTAAAGCATTAGGTCGGACTCCTAAGCAGTTATGGTTGTATTTTTGAATATGCAGGAGCTTGATAGTCAAAGTTCACTTCATTTGTAACACAACCAAACTGTTTTCTTGGGTATCTCTTAGTACCCGACCGATATATTGGTTGGCCGGTATTAGCCTTTCACTAATATATCGGTATCGCTGTATATTTTTACCAATATACGCAGATATGAAAACTTTTTTTCAGAACATATAATGCAGAAAACAACGCTTTAGAATTGGTGTCTTAATGTAGTTTGTCCAGCAGAGTGCGCTCTCGTAAGTTGCTCAACTAGTTTGTGAAATACTAGAAAGTTAATAAACAATGACCCCATCATTTTCCCTTTTCAATGTAACTAGTATAACGTTAAGCCTGTCCCAGACAACCATTTCATTCATGTTTATCACATCAGTTTGCTGTGCCAGCTATAGTGTGTCAGTGCAGTCAGTAACGCAGCAGATTGAAAGGTAAACATCAGAGCGTCTATTGCAGCTCAGCAGACAACGGTGTGGTGATGGATTGTGTCTGTTGAGTGTTGATTTTACGCTATGTGGTTACCTAGTTGGTGAGACGCAGTGCTGTAAAGTAAAAGTCCATCTTTTACTCTCCGTGACAACGAGCTTATAGCTAACTTGCTAACCACGTAGCTACTTTCATTGCTTGTCTGCTGAGTGAAGCTAATGTGTAAACATGTTTTCACCAATCTGTGCACACATAACTCAATGGAAAACTCTGTTCCCTGGCTCTTTTAAAGATGTATAAACATTGTCACTGTTTGAAAGTGCCACAGAGCTACAGTGACAATTACCAGATCTGGTAATGCATTGCGCTTGCACACTTGGTGTGGGATGCACATTCTGATAGGTAGGTCAGATTTTCAGGACACCGGATAACAAATGTCATAGGATGGAGCCCAACAACATGTCAACACTGCAGAAAGAATTCAACACTTCTGGGAGTACAGTAGGAAAATCACACACTATAAACTATACAAATTTATACACACACCAATGTAAAATATCATTGGGGAAATCCCAGACTTTTACTTGGAGGTAAACCCAATTGCTGCATTGCAATTCAGCTGCAGTTCGCAATTGAAAGTTAAGGAAACAAACATGGCAACAACTCTGGAATATCTGGAAATAAAAGCTGAGTAATCTGTTTACTGACCAAGCCGCATGAGTAAAGAGTACGCCGCTTATACATGTGCATGTAAACCGGAACGCTGTTTTCTTGCAGTAAACCAGTTTCTGGTGTCCATGTAAACATAATCAGTTTTTCAGGGTAATCATCCTTCAAATGCACATTAAGCTGGGACATATTCTAACTTTTACCTACATCAGCTTTAACAAAATTAAAATGTATAATGGCATGTAAGCCGATACTTATATATAGCTCTGGATGCTATTATTTTCACTACCCTTTGCGTTTTGTTAATCACACAAATCTTTATCATGATTTGATTTAGCTTAAGTGGCATAGAAGCAGGCTTTCATGAGACCCGCATTTCACTTTGTTTTTCAGACATGTTTAATCTCAGTGCTGTGCCGTTATAATGCAACCTTTTAGCTACTCTTCTCATGAGGACTTTGCAGCATTTGGCAGCTGTACTCGTATACTTTCAGACGTTTGATTTGAATTGTGCAAGCTAATAGTTCACTCAGATTTAGACACGTAACTCCTCATGAGTCCACTTAAGTGGTCAGAATAGTTTGACTACACATACTATTTATCAGAATCTGCCCAACATTTTCCTAGATATTGTTTTGCTCATTGCAGGGTAATGGCAGGATGATGTGCCCGATTGTATTTTTTAGAATCTGGCTCAGTCACTGTGAGGATGTGTAACAGCTTTTATTGCCTTCTGTAGTTTAGAAATGTGCTTCACCAGGATTGTCAGCTGAATGGCGCCACACAGCAGACATTAAAACCTGTCAGTGTGATTATGTTTAACATGTTTTGCCATTGGCTGACCTCATCTTCACCTTTGCTTGGAAGCCTCTCATCATTGTGCAGTATGGTTTCTTATCGTCATTTCTTGTTGTCTGTCAAACAATGCAAGTTAACTTTGTTTCTTAACTCATGCGAGTGGGTGCTGCTCAAGCTTGGCCGGCTTGTGCATGAGCTGTGACGTCAATAGTATGAGACGGGGAAAACAAGTGAATTTTGTGCTTTTAGCAACCTGCCCCAAAAAAATCTGTCTCTGATAAAAGATGTAGTACAATGTAATGAAATGTTTGAGATCAAAATGTAATTTTTGTTTATTTTGTTAGAATACATGGTTGTTTTTAAATGGCCGTCAATAGTGAAGCATGCTCTTTAAATACTGGAGGGGTTTGTGCCTATATCTACCAGCAGGGTCTAACAGTGACCTGCTAACCAGCTAATTCCTGCCCCCATGGGGATTTCGATGTTCTGCTTGCACCCATGACGTCACCATAGGATTACGTATCGCATATTGCATTTTCCCACAACTTAACACATTGCATTTTTTTCTCCATATTGTGCAGCCCTACCCTTCTCTATATATCCAATGTCTTTAAAAATGTTTGCTGATCTTGTCGCAGTCTGTTATGGCATTGCAGTAGCTATGAAATATACATGAGATGTTTCCTTTAAATTTAGGTCAAAATTAGGTGTATAAAAAGGTAGCATAATTTTGCAACATACACATTGAGATGTCCTTTAGCATCTGAAACGCCCCTCAAAATGCTTTCTTGGTAGGCAGATTTTGAAGTTCTAAGACTACACCAAATTGAAAACTCTGAAGGATCTCAAGGAAATCACTTCAGTGTCACCTGAGAACTAGAGGAAAAAAGTTTCAGTTAGGACTGCACACTTAATCGTATACTAATGATAACAATTAAGGCTGTTGCAATTTAGGCTTGACAATCATGAAAATGTACATTACAGCTTGTGGTGCACCGATCATGAAAATATATATTTTTAACACCGGCTGATTCCAATCATCAGTTTTTATTTTTAAAGTGCCCTTTGCAACACTTTTACAAGTTATATGCTGCAGTTATATGTTAATACCCCACAATGTAAAATTACATTTTACTTAGATTAATTGTGAAATTCTAACTAACATTTATTTGAATATGAAACAATTATGAATGGTTCTGTTGTCACCAAATATCATTGTAACTGGCAACCAGTAAACACTATGAGAGCATCACGCACAGCAGAGATTTATTCAAAAATAAGAGAGATGTATCTATTACAAGCTCAAACCGATCCAGTGAGAAATCACTGCATCTATGATTTGTTTGCAGTCTTTGGCATTTTGTTGTAACACATCACTAAATATCAAGTAACTGCGTGAACACGGGGTGCCGTTATTGAAGGTTATACTGTTATTAGTGGTATTGTGACAAACGTATATCTATGATTTAAATTGTTTTTTGTTTTTTTAAATGGCGCTGGTATGAGTGAGTGAAAAATTGAGAGCACCTGGAGTGGAGGACGCGCGCATGTTGGAAAGTGAAACTAAGTGTACATGATCGCTCAAACTGTCTCTATCGCTCCACATACCGTTTGACTGTTGTGACTCATGCAACATCCCATATACTCAGATTTGTTTTCCTGTCTTTATTTGTTGTTTAATTCGTTTGTACATCTGTATGCATCATATTTCTCCTTTCCATGTCTAACTGTATACTGAGTCAGAATTACTACCTTACTAACTGCACAATGCCGTTATTGATTTAATTAAATCAGTATATAAAACAATGTCCTTACCTCGATTCACTACGGTAAGCCTAAATTATTAGTATTTTCAGCTGTCTGGTACGATTTTGCCTGAAATCACTGGCTCATGTCTAGTGTTTGCCCGATATTCTGACTTTAATTATTGATATCAGCCGATAAATTTGATCTTTTGGCCAATCTGTTTCTTGAGGGCGCCGAGAATCGCCTGCTTAACCAGTCAGGGTTCATTTTGTTATGTGCCATCGTGTTGCTACAATAATTAGATGGCTGTGCAACACAGTCTTATATAAACAGTCCGCTCATGTTTCATTCTCTCCTCTCTTCTGATAAGAATGCTAAGAAACTCTTGTCTAGTCTTGTCTAATGATAAAAAGGCAAATATCAATAAAACAAAAACCTAATTCCTTCCGCAAATATGCAGATATCTCATTTAATCCGATGTAATAAACCGACCTCACAAAACTTGAGCAGATCCCTTGTCCTATGGAGCACAATTTTTTTTTACCTCCTAAAGCATGTATTTTAACAGTCATTCCTCAACAGATCCTTGTCACCTTTAACTTTTCTAATGATAAAAGCAAATATAAACAAAACTTGTATTATATACCGCTTGCAAATATGCAGATATCTTGTTTAAACAGATGTAATTCACAATTTTTTTAAAATTTTTACATTTTAGATTTGTTATTTACTATATTAAATTGTGTATTATATCGGCATTGTGTCGGCCACCCTGCTCTCTGGGAAAATGGGAAAAAAAACATATCGGTAAACCATTACTTAAGTCTTTCATCCTTACATATTTATGTCATGTCCGTAAACACAGAATTACTGGCTATTAGGGCTGTCAAATTAAAATTCTAAAGAATATTCTGTGAATTTAAGAAAAATATGCACATTTGAATGCTGAAACTGTGCATTCGAATTTTGGATGTACGCCCAACACTGGCAATGAATTCAGACCGATACCATTCTTGCAATAGAAAAGTCTAGATGAAGTGTGACAAAATCTATTTTATCAGAAACCAGGTGTCTCGAGACGTGTTGTAAAGTTCTGTTTAACTTGACACAACATCTAAAAACAGTGCTTTTGCATGAGATGCAGAATAAACAAAAAAAGAAAGAAACAAAGACATTCATCTAGCGCGTTTACTAAGGAAAAAGAACTGGTAAACTGGATGGTTGCAAAAACCGTTCAGTGTTTTGCCATTGTGTCTTGCTCTCTTTTTTCAGTATTTCGCATATGAATTAATTTCTCATATTAATGGGTTTGTCTATAAAGGAGTTCAAGTTGGAAATGTGTTTGAGATATTTGCATTTTGTTCCTTTCTGTTGTGTTCCGTCTCTTTGAGCATCCCCTGACCAAGGATCATGTGGTCATGGCATTTTTATCAATGTGGTATATCGCTGTTATTATGAAGTTTGAGTCTGTGGTAGTATATACTGTGGCACCAGTATATACTACCACAGTATATACTACCACAGACTCAAACTTCATAATAACAGCGATGAAGTTTTGTGTAACACCATGTTAACATAAAACTGCCTATTGAAGAGTTTCCCTGCTCTTTTTACTTTTGACTTTAAATTTGAGAATATGAACTGATTAACACTTTAGTTTAAAATGGTATTTTCTTTTAATAATATAACACTATGCTGTATGGCTATATGCATTCAATGCATATTTATATGCAAATATATGAAAAAAAAAATGTATGAGATTATTTTTTGTGTTATTACCTTAAATTAGTTTAAAAAAATAATTACCACAGCTGCGAGGGTGTTTCTATTACAGCTGCTGAGAGTGACAGTATTTTTAATCTTCAAATTTACTGTTTTAAATTAATTGTTTTCTGGAAAGTCTTTCAAATGTAATAGTGGATTTTTTTTATTTTGGTCTTGGTGCAAATGGGTAAGTGAAAATAATATTTGCTGTGGTCTTCCATTCACCGCTATTGAAGTTTACCCTGCAATTGTTTACTTCCGTGTTCCAAAACCTGGAGTGTGAAAATAAAAGCCCCCAGGTGAAGATGAAGCAGGACAGAAATAAATTGCATTTGTACAACGCAAATCTTAAATTAATAAAGATAATTCAGCATTATATTATAATAAGCAACCTGACGTGTAACAGTAATAATTTTGTATTATGCAATACTCAACTGGGGTTTCAAAAACAAGTCAGTGATGGAGTTTTACACAGTAAAAACATATGACAGTAAATAATGCTTTTTAATAAGCTACTATGTATCATTGTGTATGAATTATAAATATAAAGTGCATTTAAATGAAAATGAATTTCATTCTTCCTTGTTTATTTAATTAAAAATGAATTATTAGATTTGTATTTAATGTAAAATATTTAATTACTGGCTGTGTGAATGAAATGATGGTTCCTCTGATAAAAAATAAACACTTTTGAGCCATTTAGAGCAAATAAATAATTATCGAGATATATTAAGTATCGTCAACAGGCTGAAAAATATAGAGATATAATGTGTCCCTTCGCCCAGCCCTAATTCTGATTCACTTTTCACACAGTTATTTTTTTGTAACCATTCAACTTAAACATTGTTATAATTTGTAAACAAAATTCTAATAAATTATTATTGACTTTTTGCAATGTAAATACAACGGTAATATATTTCAATCTTGCGCGGTGCACCTTTAATTTTTAAACCCTCATGCTTTTATTTTGACATCCTGAACTCTCCATGAAGTCCTGTAAGTGTGTTTGTTTGTAGACAAGTTCACAGTAGTTTAATTCGCTGCTTATTCAAATTCTGGTAAAAAAAAAAAAGTCAATAAAAAGCACCCCTGGTGCCGTTCTAAATGTATATTATAACTGAACTGAACTTCTGGGCATCTACATCTGAGATGTTGTTCATGAGTAGTGCTCAAATATTGTGCACTGCGTGAAGGCTGAAAATAGCAGTGAGTGCATCACCAGGCTGCGCGTGAGTTTGTGTGTCAACTAGGGTTGCAACGGTATGAGATTTTCACAGTACGATAACGGTCTCAGAAAATATCATGTATGACCCTTAAAGGAGTGAATCTCCTTTTCACTCCTTTTTTTTTTGGTTGAACAAACACTTTATTATAATTGAAACTAGAATATAGAATAAGAAAGCTAACAGAATTATAATAATAAACCTAATTATAAACTTGATAAAATTGCATTTAACTATAAACTGTTATATAACTAAAGCATGTTAGTTTACATGTTAGCATAGCATGTTAAATTAACTACTAAATGATAAATAACACCAGCACTATAATAATTATTAACAATTAACATATACTGTAATTAGCATAGACTGCTCCTGTCTGTAGCTTTAACTCAAGGCTTCTCAACTGGTTTTGCTTCAGGACAGATTTTACATTGGACATCAAGTGGCGACCTGCCATAGATTAAACATAACCTGTATTTAATGTATCTTGGGTTGCATTTCCTTTTATGTTGCATAGTTTTGTTCATGGTTTTCAAGTACAAGGACATGCATCAAGTGACATTAATTTTGTTGTTGATTTAAAAAACAAAATGCAGGAAGTTTTCTCTCCCCCCTTTAAAAATTGAAGAGCATTTTTACTTTTATGAGCCCATTATTCTCCCATTTGTTTCGTAATTTCAAACAGAACACACATATTACACAGAAGGAAATGTTCCTCGTTAGATCAGTGTAGCTTGTCTTAAATAATAGTAATAATAATGACAACAAATTATAGTATTTCTGAAAAAAATATTAGCTGAAACACATCTTGAAAAATGCCACTGTTGATATCAAATGAGATTAGATTCTACCTTTTAGATTATTTAATATGAAACAATCACATTTTGTCAAAATATAACAGTTACTTTTACTCATGTAAAATCGTGAAACAATTTTGTAAAGGTGATGTATAATGAAAAAAAAAATGTAAATGATGAAAAATTTCATACATGATCTTCATGATGCAGCCTTTTCACCTTGGTATGTAAATAGTTTTTTAATTAAATGGTTGGAGTCCGTTTTCTCCGCCGTTACCACATGTAGGGCCCTAAGACTTACACAATGTGGAAAATATGTATTGAATCACTGAATTCTGTAATAAAAATTGCATTAGTTAAAAGATGCGGAATGTCACGGAATTTGACACATTTGGAGCAAAAAAAAGAATGTTTGCATGCACAGTTAATCAAATTAAAATATCGACATGTCCGAGTGTGATTTATAAAACAACTTAAGTGTGCAAAATAATAAATATAGAATCTGCTTGTGCTGCATGCTTTAAAATGAATGTATGAAGCCAGCCGCTCATATGCATTTGCATCGCGTGTGATCTGGGTGTGTGTATGTTTGTAGTAGATCACATTGAGCAAAGCAATTTGAAGTGTGCAGCATATACAGATTATATATTTATTTTAATGAAATTAGTTTTCGTTTTTTGGGGTTTAATTATCACACTGGGACATGTACCAAACTGTGTATTCAGAGGTGAGATACTACCAAAAACGCACAGAAATGGCAAAATAAAAGCTAGATATAAATGGAATTTATATCTATGAATATAATGCAATTAAATAATACTACTAAAGCAATATCTCACATCTTTGTTCTGTTGTGCAGTACCTCATTTGACAAAAATATGTCCGGTGTTGCAGGGCTCCAGACTGCGACCAAAAATAATTTATTGCGCCTATAATTTAAAATCTAGTCGCCATTGGCGACAGTCGGGTTGTGTGTGTTCATATGCGGTTTCATCAGATATCATCTTTTCCCTTGCGAGAAAGTCATGAACAAATGATTCTTTTGAACCGGATCTTTTTCACGAATCACCCAAAAAGAACTGAGGGTTTGAGCTCATGTTAGCAGTTTGAATTAGATTCACTTTCTCAGCCGTCACTGAGCTCACATCTGGGAGTGCAGGCATTTCAAAATAAGAGTCTTGTGTGTATTTCGGGCTTCTCTACGATTAAAAGTCCCGTATTGTGTACCACTATTTATTCTATCTTGTTTCTGAACCGCATTCTTAATCAAGCAATTGTGTAATTTGGCTACTAAAAACAGCCATTTGGCTCCTTAATGTTTCAGTTTAGGAACCAATGGCTCCTTATGGCACTTTTCCACTCACATTACGGTTCGACTCGACTCTACTTGCTTTACTTTTCTAATCTTGCTTATCCACTGCAGTTTAGTGCCGCCTCAACGTGGGCGGGATTATAGGCTGATCGTCATAGTTGCGCCGCCTCTACTGCTGTGACATCATCTTAAACACGACACAAACACACAAAAAAGGAGCAATGAATGAATGGTGATCTTGATTCTCGGCATGTGGCTGTTTTTCACATTAAGACGACAAACTTTGTTTCAAAAGAGGCAACAAGACAAAATACCGCAATTGCTTATAGCAATGACGCTGATAGTGACGATTTTTTCTTACCAATCAGTGATCTGCAGGGTTTTGATATCACATTTAGTATTGGCTAAACCTCAACCATGTGGTACTAAAAAAAGTAGCAGGTACTATCCACAGTGGAAAATCCCCTAAAAGCAAGCACAGTGGAGTTGTACTGTGCTGTGGAAAAGCCCCATTAGAATTTTTCTTTTAGTCTGGAGCTTGTGTTGTTTTGGATTTTGCTTTGAGGGGTTTGAAGAAAAGCACTTCATTTGATAAAAATAATGCAATGTTATGTTGAAAGTTTTAAATAAAATAATGATATTATTGAATTACATTTTTAACTAATTAATTTTGATGATTAAATCGATGAACTTTCAAATACTGAATTTAAAAAAAAAAAAAACACCTATAACCACAATTTGAATGACCCCTCATGTGCGTTTGCTTATATATTATAGCTGTGTGGCATAGAAAATGTCCTGGAAAATTGTGTCTTGAAGAGAGTGGGAACCCTGACTACAGACAAAACAGACATGCACGTAGGCGCAGCACAACGGGAAGTGCATTGAGACTATTTACTGTATTTAATTCAATTGTAGCCCTTGAGGTTTGAAAATTGCACTGGGTTGTATTGTGATTTTTGGGTTGATTTTAAATTTTTTATATTTTGGTTAATCATTCAGCCCTAGCCTCTGTGAAAAATCCCCAAAATTAAATGCTGAAATAACTCTAGGAAGAAATCCTGAACCAGCAGTGAGGATATATATTTGATGGCATCAAATGATGGTCTTAAATTAAAATGTTTCCTCATATGGGTTCTCTTGACATGTAAATGATATTGCTGCATCACTGCCTTCATCACTTTTTTAATAAACAACTTCACGGTAGGGACTCATCTAAATTTTGGCCGCTGAAAATTTATAGACACAAATTACATAAAATTTATCTTTAGCCGAAGGAGAAAAAAAAGTCTGAAAATGTTAACAGAAACCGCTACTTTAAAATCTGGTAACAGAAACACTCACATAATAGAGGAAACAGCATTTGTTTGTTTCACATTCAAATTTGCATACTCAAAAGTGAAGTGATCGCTCTCTTGGTCTTTAACGCATTTAATAAAGAGCGTTTTTCTATGCTCTGATATTGTGTGTTATTGTGTGTCATGATTGTTTCTGTCAAGCTCCAAAATGACTTTAATGAACCATAAAAGCACCATTAAATTAGTCCATGTGACTTGTGCATTATATTCAAAATCTCAACAATAAGCCAAACAATTGTATTGTAAATCGCAAAAGGACGTCTAGTAAGTAAAGAGACAGTCTGCATGCTCAGCGCACTTCAGTGAATGGGACTGTCATGTTGTTAACACAGACACATCACGCGCAGCTCGTGATGTAAAGGTTTCTTAATCTATACATTTTATGTAATTATTCCAAACAAAGTTTCAGTTTTTGGCCTAGTTTCCAGAATTTTCGTTTTCGGCCAAGAATTTTCATTCCAGTACTTAATGGTTTTTAAGTGATTTTCTTTGCCAAATATTAATACTATTGCTGTGACTTACAGTGTACTCTGTATATGTCTATCAAAGTGCCTTTGTACACCAGAAACATAGTGGATTCTCAACAAAATTGTGTGATTTGCTGTATTATCATTTACAGTCATTAACAGCTGTGCTGTCATTAAGTTTAAAGGATCTAATAATGGGTTAGACTGAAGGTGGGTTTTGTTGGTTTATAAAGAAATCTGTTATTTGTTTATCTTAGTTGTTTTTCAAACTTGTCAATTAGTTGAGCCAATGAGCTGATGTCGAGTAGCCCCATTTATAGCTGAAAGAAAAGTAGATATTGACCAATAATCATTAGGAACATTTTCTGACAATCGATGCATGAAAAAGGCATCGATTAAAAGCCTAAGGTTAAACCCAATAAATTCCATATGATGTGTGGATACCAGAAAAGAACATAAAGGAACAACCCACAAATTAGCCTACTGTTCACATGGAGCCAACTAGTAGAAGAAATAATAAGCGCTTTAACAAAAGAATGAGCTTTTCTTTTCTGCTTTTTATCCTTCCAGAATGCCTTGCTCTTAAGATTTCCTTAATGCATTATTGTGTATACAATCTTTGTTTTTGCATACTGAGTGACGAGTCTGTGGCAATGTTTTTAGAGCTCAAGTTGTAGCAAACTCTGATCCAACTCATAAAGGGATAATAAAGTCAACTTTTTTGTGTCCTGCATTCATCCAAGTGGAATTTTTAGTAGGTCCTAGGAGCAGCTTATGAGTGAGCATTTACTGGTAGCTGAGAGTTTGGCATTCTTTCCCTAGTAGTCATGCCAGCAGATTGTCTGTTCCGTCTCTCCATGTGGAGCCTGAGCTCTTGGGTGGAGAGGTAGTGGTCATGTGATTTTCGTCATTCTGTGAGTCATCAAGAATGTGGTTTAGTCAGAGACAAACAAATGTTCGGTGTGTATGCAGCCACTTTTAGACATGGAAAAGTAGTGAAATGTATCACAGTTAGAATGTGTAGCTTTAATTTTTTTGCTCTTTGCTTTTGCATATGCGCTTGTGGCCTTGCACTAAAGATTATTCTGGTGCTCTCTGTGTAGCAACTTGGGCATGGTGTCCCACACGATGAGCCCAAACCAAATAGTTAAAGGGATAGTTCACCCAAAAATGTTCTTTGTCATTTACCCACCCTCTTGTTGTCCTAAACCCGGATGACTGACTTTTCTCATGTGGAATACAATGTGAAATGTTTGGCAGAATATTAGTCTGTTCACATCTGTTCCATCTTTTCATACAATAAAGATGATTTAAGCTCCCTTCAGGCACATCTCCCACATCCCTAGCTCCCCAGAGATCAAATCAAATCACTTTGTCACACTACCATGTACACAAGTGCAACAGTAGGTGAAAGTCTTGTGTGCTGTTCCGAGCAACATATGGCGACATATACCAATTACAATAAACAACATTTACACAACACAATTTACATATCAAATGTACATATACTTACACAACACAATAATAATATGCAATGTACAGTAAACAATACACACAATATAGAATACACATACAATAAAAATAACATAAAAAGTATTAAAATATATATATATATATATATATATATATATCTATATATCTATATCTATATATCTATATCTATATATATATCAGTAGTTGTATTGAGAATATATTTGACAGTCCAGTGTGAGATAATAGATTATAGATTAATAAAGTGCAGTGCTAATTATTGATCGTGAGAGATCATGTGTTCAAAAGTCTTATTGCTTGTGGGAAGAAGCTGTCATTTAGTCGGCTGGTGCGGGTCCTGATGCTGCGATACCGCCTGCCTGATGGTAGCAGTGAGAGCAGCCCATGACTCAGGTGGCTGGAGTCTCTGATCCTCTGAGCTGTTGATCCTCCGAGCTCTGATAATCCTCCGATGATGTTTCTGGCAGTTCGCACCACACTTTGCAGGGCTTTGCGGTTGTGGGCGGTGTTATTGCCGTACTTGGTGGTGATGTAGCCAGTCAGGATGCTCTCTACAGTGCTGGTGTAGAACTGTGTTAGGATGTGATGGTTCATTCCAAACTTCCTCAGCCGTCTCAGGAAGAAGAGGCGCTGGTGAGCCTTCTTCACAACGGCCTCAGTGTGGACTGACCATGTGAGTTCCTCAGTAATGTGGACACAGAGGAACTTGAAGCTGCTGACTCTCTCCACCGGTGCTCCATTAATGGTGATGGGGCTGTGTTCTCTGTCTTTCCTCCTGAAGTCCACTACAAGCTCATTGGTTTTACTGACGTTGAGGGAGAGGTTGTGCTCCTGACACAAGCGTGTCAGAGTGTGAACCCCCTCTCTGTAGGCTGTTTCATCATTGTCAGTGATCAGACCTACCACCGTCATATCGTCAGCAAACGTAATGATGGCATTGGAGCTATGTGTTGCCACACAATCACATGTGAATAGGGAATACATGAGTGGGCTGAGAACACAGCCCTGCGGGGCTCCAGTGTTGAGGGTCAGTGATGAGATGTTGCTGCCCATTCTAACCACCTGACGTCTGCCTGACAGGAAGTCCAGGATCCAGCTGCACAGCGAGCTGTTTAAGCCCAGAGCCTGGAGTTTCTCATCAAGCTTGGAGGGCACTATGGTGTTGAATGCTGAGCTGTAGTCTACAAACAGCATTCTCACATATGCGTTCCTTTTTTCCAGGTGGGATAGAGCAGTGTGTATTGTAGATGCAATGGCATCATCAGTGGAGCGGTTGTTGCGGTAGGAAAACTGCAATGGGTCCAAAGAGGTGGGCAGAACAGAGCAGATGTAATCTCTGATTTGCCTCTCAAAGCATTTGCTGATGATGGGGGTCAGAGCAACAGGACACCAGTCATTTAAGCAAGTGATTTTGGCTTGCTTCGGTACAGGCACAATGGTTGACGTTTTGAAGCATGTGGGGACTACATACAGGGAGAGGGACAGGTTGAAAATGTCCATAAAAACACCAGCCAGTTGGTTTGTGCACGCTCTGACACTGCCCGGAATGCCGTCTGGACCTGCAGCTTTACGGATGTTCACCCGTCGGAAGGATCAGGTTACTTCCGCAACAGAGACCGAGAGTGAACCAACCTCTGTGGCGTCAGCCGCGAGTGCTCTCTCCGTGAGGGTGGTGTTATTGTCCTCGAAACGAGCATAAAATGTATTAAGCTCATCCGGGAGAGATGCAGCGGTGTTCACGGCGGAGTTTTTATTCCATTTGTAGTCCGTGATGATGTTAATTCCCTGCCACATACTTCTAGAGTCGTGGTGATTGAACTGTCCTTCAATTTTGTGCCTGTACTGGCATTTGGCAGCTCTGATAGTTACAGAGGGCATAACTGGCTTGTTTATGCTGCTCCGCATTCCCGGAATTAAAAGCGGAGGTCCGCGCATTAAGTGCCGCACGAACATCGCCGTTAACCCATGGTTTCTGGTTGGAGTAGATCCTTATTTTTTTATTTGGCACAACGTCCTCTACGCACTTCCTGAAACACGTTACGCTATCAGCGTAAACCTCGATGTCGTCATCAGAGGGGGACTGGAACATCTCCCAGTCCGCGTGATCAAAACAGGTCTTGTAGCGCAGAGTCTGATTAGTCTGACCAGCAGGGTGGGTGTTTCCCGTTTCAGTTTCTGCCTGTAAGTGGGCAGAAGCAGAACGGAAGAGTGGTCTGATTTGCCAAATGGTGGGCGGGGGAGGGATTTGTAGCCATCCCGGAAAGGAGAATAGAAATAGTCCAAAACCCAGTCCCCTCGTGTGTTGAAGCTGATGTGTTGGTGGTATTTTGGTGCTATTGTTTTAAAATTTGGCTTTGTTAAAGTCCCCGATAACAATGAACGTGGCCTCAGGGTGTGCGGTTTCCTGCTCACTTATGATCCCATACAGTTCCTTGAGTGTCCTGTCTGTGTCAGCTTGTGGTGGGATGTACACAGCTGTGATAATGACCGCTGTGAATTCCCTCGGTAGCCAGAATGGTCGACACAGAAGCATGAGATATTCCAGATCAGGAGAGCAGAAAGACTTGATAAAATGTACGTTCCTCTGATCACACCATGATTTGTTGATCATAAAACATACACCACCATCTCTGCTTTGACCTGAGAGGTCTTTCCCTCTGTCTGCTTGGTGCACGGAGAACCCCGGGGGTTTGATGGCCGAGTCTGGAATCTCCACAGCCAGCCAGGTTTCTGTAATGCAGATAACATGATCCACAACATGATGCTGATTAACCCGCAGATCCTCAGCGCATGAGCTGCAGGCTTTGCCGGAAGCTAAAGAAATATTTCCCCTTAAGTGCTCAAACTCTTAAGAACAATTTCTCACACTCTCATCCAGTTTTGTGCAGTTACAAAGAGAGTTCCAGAGAGCACAAATCAGTGCAGAAGTGGATTGCTTCAGAATGCCAAGTGACCTTTACTGAGCTTTGGCAGGTCTACATTAGAGGATAGAAAACCCTCAGTTTACCAAGAATAGAAAACCTTTAGGTGTTTTTAGTAAAAGTGAATGTTTGATATGAAAGCATCTGCCAAATCACATGCAACTCTGGTTTTGCTCACTGCATGTTTTCCACATTTTCCTTCTGCATAACCATGTTGCTAAATATGTATTTTTGAGTAGTTGACTTGAGCAAACTTTTTTAAAACTCAAGATTTTAGGTTAACATTTGTGCCTTGGTACATTAAATACTTTAGAGAAAGTTGAAAATCCTACAATGTTATACTACACCAAAATGGTTTTAAACAGCATATTGCTAATTCTTTTATTTTTATACATGCAGCATTTTTTATATTAAGAGAGACTACATGGCGTATTTGGACCTGTGACCAATCATAGCACCAAAAATATACACTTCTTTACACATTCATAAACTTTCTTTTAATCTAAATTCTTTGTTGATTAAAGCCTATAGATTTTTATGTCAACTTCTCCAGTTTACTTAAATAGTTCTGTAGTACGATGGGAATTTTTGGCCACAATTTTGAGGTAGTTTCTCAATATGAGCCTATAAAACGGAATGTATGATAATTAATTACACAAGAATAAAAATATTGTGGCACGGTGGAGGGCGGGACCGGCGCGTGATTGCGCACGCCCGGTCCCGTATCGGGCTGATTGAGCCGGCAAGAGGGTTAAAAGGCCACTCGCAGACGGCGATCGGGAGAGAGAGCTTAATCAGCAGACGTCTGCTGTCCTAAATGTTTGTTTTAAGTTCTTAATTTATTATTTATTTGACAAGCCGGTTTCTCGCCTCTTCCTTGCCCATGATTTTGATCTGTTCTACAAATATATTTGAAAATAAATGGATGATATCATGTCATATCACATGAAACTGCTGTCACTTATTGAAATGTCATGTCAACCACACAAGTATGTGCACAAATCAATTAATGTATGACCATTTAAAGTTCTACATCATGTTAGAGACTTCATAACCATATAGTTTAATGTGGACCGGTTCCCACATCAGCTATGTTGACTGAGTGTTTTGCTGTTAAATACGTTTGAGAGTTGTTTCTCTACAGTGCATAACTGACATTTGACTGTTTTCTATATTTTATAATGGATACATTTTATTAAATAAAAAATCAGGTGCATATTTTTATTTTGCAAAACGGATTGTCTTTAACACAAGCAAGTCTCCATTAATCTTCACTGAGCAAGTGAGTGCACATCAGCATCTGCGTTAGGGCTGTCAATTTAGAATTTGAATATTGGTTGATTTTAAGAAAAAAATTCACATTCAAATGCTAACTGTCTCGATTGATTTAAGTTATTTTTAATTAGACACAACATCTAAAAAAAAAAACAGTGCTCCTGCACAAGATTCTGAATTAACAAAAAATAAAGCAAAACAAATGTTTTTCTAGCACACGTTTACATAGAAATACAAATGGATGGTTGCTAAAGCGTTCGGTGTGAACAGCCCCTTACAGTTTGTGGACGTACTTGGCCGTTGCGTCTTGCTCTCTTGTAAGTATTTCTCTGATTTAAAGCAGTTCGTTTTTTTTAAATGCTTTGTCAAGAATGATGTTCAACTTGGAAATGTGTGTCACGAGATCCTCGCGTTCAGTTCCATCCTGTTGTGTTCCATCTCTTTGAACAGCCCCTGTCCTGTGCTTATAGTCTGAGCTGCTTCACCACCGAGTTCAGCTGAAAACCACTGCTATCGGTGAATATTGCTACTCTATATACAAATGTACTGAACAAAAAACAATGTGGTATTTCACCATTATTATGAAACTTGAGCCTGTGGCATCAGTTCAAGTGTAACACCATGTGAACTGCCAATCGAAGTTTTACCCCCTTCATTTTACTTTTGACTTAAAAAGCTTGCTAGTCTCTATGCAGGAACCGATTACATCAGGGGACGGAGGGCGGGATAATGTTTTATCACCATGGTAAAATAAAGTAGCTACTGTCTGCAACAAGGAGTACTTCTTCGCTCAATAACATTTAAAAAACAATTATCAGACATCAAAAGCATTCAGGTAACACAACGAAATGAGTGCTCTACTTGCAATATGTATTTGCGAAGATCTGAGATGAACTAGAGAAATCGCAAAGGGAAAAAAATACTCTACAAGAATGAAGATGCATCACGAAATGATGCACGCTGCATTCAATCGGAAAATTTTCCAAAGCATAAACTAATTGAAAACACAGGGACCATAAGAAGGACATAAGCAAAAGCGACAGTGGACAGGGCAACAATGTAAAGCATTGTTGCTTTGCACAAAGCTGGAAAGGGTTACAAAGTTATCTTGAAGAGTTTAGATATTCATCTGTCCACTATTAGACAAATTGTCTATAAATGGAGACGATGTAGTACTGTGGCTACTCTCCCTAGAAGTGGCCGTCCAGCCAAGAGTCTACTATATAGAAAAAAATAAAATTGGCATGGTGTCCAACAAAAACATTGCTATGTGCCTGAAGTTTTCCAAAGACCACCTTGACACTCCACAATGCTACTGGGAAAAATGTTTTGTTGACTGATGAAGCTAAGTTTGAATTGTTTGGGAAGAACACACAGCACTGCTTATGGCGTAAAAAGGACACCGCATGCCAACATGAAAACATCATCCCAGTGGTGAAGTACGGTGGAGGGAGCATCATGATTTTAGGTTGCTTTGCTGCTTTGGGAAATTCCTAAGTTTATCAAGATATATCCCACAGCAGTGTTTCTCAGCCAGTGGACTGGGACCCCCTAGGGCAGTGGATCCCAACCTGGATTTTGTCGCCAAGCTCTCTCTGTTTTGAGGGTTACAAGAAGACAAAAATAGGTGTGAAAAAGTACATTTTTGTAATATTGTAAAAGATTTGAGTATTTGAATATTAATTCATTGTTTATAATGAAAAGACATACTGTGTCTAACATCTTGTGAAAGTATGTAAAAGGACGCTGTTTTTTGACACTGCAAAATTGCTAATTCTATGTACAGTACTGAGCAACGATAAGAACAACAGGCTAGCTTGCCAAACTAAAGCAACGATGATGGCAACGTGTCAGGGAGTAGTAAAAAGAAAATGAAGATTTATTTGGTTTTATTTGTATTGAATTTGGTATCGAAGCAATGGACAAAGTGCGAATTGAGTGTGGTTTGTGGTGAAAGACTAGCAAATGAATAATGAATGAATAGTTTGGGTGTGTAATTGAGTGCTCCAGGGCTTGAGCACAAAACGAAAATCACAAGATATGATGTCTCTTCCACTTTCCAGAGATTGGCCAATTTCAAGAGATATGAAACATTAAATTTTTAGTTGAACTGTACTCTTTCAATATAACCTCTATTAATTCATGTTTATTTTTTCAAGCTACGTTGGAGAGAGAGAGAGTTGTGCCACTCCTTTTGAATGTGCAGCTGCCGTGATCTGTCACACAAAGCATTAAAGAGCATCAAAACATTACTGTTTGGATTTTGTGATAAAATTGACAATTTTAAGTCTCATTAGAATTTTTTTTATTAGAAGTTGGGTGATGCATGTCGTGAAAAATCGTGAAGAATCTCTCTTAAGATGCAAGAAAACTCTTGGAGTCTTGAGTTCCAGATGCCAAAGTTGTAGTTTATTGAACACCAACAAACTTGAGTCCGGTCGGCTGTCCGTTCTGATTACCCTCTTCACAGTTCTCAGTTTTATACCTTTTTGTTATCTTAAACACTTCATCTCTAGCCAATGAATTTATTTCCATCACCTTTTCACCTTTCCACCATTATTTCTTAGATTCTCTCCTTTTTAATTATTGGTGGAAAAAGCTTACCTCACTGTTTTTAAAAAAATTATGTACAAAAAGAATGTACTTTTGACTTTTCACTTAATGATTAACTAGTGTCTATAGAATAAGCTTATGTTATATTAAATCACTTGCATAAGGGACAAACAGCCCTTACTCATAACATACTTTTACCCTCTGTCACAGTACATCATCATGATGAGTTTGCTTCGTTTGCTCAGAGAATACATCATATATTTAAGGAAATACACCATATGCAGCAGAACAATGACCCTAAACATCAAAGTAAATCCACTACAGTATGGCTCCATATTTTGGAGTGGCCCAGTCAGAGCCCAAACCTCAATCCAATAGTGATGCTATGCAAAGACTTAGAGAGCCGTTCATACCAGACATCCAAAGAATATGGATAAGCTGAAGCAGTGCTGTAAGAAAGAATGTTCAAATTCCTTCTGAATGTTGTGTCCGCATATTCCAGAAACACTTAGTTGAGGTTGTTGCTACCTATCAACCAGTTATTAAATCCAAGGGTTCACTTACTTTTCCAGTGCTGTCACTTTGAATGTTTAATGGGATGTGTTCAGTAAAGACGTGAAAGATTATCATTGTTTTGTGTTGTTAGCTTAAGTACAATGTGTTTGTCTATAATTGTGACTTTGAAGACCAATTTACTGCAGAAAGCCATCTAATTCCGAAGTGTTCACATGCTTTTTCTTGCCACTGTATATAGATATATAATGCAAGAAATATTTTAGATGAACATTAACTACACAGAGTCCCTTATATATATAGAATGAAATTCTACCTCTTCCAGTTAACACTTAAGAGTTGATGCCAGGAGTTTACATACACCTTAGCCAAATACAATTAAACTCAGTTTTTCACAATTTCTGACATTAATCATTAGAAAATTTCCCTGTCTGAGGTCAGATAGGATCACTACTTTATTTAAAGAATGTGAAATGTCAGAATAATAGTAGAGAGAATTATTTATTTCAGCTTTTATTTCTTTCAACACATTCCCACAATGATCATGTTCACACACTTTATTAGTATTTGGTAGTATTGCCTTTAAATTTTTTAATTTGTGTCAAGCATTTTGGGGATCCTTCCACAAGCTTCTCACAATAAGTTGCTGGAATTTTGGCCCATTCCTCCAGACAGAACTGGTGTAACTGAGTCAGGTTTGAAGGCCTCCTTGCTCGCACATGCTTTTTCAGTTCAGATTGAGGTCAGGGGTTTGTGATGGCCACTCCAATACCTTGACTTTGTTATCCTTAAGCTATTTTTCCACAACTGTGGAGGTGTACTTGAGGTCATTATCCATTTGGAAGACCCATTTGCAACAGAGCTTTAACTTACTGGCTGATGTCTTGAGATGTTGCCTCAATATATCCACACAATTTTCCTTCCTCATGGTGCCATTTATTTTGTGAAGTGCACCAGTCCCTCCTGCAGCAAAGCACCCCATAACATGATGCTGTCACCCCTATGCTTCACAGTTGGGATGGTGTTCTTCAGCTTGCAAGCCTCACCCTTTTTCTTACAAACATAACAATGGTCATTATGACCAAACATTAAAATGTTTGTTTCATTAGACCAGAGGACAATTCTCCAAAATGTAAGATCTTTGTCCCCATGTGCACTTGCAAACTGTAGTCTGGCTTTTTTATGGCAGTTTTGGAGCAGTGGCTTCTTCCTTGCTGAGCAGCTTTTCAGGTTATGTAGATATATGACAAATGTTACTGTGGATATAGATACTTGTCTTCCTGTTTCCTCCAGCATCTTCACAAGTTCCTTTGCTTTTGTTCTGGGATTGATTTGCACTTTTCGCACCAAACTACATTCATCTTGTGGAGGTACGCAATTTCTTTCTGGGGTATTGGCTAATTTGTTTTGATTTTCCTATGATGTCAAGCAAAGATGCACTGAGTTTGAAGGTAGGCCTTAAAATACATCCACGGGTACACCTCAAATTCAATACACCTCCCATCAGAAGCTAATTGTCTTGACACAATTTTCTGGAATTTTCCAAGCTGCTTAAAGGCACAGTTAACTTAGTGAATGTAAAGTTCTGACCCCCTGCAATTGTGGTATTGTCAATTAAATGTGAAACAATCTTGTCTGTAAACAATTGTTAGAAGAATTACTCATCATGCACAAAGTAGATGTCCTAAACGACTTGCCAAAACTATACTTTGCTAATATGAAATCTGTGGAGTGGTCAAAAAAATTGTTTTAATGACTATCCTGTGTATGTAAACTTCTGACTTCAACTGTATATTGTGATTTTGCTTTATTTTAATTTGAAAATGAGTGGTTTAAATTGTCCTGTTGCTTCAAAACTGTGAAGTTTTTTTGTAATTTACATTGTAACTTTTATATTTTAAATATTTTTTGTACACAATGTATAGCAGACAATAATTTGTTTTTTAAAATATTTATTTTTTATAAAATATAGGAAATAAAGTTTGCCTTTTCTGATTGATTATATATTTATATATATATATATATATATATATATATATATATATATATATATATATATATATATATATATATATATATTAGTTGTTGTCCTAATTAAAAGATAAGTGAATTTAAGTTCTCAATTTTAGATGTGTTAAGTCCGGCATATTATGTGGGCCTGGTGTGGAAAGCTTGGCAGTAGCTGCTGCACAGTGAAGTCATTATATCACTATTGTTTTGTTACTGCTAAAGTATGTGCATATTTAATAACAGAACATGAGTTCACTTCCTTTTTTTTGTGGGCCCTACATAAGTTAATGTACTTTATTTGGCTGCAGAAAAGCACCGGAGGGTAGTTTCAGAAGTTCAGCTGCGTTGAGAAGGAGAGGTGTTCGTTGTGCTTTTATCCTACTTCAAATTGTAGCTGTTAAACCTACAATTCTATTTTATGGTAGCTATTCCTGTTTTTTTTTCTTCTTTCATATAGTATTTGACATTTTTTACAACCAAAGCCTCTAGAGTATGTTATTTTGGCTTCATCCCTACTGAACACATTTTGTCATGTAATGTGTTATGAAGACTTGACAGGAGATAGAAAGATTGTGCCAGTGAGTCACTCAACACTTGTGTGATTGATATACGTGCTGTATGGGAATATCAGTCTCTCAACACAACATCAGATGTCTTAACACTATAATCTGATTCTGATTTCTTTTATTTCTTCAATAGATGAGACATGTAGTTTGCTAAGAATGTTCCAAATCGCATTGTTCACTATTGTCCTTAACTTTAGTCTTTTTACTACAAATTGGTAGTTGACATGTCCTTCGGCATTACATCATAAACTCCCATCTGAAATAAATTTAAACAGCATTTTGCTATTTCATCTTCAGTTATGACCTCATTGAGCGACTACATTACACATTTCTACTTATAGTAGTAATTTTATAGGAATAATTTTAAATTAACTGGTGAAATAAAAAATGCTATTCAAAATGGTGAAAAACTTAAATACTGCTCAGTCACAGTACCTAAAATGTATGCTTTCGTTTAAAATAATTTTAGGTTAAAATCTAAATAGATTTATAAAGGCTTGCTATGTACCAACAATCCAAAAGCATAAGTCTCAACTATCCAAAAGCATATTTCTCATCCTAGTAATATTGCTAGTAGCAGTGTTGCATTACTGGTGTGTTGTAGGTTTCTCTTGAAACCAGTTTGGTTGGAGAGAGATTAATACAGCGCTCTAGAAAGCAGTATGATGTGACATGAGGTTTCATTAGCAGGAAGTGTGGGTGTGGAGATTGGCAGATTACTGAGGCAGTGGTTGTAGTGGGAGTGTGATTAACAGAGGTGAAGACATTTTGGCTCCTTTTTGGATCAATTACCAGGCTGATCATGTAGGCTGACCTTTAACGTGCTTCAATCAAAAAAACAAACAATTGGCTGAGGAACAAGAATTGATTGTGGCGGTGCAGGATGGTCTCCATTAGTAAATATGTTTTGTCTGCGGAGTTCTGCAACAGTTTTATGCTCCCATTACTCCATGATGGGACATCATTAGTTTGTGAGGTCACCTGGTCACTTCGTGTTGATAAGCTGACTCTTGGCTGTGGTCTTTCTCTTGCCCCCACTCAGCATGCTTAATTATCCAGTGTTGTATAAAGGATCCAGTTGTCATACCTTCATAGAAAATTTTATTCAAGTAAAAGTTGAAGTAGCTTGTGATTTAAAAAATAGTTAAGTAAAAGTATTAAAGTAACTGATATTAAATTTACTGAAGTATAAAAAGTTCTAGTAAAATGTATAAATTACAGAACAGCTAATCTCTTGACAACTTTTTTTTTTATTAGTTTGTATTAGGAGTTAAGAACTGCTGTGACCAGTCAGTCAGCGAGTAAAATTCACTCATATGGTGCAAAATAACAAAGTAAACATTATGAACATGTGAAAATCAAGCAAATTGGTGACTGTACAGTTTAGATTTAATTTATTTCATGCTATTGATGAAGAATAAATCTTGCCAGATAATAAAACTCATTTAGCTTGTTTATATGAGCTGACAGGCCTGTGTAACAAAATCAAATTGCCCATTAGTATGATTTACAGTTGAAGTCAGATGTTTACATACACTAAGGTTCTAACCACTCCAAAAATTTTATATTAGCAAACTATTGTTTTGGCAAGTTGTTTAGGACATCTACTTTGTGCATGACATGAGTAATTTTTCCAGCAATTGTTTACAGACAGATTGTTTCACTTTTAATTGACAATACGACAATTGCAGGAGGTCAGAAGTTTACATACGCTAAGTTAACTGTGCCTTTAAGCAGCTTGGAAAATTCCTAAAAATGGGTGGCAAGCCTTTAGACAATTAGCTTCTGATTGGAGGTGTACCTGTGGATGTGTTCTAAGGCTTACCTTCAAACTCAGTGCCTCTTTGCTTGACATCATGAGAAAATCAAAAGAAATCAGCCAAGACCCCAGAAACAATTTGTGGACCACCACAAGTCTGGTTCATCCTTGGGAGCAAATTACAAACGCCTGAAGGTACCACATTAATCTCTACAAACAATAGTATGAAATTAAAAAAACATCATGGAACCACACAGCCATCATACCACTCAGGAAGTCACTTAGAGATTAACGTAGTTTGGTGTGAAAAGTGCAAATCAATCCCAGAACAACAGAAAAGGACCTTGTGAAGAGGCTGGAGGAAACGGGTAGACAAGTATCTATATCCACAGTAAAACGAGTCCTATATCGACAAAGTCCTATTTGCACGTACACATGGTGACACAGATCTTACTTTTTGGAGAAATGTCCTCTTATCTGATGAAGCAAAAATGTAACTTTTTGGCCATAATGGCCATTGTGTTTTTTTTTCTTTTACATTTTATTTTTATTCAGATTCATGATTCTCGAGTAAATGTAAAATTTACATAAAGAGTTTTAGAAATCTGACAGTAGAATCAAGTAGGCTATTCAAGTGAACATTCAGATATTGAAATTATGAAATTAAATATTGGAAAGGCAAAAAAAAAAAGGACAAACTCTGGCAAACTCAAGGAAGCACAAGACATTCATACATGCATTTATTTGTCTATCTTCACCTTTAGCAGTCTACAGTTATAGTCTTAAAACATGATAAAAAGAAATGTCAGCTTGTGTTTACAGCATATAAACTTGCCTTTAAGACTCAACAGACAACTTGCTGAAAAAGCATTCAGAAAGCACCATCAGTCTGGCCTTGCTGAATATTACTGTAATTTTTGTATTAGACACACCAATATTTCCATTGTGGCTTGCTTGACCATGCACATTGAAATACATGGCTGACTTGAACATGGTGGTACTTATACTGTAGCAAGACTTATCATAACTTTTTATGTATAGCCTATAAATAAGTGTCAGCTAGTACCAGCACTTTTACATCTCTATTTGCCTCTCTGCAAGCACTGCTGTGAAACAAGAATCGCCAGAAGAGAAGGCAGGGCTACAAAAGCTGTCCATAATTAGAAGCATTGAGAGATAATTAGCAGAATCCGTGGCCAGTTACTTGAGTAAATGTGTATTATTTGAAGAGTATTGTTTTAGGAGGGCTGAGAGGATATGTGGTGGTAGTTAAATATAATTGAGATGATAGTGATGATTACAGTAATGGATCAGATGCAGATGGCATGGATGTAAATTAAAGTACTAATCACTGTGATTAATTTTCTTCACAGAGAGCCCAGCGAGGAGTGCAATGGAATTAGCGGTGCTCTCTCTACGGAGCCCGCGCCCGGCTCGAGACTGAGTGAGTGGTGTCCTGCCGCACCCCCTCCCGTCCCTCTGCCCGCGCTCCACCCTGCAAGTATGGGGGACGGCCTGGACGCAGTGCAGATGTCGGGGAGCAGCAGCAGTCAGGGACAGCCCTCGTCCCAGGCCTCTTCCCTTTTAAATCCTCCTCCCCCAGAAACTTCCGACCCTTCCCGCCCCAAGCGCCAGACCAACCAGCTGCAGTTCCTGCTAAAGTTTGTGCTAAAGACCCTTTTGAAGCATCAGTTCGCCTGGCCTTTCCATTCTCCTGTTGATGCCGTTAAGCTCAATCTGCCTGTGAGTGATCTAACCATCCATTTACAGACCTGTCATGACTGCGCTAAGCTGTTCCTATGAGACAGCGTAGCTGCAGTGAATTTTTCTGCAAATCTTGTACCTCTCTTCGACTGCAGTGGTGCTGGTTTTTGTGCAGAACCAGTGTTTGGAGAGTCTTTTGGGTTTCGAGAACATATTTTGACATTCAAAGTAATTTGATTCAGCATGTGCAGTCACAGGCTTCTTTTGATGTGACAGCCCAAACGTATAACAATTAAAATTCATGTCAATCAACTCACAAATGATTGTCATTTTATTTTAGACAAAAAAACTTGGTTGTTTCCAATGTACATGGCATCAGTCTTGCTAGAATGATTTGTTTTAAAACTTGCCCCCTGGCCTCGAATGTCTGCGCTTTTAGAGGCTGGTGTGGAGCCCATTTTCCCGGCCCAGAATCACCCTTTCTGTGGTGGAAATGTTCGAAATGGTTCCATATCAATCACTGGCACCCTATTGGTAGAAAAGGGGCTTTTTCGTACTCTCTCATGTCATAGTTGGTTGAATGTGTGGTTATATAATTATCAATTATTTTCTCTATGGAAATCACCTCCATTGTGTTATGTTTCATAAGAGGTTAATAAGGTTATTTTGGATTAAGATGACAAAGGTGATGTGTCATGCTGACTCTTCCTGACCTCCTTCCTCTAGGACTATTATAAGATAATCAAAAATCCTATGGACATGGGAACAATCAAGAAACGCTTAGAGAACAATTACTACTCAAATGCCCAAGAATGTATTCAAGATTTCAACACCATGTTTACCAACTGCTACATCTATAATAAGGTAAGGGTTTGCTTTTCCTTTGGCATGATGACAACATTTTCATCTTATTATGGTCTTTCACATTAGATTGAAATTGTAGGGCTTTTAGTTAATGGTATTTGTTGCCCCCTGCAGCCTGGGGATGACATAGTATTAATGGCAGAAGCACTGGAGAAGGCGTTCCTCACCAAGATTTCTGAAATGCCTCAGCATGAGGTTGAGATCACGACAACAAGCGGCAAGGGTCGTGGTCGGGGCAGGAGGGATCCAGGTATAAATCTCACACTGTCTTCTACACATGGGGCATTCACACTGACAGTGATTAAGTCATTGAAAGTCAACAAGTTTCTGTACTGGTGGCTGCTTTTTGACGTTCTTAGTCAGCTGCAGCATCTAACGGTTTTAGGCAACAAATCATGTGAGCTTAACTGTCTGCAATTCCCATTGGTATTCACTGCAAATAATTTTTGCATCACCAGCAGTCTCTTTCGCTCATGTAGCCTCATTTCCCAACTCTTAGTGAAAACGAATGATCCCATCACTTTGTTGCTGTAAATTGCAGTCAGTGTGAACTCTCCTTCTTGAATGGTTTAAAATTTGTATTGCCTTGTAAAAATCGCAAAAGAAATTATACAGTTTCTCGCATATATTTCAATTTCTATCATTTCTTTCTGTCTCTTGCAATGACTAGATCTGAACCTGAAGATAGGACCTGGCCTGGATTCTTCACCATCGAACCCTCAAACACGTGGCCTTTCTAATCTCGCACCTGGGCCACAGACTAGAGGACCCATACTGGGTCCGCCCACTTTACCTCCCCAACCTGCCATGCAAGTCTTGCCCCCTCGAGTGCCCCCTTCGCTCCCTCCCCATGCACCACAATTAGGGACACCTTTTCCTCTGGGCCCCACTGACTGCACCCCACAGACTCCCATCATGACTGCTGTGCCTCCCCCTGCTCAGACCGCACTGCCGCCCATTCACATGCAGCAGAGCACTGCCCCCATTCTACAGAACCCCATCTCGAATGTTCCCAAAGTAAGTCAACACATAAAATTCAAGAACAAGTGAATTCTTAAGTGCATTTTACACGGTATGTGGTGAGTGACAAGCTTTGTTTGCAGGCATAAACATTGCAGCTTTCAATGCCACCTCCTTTCTGCCTCCTCTCTTCACCATTGAAAATGAATTGGAAATTTGCTATACTGTGTAAAACAGCCTTTATTTTTGGAATGTCTAGAAGGTCTTTCTATCCTCCATTCTCAATCTTTTTACACTCTTCATCTGCAGCAGAGAAAAAGCCAGAAAAGGAAAGCAGACACCACAACACCTACCGCAAATGACCAGCTAAGCGAGTCCTCACCTGCTGAGTCAAAGTCCGGAAAGACTCTGCCACGCCGGGATAGTACACGACCAAACAAAGTACCCAAAAAGGAGACACCAGACTCCCAACACCATTGGACGGTCCCCACTGGGACTCCTAGCCCCAAGCAACAAGAGCAGTTACGCTATTGCTCAGGCATTGTAAAGGACATGTTTGCTAAGAAGCATGCAGCATATGCCTGGCCCTTCTACAAGCCAGTTGATGTGGACGCTCTAGGATTGCACGATTACCATGATATCATCAAACATCCCATGGATCTCAGCACCATTAAGGTGAAAATACAGCTGTAAATCAAAGTATGTTATACCGGAACTCTTTCGACTTCCCATGCTTATTCTTTCAGTTTTATTTTTTCTTTGTTACAGGACAAGTTGGAAAACAGACAGTACAGAGATGCTCAGGAGTTTGCAGCAGATGTACGGTTAATGTTCTCCAACTGCTACAAGTACAACCCTCCAGATCATGAAGTGGTGGCTATGGCTCGCAAACTGCAGGTACGTGGCAACCAGTGTCAGAAAATAATTTAAATATTGGGGGCAATGTTTGCCTGTAATGTAATTGAATTTTAGGGGGATTTATAGGTTTCTGCCATATTGTATAACCATATATAAAACACATTCCAGCATCAAATACGAAAGTGTCTACATTTGAATAGCGATTCTATAACACAATTATTGCCCTGTTAATTATATATATATATATATAAATAAATAATTGGTTGGACAATTGAATAGCTCTATACTTTCTACAAAGCAGTTTATTTTAATGTAATAACTGTTACAAGTTTAGTGTTTTTCATATGATCACCTCATATAAATGACATATTCAACAATACTACTGTAGGTATTATGGTGTTGTAAAAGATGTGCTAAAATAATTAGCATAGAATTGAATATTATGAACTAAGTCAAATGTTCGATAATATTAATAAAACATATTTTTTCCCATACACAAAAAATTGGGGGCATTTTGTCACTTCGTAACTATTTTGCCCCAAGCCTTTAAGTTTTTAGTAAAAAATATATTGTGTGTGTGTGTGTGTGTGTGTATAAGATTTGGCAATTTGTTTTTGGCAACATTCAGAGCAAATTTTAGAGACCCATTTCTCTAGGACTAAAGTCCCTAGTGTGGGACAGGCTGGTTTGAGTATTTCAGTAACTGCTGATCTACTGGGATTTTCACACTCAACATTCTGTAGATTTTACTGTCAATGGTGCTAAAAACAAAAAAAACATCCAGTGACACCAGTTCTTTGGATGGAAATGCCTTGTTGTGAGAGGTCAACAGAGAATGGACAGACTGGTTCGAACTGACCAAGTCTACGGTATATGTATCCACAGTAAAACGAGTCCTATATCGACATAACCTGAAAGGTTGCTCATTAAGGAAGAAGCCACTACTCCAAAACTGCCATAAAGCCAGACTACAGATTGCAAGTGCACATGGGGACAAAGATCTTACTTTTTGGAGAAATGTCCACTGGTCTGATGAAACAAAAATGTAACTGTTTGGCCATAATGACCATCGTTCTGTTTGGAGGAAAAAGAGTGAGGCTTGCAAGCTGAAGAACACCATCCCAATGTGAGGCATGGGGGTGACGGCATCATGTTGTGGGGGTGTTTTGCTGCTGGAGGGACTGGTGCATTTCCAAAGTAGATGGCATCATGAGGAAGGAAATTTATGTGGATACATTGAAGCAACATCGCAAAACATCAGCCAGGAAGTTAAAGCTCGGTCGCAATTGAGTCTTCCAAATGGACAATGACCCAAAGCATAACTCTGAAGTTGTGGAAAAATGGTTTCTAGGCGACAAAGCCCTGACCTCAATCCTATAGAAAATATGTGGCAAGAACTGAAAAAGCATGTGCGAGCAAGGAGGCCTTCAAACCTGACTCAGTTACAGCAGTTCTGTCTGGAGGAATGGGCCAAAATTTCAGCAGCTTATTGTGAGAAGCTTGTGGAAGGCTTCCTAAAACATTTGACCCAAGTTATACAATTTAAAGGCAATGCTACCAAATACTAATAAAGTGTGTGAACATGATCATTGTGGGAATGTGTTGAAATAAAAGCTGAAATAAATATTTATCTCTACTATTATTCTGACATTTCACATTCTTTAAATAAAGTAGTGATCCTATGTGACCTCAGACAGGGAAAGTTTTCTACGATTAAATGCCAGAAATTGTGAAAAACTGATTTTAAATGTATTTGGCTAAGGTGTATGGAAACTTCTGACTTCAACTGTGTGTATATTTGTATTTTTTGTTTTGTAGGACGTGTTTGAGATGCGTTTTGCTAAAATGCCAGATGAGTCAGAGGAAATGCTAACACCTGCTCCCGCACCAGCGCTCCACCCGGCTCCTGTAAAGACACAGCCGCCCTCGTCCTCTGAAAGCTCCAGTGAATCCTCATCTGAATCTGACTCCTCCACGGACGGCTCTGAAGAGGAGAGAGCCCAGAGGCTAGCAGAGCTCCAGGAGCAGGTGAACTAGTAGAACTACTTTTTAGACAGTCACTACCTGAAGGCAGAGAGATATTCAAACTGTGTTTGTGAACCCTAAGGCCTAAATATACACTTCGGTTAGATGTTAGGCATCTGCGTACAGGATATGTGATGCAGATTTTATAATCAGCAGATAGTTCAAATGTGAGGAGGTCAGGAGATACTTGCATTTGTATAACTCGAGTCTGAAGGAATATAAATACACCTTTATTGGTCTAAACTCCTAAATCAAGTCAAATAAATTATACTTTATCAGGCTTCGACTGTACGTATACACTTAACATTTGCATCCAAACCAAAGTATAATGTGGGTTTAAGAGGCTGTGACGACCTCTAGCGGGTCTGCAGTAAATTATGAGAGAGTGAGTTGTTTTTAAAAAAAATTCTTTACTGCTGTCAACATTATCATGTTAACTTTAGGAAGTATATTCTTAAAGGTACACACAGTAATGTTTCCTCAAAGTTGAAATTGAAATTTTGAAACATGACCATTCACATGAGATGAAGACTCATATTAGTCATATTAGTAACCTTATAAAAAACAGTTTTTAATCTACATGGAGAGGGTCCTTTCATGTTAGGATCACATTACTAGCCGAATACTACTCAATTTCAGTAACCACTCTGTAATTGGACACTTTGATTAATTGATTCAATTAATCATAGTTGACTGTGTATATTTAATTTCTACAATGTCATCTGAAACTGAAAACTATTGTGTTTGGTGCTGCATCCAGGCTGCTAGGTGGCAATGTAAGTCAAAGACGACAAACAAAAAAAAAATGTTTTTTTTTTTAAATGCACCTTTAACTTTCATGGGAGTTTACATTTATTTTAAGGGAGAGCTGGCCAAATGATCTATCACAGTTAATACAGTAAGTTACAAAAAATTACAAAAATCCACCCATGACATCACACTGTCTTCTGAAAGGTTGGATTTAATCTTTATTTTGTTTGTGCTCCTTTGTTGTTCAGCTGAAAGCGGTGCATGAGCAGTTGGCTGCCTTGTCCCAGCCTCAGGCCAGCAAACCAAAGAAGGAAAAGAAAGAAAAGGAGAAAAAGAAAGACAAGCACAAAAAGAAAGCAGGAGTTATGCCTGCACTGGAGGAGATCTTGGAGCCGCCTCCTGTTCTTAAGGCTCAGGGAAAGCCCAAGAACAAGGATCCTATGCCTAAGAAGCCCAAAAAACCCAGGTAGGCAAAGAATGTTTATATACAAATCCCTTTTAGGCAAAAAAGTCAAGTACCTAGTGGTTAAGTCATAGTTCATAAATAAAAAAAAAAGATTATTTACTTACCCTTATGTTGTTTCAAACTTGAATGTGTTTGACCACTTCCATCAATGAAAGATTCAATTTGGAGTGTTGCATAAATTTGATGTATATACTTTGAATTCTCTTTAACCATAAAGTTTCATTGCAAATGTGAAGGTCTCCTCTTTTTTTGTTCTGTAGTAAGAAGGAGGGAGGTAAGGTCAACCGCTCCGTGGCTCCCCCAGGCAATGCCCCACCCACCCTGCAGCCTATAGTAGGCCTGGTTACTGAGGAGGATCTTGGTCTAGCCGGCGGGCCTGCAATGGCAGGCATGGCAGCTGGGGAGAAGTGTAAGCCCATGTCCTATGAAGAGAAGAGACAGCTGAGTCTGGACATTAACAAACTGCCTGGTGACAAACTGGGTCGTGTGGTCCACATCATCCAGTCCCGCGAGCCCTCGCTTAAGAACTCTAACCCGGATGAGATTGAGATCGATTTCGAAACGTTGAAGCCCTCCACGCTGCGGGAACTGGAGAGATACGTGTCGTCCTGCCTCCGCAAAAAGAAAAAGCCTGCAGGTGAGTGGTCATGTATGCCAATTAACAAATGTAATAGAGATTTAGATGTAATTTGAAATTTTAGTCCCGGCTTTGTGTTAATGAGATCTGTTTTCGGTCTTATTAATTTATTTGTTTACTTTACCTCTGCCATTCAGTTCCAGAGAAGTCCATGGAGGCAATGAATGCTGCAAAGACAAAAGGCTCATCATCAGAATCGGGCAGCAGCAGTGAGTCCAGCTCTTCAGAAAGTGAAGAATCTGAAACAGGTGAGCTGGTTGCAGCAGCTGGCATGGATTAATTTCAATAACATTTAAAACATATTATACTCTTTAATGGTGACAAGTTTTAGCATTTAAAATGTATTTCTTTTCTGTGAAAACATCCAAAATATGAGTTTTATCCAATCAAATGCTCTGTAGAATGAGAATGGCTCTGCCCCTAATTCCACCTAAAACTGAGTAGCAAGTTGCAAATCATGGTTCATGGCTATGATGTTACTTTGTAAATTGAATAATGAAATTGGCACCAAAAGCGAGTTCCATTTTTAGTTGTAAATGATCAAGGAATGGATATTTTATTAAATCCCAAACCCCAATCCTAAAACCAACCATCATTTGTAGAACAAAAGTTATTTTATTGTGAAAATGCAACTTCAGAATCACGCTCACTGTTGCTCACATTGTTTATGTGAATACGATTACTTCATTGTTTCGATAGGACCAGAACTCCCATCTTGGCAATTGGCTATTTAAAAAAAGAAATTCAAGCTCTTTCTTGTGTGAAATTGGAAATATAGGAAATGGGTAATGTATCAGGAAAAATGCACTCATGTAATTTCATGAGATTTTTAACTACTCAGAGAAACTGGAATGCATAAACAATCCTCTCTTCATCAACTCAGCAATGGCTTCTAAGCCGAAGAAAAGGGGTAGAGGTGAAGGGAAGAAGGCTCATCACCAGGCGATGGCTCCGGGCATGCCTCAGCCGCAGGTTCCCCATCAGCCCCAGACTGTGTCACTGCAGCCCACCATTCAGCTGAAACAGCAGCAGCATCCCTCTCCTGCCACTTACATGGCTCCCCCTGTCACAGCGCTGGAGCCCTCACAGTTGCTGGAGAACCCCTTTGACCCTCTGTCCCACTTCAGCCAGCCCCTCATGCACCTTTCTCACCACGCCAATGACTCGTCCTCTCCTGCACCGCCTCACCTCAACGCTCACCCTCCAGGAGGCACCGTGTCGCCTGACACGCACCCATTCCTGAACCAACACCACATTCACCCATCCCCAGGTATGTGGAAGCTTCTAGTGTCTTGTGTCAAGAAGTGCCTTGGCACCATGTACTAACCAGCCTCAATACAATTAAAAGGATTGTTCACCCAAAAATGAAAATGATCTCATCATTTACTCACACTTATGCCATCCCAGATGTGTTCATCTGCTGAACTTAAATGATGATTTTTAAAAGCATCTCTCAGCTCTGAGGGGACCCTATACAATGCAGTTGAATGGGTGGCAAAATTTTGAATCTCCAAAAATCAAATAAGTCAGCATAAAAGTAATCCATAAGACTCCAGAGGTTACATCGGTGTCTTCTGAAGTGATCTGATCGGTGTGGGTGAGAAACAGATCCTTTTTTACTATAAATTCTCCTCGCTGCTCAGTCAATCTCCACTTTAACTTTCATTTTAACATTCTTGTGTTTTTGGTGATTCACATTCTTCATGCATATCGCTCCCTACTGGGCAGGAAGAAGAATTTCTAGCATAAAAGTACTTAAAGATTGATCTGTTTTTCACCACACCAATCATATCACTTCTGAAGATATGGATTATAACACTGGAGTCATATTGATTACTTTTAAGATGCCTTGATGTGCTTTTGGAGCGTCATATCGTTGGCACCCATTCACTTCCCTACAGAGCTGAAATATTCTTCTAAATATATTCATTGGTGTTCAGCAGAAGAGAGAAAGTCATACACATCTGGGATGGCATGACGGTGAGTAAACGATGAGAGAATTTTAATTTTTGGGTGAATGTGTATCATTATCAAATGTCATAATAATGTCAGGTTAATTGTGGGATTCTTACAAATCTGTGAAGAAAATGTCCTGGTCCTCTTTTACTCAAATAAAATGAAAGTTATGCACATTTTACCCCCTAACTCTCATAAATGGAAGGTTTTTTTTATGTTTTCTTTTTCTGCCCAATATGGAATGCCAAATTCCCAATGCACTCTTAAGTCGAAACTCAGTTGCCTCCACATCTGAGACAGTCAGTCCACACATCTTAACACATGGCTTGTTGAGCATGTTTCCGCGGAGACATAGCACGTTTGGAGGCTTCATGCTATACTTTGCGGCATCCACGCACAAATCAACACACGCCCCACCGATAGAGAGAACAGTGTTATAGCGACCACAAGGAGGTTACCCCATGTGACCTACCCTCCCTAGCAACCAGGCCAATTTGGTTGGAGTCTCCTGACTGGAGTCACTCAGCACACCCTGGATTCGAACTCGCGACTCCAGGGGTGGTAGTTAGCGCCAATACTCGCTGAGCTACCCAGGCCCAAACACATTACTGCCAATGTAAAAAAAAAAAAAGTAGCATTCTCTTAGTACCTCTTTTCATATTTGCTGTTATATATTTTTTTTTTATTTACATGTTACCGTAATAAGAATTGTAATTGAAAACAATAGGATGAGTGAAGGTAAACGTCAATTTTATATCAAATATCACAATGCAAACAAAATCTTAGTGTTTCTAAATGTAGGCTTCATTTTCTTTGTGCAAAATATAGTTTCATATATTTATTTGTTTTGTATTAATTTGGATTTAAATATGACCAGGACATTTCTTGACAGGTTTCATGAGAATCAGAGTTTTTGTTATAACTGGGAATAGAAATAGACCAATATATCAGCTGATATTTGGCCATTTCGTGTTTATTGGTATTGGCCAATAATCTTACCCATCAACCCAATATACATAAGTAAGTTCCCTCTTGTGTCGGTTTCAAAATGTATCAGCCTTGTCAATGAATAATGCAATTTTCTGTTTACATTTTTTTGTAAATTTAGTGCGCATTATATTCCAACAATTTTGTGTATGTCTCATTTGCTATCAGGAAATTGTAGATTATATATCTGGAGAATATCAATGCTTTAGCCATTTTTAAATCCAGACCAAAACATTTTGTCGGTCACTCTTGTTTCTATTTTGGTCGTGTTGCACCATCCACTTCTTGTTGTTCCAAAATGCCACTCTTAACTACCTCTGTGTTTAACAATAAAATATGTTCTGATTGGCTGTGATTGTCACTTTATCCAGCATTTTTCTTTCAGTTAGTACAGAAAAAGCTCTTTCCTTGAAAACTGAAATCATGTCGTGGCCCACATGCTTAGAACACTGTGTAAGAATTGCAGTTCATCTGTGTCGACCCATTTCTTATTCATGTGTTTTCCTCTCACCTCATGTCATTGGTCTACAGCCCTGCACAACGCAATGCCCCAGCAACCTTCAAGGCCTAGTAACAGGGCAGCCCCACTACCTCCTAAACCTCTGCAACAGAGCACGCCCCAGCAGCAGCCCCAGCAGACCCTGCCGCAGCAGCTCCAGCCCCAGCAACCCCCGCCGCCTCAGCACCACCTCCCTCCACACCTCCCGCAGCCTCCTCAGCCAATACGCCATCGGTCCCTCTCTCCCCCCACACTCACTCCCCAGGGCCTGCTCTCCTCCCAGCCCCCACAGATGCTGCTGGAGGATGACGAGGAGCCCGTTCCCTCCATGAACCTGCCCATGTACCTGCAGCACCTGCAGCCAAACCGCCTGCAGCAGCAAACCCAGCAGACCACTTCATTAATTCAGTCTCTACAGAGCAGGCAGCAGCAGCCATCTCTGCTTCAGACAGTGCAGGTGTGTAGTTCAAAATAAATAGTTTTGGGGAAGTTGACATGTCCTGCTGGGGATATATAGCGTCTTGAACTATTTGAAACCACATTTTGCTAATTCTTTTCTAATTTTGAATGTAGTTCTGTGACCTAATACTTGCACTTGGGTAACAAGACAAAAATGCCTTGTTTTTCTGCAGTACCTGTTGTACCAGCTTAATTTAGTACCCGCATGTATGTTTGACATGTAATTAAAATGTGTTTTGAATAGCGCATGCAATTTTATATGATAAGTTTTAATCAAATAATATACAGCAAAATGTACTTCTGCTCCAATCTGATCAGCTCCGATTCCGATCACATAAAAAAATTACACCAAATAGAATGAAACATTTTGATTGCAAATTGACTATATGCATTACTAAAGTATTAAAAAAAAATTGTTAAATGTATTTAATAGTATTATTTTAAACTAGAAACCCTCACCTTCCACCCCCCCAAGAATGCACAATTTAGTTTTCCAGGGGGTCTGACGCCCTAGACCCCCCATAATTCTCATCAGGTACTGAAATGTTGGTATTGTGAAATGGATTATTCTTCATACATTCATGTACAGTTTAAAATATTGATGTTGATTTAAAAAAAGCTCATAGACAAGTTGTGCATCAACTCCCCAGGTTCAGTCTCATCTGGGCCCGCAGAGCTCCCTGCCCACTGCACAGCTCCCCATTCAGATGCAGTCTCAGCCGTCAGCATCACACCAGCCCTCCCCGCAGCTCTCGCAGCATCAGACCAGACACATGCAGCACTCACAGCAGCAAATTAACTTCTCACAAGGTCCAGTGCAGACAACACAAACGCAGCCCAGCCAACACAAAATGCCCTCCACTAAAGCACAGCAGATCATGCAGCTGCAGCAGCAGCAGCCGCCGCAGCAGCATCATTCTCCACGTCAACACAAGTCTGACTCTTATAACTCGGGTAACACAAGCAAAATAACACAGCTGCTAATTTTCACTAATATTTATTTTGCAATTGTTTATCACCATATTTTTGATTAATTTATATAAATTAGGTTCTGTTTAGTATAAATGAGTGTTCAAGTTTGGGGATGATACCCTAACTGAGATCTTCATAGTTTCTGTGCCATATGATTTCTACTGATTTAAAAATATTCTACCCACTTATGTAGCTTCAGTGTGGTAGTTACTTTTTGATAGAAACTTGTTGAACTGAAACAGTTTCAACTACTTTTTCAAAGGAGTAGCTAAACTGTAGTGCAACTTTAAAATTATATGTTTGTAGTTTGACAATTTTAATGTAGCTTTCCCAACACTTCAGCACACACATCAAAAGGCTGTTTTACCTGTGCTTGATTTTAATTGGGCCTTTCTCTTTTTCGACAGCACATTTGCGAGATAACCCCTCCCCGCTTATGATCCATTCCCCTCAAATTGCTCAGTATGGTTTAGTACACCAGTCCCCTCCTCAGGTCAAAAAGGTAAGTACCATGTTTAGTTTCTGGCTAGTGGCATGGATTAATTTGTGCTATATCCGCTTGGATTGATCTAATGTGATAAAAAAAATTTGTTTCGAAAGGAACCACAGCGAGGTCCTTTAGCTCTGGGTGGCATTAAAGAAGAGAAGCTGCCACCATCACCTGTGATGCGTGGTGAGCCCTTCAGTCCAGCCATGAGACAAGAGCCTCATAAACACCCTGACAGCAAACCCACAATGCAAGGCCATAGCCAACAGAGTGAGTGACTTTTTTGATTTTGTAGCATGCAACTATGTGTAAGTGTGTGTGTGCATGTTGTTAATTGTGTAATATCGTCAACCCTGTTTAGGAGCGGATATGAAACCACTTGAAAGTTCCCGTCCTGTCATCCGCTCCTCTGAGCAGAGCGGTCCACCTCCTTCCATGCAGGACAAAGACAAATTCAAACAGGAGCCCAAGACACCGGTGGCTCCTAAAAAGGTACAGGTGGGTGGAAGGGACAATTTCATTCGTTTTCAAACTATTACGTAAATATGAGCTTTCCTTTGTAGAACAGTAAATCACCATATATCTCTGGAACATATGCCTAACACATTACGTGGCCTAATTTTTTTTCTCAGGACGTGAAACTAAAGAACATGGGTTCCTGGGCAAGCCTGGCACAGAAATCCACCTCCACTCCCTCGTCTGCTCTGAAGTCATCCAGCGACAGCTTTGAGCAGTTCCGACGTGCGGCTCGGGAGAAGGAAGAGCGAGAGAAGGCCTTGAAGGCTCAGGCTGAACAAGCTGAAAAAGATCGTCTGCGAAGAGAACAAGAGAAACTTCGGTAAGAGAGCCGCTCAGAAGAAAATGACCAATCAATGACAGAGGCTCTGTCTGACTTGCTGCCTACTGAATACATGGCAAGGCTGCTTACATCTAAGGTTGCAGCATAAATGGACACCTGCCAACCTGAACGCATTTTGTGTAGCGGGTACGCATTTTGACCTCAAAGTACGCTGGTACGATTTGTACTCAAATCAAGCAACAGCAAAAGAAGAGTTCGACCATTCATAACGCTGGGTTCACCAAATAGCAATCGGTTATGATTGACAAATGCGCCTATTATTAATAAGTGACTGCAAATCGACAGCAACACAAAATCCTTCTTGATCCCCCTTCCACTCCTGCCATCTTACTGATTTCTTAAGCGAGAACAGTACATGTTCTTTTCTTAAGGATGTGGAAAGTTGAAATATTGAATTGAGTTAACTCTGGAGTCGACGTGATCGCATGAATTAATTAAAAATACTCCGTCATTCACGGTCACTCAGATAAGAGGAAGACAAAATTCAGCCATGCAAATTATAAAAAACTCAAGTAATGCTGAACAATACATCTAAATAAAATTAAAATCGCTATATGGCTTAGAGATTATGCAGGTGCTGTGATTTAAATATTTTGAGGCTCTTCCAGAGTGAAGAGTTCCAGAATTCTTTCCTGAGTTCCAGAGTTCAGGTCCCTACATATAAACTAATTATTTACGGAGGCCTCCGACCAGGAGTAACTGATGGAATAAAAAAGCAGACTCATGTTTTGCCATCAAGGAGCTTCAGGTAATAATTTAGTTATCTAGGAAGACCTACATTTCCAGATATTTTTTAATTGAATGGGCTACATTTTTCATTTGCCTATTTCAGGATGTGTGACTATAAACAAAAACAAAATGTAAATCCAGAACTCAAACTTGGGTTTTACTCATATCTCATATCAACATAATTGTTTTTAATTATTATAATTTTTTTTACGTATGTAAATTAGGGATGTGTGAGACTAGTCGACTAAATGGTACAGCTGCTGCTAGTCGGCATTGGAAATAATAGTCGACAAATCTGTTAATATTGAATTCACATAATTTTATTTACACATTGCGTTATATTGTTTTTATCATTACTTATTAAATAATTGTGTTAATTATTTAATAAGCGTTTATCTGGAGGATGATTTCATGCTTCTCTCTTTCACTCGCGGTGTGCACAGAACAATGTCCTGATGAGCAAAACATGGTATGTTATCAAACCCTGTCCCCCGTCACACTGATGGTACTCAAAAAAATGTCCAAGGTTGGCAGGTCTGTAAATGAAATAGAATTTCATAAGTGGCTGATTTGGAAATGTATCATAGAATAAGAGCGTGAGAGACTAGGAAGATCACTAAGTTTTGGAAAGGAGCCAATGTAACCATGATTTATTTTAAACAAATAGGATGAAGAGTAGTTTCAAAATGGCTTTTTGTTTCTCTCTATAGGGGACGAGATGAAGAGGAGTCCATGGAGACTACGAGAAGGCCTCAGGAGCAGCCACGCAGGCGGCAGGAGCCACAGCAGGTCCAGGCCTCTCAGCAGCAGCATCCATCTCAGTCCCAAGCCCAGAACCCGGCCCAACCGCCCTCTGCACCACAGCCTTCCCAAGCCCCACCCCAGTCCCCCGCCTCATCCCAGAGTGCACTTGACCAACAGAGGGAGCTTGCACGTCGCCGGGAGCAGGAGAGGAGGAGGAGAGAGGCGGTGAGTTACAGCTGCACTTGTAGCATATGTTACTCAACATTGACAACAGGGCCGGGCAATATTGTTTCTATCATGGCAGCGCAACGCGCCGCCTCACAGTAGGGAATTGGCTCATTCAGTAAGAAATATTCCGATGAGCTAGCTGGGAAAAAACAAGTCCTGCCACACCTTTGTTGCTGTTGATGGCACTGTTAGCTTTACTTTTTGCACTTGTTCTGCCTGACAAAAATGGAGATAGCGATTGGACGGTGTAAATTACCTCAGGAATTATTAAATAATATCTGCATTAGCAATGCATTTAAATCTAGTAATTACCAAACGTCAAAAAGGTCTCCATTTTGCTAGGGATGTTGATTATAACCCTTGATTTTATAATTGCGATTTAATTTACATTGAAATAAAGTTGAAGTCAGAAGTTTAACGTATTGTGAGACATGTGTGGAAGGCTACCCAAAATGTTTGAGCCAAGTTACAATTTAAAGGGAATGCTACCAAATACTAATAAAGTGTGTGAACTTCTGATCATTGTGGGAATGTGATGAATGTGATGAAAGAAATAAAAGCTGAAATAAATAATCCTCTCCACTATTATTCTTACATTTCACATTCTTAAAATAGTGATTGTATCTGACCACAGTCAGGGAAAGTTTTCTATGATTAAATGTCAGAAATTGTGAAAAACTGAGTTTAAATGTATTTGGCTAAGGTTTATGTAAACTTCTGACTTCAACTGTACTGTGTGTGTGTGCGAGTGTCCAAAATGATTTGTCGAGGTTATCGGCAGTGTCGACAATAAAACAAATTTCAGCGCAGAAAATGTCAGAGAGAAGTGAGGCGAGGGGGTCTGACATGAGTGTGTGTGTGTGTGTGTGTGTGTGTGTGTGTGAGTTAACTGGGTCTCAACTGGGTCATGGACAGCAGGGAAAGAGCAGTGCCATGGTTCTCCCATTGAAGATATTTCAGCGGCCGCACAAGTGATCGACTATTTAGTACTGCCGAGGCAGATTTAATGATACTCTCGCAAACAGCTAAAGACTTCTCATCTGCACTTTCGCACGATTGTAACGATCTCGCGATCATGATCTGTTCTTCTCTCTGGCGCGCGTGTGCAACAACTGGGCTTCCCTCGATATTGCGAAGCGCAGACATCAAAACTGATGTGATAGTGAGACTTTTCTAGTTTAAAGTGTTACGGAGATTGTCAATTCGAACCTCTCAAACAGTAGACAGCACTGACATGCCAAACACACTGAGGAGGAAAAGAGCAACTGTGCTCTGCGCCAAAATAAATAAATTACACACCATCACCTTTACAAATTTGTTTCAGAATTTTACAGGAGTAAAAGTAACAGTTATATTTTGACAAAACGTTATAGTTTCAGATGAAATAATCTAAAGGTAGACCTCATGTGATATCAACAGTGGCAGTTGTAGTTAACGTTTCAAGATGTTTCAGCTAGTATTTATTTTTCATAAGTACAATAATTTATTATTATATTACTATTAATTAATACTAGCTACACTGACATAACCATGATAATGAGGAGCCTTTCCTCCTGTGTAATATGTGCATAAATATTTAATATTAGTTAAAAATGGCAGAATAATGGGCTCATAAAAGTGAATATGCTCTTCAATTTTTAAAGGGGGGGGAGAGAAAACTTCCTGTAGATTTTGACATCAACAACAAAAATAAAGTCACTTGATGCATGTCCTTGTACTGGAAAACCATGAACAAAACTATATTAATCTATGATTTACTTGACGTCCAATGTAAAATCTGTCCTGAAGCAAAACCAGTTGAGAACCACTGAGTTAAAGGTACAGACAGGAGCAGTCTATGCTAATTACAGTATATGTTAACCGTTAATAATCACAGGACATTACTTTAAAAGCTCACACAGCTGATGTTATTTTTCATTTAGTAGTTTAACATGTAATTTAACATGTTATAATTATGCTATTTTTATCATGTTTATAATTCGGTTTATTATAATTCTGTTAGTTTTCTTATTTATTCTATTCATTTTATTTTTAAAAGGGGGATTTTTTTTTACACTTCAATAAAATAAATGGTTTCAAGTTTCAAATATAATAAAGTGTGTGCTCAAAAATAAATAAATAAATAAAATAACCCTTCTGTTTTCACTGATAATAGTAATTGTGTAATAATACCGTGAAACCGTGATATTTTCTGAGACTGTTATCATACTGTGAAATTCTCATAACTTTGCAACCTTAAATGGCTCATGATTTATTGAATCATAATGTATGTGTCACTGTACATTTCTTATCGGCTTATTTTCCAATATAAATATCTAAAACTTATTTAAAACAATGTACATTTTCTTTAGGAGCTATACTGCAGAAGAAAAAATTGCTATCAGAGAATGTTGAATATATTAAAAATAAAAATATCTAAAAATCCTTTAAAAAAAGGTGCATTCACCTGAGAAGCAGCATATAAGATATTTATACTTTTATAGAATTGATCTTGAATATAAGTATATTTTGTCTTTACTGCACACGCAGAAGTAAAATCAAGTGAAAAAATACACTTCTGTACAAAATACACTTATATTTAAGATTAATTCTCAAAGCAAATCTATATATCTTGTGTTGCTTCTCAAGTAAATGTATCTTGTTTTAAGGATTTTTAGACGATTTTAAATGGAAAACAAGACAAAAACACTTGATAAGTTTTTTTTTGCAGTGAATTTCTTTACTGAATTAAACTTTCCCTTTAATTCAGTGAATGTAGTTTAGAGGTATTTTTAAAAGATGATTTTGTCCTCTTTATTGTTAGTAAGCAAGTTTAAAACAACCTTTAATTCAGGCACAAGCTGAATAATCGGTTAAGAGCAAATGATTAATCATTGCAATAATCACTGACTAGGCAAATAATCGTTCTAATGATCATTACATTAGTCGATTATCAAAATAATAGTTAGTTGCAGCCCTTGTGTGCTCTTCCACTCCTCCATGACGTTGTTGGAAACTCAGAAGCGAAGACCAGGAGACTTGGTTTTATCTTCAGCAGGATTCTTTATTGAGAACACAAGCTGTCGGTAGCTGCGGTCGTCAAGTCTGACTAAGGGAGCTTTACATTGTAGTTTATATACATTTAGAGGGTAGTGCTTAGAAATGGAGACAAAGCACCTAGGTGACGACCTTAAACAAAGCATGGAAATGAAGTATACAGGTTTAGGAACCCGCCCTAGACTCTAGAGTGTTACCAATCCAAATCTAAACTATTCAGATGCATAGATGCTAATCCAATCAGCCTAACTATTCAATGACTGGGGCTGGGGCTCCAAGAGCCATTAAAGAAAAAGGGTGAGATTCTCAGTAATCTTACTCATTTAATTTACAATAGAGAGACCAGGACTGGCAGGAATCTCTTGCTGGAAAACTCTGTTTAACAGCTGGTATAATCATTATCTATACCTCAAATGCTAAATGCAGTCTACTCTACTTTCTCAGTTTATATACGATTGCATTGAACCTAGATTTGACATTTTATCAATTTGTAATACAACGTCATCACGGAGCTGGTGGATGTTAGAGACCTTGTGCTCCTCCACCTTAAGTTTGAGGATGCCCCACAGATGCTCAATAGGGTTTAGGTCTGGAGACATGCTTGGCCAGTCCATCACCTTCACCCTCAGCATCTTTAGCAAGGCAGTGGTCGTCTTGGAGGTGTGTTTGGGGTTGTTATCATGCTTGAATACTGCTCTGCGGCCCAGTCTCCGAAGGGAGGGGATCATGCTCTGCTTCAGTATGTCACAGTACATGTTGGCATTCATGGTTCCCTCAATGAACTGTACCTCCCCAGTGCCGGCAGCACTCATGCAGCCCCAGACCATGACACTCCCACCACCATGCTTGACTGTAGGCAAGACACATTTGTCTTTGTACTCCTCACCTGGTTTCCGCCACACACGCTTGACACCATCTGAACCAAATAAGTGTATCTTGGTCTCATCAGACCACAGGACATGGTTCCAGTAATCCATGTCCTCAGTCTGCTTGTCTTCAGCAAACTGCGGTCTTTCTTGTGCATCATCTTTAGAAGAGGCTTCCTTCTGGGACGACAGCCATGCATTGATGCAGTGTGCGGCGTATGGTCTGAGCACTGACAGGCTGACCCCCCACCCCTTCAACCTCTGCAGCAATACTGGCAGCACTCATACGTCTATTTCCCAAAGACAACCTCTGGATAGGACACTGAGCATGTGCACTCAACTTCTTTGGTCAACCATGGCGAGGCCTGTTCTGAGTGGAACCTGTCCTGTTAAACCGCTGTATGGTCTTGGTCCACCGTGCTGCAGCTCAGTGTCAGGGTCTTGGCAATCTTCTTATAGCCTAGGACATCTTTACGTAGAGCAACAATTCTTTTTTTCAGATCCTCAGAGAGTTCTTTGCCATGAGGTGCCACGTTGAACTTCCAGTGACCAGTATGAGGGAGTGTGAGAGCGATCACACCAAATTTAACACACCTGCTCCCCATTCACACCTGAGACCTTGTAACACTAACGAGTCACATGACACCGGGGAGGGAAAATGGCTAATTGGGCCCAATTTGGACATTTTCACTTAGGGGTGTACTCACTTTTGTAGCAAAGTGTCATTTCTTTAGTGTTGTCACATGAAAAGGTATAATCAAATATTTACAAAAATGTGAGGGGTGTACTCACTTTTGTGAGATACTGTGTTTTTTTTTTTTTTTTTACATGAATTTTTATCATTTATTTCATTTCAATTTAATATATGTTTGCGATGGGCCTACCTTTACTTGTTTTGTCAAAAGGACCTTTCATTATATTTTTTGTGTAGTTTTTAAATGATTTTTTAAGAAACATTTTTATTGTGATTTCTATATCATTAAGAAGCAAACATTTAGAGACTGTTGTGAATGTCAATAGAGACCCCACCCCTATTCCATTAATTTAACAATCATCTAAGCATCACTTGCATCAATCTTCAGTGTTTCCCAATCTGACTGTTGTTTTCTCAACCTCCACAGATGGCAGCTACTATTGACATGAATTTCCAAAGTGATTTGATGGCTATCTTTGAGGAGAACTTGTTCTGAAGTGCAAGAGGGAGCAATAAACTGCAAAACAGATCATGGATTCCTCTACATGGACAGAATGAACTCGTACAGCAGGAAGGGAAAAAGACCTCAACTGACCACAAGAAACACTGAAGAGGCTGAACTAGCGATGTAGAAGCTGAGGCCCTGAGAGAGGGAGCTGTAGCTCTTCTTTTGCCTTAGCAGAAAGAGGGACGCCATCGCCTCTCCGGCTTTCCTCCTGGATTTGGCATTGTGACCATCCCGGGAATGAGAGGACTTGTGTGACTTAATTCAGAGTATGGGAGCAATGGACAATGTGATCAAGGAGGAATATATGACTATTAAGTGTACTGATTATCTGTAGTACGGCATCCATCGACTGCCAGATGTCTGTGGGGGATTAGACGATGTCTTTGTTTTCCTGTTTGATTTAGTTTCCCTCCCATTGTTTTGTTTTTGCCATCTCCTTTCCTCCTTTTTTGTAAAAACACGTAGGCAAATGGCAGGATGGGATTCGGGGGCACTTAAAGATCTTCCTCAGGAGAGGAAGTACAGCTCGCCTTACACCTCTGACTTGTAAAGACGACGACAAACAATATTCACCAGGGGCTGTGACTAAACATGGTGTGTTTCACACTGTTATCATGTGCAGATTTTTCATTATGTAGGATCTACTGTAAAAAGGTATTTTCTTAATTACTGTTTTGGTTGATCGGTTGGTTGTATTTCTTGTTTTGTTTTTCTTTTTTTAAATATTTTTAACTCTCTTACCAACACCTTACCCCCTCTGATGTCTATGCCAAACACCTGTATCATTTTATGCTGATAGCCGAGACCCGAAACGCTTCACTTAACATGTCTTTCTTAATATATAAATATATTTTCTTGTTCTCCCCACTCATCATTGAAAAGTTTAGGTAGCCTTGTAGAAAATAAACCCTAATATATGCATTATTCTGACAAGTGTTAGCTGAGGACAGAGGAGAGATACTGTCATTATTCATCGTTTTCACGTCAACCTGGTGAAGAATTGACCTATAAGAGGCGGTTTCTGAGTGTCGTTTAGTTGAAATATAATTTAAAGAATACAGTAACTATTTTAAGTGTATTATACATATAGAAGGAAAACTTGCAACAACTGGTACATGTTCACGCTGTCGCATTCTAGAATACGCCATGTAAATGCCAGGCAAATTTGGCTCTTCGCAGCACTGCAGAGAAGAGGCAGAACGGAGCTCTCAGCTGGTCACTGCATGACTCCTCTTTTCTTTTCACAAATAATTTTATTACAACTGCACAGAGAGAACTCTGTATGCTGTATTAGATATAATTACAAAAATTCTAAACAGAAAAAAATAACAAAAAAAAAAATCAAACAGTTCTGATTTATCATTGTTCTTGTTCAATTCTAGTGGATGTGTTCTAATTCTGTTGTTTGACTTGGCAAGGGGGGCGGGGGGCACAATTTGAGACCTTGGCAGGTCCTCTGAGTTTTCTCTTATAGTGTTTTCTCCAGTGCCTGTATTGTATTGCAATTCTAGTTGGCATATATTACGTTCTGGGAGGGCGAGGGTGGGTGTGCGCTTTGCCGAAAGATCCGGGAGGGAAAATTGGGAATTTAGGGGAGAGCTTGTGTTTAAATGATAAAAAAGGAAAGTAAACATTATATATTTGTCCCATTTACAATATTCGGGTTTCAATCTAGTTTTAGCAGGACTTCTTAATTATACGCCGAACAACTATGTTTTTCAATTTCTAAAAACTGCTTAGAGGACACATCCGAGCAGCCACATGAACATCATCGACTTACGAGTCTGGACATTTGGATGTGTGCATTATGTCAGTATGGGGGGGTGGGGGGGTGCTCTTACCTGGAGGTTTCAATCACAACACTTCATTTAAACAATATGCTTTGCAAACTTTTCTTTTCATGAAGTCCATCTATATAAATATATCTAATATTTTTTTTTCCTTTGGTTAATTTGGTCTGTAAAAGTTTAAAGAAGAGAAATACTTCATTACTTCGAGCCTTTAAATGCATTTTCTTTTCCATGGTAAACAGTTGGACATTATGTGCCATAGATTCGGATTCTCCGGAGAATGTGCTGACCTGCTGCTCAGCAGAGAGTTTGCTTTATTCAGGTATTTTTGTTATTTTTTTTTTTTTGTGGGGGGGGGGTTAACATTTTCCTCGATTTCTGTTTGGTATGTGCGTGGGCTATCGAGGTCAATGCTTCAATCTGTTTTGATCATGAAATAAACATCTCTTTTATAGAAAATTAAAAGGAAACAAAAAATGACCCTGTCTCTTCTATAATTCATCAGTTCAGAAAATTGTTACTTTAAACACCTTCAGCAAAAGGGTGAAACATGAAAAGAAATGTCCAGGTCATATTTCACCCAAAAATTCTAAAAGAAATATTGTTTTGCATATATAGAGGATTTTTGTAACATACTGAAATATAACAAATACAGTTGAAGTCTACATTAAGTTTACATACACAGGTTAAAGTCATTAAAACAAATTTTGTAACCATTCCACAGATTTAATATTAGCAAACTATTGTTTTGGCAAGTCATTTAGGTCATCTTGCACTTTGTGCATGACATGAGTAATTTTTCCAGTAATTGTTTACAGACAGATTGTTTCAATTATGACTATATCACAATTCCAGGGGGTCAGAAGTTTACATACGCTAAGTTAACTGTGCCTTTAAGCAGCTTGGAAAACTCCAGAAAATTAATTTAAGCCTTTAGGCAATTAGCTTCTGATAGGAGGTGTACTGAATTGGAGGTGTACCTGTGGGTTTATTTTAAGGCCTACCTTTAAACTCTCTTTAATTGACATCACGGGAAAATCAAAAGAAATCAGCCAAGACCTCAGAAAAAAGATTTGTGAACCTCCACAAGTCTGGTTCATCCTTGGGATCAATTTTCAAATGGCTGAAGGTACCACGCTCATCTGTACAAACGATAGTACAAAAGTATAAACACCATGGGACCACACAACCATCATACCACTCAGATTGGTGCAAAAAGTGCAAATCAATCCCAGAACAACAGCGGAGAATTTATAGTAAAAAAAGGACTTAAATACTGATGAGTTTCTCAACTACACCTATCATATTGCTTCTGAAGTTATGGATTTAACCACTGGAGTCTTATGCATTATGTTTATGATGACTTTATGCTTTTTGGAGCTACAAATGTACTATTCACTTGCACTGTATGGACCAACAGAGATATCTACACATAGGGTAGACAGCGGAATAAAGAAAATCATACACATCTGGGATGGCATGAGGATGAGTAAATGATGAGAGTATTTTCATTTTTGTATGAACTATCCATTTAAGCATTTAAAGTTCGTCATGGTTGGTTGAGCCAAGAATTTCCTGAAACTGTCGTGGTTTTGCTATTTGGTTTGATAGAGCAAAAAAAGAATTAATGCTGCATCTTGTCAGACTAGTATGTGATGTAATAATACTGCATGATTAAGTCATACTGAGGTACCTGCATCCGGTCACCGATTTCATATTAATTAGCCTGCGGCTGGATGACGTCAGAGAAAGGGGAGACTCCGGAGCAAAGTTTGAAATATCCATTTCCAGATTCATAACAGAAATACATACATCAGTAATGGTAATAATAGATACGTATATAATAAGTATCCAAAATGTTTATCTAAACGTATCCGCGCGTGTTTAGCGCGTCATTGGCAATTGCGGACTTTTATTTTGACAGCTTTAAAAGCAGGAAGTGCCTGAAAGAGTGCGATCTGCTGGAGGACATGGGGGTTAAAATAGAGGTTTTTAGGGTGAGTGTGGTGATCATTACAATCTTTAGCACGCCGATCTGGCTAAATAAACTATATATAAATATACTAACCATCATTTGTGTCAATAAAAGACTTACAAAAGCTGTTCTGTTTACGTATTTATAAATCTTTTTACCGTGCGGAAAAATCAGCCTGTCTGTCTTTGTCTCAATAACAGATTTACAAAGTATATCTTTTACGTAGATGATGGTCTACCTGTCGTTTCCAGTGGCCATGTTTTGGATATCGAACCAAGCAGAATATTTTGAAGAATATATCGTGAAGAGAAAGGTTTGACACTTTAATATTGCCTCAATGGAATAGCAAATGACAACAATATTCAAGTTCTTGGACCACGGTTGCATGTTGAACAGCTTTTTGCATCAATATGGGATTTCACATATGTAAATGTACTTGTTGAAAGTGCTATCCACCTTTTTCCTGAACGCGGAAGTGTTCCACGATTAGACTGTTTTCCATTTCCGGTCTCCATTGTTTTCTCTCGCATATGCCTATAATCTTAGCGGGTAATGTAATGTTTAAGCTATCACATTTGTAAAAATTGTCAAAATAGCCCAATACTTCTCAGTCGAGATGACAGTTTTTTTATAGACTTTATTAAGTGTTTGTGACGTGCTGGTGTTTATTAATATGTTTGATATAGTCTATGTGAACGGTGACTGCTTTAGAAGACTCTTGGATAGTGCAGGAAAATAATTTATAACCAAAGTTTACTGAACTAACATTACATTTACATAATAGATATAATAAATGTTACTTTTCTGCCAAGAATCTCTCATTGTCATTCACATGTACCTTGCGATAAACGTTGAATTGTAAATCCTGTAGGTCAATAATGCACAGTTTTGAGAAAATTAAAGGCAAAATCACCCCAAAATTCAAAGTGCATCCTAGCATTTACATCATGTCCCATATTCAAACATTCATTATGTAACCTGTTGACATGTCACAGTAGATACAAATGCAAATATGGAATTTTTAACTAATAAGATAAAAACCTAATAAAGTAAATAGACACTTTTGTGCATTCTGATGGATCGTGCATGAGTACAACAGCATGCAGAAAGTACTGTTGTTCTTTAAGATGCACATAGCTGTTTTAAAACAAGGACATGACATTGTACCAGTTTAAGTTCATCTCAATACCATATAAAATGTAAGAAGACATTCTGTGTATGATGTCAGGAGAGTATTTCCCTGTAATTTTGTCCAATATTTAAATGAGTTTACATTTCACATGTTAATAAGCATGGTGTGTTTGATCAAGAAACCCTTCAAACATGAAAACTTTTTATGAGTGTTTGGATATGGGACATATTTTGGGGTGCCTTTAATTTTGAAAAAAATGGTGCAGTTTTAATTGAACTACAGGATTTACAATTCAAAGTTTGAATTTATTACTGGAATATGCACGCACTCGGATTTAAATCGCAGCTGGCTTGACCGCAGTTCATGTGATTGTGTAGAGGACATGAAGATATGGTCGGGGGTGAGTTATGTTGATATCAATAATTATTAATTTATGAATAATTATTATAATGTAATAATGTTATGACAGCCAGCAACTGCACACGTTGAGCCTGAAATACATTTTTACTCCAATAAACACTGAAATGTTTGTTGATCTCCTGTGGATCACTCGCTTTGGCAGTTTTTACTTGGCGACTCGAGACCAGAAACAGAAAACAGGATCATCACCCAGTGGTTGCTCAGGAAAACTGTGGATTATTAGTTTTGTAGGATGATTACTGAACATTACGTTTTGATATTTTCCAGAGGGAGATCTTCCCCCCTGATGAGAAAATGCATGTAAGTGCAAGTATTCCCACTTTGACTTGTTACACACACAGATCACATTTAAATGCTTTTACATTGGTGTTTTCATTGGATGTTAAACGGGCTAAAAGAAGTTTATGTAGGAAGATAGATACTTTATCACTGATAAGACTATACATCCAAATATGTTCAACAATTATGATGTTGTTGGGGTTTTTTTTTTCTATTTTTGGCACAGAATTCCTGTGAATCATCATAACATTAGTTTCCACAATGTGCAAATTCTCAGTGGGAAAATCCCAGATTCTCAAGTATGATGCACGCTGAACATATGATTATAATCAGCCCCTGTCATGAATAGTAACTTTAGAGATATATATATATATAAAAGATATACTTTGTAAAGCGAGAGAGAATACAGCCAATAGTCTTTATATGGTTTTGTGGACGTTCTTCAGATTTTCTCCTTTTTTGTTCCAAAGAAGAAATAACAAATCATACAGGATTAATATGATTTATCATTTTAGTGCGACCAATTCTTTATTATAGATTACGATGGTGCTAAAGTCCTCCTGGGGTAAAAGGCACTTTTGATTTTTTTTTCTCCCCCATTAAAAATAAAAAAAAATTCTGATTCATGAGATCATTGCGTGTAATGTCTAAATGTTTGGTTTTGAGGTCATTTGATCTCATATTTAATATTTTTTTTAATCTTATGTATATTGCAAACGAGAATCCCTAAAAATGATCACATTTATTTTGAGACAAAATACTTATTTGTCATTTTCAGTTTTGTTAAAGTTGATTTAAAGATTTTTAACAACTGTCCAATAAGTGAAGGGACAGTATTCGGGGTAAAAAGCCCCCCTGTTGCAGGGGTTAAAGGCCCCTATTAAACACATTGGTTTTCTTAAGGGGAGAATAGATTTGATTTGTAAAATGTTCAAAGTGGGCTCACATTGACTCATCCAATCATAACAGAGATTAGTTTGTTAAAGGAATACATTGAGAAAAATTTCAAATGTGTTTGAATTTAACAGGAAATGGTTTATTATGGATATTTTGAGTAAGCTTCATCTTCATTTGTTACTCAAAAAACAATTTGCTGTCTCAAATGTATTTAAAAAAGGTCCCCTCGCCTCTACGCCACCTTAAAATTAAATGAAATATGTATATTTTATCAAAACCTTCCGTTACTATTTATTTTCACAATTTTATTGTTGTTCCATGATCAAAAAGCACATAAAGCCAGCACTAAATAATCTATATTATTAATATTTTTATCCATGTCTTCAGAAGTGATATGATAGGTGTAGGTGAGAAACAGATCAATATTTTCAGTTCGTTTTTACTATAAATTCTCCTCCCTGCCCAGGTGACGATATGCACAAAGAATGTGAATCGGCAAAAACAAAAGTAGAAGAATGTGAAAGTGAAAGAGGAGATTTTATAATCTTTGTTTGTGTTCTGTTGAAAAAATAAAGTCTTGCACAAATAGGATGGCATGAGAGTGAGTAAATGATGAGAGAATATTCATATTTCGGTGAACTATACCTTTAAATATAAACAAGCCCAAAATACACCCAGACTCTTATTTTGAAATTTCTGTGCTCCCAGCTGCTGCTTATCTGTGCACACAGATACACAAGGGAAATAAAGCGTTCACTCTTACAACCATCAACAATGTAACAATATAAGCACTATAAGTAAACATGGTCATATGGGCTAATAAATGTACAGTAATTCATCAACAGTAGATCATCAGCGGTAATAAAAACTCTTTTTCCATTTCTCTAGAGACACCGTCAGTAAAAATCATTATGAACTCATGATTAACGTATCTACTTTACATCAAAACCTCTTCAGAGTGCTCATTTTTATAACCTTATAAAAAAGGATTAATAATAATAAAAAACCTCTGTAACCGTCGGCTTTGATTTTTGATATAACGGGCGTCCTCTACTTGACTGATCAGCAGATATAGGCTACTTAAACCCACAAGTCTTATTTAACAGTAGAGATGCAATGACATGTTCTGTACATTCATGTGTTGTGTGATCTCTCTTCTTGAAACAGAGGCAAGAGCTGGAGGATTTCAAGGTACGAATGAGAAACAGAAGGGAGCAGAAGATGCTGAAACAGATGGGCATGGAGTCTGAGGACTGACTATAAAATGTAATTTTGTCATAATGCTAACTTGGGATCAAGCCTTAAAATAAAACACTTTTCCCAGATCATTAATCCATATATTTAAAATTATTTAAATAATATGTTATATTATTTTTTTTTAACTTTTTTTGTTGTTGCATAATTTAATTTAAGGAACAGGCGGGGAATGCATGTTTTTGTAAATATACTGTGTAAGTCTTTAAACAGTCTCACAGTGTAAATGACTATATATTAACACTGCTTTGTTGTTGAATTGTTTTTTTTTTTTTCATATTCAAAAAGAATTAAAGTAAATTTCTTTTTTGAATCATTTACAATGCTTTAAAACTTTTTATAATTATATTTTTAGTGAATCATAACTGCAAATAATCTGCTCATCTGCCCATTCGAATAAGTGCTTCTGATGTCATTGAGTCTATATTCTAAAAATAACTTAACTAAAAAAAAAAAAAACATTCTATTTGCCTTTTTTAATATTAAAAAATATATGATAAATAAATAAATAATAGTACAAAATAAAATTTCTTCCTGATGCAACACATTTACAAGAATATGAAATCGGTGACCAGATGCAGGTACCTCAGTATGACGTAATCATGCAGTATTATTACATCACATCATGCTGTGAAATGACCATTTTTGTATGGGCATGGCACTAACCACTGGCAAGCGCTAATGGAGGCTGGAAGGATATTTTGCAGCTCTCCTGCAAGCTCGTTCCTCTTTGAGGAGACTCGGGTAGACACACGGCTACATGAGCTAGCTAATGTCCCCCCTGTCAAGATGGATGTTTGGAGAGGTTGAGGACTCCTGGAAGGCAGCTTTATCCATGATTCACAGAGGTGAGATATTAGGCAGTTTCTGGTTACACTGTACAACACTGCCTTCTGGAGGACTACTCGTGAACTCACTTCAAATTCAATACTCATTCCTCAAGGTTTATTCCTGTTCATTCAATCAAGACAAGACTACTGAATATATTCATGTTCATTAACATTTGACGGATTAGCATTCAGATGAAACAGCGTTAAAGGAATATTCACACGTTAAACTCAATCCACAGCATTTGTGGCATCGTGTTGATTAGCCGACCACAAATTAACTTCGACCTACTTTTCTTTACAAAAATCGAGTTTACAGAGAGGCATTTGTAATTTACAACTGAATATGCATAACATTAACTTTCCCATTCACTGTTTTTTTCAACATCAAGATCTCAGGTTAATTTATATATATATATATATAAAAGGGAAAGTGTACACCCCAAAAGTTTTATTATGTTAAAGATAACTCAATTCAGTTTGATTTAATTTGAATAAAATTGTGAATTTTGTAAATGTACACTCATATTGAGTGTACATTTTAGGAACTTCTGGTCTCCATTTTTAACCATTATTTTGTCTTCGGTTATTTTTGACTGGAATCACTTTTGCTGTTTTAATAAACATGGTTTCCTTTATCTGAGTGGTACAATACTTGGTGTTTTCCTTCTCTTGCCATCTGAACATATAAAAAATAAATTGAGCATGATTCAATAAGTCCATAAGAAAAGAAAAAAAGCGACTCTTTTCTTTGCGGTCAAAATTGACAGACAATTGAAAATTTATGGAAAAAACCAGAGCAATTTATTATTTTATCTGTCATATACAATCAATAATGCATCCATAATGCAGAAAACACAGATAAATTAAAGGGTGAGACTATGAAACATCCAGAGGGCAAAGCGCGCACGCACACACACACACACACACACACTTACACACACACATGCAGAAACATGCCCTGGAGAGACTATAACACAGAATTTAAAAAAATGTGTTTGTTAACTGCAAAAACGCAAAGAAAAAGCCACTTTCTGGGCAAAGAAACAGACATTGAACAACTGATAATTGGAAAAGAGTGTTATGGATCTTAACCCCATTGAGCTTTTGTGGGATCAGCTAGACTGTAAGGTGCGTGAGAAGTGCCCGACAAGACAGACACAAATATATATATATATATATATATATATATATATATATATATATATATATATATAAAAAATATTTTTTAGTTTTGGGCCATGCATGATTTTATCTGTGGCTTCTGTGGTCTTAGTTACTAAGTACCAGTGTTAATCTGTAGTTACTATGCAAGAAGAATGCTTAAATTTTATTTAACTTGAGGCAAAATTGAGACTTTTATGTTAATAAAAGAAACTTTTATTTTGATTTTTTTCTTTTCCGGGCTTGTCCGTCAGGGTGTGGATGAGATGCCATTATTTCTGCCTTCACTGCCCTGGTGGATATCTGTCAAAAGGGAAGTGTCAAATATGGCCCTGAGTGGACTAAAAGCGATCGTTAACGACAGTAAGTAATCTCCAAATACGATTTTTAAAATGTTTACTGTCCACATATGAAATAAGTCAGAGCTTATATGTTGATAATGGCCTGATCTGTTGTATAGAAGTGCATATATAAGTATTGCAACAGGTGTACATAGAGTCAGTGCTCGATACGTCATACTGGAAACTTCCGTATGAAACTCTTTTACACTGAAACTTTAACTCTCGTTCCCTGAAACCTCGACAGAGGTTATGAGCTTCACCCAACACTTTTACTCTTCACTTCTACTGATTTCAGAAGCGTTATCCATTGAAATGGAGAGGATTCTCTTATATTTAGAGTGCACGAATGAAAACAGTTCGTGTCAGTTGTGGTCTTGTGATCGACCTCGCGCTGGACATAATTACTTATTGGAAATCTCCTCATTAAACTATGGACTCCGTGGCAACACAACACACATAGTTATAATATGGGTTCATTTCTTTTATTTCATGCTTGGCTGCTTTTCCAAGGTGTTGCTCTTTCTTTAATTTTAAATTCTGTCCAAATATATAAAGCTATTTATATATATTTTGATTAGAAATAAGTCTGCACTGTTTACAGGCTATAAAATAAATCACTTATTTATTTATTAATTTATTTAATTTCAAAAAGGTAATCTTTATTAATTAGGCAAGTCATTAAATAACAATACAGTCGTTTCTCATTGCTGGTAGCCCTCAAATCGATGTTTCTGAAGGAAATAAACCAGAAACAGATATTTAAATACTCTAAAACTAAATATATATATTAGGACTGTCAATCGATTACAATTTTTAATCGAATTAATTACATGGTGTCCCGATTAATTAATCGCATATACAAATATTTGCTGAGAAAGCCCCCCATATAACAATAATTCAATATATAATAATTATACATATTTATATCCATATATAATTATACATAGTTATCTTTAAATATTTAAAAATTATATATATATATATATATATATATATATATATATATATATATATATATATATATATATATAAAATGTTTAGGTCACTGTGTCAAGATAAATATAGTTTAATACTCAATCTTTAAACACATCATGAGATCCCTTAGATCACATTTGCGCTCCTTCAAGTGTTTTGAACGCAAGAACGTAACGCATGTTTGTGTTGTTGTCATCTGCTGAAGTGTTTTCTTCACTGTGTAAACTGTACTGTGTTGCTCATACAGCTGAAACACACACACACACACACACACACACACACACACAGGTGGCCAAATGTTTGGAATAATGTACATATTTTGCTCTTATGGAAAGAAATTGGTACTTTTATTCACCAAAGTGACATTCAACAATGGACATTAATAACATGAAAAATGACTATTACAATTTGAAAAAAATGTCAGAACTTCTTCAACTTCTTGTTATTCTAGCTGTCAGTTTGTCCAGATACTCAGATAACATTTCACCTCACACTTCCTGTAGCACTTGCCATAGATGTGACTGTCTTGTCGGGCACTTCTCACGCACCATACAGTCTATCTGATCCCACAAAAGCTCAATGGGGTTAAGATCCATAACACTCTTTTCCAATTATCTGTTGTCCAATGTCTGTGTTTCTTTGTCCACTCTCACCTTTTCTTTTTGTATTTCTGTTTCAAAAGTGTCTTTCTTTGCAATTCTTCCCATAAGGCCTGCACCCCTGAGTCTTCTCTTTACTGTTGTACGTGAAACTGGTGTTGAGCGGGTAGAATTCAATGAAGCTGTCGGCTGTAAAGCCTTAATGCAGAGAAAGCTGTTTTTTTTGTTGCTATTTTTGACCTAATATTGACCTTAAGACATGCCAGTCTATTGCATACTGTGGAAACTCAAAAACAAACACAAAGACAATGTTAAGCTTTGTTTAATGTACCAAATAGCTTTCAACTGTGTTTGATATAATGTGATATTCTAGTACCAAATTGGCAATTTAGCATGATTACTCAAGGATAAGGTGTTGGAGTGATGCTGCTGGAAATGGGGCCTCTCTAGATTTGATCAAAAATGACTTTTTTCAAATAGCGATGGTGCTGATGTTTACATCAGTAATGTCCTGACTGTATTTTGTGATCAATTGAATGCTACTTTGGTGAATTAAAAGTACCAATTTATATATAAAATATAAAAGCTTGTGGATAAATCGGCACGTTTTTGGTGCTTATGCCTCCTGTGGCGTGGAGTTTGTTTTGTGGAACGTCTTTTGAAGGACATTGGAGTGATTGGGTCTTTTGTTGCACTCATTTATCGGCCGAATGGGCCGACTTATTGAACATTCGTTTGACTGCCCAAAGAATGGAACTTTTTTATTATTTTATTTTATTTTTTTGTGCTGTTTCCACTAGCGGCTGGAGCTTGTTCTGTGGAGGAACTCACCTTCAGGACAGTTATGTGGAGGTTTTATTTATAGACTATTTTTTGCTGTGTAAATATGTCTTACAAAATCTGTATAGAAAAAAAAGATTTGAGCAATCCAACAGCAAAGTTGTAGTGGGGACTCCCGTAGGTGTACATGGACTGTTTGAGTTTAGAGGGATGGATGCGTGCATGGGGTTAATGCTTATGTTTGTAATTTTTCTGTTTATTTGGTTCAGGGGGAAGTTTGGGGTTTGTTGTTGTTACACTAATTTTGGAATGTGGTCTTTATAATTTTGTTTTTGAAACACAATCTATTTTTTCCAATATGTCAAAATGTCAAATGTTACTATGAGTGGATTACTTTTCTTAAAAGTAAGAAATATAATATAGTGTTTCTTCAAGAAATGCATCCTTCCCCACAGGAAGCTGGAAAATTTGGGAGGATATGGGGTGGGCATGTTTTCTTTAGTGCTGACTCGAGTAAGAGCAGGGGAGTCATTACATTGATAAATAAACATCTACAATTAAAATGTCTCAAACAGATTAAAGATAAATTAGGGTCATTATTGTTATAGCAGAAATTCAGGGCAAAGTTTGATTTTGACTAATATCTACACACCTAATGCTGATGACCAGGGCTTTTTTATAGATCTTAAAGTGAAGTTGCAAGCCGCTGGCACCCCACATGATTTAAGATTAGTAGGAGACTTTTAATTTGTTGATGGACTCAGTCCTTGATCATAGTGAAGCAAAAGTGTGCAAGCCCTCTAGAGCAACATTGATGCTTCTCAGGATGTGTAAAAATCTTGGCCTTACAGATATTTGGAGACTTGAACCCTTCTGGTAGGGAATATACATTTTTTTCATCAGTCCATAAGATTTATTATAGAATATATTTTTTTAAGTCCCTCATTTCATCTTTTGTTGATTGCTCTATTGGAAACATCTTAGTCTCAGATCACACTTTGGTGAGTTTAGAGGTGTTGCCAAATACAGAGAAAAAGAAATCATATAGTTGGTGCTTTAATGTATCCCTTTTGCAAAATCTTGGAATTTCAACAAATGTTAAAGGCTGAAATTAATGTTTATTTGGAGACTAACTGGCATTAGGAAACACTTGAGGTTGATCCTAGGGGTTGGATCATACAGTATGCCTCATTCATCAAGAAATCCAACGCACAAGAACTCGTCGATTTGGAAGGGAATATTAATATTAAGTGCCGAGGCAGAGCTGAAGCGCCGAATGTCATCTGATGGCATCAGAGAATTGATGTGATTGAAATACAGATATAATACTATTTTTTCACGGAAGGTAGAGATTTGCTATTCAGGCAAGACAGTCATACTTTGAGTCGGGGGACAAAGCAGGGAAGCTTTTGGCTAGATATATAAAACTTTTCCTACCATTCCCTCAGTGAAATCTGCTGGTGGTGAAATATTTACCTCGGCCATTGATATTAATAATGCTTTTAAAGAATTCTATCTTGATCTTTATAGTTCCACATCTTCATCTACTTACTGAAGAAGATATTAGGAACTTTGTGGAACCATTAGAACTCCCTAAACTGACGATTGAGCAAAAAAAGGCAAGGCTCCGGGCCAGATGTTTTTGCCACTGCATTTTTAGATTTGATGCTACAGAACTGGCTCCACTTTTGTTAGAAGTTTATACGGAATAATTAAAGAATTGAAAGCTTCCGCCAACCATGACACAAGCCTGAATCAGTCTGATCCTTAAAAAGGACAAATATCCAAGCTACTGTAAGTGTTACCATCCAATTTCCCTGATCCAGCTAGACGTAAACGTATTGTCAAAAATTCTGGCTAACTGACTGAGTAAAGTTATGACATCCCTTATATAGATCAGGTGGGTTTTAGTCAGGGCCACAGCTCTTCTGATAACATTAGGTGTTTCATCAATATTATGTGGTCAGTGGCGAATTATCAAACGCTGCCATCTCACTTGATGCAGAAAAGGCTTTTGATATGGTAGAATGGGATTATCTTTTTATATATATGGGTTCGGGAATACTTTTATTGGATGGATTAAGTTACAGGACACAGGGTATTAAGTATTTGGGCATTTTATTCCCAGCAAATTTGTATGATGTAGTTAGAGTTCATTTTTACCCCTTAATAAAAAGGTTTTCGAGCGATGTGGGCTTCATTACATTTATCTATGACTGGGATGGTTAATGCTATTAAAATTAAATGTATTCCAAAATTCAACTATCTGCTACCATCTCTCCCTATACTGCCCTACAAAGCAAAAAGGCAGTAACTACACAGAGTGCAGAACTGAGAAAAATGACTTTAAAGTTATCCTGTCAGGGCTTTTTGCAGTTACTGTACAAACGACTACAATTTTTCTCCAAAACGACACACATTTGAGATAAAATGTTTTATCACATAACAAAGGATGCCTTGAATGTCATGAAAATGATAATAACTCATTTTTGACCAAAAATGCAGTTACTGCCTTTTTGTTTTGTAGGGCAGTATAGATGTCCCCCTATTATGATTATATTTGATAGCATAGCAAAATCCTTCATTTGGAATGGGAAGTGTCCCAGATTACATTTCAATAAGTTACATAGGCTGATTGACAAAGGTGGGCTAGGTCTATCCAAGATTTTGTTTTATTATTATGCATTCGGTCTCAGACATTTGGCCCATTGGTGCTTCCACCTGAAAGAGCCCCTCCCTGGTTTATATTAAACTGGAAGTTTTTGCCCATATTTTGCCATTTCTAAGCCTTTTTATCAAACTAATCTGAGAAGTTAAGTTACACCCCGTTATCTCGCATTTGCACTCAGTATAGACAAAAGTGTCCAGAGTGTTTAATTCGGACATTTATTTAAATGTTGCCTGAAGCATATGGCGGAATACTAAATTATCTATTAATAAGTCCCCTTTCTGGTGGTCAGAGTGGATTGTCAAGGGGGTAACTACACTCAGCGACCTGTATGAGAGTGTAGTGTTGAGATCTTTTGAGAATTTGGTTCAACATTTTGAGATTGTAGCATACACACTGCTTAAGCGTCAGATGCTTTGGGAGAGGTAATTACTGCTTTTGGAAAAGGTCATGAGGCATCAGTGTATTACTTACTCCCTGTTAATTCAGAGTCTGGGGGGACGGAGCTTTAACTTCTCAAGAGATTAAGGGAGAAAGATTTCAATTTGGTATTGGAGGAGGGAGTGTGAGCTAGCATTCTAAAAAAATATGAAGTCTGCATCTAGAGATGCAATGGTGCGTCTGATGCGATTTAAGATTCTACATCAATTTTATTGGACTTTGTATTTTGGGCAATAGGGCAGTCATAAATTTGGGGGACAAACATATAAAAAATTGGGTTCTGATCAGTATTATGATTGACAGACAGATTATTTTAAGGGGATGGAAGTCGGACGGAGCAACATCATTTACGGAGTGGTGTGCGGAGATGGGGAGGGTGGCAGCTTTCGAGGAGGTGGCAAGAAGGCTGGGGTTTGGGGACTTGTTTTTCAGAAAATGGGGTAATTATTTAGTTCGGTTTTGGGGGAATGTTGGGTAAGGGATGGGGAGAGAGAGGTCGTTTAATTATGTATGTTTATTATATATTTAATTAATTCATTTATTTATTTGAGTGTGTATTATTTTAGGTGGGGGTTAGGGTGGAGTTGGTGATTGGGGAGGGATATTAGTGGGGGTTAAATATTGATTCAGTGTGTATGTGTTGTGTTTTTCTCTGTTGTATATATTTGAATTTTTTTTATCTATAAAAATTTTTAATTACAAGGAAGAGTTCAGAAATCAATATTTGGTGGAATAACCCTGATTTTCAATCAGATCTTTCATGCGTCTTGGGTTGCTCTCTACCAGTCTTTCACATTGCTGTTGGGTGACATTATGCCACTCATGGCGCAAAAATTAAAGTAGCTCGGCTTTGTTTGATGGCTTGTTACCATCCATCTGATTCCAGCCTTGCTGAAGCACCCCTAGATCATTACTGATCCTCCACCAAATGTAATAATTGGTGTGAGACACTGCGGCTTGAAGGCCTCTCCGGGTCTCAGTCTAACCATTAGATGACCAGGTGGAGGATTGGTGATGATGAATATATTACTCTTTCGTGTTTTTAAGTAGTAAACACTACAGCTGATGCTGATATTCTCTAACCAAACTGAATTCTTGTTCCCGTTTCTGTGTCTGTAGAAATTCTCAATGGTGTCATCAAGAGTTTGAAGAAAGATGGAGAATGGAAGGTAATTTTAGTATGTTTATTGAAGTCTTGCAGTAGTTTGTGTATATTTTAATCAGTTACACAAATGACTCTGTACATCTTTGTTTAGGTGCTCATTGTTGATCACATCAGTATGCGGATTTTGTCTTCATGCTGTAAAATGTCCGACGTCATGGCGGAGGGTGTAACAAGTAAGTTTATTCTTTCTAGTTGACCATTCAGTGAGTCTTACTATGATGTGGTGTAAACGATTATTTAGGCCATTACAACAAGGCCAGTGTTGACAACTGTAGTGGGAGATGTGTGTTTTTTTTATTAGGATGATAAGTGTTGCAAGTTTGCCACAGAGCTGAAGCGTTCTTTTACTTTGAGATGTGTATGTTCGTCTTGGTTTAATGTTTTTAAACCCACATACCACTATGACATTTTTGCATGAATTACAAAAACAAGATGTGACTTGTTGAGATGTGTACTGTATTTCTTCACAGTTGTGGAGGACATTAACAAGCGGAGGGAGCCGATTCCTAGTCTGGAGGCCATTTACCTGATCTCCCCAGTGCCAGAGGTGAAAGCTCTTTACTCGACTCGTCTCACAATTATGTCACATTATAAAGCTTTAACCTTTATTCTATTTTGCATTTGTCCTTATGAAAATGTAACAGTTTTTATAGGTTAACAGGGGTATTTATTTGTGATAAGATCATGGTAACCTCAGGTAAAATTAAGCATGGATATTCACTACCATGGTAAAATTTTATATGATTTCTATAAAACAAACTTTGAAAAACATTTAAAACTATAAATACAAAATGTAAATAACGAAAAACTAAAGATTTATGAACTGCCATAGTTGTAACAAAAACAAATGATATTCACAAGTCAGTTGTTTACGAGTCTTGAGTCGAGTCGCAAGTCATTTTTTTGCGACTTAAGTATTACTCGAGACTGAGGCGCAGACTCTAGTTTCCATCTCTGACATTAATTTAGACTCGTCTCAACTTCTGTTACAATGAAGCACTTACAATGGAAGTGAATGGGGCAATTTTTGGAGGGCTTAAAGACAGAAATCTGAAGCTTATAATCTTATAAAAGCACTTGCATTAATTATTCCGTTAAACTCATGTATTATTTGAAATGTAAGTTGTTTAAATTGTCATTTTTACAGTTGCATTAGAAGTTTAGAGTTGGTTGACATCACAATGTCATGGTAAAAAAGTAGTAAAATTTGTTATAACTTTACACAGAAAAGGTTATTAAGCGATAACGTGATGTTATCGCTCTAAATTCGGTAACACTCATATTATTTACGTCTTGTGGCCAAACTTTTGAAACAGTATTTTAACCTTCAAAAATTGGCCCCCATTGACTTCCATTGTAAGTGCAATGGACGAGAAAAGGAGGGACGAGTAAATTTATTTTTGTGGTGATCAACATTATACTACATATGCTCTTGATTGAGCTTAACTTGTCTTGCACCCGGAATATACCTGTAAGATTCATTACAGCTTAATATGCAAAGACAGCTATAAGAATATATTCATGGGTTGACCTTCATAAAAAGTTATTTTAGCACTTGTGTATCTGCGGCACTATCAAAACATTGCTCTTTATCTTTTAACGTTCTGACCAGCCGGACATAGCAACACTGACTCAACCAATGATTTGTTTGGAACGGGACTATCTGTTTGTATCAACCAATGGAAAATGGGGGTGGGGGGGTTCTGTAAGCTGTTTGAAAGCAATCATTACTTTTGCAATTCCATTTGGTCATGTTTGCGGTGCAGAAATGACTCACTCCAGCTAGAAATGTTTAATTTAACTGACTGACTTCTTTTTTTTTTTTTTACAGTCAATTCAGTCCCTAATTGGTGATTTCAAAGAGACAACGTTTACATATAAAGCAGCACACATCTTCTTCACTGACAGTAAGACTATTCATTTTACTATTCGCTTTTGATGTTTTGTTTTTTTGCATCTGGGAATTCATTAAAATGAATTGCAGTAGCATAATATCAAGTGAAAGCATCTGTGCTGATTACTAAATTAGTTACAGTATGTAAATCAGATAATGGCACAAACAAATTCCATGCAAATCTGTAGCATTCTATAATAAGGTTCTGGCTTCTGGTGAAGTTGGATTGCAGGTGTTACGATAGTAAAAAAAGGGTTTTACACAAATAATACAGCATGCGACAGTGGTGCAAAGTTACAGCGTGTTGAGAGTAAAAGTTGTGAATATGCCCTTCACTTTATCATGGTTTCATGCTGTACATGTTCTAGATTCATGTACTTGATAAACTGCTCATCTGTATTCACTTTGTTTCAGCTTGTCCTGATGGGCTTTTTGCTGATATCGGGAGGTCGAGGGTTGCCAAGGTCATCAAAACTCTGAAGGAAATTAATGTTGCTTTTATTCCATACGAGTCTCAGGTGTGTGGCCTCCAATGGCTCTTCTCAGTAAACCTGTACTGCACTGTACACTGGCATTAACAGTGCTGTAAAAAAGTACTTTCACAGGAATCAAAATTGTGGGAAACAATTATTATATGTTATTTAAAGGTCCATTTCTCTCCATTTGTTCTCCAATCTAACCTGGGATTTTTAACATTGATAATTGAATGTGATGGACCACAACTCTAGTCCCCATTCATTTTCATTATATGGTAAAGACTAGTTTTGTGTTTGACAAAAGATGTGAGGATGATATCATTTTCATTATTGGCTGAACTTTCCCTTTAATGATCCCTTTGTTTTGATGTTTTTACTTAAACGCAGGTGTTTTCTTTGGACAACCACAGCTCCTTTCACACTTTCTACAGCCCAACTCAGACAAATCTAGATGACAGGACCAGGATGATGGAGGCCATAGCTGAGCAAATCGCCACACTCTGTGACACACTGAAGGAGTATCCAGCCATCCGTTACCGCCAGTACTGAACACACCTTCATTCACTATTCACAAATCTGTGTGCCATTATTTCCTTTTAGTCTGCAGTTAAAACCGGTGTTTAACTAGAAAAATGTCCTGGTGTAAATTGATTAGCTTGAAGTGTATAGTAAGTGTAAGATTTAACCAAATGTGTTTCTGTAAGGGGCCCTAAAGAGAATTTCAACCTGGCAGAGATGGTGATGGACCGTCTGAATGCACACAAGGCAGACAATCCCAGTATGGGAGAGGTGAGATGTTGGGATATATACTGTATTTATGGATGTGTTTCTATGTCTCTAAAAGCAAGCGCACACTAGAAGACTGAAGCTCTATCCCCTTTGATGTTTTAAAGTTATAGTTTGCCCAAAAACTAAAATTCTCTCATCATTTACTCACCCTCATGTCATATCCCACGTGTATGACTTTCTTTCTTCAGCAGAACACAAACAAATAATTTTTTAAAAGAATATTTCAGCTCTATAGGTCCTCACAATGCAAGTTAATGGTGACCAGAACTTTGAAGCTCCAAAAATCACATTAAGGCAGCATAAAAGTAATCCTGAAGACTCCAGTGGTTAAATCCATGTTCTGAAGGGATTTGATAAGTGTGGGTGAGAAACAGATCAATGTTTATGTCCTTTTTTACTATAAATCTCCACCTTTGACCAGTCTGACCAGTTGGTGGCGATATGCACGAAGAATGCAAATCGCCAAAAACAAAAGAAGAATTTGAAAGCAAAAGCTGATATTTAAAGGAATTAAATATTGATCTGTTTGTCATGCATACCTACCACATCGCTTCAGAAGACATTGATTTAACCACTGGAGTCATATGTATTACTTTTAAGATTTATGTCCTTTTTGGAGCTTCAGACCAACAGAGCTGAAATAGTCTTCTAAAAATCTTCATTTGTGTTCTGCAGAAGAAAAAAGTCATACACATCTGAGATGGAATGAGGATGAGTAAAGATTAGAGAAGTTTCATTTTTGGGTGAACTAACCCTTTAAGTCTGCGAATAGTCTGCAACAAAACGCCCACGATAGTAGACAACTTGCAGCGCCTGTCCATCACTGCTCTCCTAGTGTGCACACTTTTGCAACATGTGGTTGCTACTCACAGATGCAGTGGCACTGACAAGTCAAACTGGGTTCAGTCTTTTGAAATCTGGTAAATCCGTCATGATATATGACCACTGTTTGTGTAAAGTGTGCACCATAACATCAACAACATATAAAAAGATTTTTGCCATTGGGTTTCAATCTGAAGATTGGAGTCAGATTAGATTATTTCTTCACTTGATTTCATTACTTGCTAAATGAAAGTCAGTCTAAAGATCAGAAATTGGGTGCAGAGTGAGCAAAGCCTAATAAACATCACCAAACTGAACATCTGACACCAGATGCAGCTTTTCACACAAACGCCTTCACACCTTTAATTTCATCTCTATAAAATGACACTTCTTTAATGCTGTACAATTTCTTATGCTGTCTTCTGGACTGTTTCTCTCTCTCTCTGTTTTCTCTGCGCTCACCTCTCAGCCGATGTTTCCCTGAGCTTCAGGTGGGTGTTGAATGTAAATCTTGTTTCTTTCTGTGTGCTTCTCTGCTTTTGTTCTCCTTGTTCTAACGTCACATGTTTTCTCTTTTATCCAACTTCTACTTCTTGAGATTTCAGGATGCTATGTAGTAAAAAACAGCCCATCTTTTCAGTCTAGATTTCCAAACATATTTGGCATTTCAGCATCAAAAATTAAAGGGATAGTTCACCTAAAAATATTTCCACTTTCACTTTCGGAAGTAAATGTGAAAATGGAGATTTAGAGTAAAAAAAGATTTTAAATGTATTCTGTTTAATCTGTTTCTCATCCACACCTATTATATCAGTTCTAGTCATCATTCACTTTGAGGACCTATAGCTGAGATATTCTTCTAAAAATCTTTGTTTGTGTTCTGATGAAGAAAGGAAGTCTGGGATGGCATGAGAATGAGGAAATGATGAGAGAATTTTCATTTTTGGGTGAACTATCCCTTTAACAAATGCGAGTAAAACAAATGTTTGGTCATAAAAGGGGGAAAACCTCCAAATTGCAACATTTTCCTGGTATTAAACCTTCAAAATAAACATTTGAGGAACAAAATCATAATAGGTTTCAATGTTTTTTGTAAATGTGGCATTTCACTGAGAGACTGGCTAATGAATGTATGCAAATGAGCGACCCAATGACCTACTGACCTTTGCTGCTTGAAAGAATAACAAGGATTATTATTTTAACCGTAATGAAATATTCTTGACAAGTGTGTTCATTTTGGACCCTGAAGAAAATTGTGAAAGAGCATAGTAATTTAGATTTGTAAAATATATTGGCTCTAAAAATGACAAAAATATTATCAGCCAGTGGTCTGGCACGTACAGTAAGACATTAAATCTTCGCTAACACACTAATACATTCCCCTGGTTTGCTTGATTTTTATATAAAGTAAAATTTCTAAGCTTTTGTGTTTTGACTGACAGGGCTCGGATAAAGCTTGCTCTCAGCTGCTGATTGTGGACCGTGGATGTGACCCAATCTCCCCTCTCCTGCATGAGCTGACCTTTCAGGCTATGGTCTATGATCTGCTAGATGTACAACAAGACATTTACAGGTGCATGATTGCTTGTTCAATAGTTACCATGTTAATACCATATTCATGCTACTTATGACCACAGAACAGACCCAAAATGAATTTGTACACTTAAGCCACAGTTTAAAATGTATGAGTGCCATTGCATTATAAAAAAATATCAAGCCAACTATAAGAAATATAGCACCAAATCACCAAACTTAAAAAAATGCATATATTGTTCAAAATGAAGACGTGTACATTACTCTTTGAATCATTTGATTTTGTTGACAGGTATCAGACGGCAGGGATTGGAGAGCCTAGAGAGAAGGAAGTGTTGCTGGATGAGGATGACGAGCTGTGGGTGCAGCTGCGGCACATGCACATCGCCGATGTTTCCAAGTAAGAGCAGCTCAACTGCTCTATTTCTTTCACCTGGCTGCTGAGCTTTTGTGCTGATAGTTTCTGTTGCGTTTCAGGAAGGTGACGGAGCTCCTGCGCACCTTCTGTGACAGTAAGAGGATGAACACAGACAAGGTACACACACATTCATTGGGCACGTTCCATGAATTGGGCACAAATTGAGGTCCTATTCTTTTTTTTTCTTTTTTTTAGCAATAAAGGCACAAATGCCATGCTCTCTGAAATTAGAACTTTTAGATATGTTAGATTAAAACTGTAAATTGTCCTTTATTTTACACAACTTTTAACCAAATGAATAAAGAAATGGAATAATTTTATTATGTGAGAAAAAAGAGACCGCAGAGTGATCCGAGAGATGATACTAGCAAAGCTATTTAGCAAATCGGTTGCGTTATTTAAAACCAAGCTGCAAAAACGGCTCGGCCCTACAGTAATAAGATTGAGGATGGGAAAGGAGGAGGCGGTGTGGGTGCTGCCCTTGTGGCCCCGCCTCCTGTCAGGTTTTTCCCCATTTCTCTAGGGTTGGGGAGATGGACAAGGGGAGGGAAAACAAAAAAAAAAGAGGAGAGGGAAAGGGCAAGGCGGAGCGACAATTGCTTGTCGGTTCCCAGACATGCCGTCGCCTGGTCCTAGATCACTCAGGACAGCGGCCGTTCCTCCACATCCAGGCGGTCGGGAGCAACTCCTCCGTCCCCCGGCGGATGGCGGCTCAACCGCTCCAGGTGGCCGGCATCGAGCCCAATCTCCCCTCGTGGATGGCGGCCGTTCCTCCGTCCCCCGGCAGATGGCCGTGTCTGCTCTTTTGGGTGGATGTCAGTGGTGAGAACTCCACGACAGCGCATCCCTCCTCCTTCCAGGTCTTCGGCAGCAATGTAACATGTTTAAGGTTGGGAAAGTAGGAGGCGGGAACTGGCTGAACCATCAAAATAATATTTAATTTAAACAGAAAACACACAACACAAATGGTAACTGCGTGTGGGTCTCTCTCTCCCGAACTGCAGCATTCTGCTGCATTTATCCCTCTCCTCGGCTGATTAGCCCGATTGGGGCTGGATGTGCGTAGTCATGTTAAGACTTTTGTTAGATGTAGCAAAAGTTGCAAATCATAAAAATATATTGATATAGTGCTCATAAAATATGTAGTTTGGCCTCTTAAGGTGGATGAAAAACATTTTCTGAAGGTGTAGAACATCCTTTAACTGACCAAATTATATGAATAACCGTCTTCTTTCTTCCTCTTAAAGTCAATCCTGTCTGTCACCTTCCTCTCTGCTTTTTGCTTCTCTGAGCAATTTTCAACTTTGTATTGCAGCACTTCTCTATTTCTGCCTCGTACAACACTTCTGTTGTATTCCTCGTTTGTACGTCACCTTGGATAAAAGCGTCTGCTAAATGAATAAATGTAAATGTAAAAATGTTATGTTAACACTGCAATAAGATTGAATTTGTGAACATTATTTAACTACATTAGTTAATGAACTATCAATTGCCAATACTTTTTTCTGAACTAATTTATCTTAGCTAATGTTAATTTTAACATATTGAAAAACCTTTCTGAAATTAACAATTTGTATACACTGGTGGCCAAAAGTTTGGAATAATGTACAGATTTTGCTCATATGGGAAGGAAATTGGTACTTTAATTCACCAAAGTGTCATTCAACTGATCACAAAGTAAAGTCAGGATATTACTGATGTCAAAAACAGCACCATCACTATTTGAAAAAAGTGTTCAGAACAGTATTCAATAGTCTGGCATGTCTAGGTCAATATTAGGTAAAAAATGGCAAAAAAAGAAACATTTTTCAGTCAATCATTGTACAATGCTTGAAATTGCCAAAAACAAAACAAAAAAAATGAAGATTTCATACAAAAGTGTACACTACAGTCTTCAAATACAAAGTACAACTGTCTCTAACAAGAACAGAAAGAGATGCAGAAGTCCAGATGAACAACTAAACAAGAGGATAAGTACATCAGAGTCTCTAGTTTGAGAAATGGATGCCTCACATGTCCTCAGTTGACAGCTTCATTGAAGTCTACCCGCTCAACACCAGTTTCATGTACAAAAGTAAAGAGAAGACTCAGGAGGACTTATGGGAAGAATTGCAAAGAAAAAGACACTTTTGAAACAGAAAAACAAAAAGGTGAGAGTGTGCAAAGAAACAGACATTGGACAACAGATCGTTGGAAAAGAGTGTTCTGGATCTTAACACCATTGAGCTTTTGTGGGATCAGCTAGACTGTAAGGTGCGTGAGAAGTGCAAGACAAGACAGACACATCAAGTGCTACAGGAAGTGTGAGGTGAAATGTCACCTGAGTATCTGGACAAACTGACAGCAAGAATAACAAGATCTGCAAAGCTGACATTGATGCACATGGAGGATTTTTTTTATGAGAAATCTTTGATGTAGTTGAAGAACTTCTGAATATTTTTTCAAATTGTAATAGTAATATTTCACGTTATTAATGTCCTGAATATACTCTGTGATCAGTTGAATGCCACTTTGGTGAATAAAAGTACCAAATTCTTTCCATAAGAGCAAAATCTGTACATTTATTATGTTAAAATTTGTTAATGCACTAAAACTAACATGAACATTTGTTTTTGTAAATGAATATTAACATGAATAAATGCTGTTAAAATCTATTATTCATTGTTAGTACATCAAACCTAATGCATTTACTAATTAACAAAAAAACTAGTTAACAAATACAACCTTAATTGTAAAGTGTTACCAATTTGACTTATAGTCCTATTTTGTACCTCATTCACACTAAAGTGCCATTAATATTACATCCCTCAGGCCAACATCAAAGATCTTTCACAAATGCTGAAGAAGATGCCACAATACCAGAAAGAACTGAGCTTGGTATGTCTTCCAATCAAACACCTTTTTTCACCTTCATTTCATTCATTTTGAATCCTGATAACAGATGTTTGTGTTCTTGACAGTACTCCACTCATCTGAACCTGGCTGACGCTTGCATGAAGAAGTTTAAGAATACATTAGACAAGCTCTGTGAGGTGGAGCAGGTCAGTGCTTTGACACTTCTTCATTATGAAGTACATTAGAAAACTTCAGGAGCACTTTAACAACTTCCTGCCTTGTCAGTAGTATTTGAAAAGCAGCATTACATTATGTTATGAATTTAAAGTGTAGAGTTACACATGTGTAGAGTGCTACATGCTTATATATTTTGTGAGGTGATATTGAACCATCAAACATATGTTCTTATGATAAACATCTTAAAAAGACATTTATACTCTCATAATGGATCCATTTCAGAGGGTCCTTTACTAATTTTCCTTACCATTACCAGGAATAATCTTCTTATTACAAGATTATGCAACAGCGAGTGGGTTGGCCTTTAAGCTGTTGCAGTAAAATAATGTACAGGAAGTCATTGCGTAAGCTTTGAAAGTACCAACTACATTGCTGAAAATTGTGCATTACATGCCAGCAAACTCGCTGTTATATGTATAGCAGATGGATGGTTTTAACTGTCCACTCAGATGTCCACTTAGTCCATCACTCTGTGTTTGAGATATTATGAGCAGCTGCCTAATGATTGAACATTTGTGCAGCTGATGCCGTTCTTTACCTGCCGTGTATGTAACACTTGGCGCTCTGCTAATGTATAACTCGCTCTTATTTTGATGGATCCACATTTCTGTGTCTGACAACTTTAGTTATTATTTTATGTAATTGTTGTGTAAATATCTACCTCGACATTTGTCTCCGTCGGATGACTGTGAAGTTCTGGATGTATTATCAATATTATAAAATATTTTGTTTATAACTTCCACAAGATGAAATGCTAAAAAGTGCCACACACTGCATCATTTTATTAGCCATGTCAATCAATGAAATCTTTTATTCAAATTAATTACCGGACATGCCAATTAATTGCATACATCATTATTTGCTGAGAAAGATAATTTATGTAAAAACGTATAATAATTAAAATATTTAAAAAATATATTAATATGTAGGGCCTATTATAATATTGAATACAGACTGAAATTAATTTAGAAATAAATTGCATTATTGTGGCAGATGAATAAAGCATTGATTATTAGACAATACAAAAAGTGGCTCATTATATTGTTGGTTTTATTGTCATATCAGTAAACAAGCTCGTCAATCTGTTTTCACAGTATGCATTCTTGCGTTCTCTCTATGCTAATTGTTACGCTATGTACTGTACATGTGCGTGCCTCAGACAGATGTGTTTAGAGCATCTCACTGGTATTCAGCATCCTAAATGCAGTATTTGTAGTATGCTGTGTCAAGTTAAAAGTTGTGGAAACTTTGAATATCTCGTTTCAAGATTCCTGTACCCTGTTGTGCTTCCTCAGTGAGCGGTTCTCATTCTGTGGCTGCGCTGCTTGTGAGGTTTGTTGAGGCGTGCTGCCACCTATTGACGAGTCTTGCACTAACAGATGTACTTAAAGTTTTAAAAATTAAAGTTTAGCTGTTTTAGTCGATATATATTCCCTTTAATGTCATCAATATGCTAGTGTACTTCCAAATGCTGACAAAATTCATTTTCAGAAGATATAAGCATTTAAAATCAGCAGTGTCTCACTTCCAGCTTGACGGACTGAAACAGATTTTCCAATAAGAATCGCTTAAACATTTGTTTTGACTTCTCATTATCACCTTTCAGCCTTCTGAAAAAGTGGAGGGTAATTGTCTTCATATGGAATGGGGCATATGAATGATGTCTTCTAAATAAGACACGCTGTCTCCGAAGCTGGACAAAAGAAAACTTTCTGGAGATTATTTATATTTTTCAGCAGATGGAGGTTTCATAGATATACCGCTTGAGTATGTGTTCTTTATGCTAAACGTATTGTGATTCAAAATGTGGATCATGTAGGCTCTACTCTCTTGTTTCACATTCATCTTTATTGGCTCCATCTTTGTCCTAACATAAACAAAGTCCCACCCTGCATTTTATTCTCGTTCGATAAGCCGTTTCACTTGGAAATACAGTACGTCACAATACAGTAATAAAGTTGGTCATAATTTCAGTTTAATGCTAATTTAAACCTTGAATTGCTTGTGTGTTAGGAAGATTTATGTACGCATCATTTGGAATGATAAATTGCAAAAAAATGTTTTATTTTTTTTTATTAATCACACTAAATGAACGTGTTAAATTGACAGCCCTACGTTTTTAAGGAATCTTGGGGCTAACAATTTGATCCACAAATGTTTGAATGGATGCTTTTTGGTTATCCAGTCATTCAGGATCCCCACATTCATGGAAAAGCTGAAAATATCATTGGAATTTTAAAGTTGTGTTTTCCAGGTCTGAAAAACTAATGAAAATTCACACAATCTTCAAAAGAGTCATTGAAAGGTTTACAGTGAATATGCATATACAGTTGAAGTCAGAATTTACATACATTAAGGTTGAAGTCATTCAAATGTATTTTTACCACTCCACAGGTATAATATTAGCAAGCTATTGTTTTGGCAAGTCATTTAGGTCATCTAATTTGTGCATGACATGAGTAATTTTTCCAACAATTGTTTACAGACAGATTATTTCACATTTAATTGACTATATCACAATTCCGGTGGGTCAGAAGTTTACATACACTAAGTTAACTGTGCCTTTAAGCAGCTTGGAAAATTCCAGAAAATTATGTCAAGCCTTTAGGCAATTAGCTTCTGATAGGAGGTGTACTGAATTTGAGATGTACCTGTGAATGTATTTATATATTAGAGCCTCTTTAATTGATGTCATGAGAAAATCAAAAGAAATCAGCCATGACCTCAGAAAAATCCTTGGGATCAATTTCCAAACACCTGAAGGTACCACGTTCATCTGTACGCAAGTATAAACAACATGGGACCACACAGCCATCATTCCGCTCAGGAAGGAGACTCATTCTGTCTCCTAGAGATGAACATAGTTTGATGCTAAAAGTGCAAATCAATCCCAGAGCAACAGCAAAGTAACTTGTGAAGATGCTGGAGGAAACAGGTAGACAAGTATCTATATCCACAGTAAAACGAGTCCCTCCAACCTGAAAGGCTGCTCACCAAGGAAGAAGCTACTGCTCCAAAAACACCATAAAAAAGCCAGACTACAGTATGCAAGTGCACATGGGGACAAAGATCTTAATTTTTGGAGAAATATCCTCTGGTCTGATGAAACTAAAATTGAACTGTTTGGCCATAATGACCATTGTTATGTTTGGAAGAAAAAGGGTGAGGCTTGCAAGCTGAAGAACACCATCCTAAACGTGAAGCATGGGGGTGACAGCATCATGTTGTGGGGGTGCTTTGCTGCAGGATGGACTGGTGCACTTCACAAAATAGATGGCACCATGAGGAAGGAAATTTATGTGGATATATTGAAGCAACATCTCAAGACATCAGCCAGTAAGTTAAAGCTTGGTCGCAAATGGGTCTTTCAAATGAATAACCCCAAACATACCTCAAATTGTGAAAAAATGGCTTAAGGACAACAAAGTCAAGTTATTGGAGTGGCCATCACAAAGCCATGACTTCAATCCGATAGAAAATTTGTGCGCAGAAATGAAAAAGCATGTGCGAGCAAGGAGGCCTTCAAACCTGACTCAGTTACAGCAGTTCTGTCTGGAGGAATGGGCCAATATTCCAGCAACTTATTGTGAGAAGCTTGTGGAAGGCTTCCCATAACATTTGACCCAAGTTAAACAATTTAAAGGCAATGATACCAAATACTAAATGTGTATGTAAACTTCTGACCCACTGGGTATGTGTTGAAAGAAATAAAAGCTTAAATAAATAATTCTGTCTACTATTATTCTATTTCACATTCTTAAAATAAAGTAGTGATCCTATCTGACCTCAGACAGGGAATGTTTTCTACGATTATGCCAGGAATTGTTTAAATGTATTTGGCTAAGGTGTATATCAACTGTACATAGAAATCAAGTTACGCTTTGCTCTAAAATAATTAATCTGATACGTATTGCTCTTGTTTAGAGTAAAACATTCTATCAAGTCTTAGTGAAGCGTGTGAAGAGGTGTGAGCAAATTGTTCTTTTAAATTGAATAAAAAGTCTGAGTGATTCTTTAGTGAATCAGTTTGAATTTCTTATCCAGTAATCACAAAAAACTAGAATGGTCATTTAAATCCATTGATCAAAAAGAGTGGAAACCGTGATCCATAATCATCTTAAGGCCAAAATTATACTTCAGTTGTCCACGTTGGTGATCGCTCTATGCAAAGTATTCATGTCGCAAGTTTCGTCACCAGCACAGTCCGTATGGACTGTCATCGATCGGCCTTTAATGCGGTCCAGACTTTCTCAACACATGGACGGTCTTCATCTGAGCACATAGTTGGCGCATGTGCCTGCTGTTGACTGTACCAAAGAGTATTGCAAAGCAGTCATAGTGTGCATGCATCGAACACGTTCGTACTTTGAAAGGTAACGGGGTCGACTGGGCGCGATCTGATCCGCAATAGTTAAAATGGGTTGTAAGTGTTATTATGGTTGGGTCTGCCCAGTGTTACTATAGAGCTGCTATAGATATAATGCAAAGGAATGGAAGAAGGATGGATGTGTTCAGAATGGCACACTGCCCATACTACTATTCCTGGCTTTGCCATGTCTGTCCATGACAGAAATTGTTAGAGTAGTATGGTAGTATTACATTCTGAACTCAGCCATGCTATCACTATTCAAACATGATTTGAACTGACTCTAACATTCTCCCTGAAGGACTTGGCCATGGGGGCCAATGCGGAGGGGGAGCCACTCAAAGATGCCATGAAAAATATTGTTCCTGTGCTTCTCAACACTGAGATTCAACCCTATGACAAAATCCGGATCATATTGCTCTACATTTTCCATAAGAAAAAGGGTAAAATCATGCTGTTTTATTATGACTTCATCTTAGACTGACATCTTGAACTCATATTCCCATAAACAGATGTGAAGTCTCAATCATGATTTCTGCCATACATGCAGGCATTGGTGAAGAGAATCTCACAAAACTCATCCAGCATGCCAACGTGCAGCAGGACAGAAACATCATCACCAACCTGCAGCACCTGGGCTGCCCCATCATTACTGGGGTAAGAGGACAGTCTCTGATTTTAGAGTGTAAGCGTCAGACTTTTTACAGCGCTGATTTTAGGGGAAACCTGCCAAATAGATTTACTGTAAACACAGTATATATATATTATGAACTGTTGCCTTCTGGCAGGCACTACAGAGCAATGAGCTGCAGAACCATCAGGAACAGGAACAGGAACATTTTTTTCCCCTCAGGCTATCCATCTCATGAACAGTTAAAACGGCCTGGTGTGTGTATATGTATATGTGTGTGTATGTATATATATATATATATATATATATATATATATATATATATATATATACACAGTGCCTTGTAAAATTATTCAGAACCCTTACCGATTCTCTCATATTACCGAATTACAAATGGTACTCTGAAATTTCATTCTGTTTAATATTTTATTTTAAAACACTGAAACTCAAAATCAATTATTGTAAGATGACATAGAATTTTATGTTGGGAAATGTTTTTATGAAAAATAAAAAGCTGAAATATATATGAAGAGTATTCAACCCCCACACATGAATATTTGGTTGGGCCACCTTTTGTTGCAATAACTGCTTTAAGTCTTTTGGGGTACATATGTACCAGATTTGCACACAGTTACGAAGTGATTTTGGCCAATTCTTCTTGGCAGATTTGCTTCAGGTTTTTCAGGTTGGTTGGGTGGTGCTTGTGGACTGCAATTTTCAAACGGTGCCATAGATTCCAAATAGGATTGAGATCAGGACTTTGACTGGGCCACTGTAGGACATTTATCTTTTTGTTCTTGAGCCACTCCGCTATTGCTTTGGCCTTGTTCTTGGGATCATTATAATGCTGAAAGGGGAATTTCCTCACAAGCTTCAGTTTTTTAGAAGACTAAAGCAGGTTCTCTTGCAGTATTTCCCTATATTTTGCTTTATCCATTCTTCCTTCAATTCTAACAAGATGTCCAGTCCCCACTGATGAGAAGCATCCCCACAGCATGATGCTGCAACCTCCATACTTCACTGTAGGGATGGTGTGTCTTGAGGCATAGGAAGTGTTAGGTTTGCGCCACACATAGCTCGTTGTGTTTTGGCCAAAAAGCTCTATCTTGGTCTCATCTGACCACAAAACTTTCTCCCACATCGCAGCTGGGTCACTCACATGCTTTCTGGCAAACTCCAGATGTGCTTTCAGATGGTACTTTTTGAGTAACGGCTTCGTTCCTCCTGTACAGACCAGTGTTTCTCTTGATATGGTTGACCGGTGCACCATTACTCCACTCCCAGCCACTGAACTCTTTAGCTCCTTCAAAGTCGATTTTGGCCTGTCTGTGGCTTCTCTCACGAGTCTCCTTTTTGTTAGAGTGGTGAGATTTGAGGGATGGATTTTCTTGTCAGTGTCAGGGTGATGTGGTTCAGCTTCCACTTCCTGATTATTGATCCAACTGCGCTCACTGGGATTTTCCCCCAACATATAACCAATGTCACCTAACAATAATTGATTTTAAGTTCCAGTGTTTTAAAAAAAAAATATGAAACAGAATGAAATTTCAATGAACCATTTGTAATTCAGTATATATATATATATATATATATATATATATAATGTATGTATGCAAGAGTCATGATCCTTTATGACGTTATCATTTATCATTAGAAGTGAAAAGAAAATGTTTAAAACTAATTCTTCCATGTTCATTTGATAAAAACATTTTTTAACTTGATTTGTATTATGTGTCAGTTCTTGCATTAAACATTTATAATCTAATTCGCTACAATGGCTGTTTAATTCACTGTGGGCCTGAGTTTGACTAATGACCTATTCTCTGTCTCGTTTGTAGGGCGCTAATGCTGGTAAGACACTGCCTGATAGGAAAGAGCGTACAGAACCCACATATCAGCTGTCCAGATGGACGCCCTTCCTCAGAGATGTGATGGAGGTCAGGAAACACTGCTCTTTAGGTTTATATTCATGCATGAATAATGTCTATATTAATTGCATTCTCATATAAATTCCTTCTGCTGTGCAGAATATCATTGAAGACAAGTGTGACAGAAAGCAGTGGCCCTTCCTGTCTGACCCCGCCCCCATCACCACAACACAGCCTGCAGTCAGGTATCTGCACTTAAAGCGAGACAGATTATGTTTAAAATGGGATTAGCTAGCCAGTGATTGAATAGATTAATTATACACAATAATGTAACTTTTGAATCTTAGTAACAAAAGGTTACTAAGGTAAAAGGTAAAAAACATTTAGTGCTGGATAGTCATCTGAAATGGCTTTCAATATTGACATTTGTGATATTGGGGATGAATGAATGAATTCAGTTGTCTTTGAATGTTGTACTAAAATATGCCTAGATTGCTTGCATGTTTCACAAGTGCACTTTCTGAGAAATTCTTAGTCAATCTTAGGAAATGGTGCCATTATCATTTTATTAATTTGAGAATGTTATAATGAACATTCAAGAAATCGTGTTTCCCACCTCTGGCCCAAAGTATCAAAGTATTTTGGCTGTGATTGCCATAGACATTGGGGTAACACTCAACCCAGCCAAGACCGAACTCCTTGTCTTTCCAGCCAACCCTGCTGTTGAACACAACATCACCATGCAGCTGGGTTCAACTAGAGTATTTCCTTCCAAAACTGTCAGAAATCTAGGGGTAACCATTGATAACAAGCTAAATTTCACAGACCACGTCTCAAAGACTGCAAGTTCATGTAGATTTACACTCTACAATATCAGGAAGATAAGACCCTTCCTCTCTGAACATGCCACACAACTGCTTGTTCAGTCACTTATCATAACTAAACTGGACTACTGTAACTCTTTCATTGCAGGCCTCTCTGCATGTGCAATTAGACCTCTGCAAATGATCCAGAATGCAGCAGCACGTCTGGTCTTTAATGAACCAAAGAGAGCGCATGTTACACCACTCTTTGTCTCTCTCCACTGGCTGCCGGTTGATGCATGTATTAAATTCAAGGTTCTGATGCTGGCATAAAAACAGTCACTGGGTCTGCTCCAGCATACCTAAAATAATTTATGCAGATCTACACTCCTGCCAGAAGCCTGCTGTCGGCTAAGGAACGTTGCCTTGTCGTACCAAAACAAAGAGGCATCAAAACACTTTCCCAGACTCTCAGTTTCATCATACCACGTTGGTGGAATGACCTTCCCAACTCCATCCGTGAAGCTGACTCACGCTCTGTCTTCAAAAAATGACTAAAAACACATCTTTTCCAAGAGCACTTAACCAGTCGTGTAAAAAATAAATAAATAAATAAAAATTCTTGTTGCACTTAGATCTGTTTTGAATGCTATTCTAATGCTTGTAAAACTTTGTAGTATGGCACTTTTCGTACAAATGTATCCTTAAGATGATTCGCTTATGTTTTCCTCTTTTGTAAGTCGCTTTGGATAAAAGCGTCTGACAAATTAATAAATGTAATGTATATGTAAAATGTAACACTAATTTCCAAGTTCATATTCCAAAACCATATTCAGATTAACAAAGATTTTTCAGTGGCTAATTCTTAGACAACATTTTTTTTTTTTGGATTTCATATATTAAAAAATAAAAGCAAGAACATTTACAAACAGAATTAATACTTAACCCCCTCTATTACTACCCCACCCACAAGAACACCCCAGTGGTCCCACATGATTATAGACACACAAAAATAAATATTAAAAAATAAAATAAAATCATTAAATTAATAAAATATAATAATCACACACATTACATCTACACATCTCTCTGCGCTGTCCCTCCCCAAGAGCCCTTAAAAAATGCCAGATATTTGCCTCACTTTCCCACAAACAAGTCCAAATTACCCAATCCTCTAAATACCCTTTCTTCAAAAGCTGCCACCCTCCCAATCTCCGCACACCACTATGGAAATGATGGTGCTCCGTCCGTCTTCCAACCCCTTAAAATGACTTGTCTGCCAATAATAACACTTGTCAGTACCCAATTTTTTATAAATTTGTCCCCCAAAAATGACCGCCAAAATACAAATTCTGGGGCAAAGTATAACTTGAGTGCCCAAAACGTCACACAAATAAATCTGAACCCTCAACCAAAAATCTTGAATATTAACACACCACCAAAAGACATGAGTTGTTTCCCCAACATCTGATTGGCAATGCCAGCAGGTGAGTGTGTCTTTAAGACCAAGCCTATATAATCTAGAGGGGATTTAAATTGCATAGAATACTTGTCCACACTCCTTCCTCCAATACCAAATTGAAATCTTTCTCCCATAATTTCTTGAGAGAAGTTGAAGCTCCGTTCCCCCAGACTCTGAATTAGAAGGGAGTAAGTAATACACTGATGCCTCATGACCTTTTCCAAAAGCAGTAATCACCTCTCCCAAAGCATCTGCCACCTTAGGGGTGTGTGTGTGCAACTTCCAAAAACCGTACAGAGCATGTGGCGCAGTACCTATAAAACTGAGATCTGTGAATCCCATAATGATGACCCAAATTCTCAAAAGATCTCAACTCTCATACAGGTAGCCACCCCCCTCAAAGTGTAGCAACCCCCCTGACAATCCACTCTGACCAACAGAAAGGGAACTTATTGATACATAATTTGGGGTTCATCCATATGCTTCAGGCAACTTCTCCGGTTAGTTTGATAGAAAGGCTTTGCAATGGTGAAATATGGGCAAGGAATTCCTTTTCAATAGAAAATCAGGGAGGGGGCTTTTTCAGGTGGAAGCGACAAATGAGCCAAATCTAGTTGGGTCAGAGACAAATAATAAAATATCATCTGTGTAAAACAGAAGCTTATGCGCCACACCTCCCACCACCACCCCTGGAAAGTCATCCTCCTTTCTTATCATGGCTGCTAATGGTCCAGGGCAAGACAGAACAATAATGGGGAAAGAGGGCAAGCCTGCTGGGTGCCCCTATCCAGAGTAAAATAATCTGAAGTTAATCCATTTGTTTGTACTGCTGCTTATTCCCAAAAAAGTATTCCCGAACCCATATATTTCCAAAATCTTAAAAAGATCATCCCATTCTATCATATCAAACGCCTTTTCGGCACCAAGTTTACTACAATTTTTGACAATATTTTAACGTCTAGCTGGATCAGGGAAATTGATGGTAACTCTTACACTAGCTTGGATATTTGTCCTTTTTAAGGATCAGACTGATCCAGGCTTGTGTCATGGTTGGCGGAAGCTTTCCATTCTTTAATTATTCCATATAAACTTCTAGCATAAGTGGAGCCAGTTCTGTACCATAAAATCTAAAAAATTCAGTGACAAAGCCATCTGGCCCCGGAGCCCTTGCCTGTAGTCAAGGCCTTAATTACCTCGTCCATAACCTCCAAGGTTATCACAGAGATAAGATATTTTTTTTGCTCTGCCAACTGTTTAGGACATTCTAATGGATCCACAAAGTTTTGAATATCCTCTTCAATAGACGAAGATGTGAAATTATAAAGATCAAGATTCTTTAAAAGCATTATTGATATCAGTGGCCGAGCTAAATATTTCACCACCCGTAGATTTCACTGAGGGAATGGTAGAAAAGAGTCAAGCGGCTGTTCAGTGAGCCGGTCCATTCGGCTGCAACATAAGTGCAACAAATTACTTAATCCCTCCAATGTCTTGCAAGAAATATTCCACAAAATAAACTCCAGCCAATAGGAGGAATAAGTACAAAGAGTGTGTAGATTCATCCATTAAGCTGTCCTGAAGGTGTGTTACTCTACAAAATAAACTCCACCTGCCAGGGGGAACAAGCACACACACACAAAAAAATGCTCTGTTTCCTCAAAGGGTCAAGTGAATGTTCAGTGAGGCAGTCCAATTGACTCCAACGTGAGTACTACAAGATAATTTACTCACTCCACTGACTTTATGAAAGACATCGCTTTCTGTGGGCATGTGAATGTTTTACGGACATCCTTCACATCTATTCTCAGTTTGGCTGAGAGTATCAGTGCAAAAGCGATCTTCCATTGATGTAAAAGTTTCTTGCATTCCTTGAATCGATCACATTTCTCTCTTGTTGTTCTCTTGTTGAACCAATGCTGTGGTTCTTCCAAGAAAGCCTTCCTTTACAACTCGCCTCGCGTAACACAAGATCATTATCGGATGATCTCAGAAATTTGGCCAGAAATAGAGCCGGTACCTTGTGAACTCGCTCAATTTCTAGTTTATGGCCTGTTATGTCAAGCAGATTCTGAAGGAGCTCATCCAGGAATTTCACCATACCCTGAACCTCTTCGGCCTCAGGAATTCCGACAATACAGATGTAATTCCGCCGGCTACGGTTCTCTGTGTCCTCCAACTTCTCCCAGATGCGTTCCAAATCCACCTTGGTCGCTAGCGGATTATCAGATAATTCCCTCTCCGATGACTCCTAATAATCTAACTGTTTCTCGACATCCCTAACTCTTGTAACCACCTCAGAGAACTTCTTCGCTATGGCAGTGATCGATTGATGTTTCACAGCAAGATTCTCCAAGTCTTCTTTGCTGACATGCGCAGCATCTCTCGCCGTATATCTCTGATCAAATTGGCTCCATGGCTCGCGGCCCTCTCAGGGGTGTCAGCTTGAGCGCCTAAGTGTCTTTTCATTTCTCCAGAGTCTGAGGATTTTGAATTCTTTGACATATTGTCCTCCTAGAACAGTTATGGAACAGAGTGTATCGAATCTCACCGGTTTATATCATTAAAAGTGTTAAAACAAGCAAAGTTTAATAATTGCATGGTGTCACGTCGTTTTTTGATACTTCTTAAATTAAAAACAAATATTAAAAGTATATTCGATTATTTATTTTAATATTCATTTTCCATCACATACTACACGGGGTCAAATCCATCAAATGATTTGACTAATCCTGTTAATTATAGCAGTTGTAAGTCATGGGGACACTTTTGGCATGGCTTTCTGAGAATGATCCCTATACAGAATGTTTCTGTGTCAAGACATGGTTTGCACACAGCTTTTCAGGTTGCAAAACTAAAAATGAAACTGGCCACTTTGCATCTGGTCCAATATGTAAACTACATGCCTATAGCTTATAATTAATAATTTTGTTATGACAGTGTGGTCTGACAGTCCTCTTGTATCCTACCAAAGCAGTGCACGGTTTGGAAACTGGCACAAGAACAAGTCTGCCACAGAGTACCGCAGCGGTCCTCGCCTCATCATCTTTGTGATTGGCGGCGTGACTCATTCTGAAATGCGCTGTGCTTATGAAGTGACCCGCGCCACCGAGGGCAAATGGGAGGTTCTGATTGGTAAGATAAGATGGCTTCCACTCTTATTAATGTATATTAAAGGGGATGCACAGTATATTGTTACCATACTGGTTATCGACCGATAGTAATTTTTTATTTTTATCTAAGGACTATTAAAAAAATAAAAAAATACAAATCTGATTTTAAAAGTATCATTCTTAAAATAGAACTAAAATATCAGCCATTTATAGTTTATCGGCAACTGAAAATATTTTTTGGCTATTTGTATCAGCAATTTTAATATTGTGCAGCCCAAATATGTTATTAATTTGAATACCCCTGCAAACTTTTATTTACAATATCAAATATCGTTTTTTTGCAGGGTCATCTCACATTCTAACTCCTACCGACTTCCTGAATGACCTGAAGAAGTTGGACCAGCCGGTGTCCACTGAGCAGTGAATCACCCAAAAGATTCAATCTAATGAGCTCATGTGAAACTTGATACTCTGAAGTTCTGATTCGTAAATTACCAGTGAAAAGACACATTTTAGATCTAATTATGAAGAAATAGCTTAATGATTGTTTGCTGTTTTTTAAAGTAGTTATTTTAATTACCTTAATTACCTAAGTTAAACTGATGGCATATGTAAATATATGTATTCATGCTGTTGTTGACTGATATTTAATTTAAATGAAAAAAGAAAATCATGTTCCCAGAGCCTGAAATTTGTGCAAATATGTGGATAAGATCATGCATTACCCTGTATAAATGTCAGTACTTGTAAGTTCTGATAGTCATGTGAAGACATCCATAGACGTGTGCACTGTCACAACTGATCGCACTGGGTTCACGCTGTTTCGACTGCCTTTGTTTATGGAGGTTTTATCTTGCTACTAATTCAGCTGGAAAGCTTTGGCAGACTTGTAACTTATAACCACAAAGCATTTGCATACAGATTTACATTAGACATTTCCAACCAAGTTTTGTTAAATCTTCCCAAGTTTTCAGAACCTTTTGGTAAAGGCATGAAATATTTCATCTCATTATAGCTGTCTTTTTGTTTTCCTGCTCTTAACTTGTGGACTTTAACATTTTACAGTTACATATCACAGATTAGGGGTTTTTGTTTTCCCAATGGGTTTCCTTTTTGGTTGTCTATTTGTTAACAATTCTAAATAAACTTTGCATATACTACATCTATTTCATTTATTCTGCAGTCAAAGTTATATCCAATGTTCACAACGAAAACATGGAAGATGACGGTGGAACCCTGAAATCCACAGAAAATCAAACAAAAAATATGCTTATGTGTATAATATTTACATCTTGTGGCTATACTTTTGAAATGTTAGTATTAATGTTTGCAGATTGGCCCCCATTCACTTCCATTGTAAGTGCCTTATTGTAACTCCTTTTTGTTTTTCTAGGTAAACACGATACGATTTTATGATAATCAACATTATGCTGCAATGGCTGTTGGTTAAGCTTAACTTTGAACATTCCTTGATGCCTGACTAAAAGGTGCAATCAGCAAAACACTTGATTTGCAATTTTGCAACATATTTATAAAGTCATGAGCACTCACATGTGATGAAGACACTAGTTATATCAGTAACCTTATAAAGCTGTATTAATCTACATGGGACAGGGGAGCCCTCATGGGGGCTGCCATTTTGAATCACATGACCAGCTGAATACTACTTGCTTAATCTCAGTAACTGTCCTGTAATTTGACACTCACTCTTGGATTAAAGTAATCATGGCTGATTGTGAATAGGGAATTTCTACAGTGGCATCTCTAACTGAAAACTATTGATTTTAAATTATGCTGCATCCACACCACTAGGTGTCACTGTAAATCCAAGATGACACAAAGACGAGTTTTTGGGGGTCACTGTTGCTACTGTGCTGTCCTCTTTGACCTTTTAGACTCTTAGATAGACTATACATGATCCCTCTCTAATGTAATTATCCTTTGAGTCTTTAGGCTATGTTTATGCTTTCGACCCTACAGATAATTTACCCGTATTGAGGGCTTCGCATAAACCGACTGTCTGCTGATTTTCAGAAATACATTTATCGGTTCCATAGAGTTATCAACATAAACACGGTCAGACTGATGGTGTCAGAAGGTCTGTTGAGAGAAACTGATGTCAGAGTAAATGCTCAAATGATTGTAGTCTTCCATGATAAAAGATCATCGCTCCACGAAATAGAGGATTAACTGTTTTTATCTGGGATTATAGAAGTGGCCCCTACTCGATTTCCTAATGGGTGCAGGTTTTTAATTTGAAGCTTAAGACCTTCTAAAAGCACTCTATTCATCCTCAGAGAGCTTAATTTCAGTGTGGGGAAAAGCTGGATAGCGAGTTTACACACATTGGTGTTTTAATGAGAGATAGACCACAGTATGAATCTACTATTTGTTTAGAAGGAGCTTGGGCTGATGTTTGGATTTTAATTTTAGAAGTATCCAAATGAAGATTGTAGAAGTGGAGATAACAACAGGAGTAAACAACATGAACGAGGTATTTCACACTTCTTTACACTTTTCTAATTGTTTATTGTCAGTTTAGTGGTTTAATACAAATCATTATTGACAATGTACAGAGTTTTAAAGGGATAGTTCACCCCTTTTTCATTCTTTCTTTCTTTCTACACTGAAGGAGATGTTAAGCAGATTGTTCACCCCAATCACTATTCACTGTCGTTGCATCTTTTTTTTTTTTTTTTTTTTTTTCATAAAATGAAAATAAATGGTCATATGGGTTTGGAAAATCATGAGGGTGATTTTCATGTTTGGGTGCACTTTCCCTTTAATGCATCTACTGTGTGTTAATTCATGTTCAAATAAATTGAATGCAATGTGTTTGTCCTTACAGAAAGTTTCAGTGGAACAGGAGCATTTGCTGTCCGTTGTTAGTCATGCTCAGAGTGGAAGAATGGATGAACAGCGCTGCTCCTTAGGTCCGAGAACATCACAAGTTCATGCCTACAGCCAAGGTCAGAAATCTGTCCATTACATGATACTAAGTCTTCCTTAGTTAATTACAGTGCGTTGCTTGTTGGCAGTAATTAATGCGTAATTTCTGAATATACTAATACATATTTAACATTTCAAATTGTACAGTATTATGTTAACATTAGTTAATGCATTATGAACTAACAACAAACAATAGTATATTTATAAATTAATATTAAAGGAATGTTCCGGGTTCAATACAAGTTAAACTCAACGGACAGCATTTGTGGCGTAATACTGATTACCACAAAAATGTATTTTGACTCGTCTCTCCTTGTCTTTGTATTAAAGCAGCAATATATCTTTGACCAATGTTAGCATGTAGAACCTTATTGTAAAGTGTTGTCAATTGTGCTTTAGTATTAAGCCATTTGCATTTCCATCTCTGTTTACTAACTCAGATCCTGATGAGTTATTCCAGTTCCTGGTCAATAGTAAGAGTCGACGATTAGATGACCAACGAGTGACTCTAACTTCATTACCAGGGATGGAGGCATTCACCATCAAAGATCAGAAAGAGGGAAATACATTGAAGGCAAACTTTGATCAGATTTGTAACATGGTCAGCAGAGCTCACGTAAGTTTCCCATTGAACTGTGTAGAATATATACAGTACATAGAATACATTACATGATATTGTGGGGAAGGTTTGGAAATATGTTGCAGTCCTCTTTCTCTGTCTTCTAGAGTTTCAGAAGAGGCACCCCTCCAAAAAGCACCCTGTCCCCTGGGTCACTGGGCTCTACCAGAAGGGCAAGTTTCAATTCGGCGAGTACCGCCAATTCGGACGCATTTAACACGCTCCCATCTAGATCAGCATCTTTCAACCCAATCTCAGACAAGGACAAAATGCAGTATGAAGTTTCGCAAGTAAGCATTAATGTCATACAGTGGCCCCCCAAAAAGTATTTGGACACTAAAGAAATCTTTGGAGTTCTTTGAAATAGATATCAAAAAGTGCCATCTGCAAACAAATGATGCTAGACCTTTTTTCAGAACTAACTTTACTTTATTAGCCATTTTCACAAATACTTCTGGTGTCCAAGATGATTATAAGTGGATGTATGAAGTCATTCACACAAGTGTATTAGCAGAAGAACCACAGGTGTAATTCATCACATCAATGTCCAAAAATTTGATCAACCAGAATGTGTCCAAATACTTTCATGCCTGTTATTCTGTTCTTAATCCATAAGGGTGAGCAGGACCAGCTTTTGAATCTAGTTAGTCAAGTTCAGCGTGGACGTATGGACGAACAACGTTGCTCGATTAACCCCTTATCACCTTCTCCTAGACATATGGATAACAACCAATCAGGTTAGTCTTAACACATTCTATAATTCATCATACATTTAAAAAATAAACCCTCAATTCAGTTTCATTTACTAGTACATGTTTCTACACACCTTCCAAATAGATCAAGATGCTGAGCAGTTTTTTAAACTTATTACGAATACCCAAAATCGACGGTTAGATGACCAGCGAGCGACAATTAACTTGTCAGGGACACAAAGATCTTCTCAAGTTTCTGTTCAAGACCAGGATCAACTCTTCAATATGGTCTCCAGATTGCAGGTGTGTATTGCGTTGATGTGTGGCCTTTATCATTTAAAGGTGTTATATCGTACATATTTCCTTTTTTATTCGATTTTTTTTATGTGCACTTAATGTTAGTCAAGGTTTTCGTTTGTATGTCAATTTTCCACCCTCTCTCTGAACCCATTTTTGCTGCATTGTATCTTTAAAACTTAATGAAATGCACTTTTTGCTTGTGAAATGAGCTTACATACAGTCTGCAGGTTTGCTGTCGGGTCCAATATAGTTTGCGCAGTCCCATCATTCAATAACAGCCTCTTTCGTTGGAACAGATTCACAAAACAAGCCACTTTGAAATGTGCCGCTACACTGTAAGTACGAACTGATCAGGGACCTTCTAAAAGCCTCATGTTTCTAACATTGGGATTCAGAAGGGTATGCAGAGCGGTGGGTGCTACACACACCTGCAGTTTTGGTAGTATCGTTAGTTCTTTTGGTGTTTAGAAATAAAAGTATCTATACTAATTCTTCCATATTTTTCCACCATGTTTGGATGGGTCTTCTTTTTGTTTTTGGATGAAGTTTTGAATTCTGGAAGAGTACTCTTTACATTGAACACTATTATTTGATTTCTCTAACAGTCTCATTAGAATTCGTAAGAATATTACAAGATGGTGAATTCCTAAGAAATCACTTAGGTACTTATTTGTGAACTCATACACCAACCAATTACATACGCTTCCCTCTTCTCCTTCAAAACCCCCATTTTTCTCTTTCTTCCATCGTACACAAAACATATCTATCAAATACAATCATGGTAATAGGTTCTCATTTATGGTGTCAAGTTTAGGTATAGACTAACCCTAACCATAACCATCCCAAACCCTAACTAACCCTAACCCTAACTAACCCAAACCCTAACCATCCCAAAACCTAACTAACCCTAACTAACCCAAACCCTAAATAACCCAAACACTAACTAACCCAAACCCTAACCATCCCAAAACCATAACTAACCCTAACCCTAACTAACCCTAACCATCCCAAAACTTAACTAACCCTATCCTTCCCAAACCCTAACTAACCCAAACCCTAACATCCCAAACACTAACTAACCCAAACCCTAACTAACCCAAACCCTAACCATCCCAAACCCTAACTAACACCAAACCCTAACTAACCCAAACCCTAAATAAACCTAACCATCCCAAACCCTAACTAACCCAAACCCCTAACTAACCCTATCCATCCCAAACGCTAACTAACCCAAACCCTAACTAAACCTAACCATCCCAAACCCTAACTAACCCAAACCCTAACTAACCCAAACCCTAACTAACCCAAACCCCTAACTAACCCAAACCCTAACTAAACCTAACCATCCCAAACCCTAACTAACCCAAACCCCTAACTAACCCTATCCATCCCAAACGCTAACTAACCCAAACCCTAACTAAACCTAACCATCCCAAACCCTAACTAACCCAAACCCTAACTAACCCTATCCATCCCAAACCCTAACTAACCCAAACCCTAACTAACCCAAACCCTAACCATCCCAAACCCTAACTAACCCTATCCATCCCAAACCCTAACTAACCCAAACCCTAACTAACCCAAACCCTAACCATCCCAAACCCTAACTAACCCAAACCCTAACTAACCCAAACCCCTAACTAACCCAAACCCTAACTAAACCTAACCATCCCAAACCCTAACTAACCCAAACCCTAACTAACCCTATCCATCCCAAACCCTAACTAACCCAAACCCTAACTAACCCAAACCCTAAGTAATCATATGACTTAGTTGAGAACTCCTACACCAACCAATTACATACGCTTCCTTTCAAAACACCCATTTTTGTCTTTCTTCCATCGTACACAAGACATATCTATCAATTACAATCATGGTCACAGGTTCACATTTATGGTGTCAAGTTTAGGTATGGAGTGTCAAATTAACGGCAAAAAATCCATCTTAAATTAAAACATTTTAACCCAACTGGGATTTTTCATTAACGTCAGGGTTAGGTGTAGTGTCTGGGTAAGTTATTACACTTCATTGTCAAGCTTATCTTTGACTCAATACACATTTAGATTAACAAGGAACTAATGGAACATTGGGATCTTAAGGGATCTGGAAAGCGTATATAATTGGTTGATGTATACGTTATAATTTTTTGAATGAACGAAAATTATTCAAAAAATATTATGAACGTAATATTCGTATGAATTCTCACAAGATCGGGTTTGATTTCCCCTTATATTACTACTTTTCAGAGACATTTGTCAGACTATTGATGCACAGCTCTATCATGGGCAAGGATCCAAATATAGGTCAACAAAAAAGGGTTTATTTTAAGGTCCTAATCAACATTTACTCGTGCTCTCCTGTTTTCATAATTTATAATACCCAGAAATAGAAACCTAGACTCAGTATAATTAATTTAAAAGCACTCTGTGATCACGATGCACTTTTGTATTACTTTCTCTTTGGCAGGGCTCACGGATTGATGATCAGCGCTGCTCTGCTCCTCATATCCAGCTGGGGTCTCCTGCCCCCCCGAGGAAGTCTTATTCTCGACCTGCAACCCTGACTCACCCTCCATCTGTATCAGGGTCACCCAGTAAATCGGAGAGGATATCAGAAACCTTCACTGCTGACTCAGAGGTGGGGCATCAACTGCACAAATACATCCTGATACAGCATCTAATGGAATGCATCTACAGTAACCTGGAAAATAATCACTAAATTATCACCAGTTTTTTTATGATGATTTTAAACTTTAATACATACTACTTTCCATTCATGTCAGGGGCGGAATAGGGGCTTGGGGTACATACTAATTTGACAGTGAAATCGTAAACTGTAGGTTGACTTTTCTTTAGCTGAAATTGATCTGTATTTTGAAATGCAAAAACTGCCCCCAGTGTCCAAAGCGGTAAGTGTTTTTGGGCATATGAGCATGTGTGAGCCCCATTTTCCGATAGCAATGTCCACAGAGGGGTGCCAAAAGCAAGTTGTGATGCTAGTTGTTATCAGCTGTAGAGGAATGCATGTTTTATAAACTCTACCCCCAGCCCAAACCTAAACCCAACCATCACTGTAGTAAAAGTGTAATGTTACAGAGAAAAATGCAACCTCTCAAATCGCACTCATCATTGATTATGCGAACACGATTACTTTCTTGTTTCGATGTGGGAACAACGGGTCTCCCATGCTGCTGATACAATGCGCTTCTGGTCGTGCCACAGGGGAAGATAAACATGCTGGAGCCAATGCAAAAATGTCTGATAGGTGACTTATCAGTGAATCGGCATAATGTGTCCAATCCAGGAGAACTGGAACTCTCGGAAACAACATGCTGACTTCCCATGTGATTATGCCCCAGACATGTAAAAAAAAAGAAAAAAGAAAAGTAGAGAAAGGAATTTTTATTTTATTTGTAACATTTGATATTTTGTTATATTTTGTATTAGACCTATTTAGTTATCAAAAATCAGTGTTGGACAGATTACTTCCAAATGGTAATCTGGTACTGAAAACAAATTACATGTCTAAAATTGTAATCAGTAACTTAATCTTTTAGATGACACATGTTTGCACATGTTTGCATGTTTTGAGAAATCTAATCATACATTTTAAATTAATTCAGTACCAATAAACACTCCTTTCATTGGACATTAATAAACTAAATCAAACAGCATCTCACAATTTAAGTTAAGCAGTAAAACAAAGGGACTTAAAGGGTCATTCAAAAATGAATACTGTGTTACCCAAGATGGAAGACAAAGATAACACACATGTATTTTTTAACTATATTTATTTTTCTCTCAAAATATCTGGCTTTGAAATCAATAATAACAGCGTAAAAATGTGAAGCCTGTATTATTGTTGAAGCATTTATATGAATTTCTTAGTAAAACACGATTATTACGTGATCTGATTATAAATTGATGTGCAAAGTTCTATTCGTTACTTTTTTAAGGATATAGTTTGTAATCATCATGTAGCGTTCATTTAAGATATGGTTGACAGCATAATTGTTCAGTTTGAAAATATATATCAATTAACACAGTTTTTAGACCTAACTGATGACATGCTGCATGGTTTTCTATGGTTAGCAAAAAACATGCTGTTATAAAGGTTAAAAAACAGCCCTTGAAATCAATTCCACGGGTCAAAATGTACCCATAATAAAAAAATGACATATTCTCCCCCAATTCAGGCACAGAACTGTTCTGATCAGGATCAGTTATTTTCTCTTGTACATCATGTACAGCGAGGGCGAATGGATGACCAGTGTTGTTCATTTCAACCCAGCAAAAAGACTTCCTCCACTCCAAACATTGCAAACAATAAACCCACAGGTAACTGAGGTTTGATTACATGAGATTATTGATTGCATACAGATCATCAAATACTGTATGACTGTAATCCAAATCTTTCACACTTTACTAACTTGTTGCATGCAGTTGACGACCTAGACAAGCTTTTCAAGCTAGTGGCCGACTCTCAAAGCCGACGACTGGATGACCAGTGTGTGACACTCAGCTCATTGACAGGTTTCCAGCATCCCAGCATTGGGACTCACGGGAAGAAAAATACAACATCAGCACCGCAGATTGTCCTGACCCCCGCATCACCTGCAGTGCCCAATAAAGCTTGTTCCAGACCGGCTTCTCCCACCCTGACACTCTGTGACTCAGAACCACCTGTCAGGCCTCCCCCCAGATCAGCCTCATTCTGCCCAGTGTCGGATAAGGAGAGATTACTGTACGATGACATGCCCATGCAGGTGAGGGATTGGGAACTCATGTTCACCGTGCATCTATTTCTGCTTTTAGATGGAGAGAGTTGATGTTAATCTTAAGTACATTCTTGTTTCACAGATAACATTTCAAATTTCCATGTCCTTTCCCCAACAGCAGGTAGGTGAATTGAAACTTACTCCGCAAATATACTCTTAATACAACACTAAATTAAACTTAAGCTCTGTTGACAGCATCTGTGGCATGTTGTCGATTGCGAGAATAATTTTGATCCGCCCTTCAATTTGTAAAAATAAAGAAAAAACACTTGAACTTGAATACCTGTTAGTATGAGACTGGAGTGATATTATCGCTTACTCGACTTGATTGTGCAATACAATCTTTCAACTCATGTCATGACCATGTAAAGCCATTAAACCTGGTCGTTTTTCCATGATATCTTCACGTGATGCAAAGAAGGGATGTCACCTATTTTATTTAGACAACTTCAGAGAATTTATATTTTCACTGAATATTTCATGTAAAAGCTTTAACAAGAATACGCTTTACATTTAATGCTTTAAAACCCTCCGGTACATTTGCCCCATATACTTCTATTGTAAGTGTCTTACTGTACACATGTTTTTCCTTTGTTTTAACAAACTCGAAATCATTGTCTGTGTTTATATACAGCATGCCACATATACTGGTGACATATCTTACATTTCATTTAGAGTTTACAGAGAGCAGTTATCAACATCACACAGTGCTGGGTAGATTACATCTGAATTGTAAATCATACTGATTACAAATTACACAATTTAAATGGTAACAGTTACATAATTTTTATACAATATAATCCGATTACTTTTGAATTACTTTTGGAAAATTCATTGCCAGTGTAGTTTACTTGTGAAGTGGAATCAGGTACTGATTACAAATTACATGACATGAATGCAATCAGTAATGTAATCTCATGGAATAGATATTTATGGTAATCTAATCTGATTACTTTTGGATTAATTTGGTATTACTTTCAACCTTATTTTATTTTATGTCATGCATTTGAGTAGGATAATCATTTTAACATAAAATTACAAAAAGAGAAAGAAGTATTCCATTCTTTATTACTCTCAAAAAGAGCTCCTTGTGACATATTTAAAAAGTGCATTAAACATTACATGAATGAAATAAACGTTCAATCTAATAGCAATGACAGTGCACAGCCAAAGTTTATAACACCTTCAAAACACTGAGACGTAGTTCATTTTTAGTGCATAAAACACTAGCAACATTACAAATGATAATGACCATAAATCAACATAAAACAATCATAAAATGAACAAAAAAAGAGAATGATTAGAATGATCAATAAATTATTAACAATTTACTTCTGGTGCATTTTTAATATGTAATCATGTAATCTATAAAAAGTAACTTTAGTCCGATTATGTACCGTTGATACCCAGCACTGTTCATTACATATTTCAATGAAATTTACCTTTTAATTTTAAATGTACTGTATAAAGAACCAATTTGGACTCCTTAAATTAAACGTTAGTAAAACATATATACATTTATAAGCATGTAAAAAAACATCCAAGTGCTTTTTAAGATTAGACCTCAAATTACGTCACAAAAATGTATTGTGCTTTCTATGAGGTTTTCCTTTGTTTAGATGGTGACTTTTTCAATGAACACATAACAATGTTATAGCAACTCATAATGTAATAACCCCACATTATTTAATAACTGCACATGATGTAATAAGTTACATGTAATAAATGATCATCATGTAATTAATTTCACAAAACATAATAATTACATTATGTAAGAGTGTATAATGTAATAAAGATTTTTTGCTAAATGTAATAGTTATTACAAAATGAGAAATGTATTACATTATGAACTCACCAAATCATTTTCGTTACAAAATGTATACTTAAGTCATATTGTAATAGTTTTCAAAACAAAACAGTAGTGTCCTTTTTAAGGCAAAAAAATAAAAAAAATAAGAACATTGATATTCCTTTATAATAGTACTTTTTGTTTTATTATTACTATTACTATTTAATTCAGTACATAAAGCCCAAAATGTGTTTCTTGGTCAAAGCGACTCAAAATGATGGAGCAGATCACAATCACAAAATTATTATAAATTACACAAAAATAAAACATATTAAGTTTTGTGCTCATAATGTTAAATTATTATTTTATAAACATTGTTTCACTTATACATTGTGTGCTGTTATTACATTATGTTATTACATTATGAGTTGCTACAGTAAGTTCATAATGTAATGAACCTTAAAATAACCTATCACATTATGCATAAAAGGTTATTACATTATGAACTTGTATTATATTTAACTTATTATGTTTTGTGCAGTTGTTACATTATGAGTTGCTACAAATGTCTAATGCGTTATTTTAAAATTTGAATAAACTGTTAAGGTGAAATTATTTTCATGTCCCTTTCAGAGACTTGGAACAGATAATCAGCCTTGTCAGTTCCCTGAAGTCTTCCTCACAATCGAACAAGCAGGGGAGGTTATTGCACTTCCTCTCTGCCCCAAACCTGGCAGACTGGCCTCTCTCAATGTGAACCCACCCAGAAAGCATCGCTCCAGATCTGCATCCCCTCACAGGTCTCCTGCCAGACAGGGACGCTCAAGACCCTCCTCTCCCAACTCAGGAGACACGACAAGTCAAATCAGCCCATATGAGGACTACTTCTCTCTGATCCAGAAAGTCCACACCACACAGCTGCAACAGAGCAATGGACGAGACAGAGGAGAGACAAGCAAGGAGGCTAGGAAGGGAAAAGGAAAGAGTGGGGGGAGGAAAGAGAAGAAAGACAGAGAAAAAAAAAAGAAATAGAAAAGAGACATGCTCAATTCATATATCCATTCACACTGATTACAGGCCAGGTATGGATGAACATTAGTGTTAAAAGTCAAGCTAAACATTTCAGTTTAGAAATCTCAAATATCCCTGAAGTAAATGTCCAAAAATGGTTTCAAATGAGCAATTCAACACAAGCAATGTTTTCATTGGAAAATTAGCTCTTGGAAAACATATTCTTATTCACTCTCTTTTTGTTCACAGCTCAGGGTTTGTGTAAAATGAATGACAGAAATGTATATTGTGTGTCAATGTATTATGCAAAGATAAAAAGAAAATATAGGATGAGCAAGAAGGCCTGTGCTGTCTTTGTTGTGTTTTGACAATCTTCTGTGAATTATAAATAAATAAAATAAGAATAAATAAATAAGAAAATGTAGGATGCTTTATGCCTGTTACTATTTGTGGTACTACCTGTACATCACTATGTATTTGATTTGTATGTCATTATTCAGTTATTTAATTAAACAACTAAGTTGTAAATTGTGAAAATAAAATGCATAATTATATAGAATATTTGATTTAGTATTTTACATAAATGTCAAAAATGCACTGTAAAGACTGATTTCAGACGTATTTTATAAATTATATATATATATATATATATATATATATATATATATATATGGAATGACACCTGGGGAAATTTCATCATGGGGGGCTTCTTGCACCAGTAATGGGGTGAGATGGCCCCTTTTCAGAATCATGACAACACATATTTTATATATATATATATATATATATATATATATATATATATATATATATATATATTTATTTATTTATTTCCTGTAAAAATATATATGGGGTGATGCATCATTATCCTGTACATACTCAGCTAAACTTATGTATAAATATGTTACAATTTAAAAGTAAATGCACTTTTTTCTTAAAGGGATAGTTCACTCAAAAATGAAAATTCTTTCATCATTTACTCACCTTCATACCAGTCATAACACAGAACACAAGGGAAGATTTTTAGAAGAATATTTCAGCTCTGTAGATCCATACAATGCAAGTGAATGGTGACCAGAACATTGATGCTCCAAAAAAACACATAAAGGAATCATAAAAGTAATCCATATGACTCAACTAGTTGAATCCATAGGTGAGAAACAGATCAATATTTGAGTCCTTTTTTTTTTACAATAAATCTCCAATTTCACATTTTACTTTAAGAATGTTGCATGGGTTACTTTTATGATGCCTAAATGTTATTTTTGGAGCTTCGAAGTTCTGGTCACCATTCACTTGCATTGTATGGACCTACAGAGCTGAAATATTCTTCTAAATATGTTCATTTGTGTTCAGCTGAAGAAATTAAGCATTCCACATCTGGAACGGCATGATTGAGGGTGAGTAAATGATGAGAGGATATTTGTATTTTTGTGGGACCGTCTGTAAAATCCCTCCTGGGCCACCATATCATAGCCATCAGTGGTTCTCTATGACGCCAGCAGAGGCAGTAGCTAAGCCAATAGAAATCAAGTACATACAGAAAAGGCGGGGCTTTTGTACTCTTCGTCGCTAGCACGTTGGTGAAGTGTTTGTCTTGTCAAGGATATTATTAAGGTTTTAACATTATAATAGAGATTTCTATCCGGCGAGGGAAAATGCCAACTCTTAGCGGAAAAGCAGACGTTTTATTTGTATGTATTTGAGCTTTCTTTTGACGTTTATTTGTATTTGATTCAGGGTGTTCTCAGCTAGCTGGGATTAGCTTGCTAACTCTGAACGTTTATACAGAAAAAAGTGCAAGAATGCTTGATATTATTTCAATTATAAAAATTTTGGTTTATAAACCGTGAAACATGAACTGATTTGTTGTTTTTAATCACTTGTTTGTGTTGAATAACCACATCTTCTAGTGGACTGGATGGATAACAGTAGTTAGCTTATATGTCAACAGTTAGTAGAGATTGTGCATATTTGATTACAATCATGTAATTATATAATAAATTCGTACTCCTCAATACTCATAATATTACTAGTATATTTCACTTCAAATAAGCACTTCACAACTCGCTAAAATGACTCAGATGTGGATTTACATTAATCTCTGTCTAAATAACATATCCTTATATTACTGTGTTTTCCAGGAAGATGATGATTTACCTTATGAAGAGGAGATCATCAGGAATCCATATTCAGTCAAGTGCTGGATGCGCTACATTGAGCATAAGCAGAATGCTCCGAAATCTGTGCTCAATATGATCTATGAAAGAGCTTTGAAAGAGCTGCCCGGAAGGTATATTCATACATGCATACCTTGTTTTCTTTATTAACTTCGTCAGTGTGCTGCTGGATATTTAAAAGATTTTGGCTTCTTATGATTGTACTCCTGCAGTTATAAGCTGTGGTACAATTACCTGAGAGAGAGGAGGAAACAGGTGAAAGGCAAGTGTGTCACAGATTCAGCCTATGAGGAGGTGAACAACTGTCACGAGCGAGCACTAGTGTTTATGCACAAGGTAGTTACAACTTCAGCCATTTTGATGTTTATGTAGTGGAGCTACTGTTCTACAATGCTGCTGGTGTGATTTGATGGTTACACATTTGTGTGAATATTTGCTATTCTTCATTGTCTCCTCAGATGCCTAGGATTTGGATTGATTACTGTCAGTTCATGGTGTCTCAATGCAAAATTACACGGAGCCGACGGACATTTGATAGGGCGTTAAGAGCACTGCCCGTTACTCAGCATCCTCGCATCTGGCCCCTTTATCTTCGGTTTTCTCGAAACTTACCTCTCCCTGAAACAGCCATCCGTGTTTATCGTCGGTACCTAAAGGTAAGACTATGATGTTACTTTGCTTGATCGACCGTTTGAGCTTCATGTCTCAAAGGACTGAAAGAAGTTTGTTTGCATCTCACTGTTTTGCTTCATTTATTGGAACTCTGTTTAGTTATCTCCGGAGAACGCTGAGGAATACATTGAATATCTACGTTCTGTTGGGCGTCTGGATGAAGCTGCACTCCGACTGGCAGCTGTGGTCAATGATGAAAACTTTGTTTCTAAAGAGGGCAAATCTAATTATCAGGTCAGCAAATTAAAGGTGTAACCCTTTAGACAAAGAGTTTATCCATGTGTCAACTAGGGTTGTAAGTTGTTTTGATTACAATTTTGACTAAATGACAAGATTTGGTTCTATTTGATTATTTGGAAATAATTATTTTTAAAATTACTCTAAAGACAAAAATGTAACTGTGAGGGCTGTCAAACACATCCATACCATTTTGGATAGGTAATGAACATGTAGGCTATTATTAAACAGTCATTGAAATTAAATTTCCATCCACTTTAGTTTGGTAATTTTGTTTTTTGAATAATGCACATTATATCCGTACATGCAATACATCTTTTATGGAATATATAAACACTTCAGAATTAATTTGCAGCTCTGGCATGAGCTCTGCGACCTCATCTCGCAGAACCCAGACAAGGTGACGTCATTGAACGTGGGAGCCATTATCAGAGGAGGTCTCACCCGCTTCACCGACCAACTTGGCAAACTCTGGTGTTCCTTAGCTGATTACTACATCCGCAGTGGCCACTTTGAAAAGGTACTGTAAACCTGCAATTCTACAGAATCTGTTGCTTTGCTTAATATGTTAACCTCAGATCAAAGACAGAAATATGTATCATGATCTATCTTTATTTATCAAGGCTCGAGATGTATATGAGGAAGCAATCCTAACAGTAGTCACCGTACGAGACTTCACCCAGGTTTTCGACAGCTATGCACAGTTTGAGGAGAGCATGATCGCCGCCAAGATGGAGACCACATCTGAACTTGGCCAAGATGAAGATGGTATGTATTTATTGTTTTATCTTAAAGGTCTTCGAGCTAATAAGCCTTCATTTTAATCTCACAGAAATTCTGATTTCCCCACTCTAGATGACATTGACCTGGAGTTACGATTGGCACGCTTCGAGCTGCTGATAACCCGACGGCCCCTTCTGTTGAATAGTGTGCTGCTGCGTCAGAACCCTCACAATGTTCACGAGTGGCACAAGAGAGTCAAACTGTATGAGGGCCAACCTCGGCAGGTTGGAATAGTTACTCAAATGTTTTATCCATCCATGATGCTGATGTTTGTTTCTGCATAACCACATCGTGCTTGTGTCTTCTGTGCTTTTTCTTGTAGATAATCAACACGTACACAGAGGCAGTGCAAACAGTTGACCCAATAAAGTCCACCGGAAAGCCTCACTCCCTCTGGGTCTCCTTTGCCAAATTTTACGAGGAAAATGAGCAACTGGATGATGTACGAAATGGAAGGTTTTCAAATATACCTATATGCTTACAAGTAGAGGTGGACAGAGATATATAGTTTTTACTGATTAATAGCAGATAGTTGCTTTTATTCAAACTATCGTTTATTGACAAATAAATAACAAATAATTGTTTTATTCCTCCTTGTTTCTCTGGCTGGTGTTGGAAGATACTTCAATTTAAAAAAAATTTTTTACCGATTAATATGTACCGACAGTTGCCTTTTTCAAACTATTGGTTATCTGAAAAAATATATATGTCGATATGGTGATAGTTGCAGATTTTTGTGTTCCTCTGTGGCCGACGTAGGAGGATTCTACCATTAGAATGGCTTGGTTGGACAATATAACAGCGGCCTCTAGAGGTGAAATAAAAATCATTGACACCTTGTGGGGATTTAGTGTATCTAAATCTTTCATCATTGACAATATTCATCTATATTTTTATCCTCACTTCAATGTATATTTTGATTAGATTATCAAGTGTTGTAATTCATAGTGAGGGCAGGCAAAAAAAAAATGTGACCATGCAGAAACATGAACCGTCAGCACATACATTGTCTCCAACTTCATTGTGAATATTAATAATCCTTATACCTCATTTAGTCTCATCTAGTGAAATATACACAAAACTATTCATCTGTAGTATATAGGCTATAAAAAGCTTAATTTGGTTAATACTTGATATAGAGCATTGAAATGGGGCCAAGTCTCTGGCATTTCAAAATAGGAGTACGGTGAATTTCGTTCTTGTTTGTAGTTAAAAGTCCCACATTATGCACCAAATCTTCATTTTTTGTTCTGGTTATCATTGGGATTTTGGTTGAACATTAAACTGAATCTGAGATTTTATTATTCTTGGACTCTGTTTGTTTCCATCATTGTAAGAAGAGAAAAATAATTTTTTTAACATTCTAAAACATTTTAACATTTTTAAAACTAACTGATGATTAATTGGTTATTGGCCTTTCCCACCTTCTTAGTTATTGGTATTGGCAAAATCCACAATTGGGCATACTCTACAGTATAATTATCTACTTTAGCTTAATTTGTAAAAGTTAATGTGTAATTAAATTCATTTGTAAAAGTGTTATGGGGAAACTAATGGTTAAATATTCTACCTTGTCTATTTTAAAAAGGCTCGGACTATCTTCGAGAAGGCCACCAAGGTGAACTACAAACTGGTTGATGATCTTGCAGCAGTATGGTGTGAGTATGGCGAGATGGAGCTGAGACATGAGAACTACGACCAGGCTTTGCGCATTTTGAGGGTAAGAGACACTGCTAATCGTAGCTTTGGTGTGCCACCTCATGCCTGATTGATATACAGTAGTTTGGATATCAGTAAATATTTCATTAGAGCTACAGCAGGAATTTTTATATCAGTTTTCTCGTTCCTGATTTTCACAAAATCTTTTTCTTCCCAGAAAGCCACAGCGATCCCTTCAAGAAAAGCTGAGTACTTTGATGCATCAGAACCGGTGCAGAATCGAGTGTACAAGTCCCTTAAAGTCTGGTCCATGCTTGCAGACTTGGAGGAAAGTCTTGGCACATTCCAGGTATTTTTCATTCATTATGAATAAATATACATTGTTGCTATTAAAGTTGAGATCAAATTGCTATTTGTAATTTAAAATTGAGATTGTTGCTGTTTTAGATGTTAATTAATTAATCTTTTGGTCTTTTTAGTCCACTAAGGCAGTGTATGATCGTATCATTGATCTCAGAATCGCCACGCCTCAAATTATCATCAATTATGCCATGTTCCTCGAGGAACACAAATACTTTGAGGATAGCTTCAAGGCAAGTGCACATTTATCTGAACTTAACAATCTGTGTTATTTCTGAATATTTGTTTAATTGGTGTTCCTTTTCATTTGGTTGTCGTTGCAGGCATATGAGCGCGGTATTGCCCTCTTCCGGTGGCCTAATGTCCATGACATCTGGAACACTTACCTCACTAAGTTTATCGATCGTTATGGAGGCAAGAAGCTAGAGAGAGCACGGGATCTATTTGAGCAAGCGCTGGATGGGTGTCCTGCTAAATACGCCAAAAGTAATGCACTTAAAGGAAACTATTACACATTCCATTCTGCAAATAGCCATACTTGCTTGATATTGAGAGGAAAATATATTGGATTTTAATGACTCAATGAACATTTTGCAAACCTTTGTAAATACATAACCCTCATGTGGTGTTCTGGTCATTTTGACATGAGGAATTTCTTAGGAATTTTTTGTTTTATCCATTTGGATTAAAATCCCATGACTTTTTTTCACACAGGACATCTGAACATGCAAGATACATTTAATCAAGTTTCATTTTATTTTATTTTGTTACACCTGTGGTGTTCCCGGGTCAAAATTACCAGCCACTGGAAATTAATAGTGAGAGTTTATAAAAAAGAGAAAAAATTAGCAGAGCATTCTAGAGCATGTTCATCCATTAGCACATACAAAGTCCTCGGACATGTGTATGCACAAACACCGTCTTTCCATGTACACTCTTTGAGGAATATTTCAAGTTCTACACATCATATCACATTGTGTTTGGGCTTGTTTGAATCAGGAGCAACTACTGTAAGTGGCAATATGCCAATAATATGCAATATTGTCCATGCTACGTGTATGTTTCAGTAAGTAATAAGCAAAAATGTGACGACAAAGTCATTCTTATTAAATTAACATGTATATGTGGGGATTTTTTACATTTATACTCACAGTAGTTTGGTTATAGTGTGACCTCATTCAGACCTTTCCAAGAATATATAATACATGGCTATCTAATTTTTTCATGTGTAGACCAATTTTGAATATATTTGTTTTGATAACAAATTTACTGGCCTGGTATAAGCACAGTTCATTCAATGAGACTTTCTATCAATAATAGTTTTTAAAAAAAAATATATGTTCTAAAAAGAAGTACAAATCCTGTAATAAAGACCAGAAAAGAAGTTGACAAAATTATCTAATGCAATAATAATAATAATAATAATAATAATACAGTGGTAATGATTTCTTTTGTGGTGTTTAACAGCCATCTACCTGCTTTACGCTAAGCTGGAAGAGGAATACGGTCTGGCACGTCACGCAATGGCTGTGTATGAGAGGGCCACTGCGGCTGTAGAACCAGAGGAACGCTTTCAAATGTTCAACATCTACATCAAAAGAGCAGCAGAGATTTATGGAGTCACACACACAAGAGCCATCTATCAGAAAGCCATCGAGGTAAACCACCCAACCATTTCAGTGTTACAGTTTTACATTTTAAATGAATCTTTTAATCCCTTTTATTTTCAATTTGTCTTATCAAATGTAAGTTTTCATTATTTTTGACCGACTTTGTTATAGTGTTTCAGTGTTTTCTAGTTTCAGCTTAGTTTCAATTTGTTTAGTGTATTTATTTTGTTAGTTTAAAGGTGCAGTATGTACGATTCAGAAACCCTTGTTATTAATGACACCTGTGGCTGTTAAGTGAACTGCAGCCAGCTACCTGTTGTTCGTGCTCACCCACACATTCCATAGAGACACAAGCAAGCATCGACCAAAACAATGACGTAACGTACAAAGAGACCGAACATGATCAACTGGCATCATGCTGACAGATTACAAAATAACTAAAATTACACTGTTATGATTGTTTTAAAAATAATAATAATGCGTTAACTAACATCTTTAAAATATGTTTAATGCTATTTAGTTTTGCAGGGCTACTATGTATTATCACTGTATTATCACTATCTAGTTGTATTTTCTTATCAAATTAGAAATTTTATCAAAATTAATTAATTATAGTTTATAAGTTGGTTTTGGAGGTAGGACATTTTTTTTAAGTGTAGTTTCAGTTAAAATTATGTTTTTATTTAGGTTGATGGAAATGTATTCATTTGGTTTCTGTTTCAGTTTTTTATGATAAAAACACTGGGCCACATTTGAACAGGTGTTGTTGATTTAAAAATACATTAGGCATTATGGTTGTACAACATGTTGTTTTTTTATAAGGCTGAAGAACGTCTGGATTTGGTTGATTGGGTTTATGTAATGAGATCATTGTGTTTGGTGTAGGTCCTGCCGGATGAGCATGCTAGAGACATGTGCTTGCGCTTTGCTGACATGGAGAGCAAGCTTGGAGAAATTGATCGAGCAAGAGCCATCTATTCCTACTGCTCTCAGATCTGTGATCCAAGGGTAAATCTGTCCATGCTGTTCCAAATATTAAATGGCCCTTTGATCATACCGGACATGTTGCCATGTTCTTGCTGACCTCTTCTGCTGTCTCTTTTGATCAGATGACTGCTCATTTCTGGCAAATGTGGAAGGACTTCGAGATTCGCCACGGAAACGAGGATACCATCCGTGAGATGCTGAGGATTAAACGGAGTGTGCAGGCCACATACAACACACAGGTCAACTTCATGTCCTCTCAGATGTTAAAGGCCACCACCAACACCACCGGAACAGGTATATTTGATATACAAAATAATAATGTTTCTTTGTAAAGAGTCCTGATTTCGTCTGACACTCATGACGAGAGACAGAAATCTTAAAATCAAATGGAGTGGGGCACAATCTGTTGTTTGTTTGAACAAAACCCCTACCCTAAGATAGGATGAAAATGAGATGCATTTTTAACTGTTCTGAGACCAGTGCAGACAGACAGCCCACTGGAGGTTCAATAAGTCACTAAATAGGGAGCAAGGGAGCATCCTATAGCTTTCTATGCCGCTAAGTGCATTCACTCATAAAATCCAACCAAAAGTTCAGTTTCAGGCTGCAGATGAAGTTTGGACCACTCAACATGTTTGGCAGACATGGGACAATGTTAATCATCAGTACATAGATTCAGAATTTTGTACTGTGTAATTTTATTTTAACATGGTTGGCAGTGATTGGATGGCAGAAATTCAGCTGTAAGGTCTGTAATGTCTCAAAAACATGAATAACCAACACTCCTGGAAACAAACAATTTGACTAAAAAATGTTTTTTTTTGCATGTTTATTAGGGGCTACTAATTACAAATCAAAAAGGGAAATGAAAAATGCACACAGCAGTCCTGCTTGGGTATCAGGAGGTTAAATAATGTAATGGGTGACCCAGTCTTTTAAGCTCTTAGAAGGACAAAAATGAATCAATATGAAACCACCATATTTTAAGTCTTCTGAAGCCATGTGTTCACTTTGTGTGATAAATAGACTGAAATGTAAGTTGTAATACACTCTCATCTCTTTGTAATACAAATCAAACAGAGTGACAGTGGCGCAGCTTTGATGTCATGACGTTTGTTCATGAGGCGTAACAAAGAATCAGAGTTGTCTGGAAATCCACAAGCACTTCCTTGTATGCGTTAACACTTTTTAATTGTGTATGTGTGTTTTAGTGTCAGATCTTGCTCCGGGCCAGAGCGGGGTGGATGACATGAAGCTGTTGGAGCAGAAGGCACAGCAGCTGGCCGCAGAGGCCGAGAAGGACAAACCCAAACCTAAAGACAAGATCCTCTTTGTCAGGTGTGTACTGCACACTAGTTTTAGCATGAGAGCATGCAGTTGGTGTGGTTCAGACGGCTTACTTGAAAGATTCCGCCCTCTTTATGTGGCTCAAAGAAAAGTTTCAATTGCTCTTTTACATACACGTCACTTTACTTTTGTTTGGTTTGTTGCAGGAGTGACACCTCTCGCAGTGAACTCGCCGAACTGGCCAAACAGGCCAATCCTGACGAGATTGACATTGACGATGATGAGGATGCAGAAGATGGAGAGCCAGATGGTTAGTTTTCTGAATGTCACTGTTTCATTTAGAATAATATTAGAATTTTTATTTAAACATAGATTTAGAATTAGTACTAGATGTCCTACAGCAGGGTTAGAAATGAAGGGGGGGGGCTCAGGGCAAAAATTCCCCCAAAATGTAAAATATAGGAGTATAAAAATGCCACCATAATTAATTCTTCTATTTAGGCCTAATTATACACATGATTTGATGCTGATTGAATTTTATGGGTTAGATATAATAATTTCTCAATCTAGTTATTTATATTTGTGTTCATGGATGATTACATTTTATGTTTTTGACATAAGAGGATAACACAACATTAAATTTGGTTGATATTTCCAATAAAAAGTACAAAATGCAAAGTAAGAAGCGGCATTCGTGAAACTTCTCATTCATAAACAAACTGAATGACCTGGTACTTGTACCGACTGAATGAGAGTGGCACGTTGTTCGTTTACTTCAGCATCGGCATGCGAGTCTACCTTGTTCATCATGAAGAGAAAAGGGCGCAAGAGCTATTAATGTGTAAAAGTGACTGATGTTTCTACACGTTGAGATTTCACATGACTTGTGTCAGCACAACCTCAGCTCCAACTTCACACCAAAGTGTTTTTTGCTCACGTTTGCCTCACAAATGATGTCTTTGAGAGTTAAACTACATTAAATATTTTAAAATGGTTGAAATTTACGAAGAGATGTTGATCGTCTCATAATTTCCCTCTTCATCCTTCCGATGTACCATCCCCTTTGAAATCAGTGCATTCGCAGCATGAACTTAAGTCAGTGTGTGGACACCCTAATGTGGAGGACAAAGTGCCGCTTGACGCTGGTGTTTAGTGGAGCTTTCACGCCTCGACTCAACTCGTGTGAAATGCACTTTACAATGACGAAAGGCCATCATTGAAACTCAAATTTATTGTTATGCTATTAATGTTGTCTTTTCTGATAAAAGTCATGCTCAGCAGTTTAAATAATGTAGGAAAATGATGCAGTACATCTGCTTTGTTTTTATAATGCTTAAACATTCTACTGAAGTCAGTAGATTTGACATGCAAATTTTAATAATGTAAAAGGTTATTGTTACTCATTATTAGACTATTATTGTTGTCTTTTTAGATGTAAAGTCATGCTCGGCCAGCTGTACACAAACTGAATGGAAATTATAGATCTGCTTTGTTCTTTTAATGCTTAAACACTATAAAGTCTCTTTGCACATTTCGGACATTTCAAATGATTCAATGACTCGCTCATAGCACATAAGACTTTCATTTGTTGCCACCTAGTGGCATCTCCAGAAGGGGTCACTAATACACTATGTAACACAATTTTTGTTCTTGGGTAGGAAGTGTTATTTCCTAATTGCTTATGCATCAAAAGTATAGAAAATGGCTATTATTACCCACAATCTTTGCTTTTGTGACCAAGACAGTGATATTTTTTTAATTTACCTATTTCCAATGAGAAAACGGGCGAATTTGTGTCTTTTCACTAAAGTCAGAAAAAACAATGCCATTGAGCAATTTCTGTCAAAAACACACCGAAACTGCTAAATAATATTGTATTTAAATAGACATGTTTTTGCTTATATATTACACTTGTTGGGTACATAAAATGTCCTGGAAAATTGTGGCTTGAAAAGAGTGGGAACCTTGGGTAACTGAACTTGGAAGTATCAGGGAATTTCATTTTGAAAGACATTTTAGATAGTGAATCAGCATTTTTCTACTTGTGTTCTCTGTGCTCTTGTCATCGGTTAGATGTAACTAAAACTTGCTTGCAAGCAATAGTGACATCAGATTTGTTAGTGAACTGTCCTTTTGCATTGGTTATTTTAAATATATTTGTTGAACTGATTCACAAATTGGTCAGATTGATACATTTGAAAGTCAGTCTGAATTCGAATGATTTTTAAATTCCTTATCCAGTAATCACATGCAACTGGAAAGGTCATGGACATGAATTGGTAAAATGTGTGGGACCCTGATCCTGAAACTAAGTGGTAATTTTATGATGAGTGGTCTGCATTTGAAATGTTGCCTTACTTTGCTTGTCTGAACTTTTACATTTGTTTCATTGCAGAGGTTCAGCTGGAGCAGAAGTCTGTCCCCACTGCTGTCTTCGGAGGACTAAAGGATGATTGAATCTTTCACAGAACTTTTTGCAGATGTTCATAACAACGTCCCCAGATTCAGTATCCAAGAAACAGCGAAAAGAGAATAACAACCACTTCACTGATTGGAATGAAAGTAGTGTGTGTGTTTGATGTTTGAAAGCATTCAATGTGATCCCACTTTTCAGTAATACTCTTTACCACATTCATGTTCTGTCATCTTTTCTGCCAAGACATCGAGAAGCTTAAAGCTACTGAACTGTAATACATTCTCCTGTCTTCTGTATAATAGAAGAATAATGGCCTTGAGTGGCATCTTTAAATCTGCATATTTGTTTTCATTAGATTGCGACATTGTAATGTCTCTTAGGTTAGGACACTGCTCATAATTGCAAGGACAAATGGGTGGAGCTAAAAAAGAGAGTTGTAATGAAACTGTTTGTTTGTCCACAGATCTGAAAGCTGTGGTTTGTGGAGTCTAAAATGGAAAAACAAAGCACATTTGGTCCTTGATCACTGGAATGTGTGATTTATTCTTTGTAAAGGTTTACAAGACTTTTTTGGACTTGTCTATAAAGTAAGAAAGCAGAATTGAATTGTTGCCATTTTTGGATCTTTGTTTATATTGCACATTTAGAGAATTTACTCTTTCGTTATACAAGCGCAATGGAAAACCAAAGAATGAAGGAAAAACAAATGGCCTGTTCCTCTGTAATTAGATTAAAATAGTTCTGAGTTAATCTTCTTACAAAGTTACAGCTGTGGTCCCTTCAACATCATGTGATGAGGGATTTCTGTCCTGTTGGGGTTTTTTCTACAGCTGTGCACTTGAATCATTTTCAGTGAAATTAAATATGTAAACGGCACATATTGAGTACTAACTAGTTTATGTCATGCTTTGGTCTAAATAAGTATTAGTGTTTGTGGCAATGTATCATTTGATTATATATCTGCAAAATCACGCTGGGTAGTGCATAAGGTAGAAATCTAAATTAAGAAATTAGAATTGGGCAAAAAATGTTAGCAAATAATTTTTTATATGTTCATTTAGAAGCTGTATTTTATATAATAGGCTAAAATGTTAAAGCAAATTCGATTAACCTTTCTTATATTTTTATTATCCATAATACAATATGTAAAGGAACAGGAACACTTCCTGCTCTTTTTAAGTATGGACTCCCTGAATTGCTGCATTCAGACCATTGCATTTCCAAAAAGTCACAGGCACATTCGTTACAAATAAACTTTTTTCCCAACTAGGTTTGTGAAGGGGTTAATTCATACTAAGTGACTGTAGTTCATATATCCATTCTGAGTGTTCTACTCCTGGCCACCATTCACTTGCGGCATACTCAAGTCGGTCGCCATCCCACAGGACAGCGCTGTCATGTCTCCTTTCTGGAAGATTATGTTGTGTAGTGCAGAGTGATGAGATTCTGTTCCACATAGCGTCAACTTAGTGATGCAATGTTAAGTGTACTGAGTTATATGGGAATGTCTCGGTTACGTATGTAAACTCGGTTCCCTGAGATGAGGGGAACGAGACATTGTGTAACCTGGCCGCACAAGTTATTTGAGATGCGAGCAATGCGCTCTTGTCTGAGGATTCTGAGGAATGGTGTTTGCGTGCCTATTTTATACCAGACAGCTTTGCACCTAAAAGGGCCAATTTGTGAATTGCCGTTATTCTAGAAAGGTTTCAACTAGGTTGTATAGAAGGACACTCCTTTAGCATCAGCTTAGTTCAGGATAATGTCTTGTTTCCCTCGTCTCAGGAAACCAAGGTTACATAAATAATTTTTTCAGTTAGAGATGCCATTGTAGAAATTCACTATTCATAATCAGCCATGATTACTTTAATCCAAGAGTGAAAGTGTCAAATAACAAGACGGTTATTGAGATTAAGCGAGTAGTATTCAGCTGGTCATGTGATTCCAAAATGGCAGCCTCCATGAGGGCACCCCTGCCCCATGTAGAATAAAACAGCTTTTATAAAGTAACTGATATGACTAGAGTACTCATCTCATGTGAGCAGTTATGATTTTATACATACGTTTTTAAATTACAATTAATTTCTTTGGGAGCAAAACATTTTTAATTGGGGAAAAAAATTAGAGTGCACCTTTAAAGATAAAGAAAGTTCTTAATGTTACATCACAGGTTACTCGGATCAGTGTATTGGCTTTAAAAAGCAAAAACTTGGTGAGAGAACAAAAAAAAAAAATATATATATATTTTTGCAGAATTTACATTTTCGGCCATCAAGCTATAAAATCGTTCTGGATCCTTTATAATGAGTTTGCCATTGTATAACAGTGACAATTAATCGCATTATAATGTATGCCCGTGCACTGTGACTAATATTCCGCGTGCACCTCCTAGGCGAGTTCTACCTGTCCTGCACCTGTTTCAATGGGTTAAAGCTCATCCCTCCCTGCAGTTTGAGTCCACACGCTTAGCCCCACCCACTCCGCCCATTGCCGTGTCTAATTGGACGCCCGGCAGGATGATTGACAGGAGTATGGAGTACCTGGAAATCAGTCGTGGACTGAGCGTATTAACGAGAGCGATGTGGACTCTGAAACGGGATCAGAAATAGTAAAATCCCAGGGAATAACAGATAAATTGGGGCTCCGATAGCCTTGAAAACATCCTTATACATCCACCAACAGCAATGGGTGTATGAAAAGAAGATCTAGTGGGGGATAATTCGTAAATGACTTTATTTTTCGTAGGACGCTACCTCATACATCGGCCTCTCACAGTCCTAATGCAGTGCTCGCGTGAAAGAAAAGGATGAATGTTTGATTCCTCGCCGCGCAGCCTTCCTCTCTTTTCCTGTCTGTTTTGGACTTGCTATGGTGGACTCGAATGCAATGAGGAAGACTTTTGTGGTCCCGGACATAAAACCATTGGATCAGTATGATTTGACCAGAGCCAGAGTCTGCGCCAGTGTCGGGTGGCTTCTGGCGAAATCTTACGGCAATGCAGGTACATTGTGGGGGTGTATCAAAACCTAGTGCGCTGCCTGTCTAGGCTGCTTTTTTGGTCTAGTTCCGAGTCAGATGAGGATATTAGTGCATCATAGCCTTATGTTGCCCCCAAAATGCACAAAATACGCTGCCTGTAAAGCCAGAGATGGGCTGAATGTCTAGCTAGGCAGCTCACTAGGTTGAGTGTGATACATTTATTTCCTTGTCAAATCACGAGCTGTTCTCTAACCAGTTTAAGCCCAGCATGTGTTCATTGTTGCATGTGTGAAGGTGAACGGTGTATGTAAACTCAGCATTTTTCAGCACACAAAGACCAAATGAGAGGTGGACAGCTGTGCATTTTGACCTAGCAATGTTTTGCTAATATAGTCGGTTAGTCTTAATGTGTGCCTTCCGCCTATTTTACAGTATTCATGGCAGTTTTATTAAATAATACAGAACTATTGTGCTTGTATAAAGTTTATTTTTGGCAGAAGACGCTCAAAAATGTGTTTATTTATTTATTAATTATAGATGAACTTTCATTAGATATAGTGATTATATTATGCACATAATCTTATACAAATTAAAATTGATTTATGATAAAAATATACACTGTCTTGTTGAGTGAAATATACTAAAATATGTCTTTGTTTGCTCATGATAATTTTCCATGTGGGCTTAATCGCACATGCTTAATCCATGCAGTAGACACGTTGTTGTCTGGGAATTGTGATGTGATGAAATGTGGACGTGGTTGTTTTGTAAATTTGATCTGAAAATGAATATATATATATATATATATATATATATATATATATATATATATATATATATATGTATATGTTGTTCTGAAAGCCACACCCACAAGAACACTTACAAAGATGATTGCTGTCTTGGTTTCTGACAGAGCACTTGAGTTGATTGATAATTATATTGAAATGCATGGTAAGTTAAATTATTTAGCTTAAAGATGTGAAATAACCATTAGAACACACCAACATTAAAGGAATATTCCGGGTTTAATACAAGTTAAGCTCTTTGGACAGCATTTGTGCAGGCATAATTTTGTCAAAATGATTTTGACTCGTCCCTCCTTTAAAAAAACACAAATCTGGGTTACAATGAGGCACTTACAATGGAAGTGTAAGGGGCCAATTTTTAACGTTAAAATGCTTGCTGTTTCAGAAGTATAGACACAAGACGTAAACATTATGTGTGTTAACATGATTTTAGTGTGATTTGAATCTCTTATTAACCTATTCTGTGTAAAGTTATAGACAATTTTACTACTTTGCCGTGATGACGTACCACTGTAAACCCTATAATCCTGCAAAAAATATATTTACAGCTTTACAGCTCAAATAACAGTGGAGTTTTCACAGAAAACAATATGCAAGTGCTTTTATAAAATGATAAACTTCACATTTCTGACTTTAAACCCTCCAAAAATGTACTTCCAAGTGCCTCACTGTAACCTAGAAGAAAAGGAGGGACGAGTCGAAATACTTTTTTGTGGTAACCAACATTGTGCCACAAATGCTGTCCATTGAGCTTAACTTGTCTTGCACCTGGAATATTCCTTTAAGCGCTTCTATTGGGTAGCTGACATACAATGTCAAACAGTGACAGCAGTGTCCTGTGATGTGACATACTGTACTCTTATTTAAAAATGTTAAACAACATTTTTCTAATTCTTGTATTATTATTATACATGCAGTTTTCATAACTTCATGTTAATTGGAAGAATTCTTTTATTTATTCTTTAGAAATTATTTTGTCATACACCACAGGACGGTGTCAGAAATGTATTATTATTATTATTATGTTATTAAGGCTCAGTATTTCCCCCCTTGAATTGATTTTCAGGGGCATTTTTTTTTTTTACCAGAATGAGGGCATATTTTTTCTTTGCATATAAAACACACCGTGTGCCATCCTTTCAAGTACTTTTAATCAATTAATTAAATGTATTTTCAATCTGAGTAATTGGGCTAAATCGGCATCAACTCATATTTTGTCTGATAAATATGAGAAGAACTTGTCAGATGATGCAAACGAAACAGAAGAATTTATTCCGGGATAATTTTTGCCATCACATTTTGAAGTTTGGGGGCATGTTTGTCATTTTCGGTGGCATTTTTGCCCAGATCGCCCTTTAATTTTTGATTTATCCACAGGACTATTTAAGTGAACTGCAAAAAACCAAGGGTGATTAAAAATGGAGACCAGTCACAACACCTAAATGATACATTTTTCCTTGTAAATATACATTCTAACCTAAAATCGTTGTTAAAACTATAGGGTCATGTTATTTGGCAGCTACTCGCATAAAATGAAGACATCGGTTTATTTCCTGCCATGTGCAGCGCGAATGATACCGCACTCTGGCTGACCATGCACAATGATGCAGCTTTTAAATCCAGACTCCATCTCTTTTACACACTCCATCTATTCGTTGTCTTCTTCCTTTCATTCACTTTCTCATTGAACATCAGAATTGATTATTTTGGAGGTAAAAAAGAAACTGGATGGAAATGTATGTGATTTTGGCGAAGGCTTGTGCATCATAAACATTTAGGGTCAAGTCACTTTGCACAGTACATAGTCTCTGTTTCTATCACAGCCAGAAGAGGAGGGTCTCAGTGTCAGATATGTGTGGAGCAGCGTGGTGCTCAACAAGAAGTCACTTGCCTGTTATGTGAAATCCACATGTTAAAAGTGTTTATTTTTTTGATTTTTTTTGGTGCAGTAGAAAGAGTAGCGAGTGTGTTTTTTGTGTTTGTGCATGCTTGGATTGTTTTTCAAAGTCCCATTGTTTTCACCTAATGAGCCACTGTTAATTCAGATTGTAAGTCTGCATTCCTGCACTTGCATTAGTTCTTGTTTCGAGCCAGTTTGGAGTTGTGAGCAAATACACAAACATCAGACCTAAATGAATTATACAGTTCTTATTACTCATAACACTCGACCCCAAAAAGTGATTAAATATGTTGTGTTGGCATGCTGTGACAGCCAAACTTTATCTTCAGTCTGAAGTGGATAGTTTTGAGCTACAAAAATAGAGTTTTTAATATGCAATGGTGTGACTTGAATGTATTTAAAAAAAGTAATAGTTCACCCCAAAAAGAAAGAAATCTGTCATTTCACTCTTGTTGTTCCAAACCTGTAGGACTATCTTTTTTGTGTGGAACACAAAAGGAAATGTTCAGCAGAAGGTTATACTCAGTCACCATTAGCTTTCATTGCATCTTTTTTTCTTCCATACAATGCCATCTTCTTTTTTTAACCACTTTTTCTGGTTCTTGTATGTAATGGCCACTTCATGACCCAATCAATTCTCAGTGGATTAAATCAAGTCCTGTCATGAATGTTTTCCCCGTTGTATCCTATTTTACTCTGAAATACGTCACATTAAAGAAGTCAAATGGGTCATGAATGTTGTTTCATGTTGACTTTAAATTACTTCCTCAACACGAAATAAATGGCATCAAGGTCAGTCTATCAGTTTTATGACCATTATCATAAAAATTGTTTCAACCACAATATGACAAAATGGCCTACAATGGTTCCCACAGCAGGGTTTTGTGTAGTCAAGCTACACTCTTCATCTGTCTGTCCGAGTATAACATGTTGCATCATATAAAGATAGAAAAATGTATAGACTGTCTCTATCATCAAGTCAGTCACCTTTTCTTACCTGGAAGTGATGCCTGTAACCATGGCAACATACAGTAAAAAGAAAGATTTTGAAGTGCTTTTAAGGATATAATACTACAGCCCTAACATTAGTGATTTATCATCGATCAAAATAACCTGTGACACACGCACTTTTATCATACTTGTCAATGACGTGACTGTGGCTCTGTTCATACAGTACATCAACCAAACTCGCTCTCAAAATTTGCTCGTGAATTTACGGGAGTTACGATTAATGAATGCGCTTGAAACTAACCGAACTGTAGATGAAAAGAACGGTATTTAGCACTCAGAACTGTATTCTGTGTATTGCAGGTTAATCACCACACGTTCAAGATCTGCCCTGGGTGTGAGAAGCTAATAAGTCACTTAGTTGATGTGTAATTAGGCCTAAGCTCTGAACTCGGTTGACTGACACCTTTGTGTTTGTATTCACTCCCTGCATCAACAGCAGACCTGCACGACCACACCCTCTGGTCAAAGTCACCCAGTCTGGCACACACAGCCAAGCCGGAGAGAACTCGGACCAGATTAAAGAGGCCTGGCTGGAGTGCAAAGATGGCTGTATTGCAGCTTTTGAGATTAGGGATGTAATTTCTCAGTCATTTTCATAATTGATTGTCATGGAAATTAACAATCGATTAATCATTAACGTTAATGGCGCAAAATGCATGCAGAGAACTCCAAATAATATGTGCATGTAACCTACTGTTTAAATATAATTTAAATGAATACACTTAAAGGAATATTTCGGGTTCAATACAAGCTAAGCTCAATCAACAACATTTGTGACATCATATTGATTACCACAAAAATGTATTTTGACTCATCCCTCCTTTTCTTATAGCAAAAATCTGGGTTACAGTGAGACACTTACAATCGAAGTGAATGTGGCCAAATAGTGGTTAACGGTGTTAAAATACTGTTTCAAAGTATTTTGTGTGTAAACATAATTTTAGTGCGATTAAAATCATTTACTAACCATGACAGCTTCATTGCCATGACGATGGAACATCAACAAACCCTAAAATGAAAAAATTATAATTTTAAGCAATTTCACAGCTCAAATAATTAATGATTTTGAGCAGAAGTATTAATGCAAGTGCTTTTATAAAACTATAAGCTTCACATTTCTGCCTTTTTAAACCCTCCCCAAATTGCCCCATTCACTTCCATTGTAAGTACTTCATTGCAACCTTGATTTTGAAAAAAAAAAAAAGGTACAAGTCGAAATTAATTGTTGTGGTGATCAACTTAATGCCACAAATGCCATTGAGCTAATCTTGTGTCGAACACAAAATATTCCTTTAAGAAATTATTAATATTCCTTAAAGAAAGTATTGCGTTTATGAATAAATAATTCGCATAACTTAATAAATAATACATTATATTTCTATAATTCTGGTAATAATAACTTGTATAGAAGATAAATTTTTGAGTACATTAACTTCACATTTTGGATCGTGGGATATTTTGGACCTTTTGGACTTTTTATTTATTTGAAATGAAAGATGCACTCTAATTTTTCCCCATTAAAAAAGTTTTACTCCTAAAGAAATGAATTGTACTTTTGAAATATATGTATATATATAAAATCATGACCACTCAAATGAGGTGAGGACTCTAGCCATATTAGTAACCTTATAAAAGCTGTTTTACTCTACATGGGACAGGGGTGCCATCATGGTGGATGCCATTTTAGAATCACATGACCAGCTGAATACTACTCGCTTAATCTCAGTAACCATCTTGTTATTGGACACTTTCACTCTTGGATTAAAGTAATCATGGCTGATTGTGAATAGTGAATTTCTACAGTGGCATCTGTAACTGAAAACTATTGATTTTGAATGATGCTGCATCCACACCACTAGGTGTCACTGTAAGTCCAATTTGACATGAGCAAAAAGTTACTGAGTGCACCTTTAGGTCAAATCATAACACATTACGTAAACACTGTACATATTATTCCATTACTTTGGTGTTAGTGAGATCTCAGGTGAATGTGCTTTCCTGGCGATCACTGATCTAATTGTAAGTTGCGATGAAACAAGGTGACCGGCAGATCAACAGTGCTTGTTGTACTTTTATTCATTATCACGGTGTATGCAGAAAACAATGTTCATTTTATAGAGATACACTTCATCATTGATTACATTTGAGCCCACTTCATCTTTAATAAGTGAAGGATTCCTAGCTGAAAGAGCTTTGAGTTCAAAAACAACATAAGTGCAAACAATAAAGCAATCTAATACTAATCTCAAGCAATGCCTTAGCGACCAAGCCTATGGATGTGCGAGACATTGACGCTGGCACATTCTGTTCCTCAGTAAAGTTTCATTCACATCAGCAAAAAAACTAAAACGACACAACACATATCTTTAACACTCAAACTCCTGCCACAGATGGCAGAAACTGTCCTCTTATCACCCTCTGTGCCGTTATTGATAACTGTAAGGGAAAATTCGACTGATAACATGTTCCTTGTCCACAAATGTTTAAGGAAAGCCAGTGTTGTTATGACTTGACAGAAACCTGTTTCTCTCTAATGGTCCCATGAGAAGTTTGCCTAACTTAGTCATGCTTAAATAATCAGTGTGTCACCATGATGACTCAACAGGTGAGGCGGCACAGAATGGCAGTATCCTTAGCTTGTTTTTATTGTGTTTAGAAAAATTACTTATTTCACAATGAACACACCCTTCAATCGCCATAATAATAATAAAAAGTATTAGAATGAGATTTCAGTATGGCTATGTTGTCTTTTACCATTGAAGATTGGACACAAAGTAGCCACTTGAGTTTTCCTTTTGGTCTGCCAATGAAAGCTTTTTGTCCAGAAACTTAATCCTGAAAGAAACGGCTCATCTGGTAAAGGATTATGCACATGAAAAGCCTGACTGTTATTGACTGTTAAACAGTCAAGACTTTGTTATTGATGTTTGCATGGCTTAAGACATTACTAAGCACCTTTTTAAATAATAATAAAAAAAGTTGTATAATAAACAAAACAGCTGCTTGGTATCTATATGCACATATTTCAATCCAGTTTACCTCCAGTGAAATGTGAAGAATGTAGATCCCACACTAATCTTAGATGGATTTCTGCATACCTAAGAAGGGCACATTTATAAAATTAAGTTTGTGTGTTTGCAGTTAAGTTTCAGTTTTGCGTTGTATTCAATTGGACTATCAGCTTTTAATCTTCTGCGGCACCAAAAACAATAGCAAAAAATTGTCTCCAAACAGGTTTCCCAAACTCTCCTTATGTCCCATCTTCCAATCTTCAGACAAACAAGTGATTTTATCACATTAAAATCATGTTAACAAACATATTGCTTATGCCTTGTTTCTATACTTTTGAAACGGTGAGTATTTTAACGTTCATAAATTGGCCTCATTCCTATAAAAACAGCTGGCGCAATGGTCAAAGATGTCCATCTAGCACATGTTTACATAGAAAAAAAATGGAAAAAGTGCACAGGCGGACACACAAATGCATTCAGTGCGAACCGCATTTAACAGAAATGGAAACGCTTTAGTGATCAATTTGGAACACTACATAGGCAGCAACTCTATACATCAAAACACAATTTTACAATACTTTTTGCTTTTTAATGAAATATGAATATTTCTAATCAGCATTTACTTTGATTCATCCACCATCTTGGTTGGATTTCTCCACTCGTCGCAAACTCGCAATGCATAATTTCTGCTCGTGCCAAATTTGGCCAAAAGAAGGTACCTTAGAGGCTTTGCATCTGGAACATGCCTATGATGCCTTAAAATGCTACCTATGCAGGCAGCTCACTAGATTTTTGCACAGAGCCATATTTGTGTATGCACAATCTGCACGTTAAACTGAGACAGGAGAAGAATTTTTAACATAAAAAATGACACGTCACAAAGCATGTCTTTTGTGGTTGCATCTACATCTAATTTGGATATTTTATCGAGCACATAATAAAATGGATTTCATGATGCTCTCTCATTCCATTAAATGGATTAGCCTATTCCTAACTAAAGAGGCCAGTAGATCAGGATGTGGTGGTCATTCAACGGCCTGTGTGGTCCTGTGATGTCTGCTGGACTTTTAATTAGAACAAAGGTGGACTTAAATGCTCAGTGTTCCCATGACAACCCTCTTCAAATTTGAGGCTGATCACTTCTCTGTAGTTTAAACGAGGTATTCAGCTCTATATCAAGAATGTGAACATGGGTCTTATGATAGAGCCTAACATGTAATTTACTTCTAGACTTTAGCTGTGTGTGTTTGGAGACTTGCTGAGATGTGACAGGCGTGTAAAGCTCAGCTGATCCGCCAGTCCCTGCACTGCATGAACTGTGGATGTGGGGACGCTGCATCCTATTTGCTGATGTCTCCTGGAGACTTCTATGTAAAACATCTGTTTGCTTTTTGGAGTCCTGTTCAGCTGACTTTGAGTCAAACCGCATTCTTGAGTAACGCTCAGCACAAACATCTTTGTTTGTCCATTGATTTTACCTTACCATCCACTGAAGCCATTGAACCAGATTTACTGAATCTCTTAATCTTTCACCTCTCCAAATGTGTGTGTGAAAGGGAGAGGGCGAAAGCGAATTCGAGGAAGAATAATGCTATGGGTAGTGTTGACATTTGGAGTTTATGTTTGCTGTCATATTAGTCTTTAAAGGACCTTTATAACAGCTGTCACCTGACACACTCCTTATTGATTATTCACCTCTCCTTCCTTGTCGTTGACATTTCTTATTCTTTAAATATAACATTCCTTTTTTATATAATCCTTATTTTTCCAACAAGAAAAATTGTCTCCTAATGAGGCACAAAGTGGCAAATTTCCAACCTGTTATTTGTCTGTCCAGACTAGAGGACGACAGTAGATTTTGTTGATACAGATAGCTAAGGTGGTGGAAAAGACTGATAACTGATTAATTGGCTGATCGTTTTTATAAAATGTTAAAATATTTCTAAGTCATTCCTTACTATGAAAGGCTAAGATATTGAGGCTACAATAGATAAAAATTATTACGACTATTGGCAGCTAGCTGTATAGATTTTTGGTAAAACCGATATATCAGTCTAGTCCAAACAATACAACATGACAGAATCTCTGCCATCTACTTTTGATGTTTAATAGAGCATGAAACTTTTCCAGCCATTTTCAATACATGTTGGTGAATCACAACATTACAACATTTTATTTGAAGCAAAAAAAATAATTGTTTGGAAATGTAATAAAAAGACAAAGGTACAAGACTGTGTAGTGTGTACTTAATGTCTTTAATAAGGGAATTGAACTACAATCCCATGAAGTGTTGTGAATTACATAATCACATTAAAAAGCAATGAAAAAATATATAAACTATTGATTTAAATTTGATTATGAGAAACAGTACATGTTTGAATTTGCAGACTATTCTGATATATTAAAATATAGTGATGATGAAATTATATAGTTATCTCACGATTATATAGCCTATATGATATGAGGGAATTATACAAAATCACAAAATGCGTAAATACAGACGTACTCTCGTTGTGGAATAAGCGGAGGCGGAGCTCTTTAAAGGAAACACCCAAGCGTTACATCTTAAATGCAGTTATATTTAATGCGTTATAGCTTTAATAAAGTTAAAATAATATGGAAGCAGATCATGTAATTAACTACAAACTTTTGATTTCATACAAAAGTGTCTTCATAGACAAAGGACAACTGGCTCTAATAAGGACAGAAAGACATGCAGAAGGCCAGATGTACAACTGAACAAGAGGATAAGTACATCAGAGTCTCTAGTTTGAGAAATAGACGCCTCACATGTCCTCAGCTGACAGCTTCATTGAATTCTACCTGCTCAACACCAGTTTCATGTACAACAGTAAAGAGAAGACTCAGGGAAAGAAAAACAAAAAGAAAAGGTTAGAGTGGGCAAAGAAACACAGACATTGGACAATAGATAATTGGAAAAGAGTGTTCTGGATCTTAACACCATTGAGCTTTTGTGGGATCAGATAGACTGTAAGGTGCATGAGAAGTGCAAGACAAGACAGTCACATCTATGGAAAGTGCTACAGGAAGTGTGGGGTGAAATGTCATCTGAGTATCTGGACAAACCGACAGCTAGGATTTTTTGATGAGAACACTTTGAAGTAGTTGAAGTTCTGAATTTTTTCAAAATGTAATTTTTCATGTTATTAATGTCCAGACTATACATTGTGATCAGTTGAATGCCACTTTGGTGAATGGAAGTACCAATTTATGTCCATAAGAGCAAAATCTGTACATTATTCCAAATATTTGGCTGCCAGTGTATAAAATTTTTAATAATTATTATGTCATCATTATTATTATCTCATTTAAATTTAAAATAAATCTACATTCTACCAATAACTTATATAATGAAATTGGATATATAATAATGATATAAGCTGTCATTGTTTGACATAATGTATGAAATTATGAAATAAAGTATCTTGTATTTTGTGAGCTACAGTTTCAAATTATCTTTCCCAATGTGTGTGTGTGTGTGTGTGTGTGTGTGTGTGTGTGTGTGTGTGTGTGTGTGTGTGTATTCAGCACTTGGCCCACTAAATTCTGTCCTAGTTTAGCATAGCCCTCTCTATTTTCAGGTATTGCTCTTTCCCTTCTTTTCTCTGAAGGTGCAGTACAGACCAGTCATTCATTGACTTCCAGTCCTACAGGGAAATTAAGCCTCTATCAGCCGTTCTCATCTTACATCGCTGCTTGATTTGCATCCTGCTTTGCATTGTGGGTTGATGCTATATATGTGACCCAGTTCGTTGGCAATATAGTGCCCCCCCCCACCCCAAGTTAATATAAAATAATAATTTGACCCCATTTACTTAATGTACATTCCTAGTCATGTGCATGATTAATCAGTGCACATTCATAAACTAAAAAAAAAGAAAACTATTTGTCTTTATAAAGTTTCATCAAAATGTAATGAATTTCTTCACCTCTGAAATTTTTTAGTTATCCGCTAACATCACCTAGGCCATTCAGGCTATTGGATAATATTAGCCAATTGGCAAATAGCCATTTAGCCATTGTTTTGGCAAAATTGCATTCACCAAAATTAGGTCCTGACCTGCCTTTTTTCCCTTTGAGCATCCTTTACGACTTGTTGCAGAAGTAAAATGGGTTGCAAACTAGAGCCAGGCAGTATGGATACAAAAATGATATCTTGATATTTTTCAGCCTGGTGCCAGTATTCGATATTTTCTGTATGTCTCAATAATTGTTTATTTCCTCATAAATGGCTTATAAGTTTCTCCACTTTTCTCCCCAATTTTGGAATGCCCAATTCCTAATGCACTCAAAGTCCTCGTGGTGGTGTGGTGACTCGCATCAATCCGGATGGTGGAGGACGAATCTCAGTTGCCTCCACGTCTTTGACCGTCAATCTACACATCTTATCACGTGGCTTGTTGAGTGCGTTACCGTGGAGATGTAGCACGTGTGGAGGCCCACGCTATTCTCCGCGGCATCCATGTACATCTCACCACATGCCCCACCGAGAGCAAGAACCACATTATAGCAACCGCGAGGAGGTTACTCCAGGTGACTCAACCCTCCCTATCAACCGCTTAGAACAGTTAAGCTGAATTAATTTACTGCTCTTTTACACAAATCAAAATTGGCGCAACATGCAATGAATCCAAAATAATTACAAAGTGCTCTTCTACAGCTTCTTTTCGAGTGTCAGGTGTGCCACCGTGAAGAGGTGAAACTTACTGCAAGCATCTGGCCATCAGACTGTTTAAAACTTCGCCATTGTGCAGCCCTATGACCATATCACAATTTTGATGTTTTGATCAATGGTGCAGCCCTGAAGGATTGTGACTGTTGATAAATATAATGATCAAACTCATTGATTTGAACCTCACAATATCAGCTACAAACATTTATATAAACACATTAATTATGATCTCCAATTCTGGCTGCTTCTACTACAACATTTTGCCCTGGAACTTGCCCTCTAATGTGTCCTAGAACAGGTCCCATGATTTCTGTCTACTCGTTTCAACATGGATGTGGCTGTGAAGTTCCATTCTTATTGTGCAGTCATGATTGGCTCTCAATGCGGCAGAACCAGTTTGCAGCAGGCTACATTTCATGTCTGCGTTTCACAAGGTTTTATGTATGTCTCACACCAGCCCTAGAGCTGTCTTCCTCTCTCTATCCTTTCACAGCTGTGACATTCAAATCCAAATTGTAAGCTTGACAAAGCTTGACTGTGTAAAGAGTGTTTTATTATAGCAGACAGAGATCTTATGTACTGCATGTAGATCGTTGTTCTCCTCTTGAAGTGGTTCAGGTTACATTTTGTAGCCACCTCACAAGCTCTGTGTGTGTTTGTGTGAGAAAGAGAAAGAAATACAGATGGGTTGGATCTTTCCACAATGGTGCCTCTTATTGTATAGGACATCAAACGCATGGCAGAGCTCACACACCTGGCTCTTATTGGTTCCAGAGACCTCAGCCTGATCTGCTTTGATTCTCTTTTGAAGCTTTCTGGTGTGTGGCTTTCCGAGACTGTTATCTGGATGCCAGTGTATGCTCAGCTGTGGTGAACTCTTGGGAAACTGTTGCCCAGAGAGCTGATTATCAGAAAGGCAGAGAGTGGAAGCAAATGGCATATTAGAAGAAATTGGGACAGGAGTGTCCTCACCATCACACACTTCTACTGTGCCTACTCTTGTGTCCTTTGGCTTGCTGGTGACACACACTCTTCTACTGTACATGTGTGTATGGTTTGTTGAACCCCTGCTTTGGTCACTCAATCGGATGATTTGGCCTGTAGGGCATAGACGAGTTGTTTTTCCTGATTGTAATGTTGCGTTCCAGACAAAGTCAGAGTTGGGAATACCCGAGTTTAAATTTCTCACTTCCAACCTCAATGCTTTCCAGACAATTACACGTCACGGTCACATGTCCACATGTCAAATGCACAATATTCTATATGCTAGCTAACTGGCTTTCTAGTTGCCATTTAAGAAGCAAACAATTGGGAAACATTGGCATTTATTAATAAACAAATAATTCTTTATTTTTTATTTTTTCCAATTTTCTCCCAATTTGGTATGCCCAATTACCACTACTTAGTAGGTCCTTCTGGTGGCACGGTTACTCACCTCAGTAAGGGGCGGAGGACAAGTCTGAGTTTCCTCCGCTTCCGAGACAGTCAATCCATGCATTTTATCACGTGGCTGCTGTGCATGACACCACGGCGGCTCGCAGCATGTGTATTCCTCATAACAATAGTTTTATTTTATTACAATAAATACTGTATTTATTGTTCTAACTGAGATGCCAACTTGTGTTAATGTGTCTATTTAAATGTACAACAAAATGCTGAGAACTATCAAATGTCATTATAAAAACTTGATGACCCAAGAAAACTTTCTTGACATAACGTAAATACACATTTGCACGAGATATGCACACATTGTAAACTGATAAAGGGTGTTTACATGCAGGCGAAGCAAAATCAGGGTAATCGGCAAAAAAACAAATGTAATTTGGTTTTCGCTTAAATTGTTTATGACCTTTCCCTGATACAAGAACCCAGTTAGAGGCCTTTACATGACATTGCACGTTGTAAGATTATGAACAAGAATCGGGCAAATTCTACATGACACACAATTTCGGGTGGAATTATGCAACTCAATGTCTGTGGGTTTGTGCAGAATAGCATACTACCACACTATGTCAACTATTTTTGAAAGGAATGCAGTATGCACACCATGCTCAGTTTGTGAAATATTCTGTAATGAATTCCCGACTGACCTACTTAATTTCCCAAAATGTGCTTTTATGTGACCGCAGAACACTGTGTTGGTTACTACTGTAGAAAATAAAAATGTCCTCGACAATAGAGCTGGGCATCAATACAGATTTCCTGATTCTTTTGGATTCTGATTCACAAGCTCTCAATTCAATTTTTTTTCCATTTTGATTTGTTTCCAATTAATTGGTATATTTCAATTAGAATGTCCATTTTGCTACATATGAAAGCAATTTGATGATTCTCAATACAAATTTTGTTACCAAACATACTTATTTGAGTAATATGTTATTTTTTATACAAGACAAATAGGACTTGGCAAAAACAATCATGATTAATGACAAAAAACTTTGCAATTAATTAAAATATTTTAATCGATTCACAGCCCTAAATATATTATAAGTGAACCTCAAAGAACATATTAAAATAATAAAAAGGCATATTAATTTATATATTTTTAATTGTACAGTGTAAAGTGCAGCATTAGAATTCCATTCTGAACATCCATTTTTTTCTCTTTCTCCCCCCTGTAGAGAATGTTCCGGTAGAGCTGCGAGACCCGTTCTACTGTGACCAGTATGAGCAAGAGCACCTGAAGCCTCCCGTCACACGCCTTCTACTGTCCCCTGAAATCTACTGTCGCACTTACGGTCTTCTGCTGGGCGGAAGCCCGGGGGCCGAGGGACCCCCCAAAGATATCCCAACCCTCCTGCAGCTCCTGGCCAGAAAGGGCTTGGCACCCAAAGAACAGAATGCCCCCGTGACAGAGTCCGAACTCCAGCAGAAGCCCATAAAAATGGTATGACATATTAGTTAGTGCACATTTCTTCATGAATTATGTACTATGATCTTAAATGGGTTTCTTTTTTGCTGAGCTTATCGCAGGTCATTATGGGAATGCCAAATCCACGACTAATACATGTGATGCTGCCTCTAATTTGAGACTACCTTTGCATTGAGAGCTGCCTATGATGCCCAGACATGCTGTTTATGTAGGCAGCTTGGTCAGTTGTGAGACCCAGGCAGCCAATTCCATGATTTATTGAGCATGGGTGTCTCATTGCAGTCCACTAGTTCAGCTCAGGGAATATCAAAGCTGAATTGGCCACACCAGATCCGGACAAATGTTGACCTATCTCTCAGGACTCATTGGGGATGGTTTCATAACCCTAAGCTTTGCAGGACTGGGGGTTGTTTGCTGGAGGTGAAAGGGGGTTTCTGGGGCGGGGTGAGTCTTGTTTATGCTTTGATTCAAGGGATTATTCCTCCTCTCCAGCAATCCTAGAGGATAAGTAGATCCAGCTGTAAGGGACAGGACAGTTATTGAAAAGCCCCATGCTAAGCCCTGGCTCACTGGGGTGGGCGGAGACACAGAGAGGGTGACAAAGAGTGGCAGGGTCGAGGGATCAGTCCTTAAAACAATAACCAGACAAAAGACAGCAGGCCCTGTACTGATGTAGCACTTTCCTCCTGCTGGAAGGGATTGGGCTAATGGACACTGGAGAGTTTGTTTCTTCTCAAGCACTGAGCTTTTACATTAATTGTGAGTCTTCACTCAAGAGACAGATCTCTTCTTACTAGATTTAATCTGATCTAGCCAAGAGACATTAGAGACATGTTGGCAAATATAAATGTGACAAGTTCAATACTGTCATTATTAGTGATAGACTAATATGTCAGCAAGGCCAATTAATCAGCTAATATTTGTTCTGAAAATGACCCATACATTTTTCTGTTTGATCAGTTACCAGAAGTGTTGGCTCCCCTTGTGTCAGTTCCTAATCTACTAATTTGCAAATTTTTGGTTTTCAAATATATTTAATGAATTGTAAGTAGGGATGCACCAATGTATCAGCCGCCAATATTTATCACACAATTACTGACCAAATTAAATTCATCTGCATATCGGTTATGAGCATGAAAACACTGATATGAAAAGCAGTTGGTTTATTTATATTTAATTATCAATACACTTTGTAAAAACTCAAAAATGTGAGTTTTTGTGAAATCAAATACACAATCCAGAAATAATGATAGTCACAGAATGTAGAAGGTTTAGCGCTCCTAAGAAATTATTTTTTTTATTCTCACAGTTGTGAAGGTGGCACTTGAATGGGTGAAACCATTCAAAATATTTTGACTTTTGAGACATTGGTATTCACCCATAAGAATGAAAATTCTCTTATCATTTATTCACCCTCATGCCTTTCCGGATGTGTATGGCTTTCTTTCTTTTGCTGAACACGACTTAAACAAGCTGAACATTTATTTATTTTAAATATTGTCTGTTCACACACACCTATAATATCGTGTCTGAACACATGGATTTAACCACTAGAGTCGTAAGCTTTATGAATACACCACCTTTCTGCTGTTGGTCAAACAAAGAGATAGTACCAACTCAAGCCATTGGTTGAGTCTATGTTATTAGGGACGGTCATTTTGTCTACTCAAGTACTCCTGACTAATTACTCGTTGAGTACTCGAGGTGCAATGACATCTACACAACTGTATATATATAATAACATGCCTTACAAATGTCTTTAGCTGCTGCATTGCATCTTGTAGTTCCAATGTATCATCTATTCATTATTATAGGCTGTTATAAAATAATCAGTTACAAAATGTACAAAAAATTACATAATCAAAGGGGTTGGGGTGTTGTCTGTTACTAGACTGTACTGTGCTGTAGGCTGCATAGTGTTGCAGAACTGTCCATATTGTAAATGGGTCATTCCTACAATTCGGTGACATTCCGGCATTGAAACTTTTGAAAAATTAAACCTACTTTTACAAGTTTCTTCATGTTTCATCATTACAGGGACATATCAAATATTATATTAGTCATTCTGGCTAAAAAAAATTCAGATGTCCATCCAGTTAAATGGGCAGCATCAGGGTGGACATTCATTGGATAAATGAGCCACTACATGGTCTGTGATTAATATCTTGTTACGGTACACCTTCCGTGGTCTAGGGGTATGGGAAGGTGGGTAACAAATGTGTTTGGAGAGAGTGCAAAAGTGATTCTGCCTCCAGGTCCCAGAGTAACCACAGATCAAAACATGTGATATTGTAAAAAATATAACAAATTTATTAAAGAAATCAGTGGGATAAACGGAAAACTTCAGGAGTGGAACCGGCCAAAATAACAAACAAGTTATTCTTCCTAAAGGGGCTTAGAGAGTGACTTACCTATCAAAAAGGAAAAGAAAAAAAAAACACATCACTTCCTTAACTCCCCGTCTATAAATACCCAAGAGAAAACAGAATCCTTCAAAAGTAATTGGCGTCCACCTCCCTACTAAATGATCCCATAACACAAACAACTTAAATACATTACTTGGAAAGTAAAACTGGGGCAATAAACTTGTAGCAGTTACACATTCGACTGTAAGGCATTACCAAAGAAATATAAGCTGTAAACAACTGCAAATAACAATTCTGTTAATCTACTCAAACTTAAAGACAACTGACAAGACTGTTGTCCTACTCACATTAGCACACAACAATTGCAAAGCTGGGACCAAGCGATAGACTGACTAGTGCATGATAAAATATTCTCTCTGGTGAAGAGAGTTGTGGGCCTCTTATACTCTCCATTCCTGGGATGAGCCAATCATGGGTGATGAACAACAGGTGCGCCTCATTATCCTGCTTAAATGGAGGGCGAAAGTGACAAGGAAATACACAGGGAGACACAACACACAATAAACCACATTTAAATATCACCATCACAATGATATAATATTCGTCCCTCAGGACGTAACAATCTAGGAAACATATTTGTAAACTAATATTTAGGATTTTATTTCTGTTAGCATACTGTATGTTGAGATTTTTTTATTATATACATTGTCCATATGTCTTCCCATAATAAGGGTGGACTTGTAATGCTTGACCACATATGACTGTGCCACAAAAAATAAGGAAAACATGAGTAAAACAATGGAGTTATAAACTTCAAATAATGCAAAATAATTTTGCAGAATGGCTGATGTACACCTCCAGTGTGAGTGATGTCATTTCCTAGCAAATATCTTCAATGAAAGGTCATGGTATCATGACATAACAGGGTCCGCAATAAATCAAGGGACACACTTACCACAAATGAATACAAATTAGTGAGACAATGTAACACTAAACTCTTAACTGTATGTGGGGGGGGAAATAGAAATCCAATGATTTAGCATTTATGTTTGTTGTACAGTTGTTGGGACATGAGGAGGTGATGCAGTGCAATTGAAAAGTATTTAAATTATTAAAATTTTTACTTTTAAGCCCACAGAAGTGTGTAACATTACAAAAAGTATTTTATTCTTTTTAACAAGCCTATCAAAATTGTAATTGAGTGAAATTAAACAATATAAATACCACACACACTTGTAATGGGGACTTTAATGTCAAACAATTGTAGGAAAGACCCATATTTACAGGCGTTCCTGCAAGAAACACTGCTTTAGATTGAAAAACATTGCGGACGGATGCAAAAACACGTTCGGTGCGAACGTCCCCTACTAAACTTAAAATGAAAAGCACTTTAATACAATGACCAGGAAGAATTGAGACAGGGAGAGAAAAGAAATACACTACAACATGAAAATAGTGTATTTCAAATAGAATTAGTTTCATTGTTTTGGGAGTAAATAGTGTTTATCATAAGGAATATGTAAGAAAATCATGTTTAACTACACCTGTACTACTGGGGACCTGGGTAGCTGAGCAAGTATTGACGCTGACAACCACACCTGGAGTCACGAGCTCGAATCCAGGCACACTGCGTGACTCCAGCCAGGTCTACTAAGCAACCAAATTGGCCTGGATGCTAGGGAGGGTAAGGTCACATGGAGTAACCTCCTCATGGTCGATAAACTGTTTGTGGTTCTCGCTCTTGGTGGGCGTGTGGTGTGTTGTGCATGGATGCCGCAGAGAATAGCGTGAAGCTTCCACAGGTGCTACTTCTCCGCTCAACAAGCCACGTGATAAGATGCGCAGATTGACAGTCTATATGTATGCATACAGTGTGTGTATATATGCATACAGTGTGTGTATATATACACACACTGACGGCCAAAAGTTTGGAATAATGTACAGATTTTGCTGTTTCGGAAGGAAATTGGTACTTTAATTCACCAAAGTGGCATTCAACTGCTCACAAAGTATAGTCAGGACATTACTAATTACTTTGATCAAATCTAGACAGACACCATTTCCAGCAGCATCACTCCAACACCTTATCCTTGAGTAATCATGATAAATAGCCAATTTGGTATTAGAAAATCACTTGCCATTATAGCAAACACAGTTGAAAGCTATTTGGTACATTAAATGAAGCTTATCATTGTCTTTGTGATTGTTTTTGAGTTGCCACAGTATGCAATAGACTGGCATGTGTTACGGTCAATATTAGGTGAATATTAGGTTTTTTCTAGAAACTCGTCATTCAATCATTGTTTTGAGTAATGAAGGCTATACAATGCTTGACATTGCCAAAAAACTGAAGATTTCATACAAAGATGTACACAACAATCTTCAGAGACAAAGGACAACTGGCTCTAATAAGGACAGAAAGAGATGTGGAAGGCCAGATGTACAACTAAAAAGAGGATAAGTACATCAGAGTCTCTAGTTTGAGAAATAGACACCTCACATTTCTTCAGCTGACAGCTTCATTGAATTCTACTCGATCAACACCAGTTTCATGTACAACAGTAAGGAGAAGACTCAGGGAAAGAAAAACAAAAAGAAAAGGTGAGAGTGGTCAAAGAAACACAGACATTGGACAACAGTTTATTGGAAAAGAGTGTTCTGGATCTTAACCCCATTGAGCTTTTGTGGGATCAGCTAGACTGTAAGGTGTGTGAGAAGTGCAAGACAAGACAGTCACATCTATGGCAAGTGCTACAGGAAGTGTGGGGTGAAATGTCACCTGAGTATCTGGACAAACTGACAGCTAGGATTTTTTGATGAGAACCCTTTGAAGTAGTTGAAGTTCTGATTTTTTTTTTTTTTCAAATTGTAATAGTCATTTTTCATGTTATTAATGTCCTGACTATACATTGTGATCAGTTGAATGCCACTTTGGTGAATAATAGTACCAATATCTTTTCATGAGGGCAAAATCTGTACATTATTCCAAACCTTTGGCCACCAGTGTACATAAATGGAATGGCATAAGCACATACTCATATCGGTACTTTGTATTGATTGATACTCTAAGTCTAAGTACGTGGTAACTGTTAACTGTGCACCCCTACAGTAGTTTATATGAATATGGTGCTCTGAGATAGATAACTTCCTGCACTGTTTGCTGCGGATGTGCAAGGGGAAAAAACAGCTAAATTATTACATATTATTATGTTAGTATATTTTTAATTAGAAATACAGTTTATAGCCAGTAAAGTTTCTCAACTCACCTGTCAGTGGTAGACCTACATCTGGAATTTTTTTAATTTTGGACTCTATCAGCCCTCCATGCCATATGGCTTGATTTATTGCCATACTCTGCAGTGACCCAATTTTAACTTTGTTCCACCCCTGATTTACCCAGTTTAATTTGTCATGTCTCAAAAAGAGACATTTATGAGTGCTTTGGTACACCATTTGTGAATGTATGCAAGTGTTTTTTGGTGGAGGTGTGTCGATGTTCTGCGCTCTGCTGCCTCGTGCTGGTGTCATGATGATACGTGCTGGTGACATGATGATGTGCTCAGTGAACTGTGCTGATCTGAGCTCATCTGGTGCTGTGTGTGGTGCAGCTCCCAGACCTGGCTGTGGGGGTGGCTGGCTGACTAGCTGCTGTAACAGTGTGATGATGAAAGTGGGTCATGCTGTAGAATTAGGAGGATGGAGACATAGCAGTGTGAGCAAAGACCTGTAAACTGCTTTGGTGCAGATGAAGTCTTTGTTAACATTTTGATGTTCGGAGATAATTTGCAGCATTCTCATAGACTATATTATTCTTGGAATCAGTTTTCAGACAAATTAAACTTTAGTGAAAAATCTTTACATGTGCTTATTCCATATGACATGCTTGTGCTGTATGTCTCTGAACGAACAGCAAATCGGACAAAAGCATTGACAGCTTTTCTTTGGTCTGTTCTTAAAAATATAATAAAGTGCGTTTCTTCAGGTGCGTGTCTTTGTGACTAACAGCATTTGTTGTTGTGTCACTCCGAGACATCTTACAGTTCGCCCGCCTGTTGTGGGTAGATGAGCAAGAATACTCGCACATGAAATACATTTGGATGATGAGCTTGCGGACTGGATTCAGTCTTGTCGCATTTGGCTGGTGGTGGGTGCTAGTAATTGGCCACTATTTAATATATTTGGCGACTTCCCAGATCCATGGTTTTGCCATTTCCTGATATTATTGTTCATCAGGATCTTTGTAAGACATCGTCCATATCTGATTACATCATTCTATTGCCCAGCCCTAGCACCATACCATTACTGTACCATGGTACCACCACAGAACTCTTTTGTCCATATTATGAGGAACAAGGATGACATAATCTTCCATAAACCCCAAATGGAGTAACATCTGGAGGCACAGAGCTGTCCGTGCTCTGACCTTGTGGTTAGCTGTCCGCTCTCTGCAGGTTTGACATTTTCCACTCTAATGCAGCGCAGAGCCCAGCCCCCATAGAGGATAAAGATCTGTAAAGATTAGCGATAATCTGTGATTCCAACACAGCATCATCATTCAACTACATATTAAAAACCAAATAGAGCCTGTGGGCCACACTCAAACATCATTATGTTAAAGAGCCCTGAAGGTGCATAAAGATGCTTTGTACGTCCATTTTGCCATAATTCATAGACAAATACATATATAAGACCTCACTGTGAGACGCAAGTGTAGTTCAATGAGAGTTCTTGTTTGTAGTTGTTTTGTTTCTTATTTATTCAACAGGAAATTGTGTAATAAGATTTATGTGTTTGTATAGCCAGAACTGGTCAGGGGAATTTGGAAGTCAGATTATTACTGTCTACTTCCTGAAGTTCCTGTAATGTTGTAGGACCCAAGGATTTTGTAGAGTGCTGCAGTTATCAGCATTTTTTTGTATTCTACTCCTCAGTCTTCTTAGAAACAAATGATTTCCCCATATGGAAATTTGTAATGTTTTTCTTGTAATTGTTAGTGTCATGTTTGCATGTTCATGTATACAAACTGGTATGCAGTGTTGAAGAATCTACTTGGAAACCATATCTTGATAAACTATTAGCTAGCTACTTTTAATGTAAACTACACCTGTTTTCCCATTAATTACCTAGACTGTGGTGGCAGGCCACAGTTCCATAATGAACTGAAAATATTTTTACACTTCTCATAATAACATAAAAGATCTCTAACGTTGTGTTGTGCGCCATTGCTTCGGCAAAGCATCTCGCACTCCCAGTCAGTCTACAGTTAACGTTACAGTTTCCACTGCGGTTATCCACTTGTCCAAACACAATTTTAACATTATCAATGTACGACAGCAAACAGATAATGTTACTGCAGAAGCTATAATTGACCATTAACGTTAATCTAATGTTAGCCATGTTAGGTAACGTTAACGTTAGCTAACAACGTTAACTGTCAGTCTCATCATCTGACATTTCCGGCTGCTTGTTGTGAAAAACAATGTATAACGTATGTAACATTATATCTAGCTAGCTAATGTTAGCTAATTATCTAATGTCAACGTTATTACCAGTGGCTCTGACAACATAACTATTTTCAGCATCTGAGGAGCAAGTTCAACACAGGTAACAACTTTTGCTTCATATCTTTGATGGCTCAAATGTATGCTGTAATCCAGCGGTCACCAATTATTGGACCGCTAAAAAGAATTGCCATTGGCTAGTAAATATTTGTTTTTTACTTGCTATAATTTTGGCAAAAAGAAACTAATGACATTAAGCAAATTAATAATAAAAATAAATTTAATTGTATTATAATAACTAATAATAAAAAAATATTATTATTATTATTACTATACAAGTAATTTTTTTCTAATAATTTATTTACTTTTATGCGGCATTGCTACAGGATCTGGTTAAATTCTAGAGATGCTCATATCTCCTTTTCTGTCCACAAAAATCATAAGTTTGTTTTAGATTTGTATAGTAAGTTGTTATGGCCAATTTAAGTGAATTTGGAGCGCTGTAAATGTAACATGCCCAGCGCACGTTACCAAATGGAATCGAATGCAGCATGTCTGTTTTTCATTGCATGTGATGAATTTCTTAGAGTGAGCACAGAACCACCTTACATGCTCAGAAGTTACAGAGCTGTGCACGAGCACCACATGCAGACTGTTTGATTAAATCAAAGCCCTTTGCTGTTTAATACTCATGTCATATCTTGATTTTGATTTCATTTCGATGGATCATGTTGTTTTTGTGTTATTTCACAGCATGTGATCTTTTTTTTTTTATCTCATCACATTTAACTCAGATTTCAAAGCTCACAACTTGGGAATCATTCTTTTGCCATGGCATGGAGATTCAGCAGCAGTGCTTTGGTGCAGGAAACACTGATTTGTATATTTACAAGTATTTACATTGATATGTAGAACAAGCACTAAAATACTACAGTCTCTTAAGAATATCGGCTTTTCACAGAGTGTCTACAAAAAGTGTTTTTGGTTTAGCACACATTCACGACAGTCGCTGCACAGTTTCCTTAGTGCATCTGTGCTATGTGTGATTAGAATTAACGTTTTTTTACTTTGAGCAACAACTGACTTTGTAACAGAAAGGGTATTTACAGAGACATTCAATGAAAATGGATTGTTTGGATCACATCTTTGGATGCTCATTACACGGAACGCTTCTTATACTAGGTGTAAACAGGGTCTAGGTTAGTTGCCCCCCAACACTGTTTGTATGTACTTCATACAGTATGTTTTTATATGTGTGTGCTTAGAGAGACATCGTCCATAGAATCCAAGCAAGGGAGCTTCCTGTAAATCACCCCCTACTGCGCCCCTGGCCCTCTTAGCCTTCTGTTTGTTTAACCCAAAGGCTTGCTGTTGAACTAACCATCCATTTTCCCCCCTCAAATATAATAACCACTGTGAACTTTTTGCCTTTGTGCTACAGAAGTATTTTTGTGGTTGTGACTGAATTGCTTTTGATTTAGGTGAGGGCAGAATGTCATTTGGAATAAAGCAGCACCTAGTACTGCTCTGTTGTGTTAGCGCAGTGCCTCAGGATTTCCAACCTCGGCACTACCTCAGCTGAGCACTCTAAGCTGTAGCGAGGTGCATTATGGGTCATAATTGGTTGTTATGGTGATTTTGGCAGTGTGGTTGTGCTTTGCGTTCCAGGGTAGCTCCCTGCTCCCCTCTCATTAGGGAAACTTGTGATTCGGCTTAGTGGTCCTGGACTGGCAGCACGGGAAATCCAAACCCCCCACCTCCCCCATTCTCTTCTTGCTTTCAGTCCTCTCTTTTGTCATGAACTGATCTCCACTCCCTCCTTAGAATAATTACTGTACTGCAAAACACAACAGAGCTTGTGTACACTGCGATAGTGTTTGTAGTTTCTCACGTATAGTTATCTCTCCTGAACAACTTTGTTTACCACTTTTGTCTGTCTTGCTTAATCTGAAAGAATTTATTTGGGATGGGTCAGAATGGTCGTATAGTCATTCAACAACTGACTAGCTGGTTAGTGGGTTTATCTAGATTTGATTTTCTCTCTCAAAAAAAAAGCAGCAGTGCTTTAAAGATGAATTTAGATATAAGCAAAAATCTGGGTTACAGTGAGACACTTACAACTGAAGTGAATGGGGCCAATTTTTGAAAGCTCCCTATGTGGTAAATCAGTATATCATGAACAGGAATTCGGGCACTGGTAAGGGTGTTCATACACTGAGCACTGGGGCACATTTGACTCAATCAAATGCTTTTGCATTATTAATCAACAACATCACTGTATAAATTATACTATCATTCATTTTCCTTGAAGATATTCAAACGTACAGTGTTATTACAACAGATAAATTACATTAAAGAAATACAAATATAAAGGAGTGTATTTTAAATCGTCTTTTAACCCTCTGGGGTCGACGGACGCACAGGCACATCCTGATGGATTTTTCTCGTTATTACAGCGGAAACAACTTAAAATGCTCAGCCATTTTGGGGCATACTGATAAGTGTAAAATCATTAGAGACTATAAAGGGTCTACTTTTATTTGTGTACACTCATAATAACAATGAAACATTGTGCTTTTGTAAAATAAAAAGGGTGAGCTTTCAACTGTCTGTGTTCACGAGCATATTTCTGAAACACGTCACAAAAAGTGACTTTTTGGAAAAAAAACTCTGTGAATACTTGTCACACAAACATGAAACATATGTCTAAAGAAAGCTTAAAATGTCTACTTTTAAATAAAACAATTCAAATTAAAATCGAATATTCTCCTGCAATGTAATCTGTATGAAACAAAGCGATGTACAGTTTCTCCTGGCCCAGCTAATTAACCCTAATGTGATCACACCCACGGGCAGAGGGCGCTATTCATAAGCTAATGTGCTGAGACGATCAATAAATGGTAAATGCTCCCGACTGTGCCGTAAAAACATCTAGTTCGTTCACTTTTCTGTGCGTTTGGAAGATAGCATGATACACAAGTGAGAAAACTCCTGGATAGTAAGGAAGAGTGGGACTCCGATGAACATTTGTATTTTGAAGAGAGACTTGAACCAGATGAGGATACAATTTCAGACAAGTAAGTCAATTTTCATTAGTTGACATGTTTCCAGACTTGCCAGCCAGGATTCAGAGTATTGAAATATGTCCTAATAGGCAAGATTTTGTTACATTTTAAATGTTGATTCAGCTAAAGCAGGCATTTCAATTGTATGCTGATATAAATATGATATGTAATATGATATAAAAATAATATGAATGTTTAGATTATGTTTTAACTAGTGTTCATGCTGCCTCGTTATCATCAACGAAGCATGTGCTTGCAAATATGTGTTAATGCACTTTAAATATGCCCATATTAGAAAATCAACATATTATTATGATTTCTGAAGGATCATGTGACACCAAAGACTGCAGTAATGATGCTGAAAATTCAGCTTTGATCACAAATTGCATTTTACAATATATTTAAATAGAAAACTGTTCTTTTAAATTGTAAAAATAATACAAAATATCACTGTTTATTGTATTTTGGATAAAATTAATCTTTGTGAGTAGAAGAGACTTATTTTAAATGGTAGTGTAGGTCTAACATTTTTAAGTAAATTCGTTATGTAAAGAAAATGTATAGTGAGATTACTTCTTTTTACTTAAAACTTTGATCATTATGTCTCCTCACATTCATTCTCTTTCTGTCACATTCCTCATTGATAGGCCCAGGGGAGAGGGGTCTTTTGTCTCCTCAGGTGTGAATCACTATCACTACTATCAATATTCATGATCATTCACGCCTCCTCGCATATGAACTTTCAACACAAACTGTCTTACAAAAGTTAAATTACTATATTGTTTTGTATGAATGAGTGATCAGGATGGTTTTCACATCATTTTGTAGCAAAAACTCTAGGGTACAAGTTCCACTGAAAAGGCTTGTAGACAAATGTTTAGTATGTGTTATATGACCTTATTTCAGTGACTTAAAATGTTATTTTTTTCAAAAACCACGCATAAACGTTATTATCTCAAAAATACAAACATGTACACACATGTTGCTCACATATTATTGTAGCCCTGTTTGTGCTGAATACAGTGTTATCAGACTTTAGCCATTAATATGTTTTTAAGCAACTGAAAAAAGCACAAATGTCAAGGCATGTCAAAACTTCTCCAGGGCCCAAAACACCCTCCGACCCCAGAGGGTTAACAACCCAAATATTTAAAAGATTGTTCCCTTTCATTGTGGATGACAGATAAACAACATCTCTTACAAAGTGAAACTAAGGCTTTGACATCATAGTTTTAGACTTGTGCTCATCTTCTAACAACTTGAGAGATTTCAGAAGACATGACAACGTTTCTGGAAAGGGAACATAGTGAGCAACGATACTCCTTGATTTTTACCATGCATTGTGCGTTTTTTTTTTTTTAGTGAGCAAACGTTTCAGTGGGCTGGAATGATTTTGTGATTGACACAGACCTTAAAATGTCCGACTCACTGATCTGTGCCCTGACTACCGAACTAGGGAACTGATTGACACACCCATTGTCAATTTTACATCTTCGTTGCCATGATGATGTAATTTCAACATACCCTAAAAATGACTGTAAAAATTACAATTTAAACAACATTACTGTTCAAATCATACTTAAATTTTAACAGAAGAATTAAAGTAATTGCTGTTTGAAAATTATGAGCTTAAAATTTCTGCCTTAAACCCTCAAAAAACTGGCCACATTCACTTCAGTTGTGTTTCACTGTAACCTTGATTTTTGCTTCTTTTTCTGAAGGGATGAGTCTAAATAATTGTTTGTGGTGATCAACATTATGCTACAGATGCTGTTGATTGTGCTTAACTTGTACGGATCCCAGATTATTCCTTTTAAGTTCTCATTGTGTGGTTTTCATCCACGTGATTGTAGATTATGTATATACTGCGTGTGTGTGTGTGTGTGTGTGTGTGTGTGTGTATACATACATACATACACACACGCAGTTGAAGTCAGGTGTTTACATACACCTTAGCCAAATACATTTAAACTCAGTTTTTCCACAATTCCTGACATTTAATCGTAGAAAACATTCCCTGTCTTAGATCAGTTAGGATCACTACTATATATTAAGAATGTGAAATGTCAGAATAATAGTAGAGATAATTATTTATTTCAGCTTTTATTTCACATTCCCAGTGAAAACACCATACTAAAATAGACAGTGTTTCCTGCAGCGCTATTTTGCAGCACACTGGTGGTGGTTTAGGGGAGTCCCCTGTTTAACATGTAAAGTGTTTGAGTGTAGTTTCAGAAAAGCACTATATAAATGTAACATTCATTCATTTAAACATACAGTGAGACCAGTATAGTCTGATTGCTGAACAACTGACTCTTATGAGCTGCCCCTTTAGTGAATAAAAAACCCCACATACAATAGTCTGAATGGTTATTGAATTATCCTTACTGATGTGCAAGTTATGTCCAGCTCAACATGAAATAAGAGTTGTAACAGTCTTTTAAAAGAATTGTATATATTTCTGAGTTTTTCTTTCTACTCTGGCGAAATGTGAAATTCTCATAATTTGGAAGCAGGCTGCTTAGGCCAGTATATGCGATGAATTACTGCTTTATAATTGCTGCGATATGTTCTGCTCCAACTTCCTGTTTCAATAGCAAATATCTCAATACAGGTAAGAACCACGCTAGTCAAGCGTGGGTTCTTTAAGACTGACAGTTTTGCACATTTTATCTTTCTATTTACTCCCATAAGCAGATCTTCACAGCCCATTAAAAGCTCAAAGGGCATTTTGCTGTCAGTTACACATTGTTTGTTACATCACTCACTACACTGTCATTCATTTATGCATTTCAAAATCTCTGCCACATTTTTCGCCACTAAATATGACATTCAGATCATTGTCCTTTTTTGCTGTAACACAGATGTTCTATCTGTTCTTAAACCAGCAAACAGTTTGACTGCAAAACACCCATTGTGGCTTATGCTCACATATACTGTCCCTCTGGCTGAGCGACTCATCGGAGGCTGGAGTATAAATGCTCTTTGACAGAGCTGCTCCTCCCTCAGTGCTCTGCAGAGGTCAGCACTTTATTTCACGCTTGGAAAGACGCCACCATTCAAGTGTGTCACTGCACCCGAGAGGATAAACGCACTACTGGCTGATTGCAGGGGAAGAGAGCACTGTGTGTTGCGTGTAAGGGTGCAGGCACTGGTTAGGACAGATTAGATTTAGCTTTGCATGCTATAGAGGTGCGCCACATTAGGGAATGTGTCCCTCTGACCTGTTAAACTGTTTGAGAAAGTTAATGATTAAAACAGACTGAGTGGGGCCAATACGGAAGAGAGAAGGTAGTGAAGGCATGCAGGTTGAGGCGATTCCTGCTCAGAAAACAGTGATCGATAACATGACAGGGGACATGTGGAAGGCAATGTGTGTTATATTCAGTCTGAGAATTTACTCAGTGGCTGGAAAATTTCAAATGTTTACCAGCCATTTAATGTCCAAAATGTTTTTTTTACTGGCCATATTTTTGCATCTTTGTGTTTCCATCCTGAATTTTTGATGTTATATTCTAAAATGTATATTAAAATACTCTTCAGTTAGAATCTCCGTTAATTTTCCATTCACACAGATGTTTAATGGACCCCAATTTAGGCACCCTTTGAGTTTGTTATGGTAGTTTTCCTGTCGCACTTACTAGAAAATACTACCTTATTAGTCCACACTAATAAGTTTTGCTTTAAAAGTTGTTGTTTTTTCTGATGTTAAAATGCTTTCTACTATTCCAGTTTATTATGCAGAGACAACTGCATTATTAAATAAGATCATGACCAGCTGCCAAAGCAACATTGACTCAACCAATGTTGTGAATTTGTGTTGTGAGCAAGTTCTGTTGGTAAAGCAATTCAATTTGGTAATGTAAGTGGTGCAGAAATTGCACACTTCAGCTTTAATTTAACACCAAGACACCCCACCCCCCCCTGTCTTCTGGCTTTGTCTGTAAAAACTATTACAATTTGGAATCGATTAAATTGCATGACAGCCAATTAATTAATCAAATAAATTTTATTCATATATCAATATTTGTTGAGGAAGGCCCCTAAATAAAAATGATTCAGCAAATAATTATTCTATTATTATATATATATATATTTAAAATATTTACAAATAATATAATAATTCAGATAAATAAAAGACATTATTGTATTGATTAGGCAATATAAAAATCTGTTTTCAGAAGGCAAAGTTTTGATTATTTCCATATATTCAACAGCAATCCATTTTGCAATTGAATTCATCAATCTGTCAGAGGTAGCGTTGCGTTGTGTCATAAGCACTGTGTTTTTTATGTGCTGTGTTAGGTTAAACGTACAAAATCACGTCTAGCTGTGTTTGAACACAGGAGCACGTCCTCATCTGGTGCTGTCGGTATGTGTGGTTCATTGCTGGAGATGCGCTTACTGTCCCCTGCTGAATACATGAATGTTGCCACATTAAGGTTGTTTGGCTCTGATGGAATATTCCTTATTAGATGCCGGAGGTTAATTGTGTTAATTCTGAACACAATGAATCACACTGAATTAAAATGTTAAATCAACAGCCCTAGTAAAAAAAATTAAAAGAAGTCAAGTGCTTGTCAGAATTGTCTGGCATTGCTCCAGCTGATAGTGAATGATTGGCATTGGCCCTGTTTCCCTCGGTTATTAACCAGGAGGAAGTCTGATAGTTTGTCCTTGAGAAAATGTCTTGCATACCACTCTGCCTTTACTGTAAAAACTCAACCCTCTGCCTGATTTTGATAGGTCAGAAGTTCTTCTAGTCTAAACAGAGGCGCTCTAGTGACCTTGTATGGCTGTTTTGCTGTGCTGTATACAATCTCAAGAGTGTAAATGATATTGACCACAGCGAGAGTGTGTGGTTTGGGCAGCAGGTAGTAAATAGCCTTTGGTTGAAGAGCAAGGAGTAGTTAATGGCTTAACCCTCTTATCAGAGTAAAAGAGCTCTCGCTGAATGAGCTGATAATGTTGTTGGGTTGTTTTTAATGGGCTCGGGTGTGAGTGGCATCACTTTAATGGTTTGGGTGGATGAGAAACAGCAGTAATCATCTCTGTCCACTGCAGGTTATCAGTTCAGTTACAGCTGTTCTGGGATGATAGTCATGTTATATGCTGTGATTGGACCCTAGTTTGAGGAAGTGCTCAGAAAGTAATCATCTGTGATCAGGAACACCAATACAAATAGTCCCTGTTCCAAAACCTAAAGTAGGATGATGCATGATTATGCTGCCTTTGCAGAAAAGTCGAGACGTCAAGAAATCAAGAATGTGTATTAAATGGACCTGCTTGAAAAATAGCACTTTTTACAGTGATCTGAGTTTAAGAAGCACAATTAATTATTTCGATTGTTATCAGATTTTCTTGCTGATTTTACATTTTATTATTATTTATTATTTACGTTATATGCGTGTAATCTTGATCAACCATTTTGGAGATTTTGGTCTTTCATATTCTAGTAGATAGGATCTGCCTGAAGTAAGATCATGGCTGCTGAGTGACCTTATTTGCCTTAATGGAACTTTGGTCGAGTCTCCTGGAGTTGCTGCCCATGTAGAGCAATTCTATATGCTACCTACACAGACAGTAGACAGCAAGGTAGCTCACTAAGTTTTGAAACGGAATCACACACAGATGCTGGGGGTGTGCAGATGACAGTGTGTTTGGAATTGCAGTCCCCATTGAATTCAGGTGCAGCACTTCACTATATCTGGAGTCTATCACACATGACTCGTACGGCAATATATCAGAGAGAGAGGGAAGGTAAGCAATCCCGCTGTAACACTTAAAAAGAAAAAAAGAAAGAGTGGGAAGTCAGTATTGAATATTGATCCATTTCTCGCTGCCTGTTTGCACAATGCTTCAAGGATGCATTATGCAGCAAATCACATTGCACATGCACATAAATCAGGTTTCTCTTTCTCTCTCATTTTGTTTCCTTGTGTCACCCACACTTGTGCAGACAACAGTAATGGTCATCTTATCTCTTCAATGGAGACTTTTCACTCCTCCACCATAAGTGAATATCTTGCTTTTGGAGGCTGTACTAAATGTCACTGGATAGTGTTATTACATTAAGCGCAATAGGTTGGTGTATCTAATGACTGCTGGGTTTTTTCCTTGCTCTGACAGTCCTGTTTGTTGCCTTTGATTGGTTCAGAGTGCCCACTTGGAGTTGATTGATGCTTTAATGGCATTGGGTGCCATGGAGACAGTGAGCTCTGTCATGGCGATTGGCGGATCTGAGCTGCTTGGTACAGATGCAAGCTGGGACAGAGCCCTGCTGTGCTGGGTGAACATGGTGAGTCTGTTTCCAATTTCTTACAAGAATCATTCCTTTTCACTTTTTTTTTTAATTTATTTTATTTTTTTATACAAGCGCTTAAACAACATCTCCTAAACTCCTAATGTAAACAAATATCCTAATCTAAAAAAAATCTTAATATTTTATTTTCTATGCTTAACATTTGTTTGAAACTATCACAAAAAAACAAACAAAAAAAAACAAATGTAAGGTCACCCTAAATTAAATAAATCTAAATAAATATTTTATTTTGCATCAAGGACTAAGAGCTTTTTGTAATGCATTTTGCATTGTGACATAATTTCCATTTAAATAAAGTTATTTTGTGCTATACTGCATACTACCATGATGTATAAATACTTCATAATGTTATTGTTTTGTTTAAATCATGTTTTGGCATTATTATAATGGAAATTTGGGGTTGAAAATCAGAGACCTTCAAATTTGAATTTGAGAAAAATCAGAGAAGTACATTTTGCTAAATTACATTTTGCTTTACCTTTTGCTTCTAAAATATGTTTCATTTGTTTTATATTTCTTCTGATTTGGGGGTAAATTATGGCTAAACGTGTTGACAGGTTTTGTGAGATTCACCTATACCCTCCCATTTAATCTATTTAGTCACCACAATGTACAATATTAATGGTCCTAATATAGAACCCTGTGGGACACCTCAGCAAAGCATACTATGGGTGTGGTCCTCAGAAAATAAAGTCACGTGGGCTACTTTGATTCTTACTTTTGATATTATTTCATTGTTGTATATGATCATACATGTTTTTTCATATTTCTTTGTATAGCTGAATCAAAAATTGAAGGAGCAAACAGAAGGTACACTGACTGATGCATCTCAACCTTGCAATGAACCACAGCCTGTTCAACCTTCGGTGAGAGACACTCACAAACAAACAACCAAGCAAACAAACATACAGATTTGCACGCAGACTCAGGTTACATACTGTATGTACCATAACTTCACCTCTACACACAATGTCGCTTCTTTCTTTAGCAGTGCCATCTTAGCAGCACCTCTCTGGATCAACTTTGCTGTCCTATATACCTATTGTAGCCTCTCTTTTCTTTTACTTTCCCTCCTTCCTCTTTCTCTACTCATGTTCCTTCACTTCTCTCTGACAGTGTCCCACCCGCTGGTACTGGAAACTTGTTCCTGTAAGTCTTTCTCTCTTGTATTCCATTCCATCCCTCTTTCCTTCATGTTCCTTTCCTGAACGCATCTAAATCGTATCTCTTTTGCCCCCTGCTGATTGCACGATTCAAAGCCAGAGTTTATTTTAATCTACCCACTTGGGCAGTACCAGAGCTTAATCTGTGTTGGAACAAGCTATAACCAGATCCGACACCACCTATTTTAGGGCATCCTCCCTCCCTATATGCTTGACTTTTCATGAAATATGTTCAGGTTGCCATGTGGCCATTGCAACTTTTGTTTTCTACATTTGATGGCCGAATTCTATGTTGGCCCACAACTTAGTTAAGCACTGGGCAGTACATTCAGCTAATGCCAGTCCCATAGTGAAACAAGATGCATGGCATAGTTAGGCAGAAGTGTAAATTCCATATTATAAAGTTACATGGATCTCTTCAGGGAATTGTCTCAATATTAGATGTATGCTCTAGATGAACTGCAATCTGATGAACTGAGTTAAAGGTGTTATCACCAGTGGTGGAAAGAATGCTGATTTTATTTACTTAAGTAAAAAATCTACTGATGAAATAAATCTGTATAAAGTAGAAGTACTGAGAAATATTATGACTCAAGTAAGAGTAAATAAGTAGTTTGCCAAAAAACTACTCAAGCAATTACATTACAAGTTATTTAATGAAAATTATATTATATATAGTATATAAGCTTCCATTTTTAGTACACAAAGTCATTTTTGTTCTTGAAAGAAACTGATGCTTCTTTTCACCAAGGATGCATTAATTTGATCAAAAATACTGCCAAAATCATTAATTGCAAATTATTATTACTATTGAAATAATTGTTTTAAGTGGTATTTATTCAATTGTTTCTTTACCCATGATGGCAAACATGTACTGTGCCACCTTTACCATACAAAAGCATTTTAAAATGCTAATTTGGGACTCAATCATTTGTTTTTGTTATTTGAAAATTGAAAATGGTTGCACTACCATGTGGAAATCACAGTACAGTGGGGTTTTTTCCGTTTGCTGAGGTATTGAGTTCTTACAAGTTGCTTTACACTTGTAAGTCAAATTTTGGTTTTAAAAATAGGCAAAAAGAAACACGTTTCTCCTGAAATTCTATTTTCTTCTAAAGTGTATTGTTTTAGAGAAATGAAGGCTATTCCATGAATTACTATTTTGAAAAAAGAATCTGTAACCAGGATAGAGAGGGAAGTGGATGGCCAGATGCACAACAAAAAGACAAATAAATAAGTCTCTCGTTTGAGAAACGGACTCTTCACATACTCATAAACTAGCAGCTTCTAAATGCCAAAGACCTGCATTGCTGCAAGAGGATTCTTGGACAAACGGAACATTTTAAGAATACAAAATTGTTTTAAATAGAAATAGCCATTTGTAACATTCTAAATGTCTCTAAATTGTCTATAAACTACATAATGTGCATTGTGACAGAAGCACATTCCTATTTCAGGTTTATTCTCATTCGTGTATGTCCAAGTCCAAGAGAGATACGTGATTGATTCAAGGAATGCAAGAAACTTTTACATCTATGGAAGGTCGTTTTTGCACTGATATTCCCGGCCAAATTAAGAATAGATGCGAAGGATGGCCTTGAAACATTCGGTCAACTGGATGGATGCCAGTTGGTACTGTCGTACACGGGGTTAATACGCACGTTGTTCTGTTTGTTTGGTTCTGTGGGATGTTCGTGGTTTGAGGGATGCACTAATGTTGGAATGTGATCTTTATAATCTTGTTTTTGACACACTATCTATTTTTTTCTTAAATGTCAAAATGTCAAATGATAATATGAGTGGATTTTATCTCACCAACTTGTCCTCTGTATCCACTGTCGGCGAGGCTTGAGAGGCACTCAAGGTTGTTCTTAGGGGCCGGATCGTACAGTATGCCGCATTCACCAAAAAATACAAAGCAAGAATTCATGGAATTGGGAGGGAATATTAAATTGACCCGATTGAAATACAGATATAATACTATTTTGTCGTGGACAAAATGACGTGGCTATTTAGGCAAGACAGTCATACTTTGAGTTGGGGGACAAAACGGGATGCTTCTGGCTAGATATATAAAACAGGGAGAGTATTTTTCTGATTCCCTCAGTGAAATCTGCTGGTGGTGCAATATTTACCTCAGCCTTTGATATTAATAATGCTTTTAAAGAATTCTAACTTGATCTTTATAGATTTCAATTGATAAATGTTAGAAACCATTAGAACTCCCTAAACTGTCAGCTGAGCAAAAATATTCTCTTGATTCTGAGATAATCTTGGAGGAGCTTGGTTAGATATTTAAGGCCTTGCCTACAGGCAAGGCTGTGGGGCCAGACAGCTTTTGAATTTAAGATTTGATGCTACAGAACTGGCTCCACTTTTGCTAGAAGTTTATACGAAATCATCAAAGAATTGAAGGCTTCAGACACAAGCCTGAATCAGTCTGATTCTTAAAAAGGACAAAGATCCAAGCTAGAGTAAGAGTTACCGTCCAATTTCCCTGATCCAGCTAGACGTTAAAATATTGTCAAAAACTTTGACCTACCGATGGAGAAGTTATGACATCTTTTATACATATAGATCAGGTGGGGTTTATTCGGGGGCCGCGTCTCTTCTGATAACATTAGGCGTTTCATTTATGTCATGCGGTCAGTGGTGAATGATCAGACTCTGGTCGCTGCCATCTCGTTTGATGCCAAAAAAGCATTTGATATGGTAGAATGGGATTATCTTTTCAAGATTTTGGAAACGTACAGTATGTGTTTGGGAATACTTTTATTGGATGGATTAAGTTACTTTATAGACACCTGGAAGTGGCGGTTCAAAGAATTTATTAATTTCAGATTATTTTACTCTGGATAGGGGCACCCGGCAGGGTTGCCCTCTTTCCCATTTATTGTTCTGTCTTGCCCTGGAACCATTTGCAGCCGCAAAAAGAAAGGAGGATGACTTTCCAGGGGTGGTGGTGGGAGGTGTGGTGCATAAGCTTCTGTTTTACACAGATGAAATTTTATTATTTGTCTCTGACCCAACTAGATTTATGCCTTGCTTCCACAGAATTTTTAATTCCTTTTATAAATTTACAGGATACAGGTTTAATTGGTCTAAATCCGAAGCTTTGGCTCTGACAGCATACTACCCGGTAACAGGTTTTCAGCCAGGTGCCTTCCAGTGGCCCTAACAGGTCATTAATATTTGGGTATTTTATTCCCAGCAAATTTGTGTGATTTAGTTAATTTAAGTAAATTTTGACTCTTTAATAAAAAGGTTTTCGAGTGATGTGGGCTTCATTACATTTATCTATGACTGGGAAGGGTAAAGTTAATAAAATGAAATGTATTCCAAAATTCATCTACCTGCTACTATCTCTCCCTGGAAATGTCCCCCTCTCTTATTTCAAGAAATTTGATAGCATAGTGAAGTCCTTCATTTGGAATGGTAAACGTCCCAGATTACACTTCAGTAAATTACTTAGGCCTATAGACAGGTGGGCTAGGCCTATCCAAGAATTTGTTTTGTTATTATGAATTCGGTCTCAGACATTTGGCTCATTGGTCGCTTCCATCTGAGAGAGCCCCTCCCTGGTTTTGTATTGAACAGGAAGTTCTTTCACTTCTTTCAGCATTACAAAGCCTTTATATCAAATTAACTGGAGAAGTTAAGTTACAGCCCGTTATCTCGCATTTGCATGCGGTATGGACAAAAGTGTCCAGAAGGTTTAATTCAGACATTTATTTAAATGTTGCTTCGAGCATATGGCTGAACCCAAAATTATGTATTGATAAGTCCCCTTTCTACTGGTCAGAGTGGATTGTGAGGTAGATTAATATGCTAGTTGACCTATATGAGAGTGGAATGTTGAGATCCTTTGAAATTATGGTTCAACATTTTGGGATTCCTAGGTCTCAATTCTTTAGATATTTACAACTGCGCCATCTGCTATGTAGGTCATGAGGTCATGAGGCATCAGTGTATTACTCCCTATTAATTCAGAGTCTGGGGGACAGAGCTTCAACTTCTGTCAAGAGATTATGGGAAAAAGTTTTAAACTTATTATTGGAGGAGGAAGTGTGGTCTAGGATTCTAAGAAATGTCAAATCTGCATCTAGAGATGCAAGGGTGTGCCTTATGCAATTTAAGATTTTACATAGATTCTATTGGCCCCCCTCTAGATTATATAGACTTGGTCTTAAAGACACACCCACCTGCTGGCGATGCCAGTCGGAAGATGAGGACACAACCCATGTCTTTTGGTGGTGTGTTAAGATCCAAGAATTTTGTTTGAAGGTTCAGAGTTTATTTGTGACGTATTAGGTAATTCAGCCATTGATATGAATAATGCTTTTAAAGAATTCTATCTTGATGAACATATTAGAAACCATTAGAACTCCCTAAACTGTCGGCTGAGCAAAACAATTATCTTGATTCTGAGATAATCCAAAAAATAAATACATTCCAGACTCTGTATTTTAGGTGATGGGGCAGTCATCAATATAGGGGATAAATACATAATAAATTGGATTCTAGCCAGTTTTATGATTAGCAGACAGATTATCCTTAGGGGATGGAGGTCGGCTGGAGCGACCTCATTTCGGGAGTGGTGCACAGAGATGGGCAGGGTGGGGGCACTTGAAGAGATGTCAGATAGAAGGCTTGGCAACCTTGGGGGTATTTAGTAGGCTCTTATGGAGGGGCAGTGGAGAGGGATTTATAGTTTTAAATGTGTGTGTGTGATTTATTCTTATTTTATTTTATATATTTTTATGGTGTTTTTTGCTTCTTTGTGTGTGTATTTTAGCTTTGACCACAGGGATCTTTGTTGTGGGTCGGGTTGGTGATTGGGAGGGGGAAAGGGAATAGTGGGGGTTAAAAGTTGATTCTGTACATATGTTTTGTTTTTCTGTTTCATTTGTTGGAGTCAATGAAAGTGTTAATTGAAAACAAAAAATGAACATCTATGGTTATTTAACATATTAAGGTGTTATAAAGTATAAATTGTAGAATTTGGTTACATTATGTTTTGTGATTTGTCATACATTCTGTATATAACATCCACCCCTTGCACACTTTTGGCCTCTAGTGGGTGAGACTTTTCAGACAGATAAACAGCAGCATGTTAATTTCTTACACTATTGGCATTATATCTTTCTATGGTATTTAAAACATTTGTTTTAGACATATAGTAGCAAGTAAACAAGATATCCCCACATATGTCAAACTACATTGTGTTAATGTTTAACAAAGTTCATTATATGAATGAATGGCTCCTTTCCAGAATAAAAGAAATATGCAGAAAATTACAGTATTTCAGTTCTTGTATAGTGACAGGGCACAAAGTCTTGGAGAATCTAGAGAGGAGAGGACATCGGTGGCAGTTTATGCAAGCTGCTGTGCTCATGATGCTGTGCACTGTGGGCTTCCGTCGTGCCGTGCACAGCACGTTTTAGTTTGTTGTTTTAGTAAGATTTAGCACTTGTTCTTGCCAAAAAAACATAATTTTTTTGTATGAATAATAAAAATGAATAATAACTGTAGTGAAGTCGAATACTTTTTATCAACTCAAGTAAAAGTACTATTATTTATTTATACTTAAGTAGAACATATTGAAAAATGTACTCGAGTACTGTGACGAGAGAGTAGTTCCACCTCTGGTTATCACTCAGTATCAGAGCTCACAGAGGAAATCTTTCATTTCCAGATTTGATCTGCTTTTTCCTCTCAGTTGTTTAAACACCCTGCATGCATCAATTTACATTACAAAAACTAAAACCAAAAATAAAGGTTTGGATAAAGGAAAAATCTAGTCTGTGATGGTTTGGTAAATAATAGTTGGTTTTGTGATATTCAAGCACACGTATTTGCTATTGCATGTTGTGTATTAAATGAAGAATGTCTCTATTGATGTATCAGGTGTTGGCTGTTCACACAGCTACTTCTGTTCATTGCAGTGACCTGTTAAAGTCTGAGTCTCTTGTGTCTGTGCTGTCCCACTTCCTGCTTAACAATATCATTGCTGTTCCTCGGCTCATGTCTCGCTTGCTTTTACTTCATTCTGTGTGCCTGCACTACTTGCATGGATTCTTTTGCTTTTATGTTATTTCCCTTAGATGTTTATTGCTGTCTCTGGTTTTAGTTTGTGTCCATGTGCACACTAACTTGTGTGCATTTTTTATTTCGTTTTTGTATCTTGGGTATGGACATGTGTTTCCATCCTTGTTTTTTTCCATTTGCACAGAATGGATGACAAATTTGTTGCAACAGCATCCAGTAACTGTTTGACAAATACTAAATACAAAATCTGCTGTTGGCTAAAATCTGCACCATTTAAAGGGATAGTTCTGAACCATTTAAAGGGATAGTTCTGAACCATTTAAAGGGATAGTTCTGAACCATTTAAAGGGATAGTTCTGAACCATTTAAAGGGATAGTTCTGAACCATTTAAAGGGATAGTTCTGAACCATTTAAAGGGATTTTTTGGATGAACCATCCCTTTAAAAACAAATATCATAGTCCAAAAGACATTCATTCTCAATTTCTAAAGTCTAACCCAAACTTTCTCTTGTTTAGATCCGGTACAGGAAGGACAGGATGCAGTCTAAGCTTAAACCCTGTTTTCCTGTGGTGACTGAAGTGAAGGATCTCTCAAACGGATGTGCCATTGCTGCTGTTATTCACTATTATTGTCCTGGTTTGCTGCGATTAGAAGGTATGGCTGTATCTGAATTGTGTCCATTTATATCGAGTATTATATTGTTGAACAAGGAATTAATTTACTTTTTATCACTCTTTTTAGATGTCTGTATGAAGGATTCTATGTCTATGGCTGACAACCTGTACAACCTACAGCTGATTCGAGAGTTCTGTGACAGCTGTCTGAAGAGCTGCTGCCCTCTAGTGCTGGAGGATTTTCTCTACAGCCCCGAAGAATTAAAGGTATTATAATAAAATCTAAATTATAACTTGAGCAAAATGAGACTGCATCAGGTTCTTATAGCAGCTTGTAAGACATGGCCTGATTCCCAATTAGTATACTTCTAATAATCAAGTACTTGCAGTGGTAAAATATGGACTTGTATGCAGTAAGCCAAGGTATCAGTATTTGGAAATACAAAATTATTAAATTGCTTTTTGACACAAAGCAATTATGCTTAAGGGGTTGCGTGCAATATTTACGCAAAAAACATACTTCGAAAATCAACCACAAATGGTATGGCATCCGGGTACCTTTTCAACATACCACAATTTGGGATGCATTGATCCTATATTTACCTATTATATATGAGGGAAAAAAGCAAACTGGGAATCAACAAAGGAAATTAGGAAATGTGATTCATCAGCCTCCAATAATGTTCTTAAACAATGCAATATACTAGATTAGACATGTATCTGCAATGCTGTTTTTTGTCTCTGTAGACAAATATCCTGAGCTTATTGGCAGACCTCTTGTATTGGTTTGAGGTGTCAAAGCCAGAGTTTGTTCAGCCCCTGCAGGAGCTAACTGGTGAGTGCATATCTGCTTAAAAGTAAATTTAAGCATTGTATATGAGGCTCTTTGGTGACATGCTGTTAAATTATTCATTTTAATTAAAGTTAAATTACTTTTTATTAGTATTTTATTATTAATTTATATTATCATCCATTGAAGAAACCTCTGGAAGGACTGACAATGGCAACAGTGGAACCAACAGGTACATCAATATTTATTATTTATTTATTTATTGTTAATTTTTTTTTTTTACAAAAATAGACATTTTCAGAATAGCTCCTTTGAAAGAAAATAGTGCCTTTAATTTAGCTGATTCTCTAGCATTCAGAATGAATGTCAGACATGAAAGTCTTTTATAAAATCAAGAAACCATGTGGCATGATTTAAATACAATTCACTTCTCTGTACCAGTGGTTCTCCCTCCATCTTCAAAAAGCCCTTCCTGCCCATCTCTTCCCCTGTGACTGCAGCGACAGGTAAGGAAAATACACCATCAGTTTGTCTTGAGTCATCAGCTTCCATTATGTTTGTTTCACTCAATCTTGTGTCACATGTGTGTACACGCCTTGTTTATTCAAAGAAAGAATCACATGTTCTGTGTTTGCATGTTGTGTGTCATCCATTCACATTTGTGTGTGTTTGTGTTGTCTCTTATCTGTATGGTCAGGATCTCTGACTCAGTCTGCCTCAATGTCTTATGTTGAAGCAGTTGGAGGAACATGGACTAAGAAACAGCTCAGGTAAAATCCCTCAATAATAACATTTTATAATTTTATATTACTTTTTAATAATTTCTGGTGACATTAATCTTTTTGTCTTGCTGACTCTCCAGTCGTCCCCTGTCCTCTGCGGTGTCCTTTAGTATCCCTTTTGGTCTGGACAGTGATGTGGACATTGTGATGGGGAACCCTGTAATTACTCGCTCTGTCAGCTCGGACAATCTCAATCCTGCTGGACAATCCATGACACGAGTCCCCTACACCCCTCCGGAGGACCTTAGCCACTTGCTGAGCAAGGCCCCTGGCTCCAATGGCCCTCAGAGAGCTTCCTGGGCTACTCAGACTCGTCCAATGCTAGCTGAGGAGAATGGCATTGATGAGAGCGAGACAGGTGAGTTGCCCACCATCGAAGAGGCACTGCAAATCATCCACAATGAGGAGAAGATTGAGCCACGCCTCCACCCTGACGGGGCGCCTGATGGTTTCTACCTGCATTCACCAGATGGTCTAGCAAATGCACGACATAATGGTAGCACTGTGGCTCTCAGCTCGTCAGCCCCATCCCGCTCAGGAATGCTCTACCGCCGATCCTCAGGAGTGCCACCAGAGCCTAGCCGCACCAGACACACCTCAGAAAGCTCCAGAGATGACGACTCTGTGTTAAGAGATGGAAGCGTGGATTCAGATGCTTCTGAAGACCTTTTAAAAACCCACTCCATGCCTGCCACGCCCGCATCTGGGCCTCGCATAACACAACCACATGGTGAAGAGACACCAGACAGCGGCGTCAGAATGACCAGCTTCGCCGAAAGGAAGAAGAAAGATAAAGAACAGATAAAGCCCAATGAAGTACAGGCTCCACAAATGACTACCTGGGCCAAGAAGTCAGAGGAGAGCCCCAGCAAAAGTCCTGCTCTCAGCACCGAGATGTCGGAATTGGGTGCAAGACTGGAGGAGAAGCGTAAGGCCATTGAAGCTCAGAAGAAACGCATTGAGGCCATCTTTGCCAAACACCGACAACGGCTGGGGAAGAGTGCCTTCCTACAGTTGAAAAAGGAGCAGGAGGATGGGGACGGTGAGGAAGGGCAACAAGGGGAGGTCAGCACCTCATCCGTTGAGGATGAGTTGGCGCTGGAGGAGAGACTGACACGTTTGGAGAGCGAGGAGCATCAGAAGGAGCAAATAGGTGAACAGCTGAAAAAGCACCACTCAGTGGAGGAAGAAGGGAATATAAAGCCCTCTCTGCAACAGGACAATCCAGCAGAGAATGACAAAGCTGAAGTAGGGGTACCTGGAGGGAAAGGCACGGCTCCACTGGGTCATTACAACAATGCAGTGTCTAAACTAAGTGCTGCTCTTAATTCTCTTCAGAATGATATGCAACGCCTCTCGGAGCAGCAGAGCCAGCTGATGAGGAAGAAAGCATCTCCCAACAACCAGGCTTGGGTCATCCCACCAAGCCCCAAACCAGCAAATGCCCCTTCACGTCTGTCAAGGGACTCCACTCGTGGCCTACCCTCTACCTCTTCCTCTCCTTCACCATCACGTAATAAAGCAGGTCATACCGCACCCCCAAAATCACCTGGGTCTCACCGAAGGGCGCAGTCTGCACCTCCGAAAAGCCCCAGAATGCACCACCACTCCCGACCTGCAGATCTCAAGACGCCTGCTTCCACACGATTCATAACTCTCCCTCAGAGTGTGGAAAACCTCCCTCACTTACGAAGAGGGTCCCCGTTGCAGTACAGGGATCAGACATTGTCTTCTTTCAGCATAGGCACACCCAATCAGAGTGAATCCCGTTCAGCTTCCTCTCTAGCCAGACATGAGGACAACTTCTCAGACACTGGCTCTAGTGAGGACCATACAATCTTTAGTATGGACCTGGAGGGTGATTCCTCACAGGCTCTGTCCCGAAAGGAGCGTCAAGGTGGCAGCAGCTCAGGAGCTCCTTCCGAGTGCTCTTTTGATAGTGATGTTCCTGCAGCAGCTTTCAATGGCAAACGCAGCAGCCTTATCGAGATCTCTTTGTCCTCTCTGAAAGTACTGGAGGGTGAAGAGGCTGATCAAAGCCAGGAAATCTTCTCCGACTCAATGAGTGACCAGACAGAGCCAGAAATAAGGGGAGGAGTTGGATTCTTCTTCAAGGTTAGTGGAGGATTGAGTGGTTAACTTTAAAATCGTTTTCAGAAAATATGTAGCATATGTTTAGCTGTCTGAAACTGTCTCTGTAGCAGGATGAAGCTCGACCTGAGGATGAGATGGCTCAGAGAAGAGCTGCATTACTTGAAAAACAACAGAAGAGAGCGGAGGAGATGAAGAGACGAAAACAGGAGCAAGAAAGAGAGAGGGAGGCGAGGTGAGGCATACCAACTACACAACTGTGGGAACAGACAGACTATCCTCCTAAAACAGATAAAATAATTATTAGTGGTGCTAACTAAGCCTCAAACATACTTTAAGAAAGTACATGTTCACCGATGTGAGCGCATCACCAATGCATTGAACATGCTTAACATGCATTATTTTAGTTATTGACCAGAGCATGTGAGCAGAGCAAGGAGCGGAGCAATCAGAATTTCACTTGAGGAGTACATCTCATAAAATTCCGCTCACCCCCGCTCTGGACACTCTTGAGGCGCTCACATCCCGCTCCCCCCAGTATGCACTACATGTTTCGTGCAGACTAATTATCATGTGTATGCTTCTACACTCACAAATATCTGGTGTTGGGGTCTGTATTAGATCCAAGAATATCAGAGATAAGACAGTCAGTGATTAACAATCTTGGTGAGATTAGCGAGCTGCTGCTGACAGAGGCCGAATCCAACAGACCATGATGAGGTGAGAGATGGGAGTGTCGACTACATTTACACACTGCTATAACATTTAACTGACCCATCAGAACATTTATTTAACTGTGCTGATTAATTATGCTTTGAATAATAACAGGGTTCCCACTCTTTTCAACCAGTGAATTTCCATGAGTTTTCCAAGACTTCAAAAGCTAATTTTCATTCCCAAACATTTAGCCTTTAACCAAAATCACATAATAGCAAATTTGTAAAAAACAAAACCACAACATTGTTTTATGAAAGTGAAAACATTTCATTTTAAATTGAATCCATACCAACATATAGTGTGAATCCTAAAATGGGCGGGGATTAGTGACACATTGTTGTCTCTAATTGGTCATGCAGGGCTCAACGCTAAGGATTTTTTCTACCGGCACGGTCAGGCCAGTGGTTCAGACTTTTACTTGCCCTGCCAACATTTTCGTGGCTCAGGTGGTAGAGTGGGACGGCCACTAATCGCAGGTTTGGTGGTTCGATTCCCGGCCCATATGACTCTACATGCCAAGGTGTCCTTGGGCAAGACACTGAACCCCAATTTGCTCTGCTGCCATTGGTGTGTGAATGTGTGTGTGTGAATGGGTGAATGTTAATTGAAAACCACTAAGGTTAAAAAAGGTGCTATATAAGTGCAGACCATTTACCATTTACCACCATTTTCACTGGCCCCAATACAAAAATGAAAAATAGCTGTTACCATCATGGCTTTAAAAATGTGTCTGAAGCGATTTTTATTTTTTAAATCAATAGAAAATAAGGTGACCACCTCTTGAACTAAAATACCAGTACAAGTGTAACGGGTATTATGAGAAAGATATGAAGTAGACTGTTTTAATTAGTCATCTTCACCCTGCAGCTGAACAGCTCTGAAGATAATAATAATAATAATAATAATAATAACCATAGTGATTTTGCTACTATTCATATCAAATGCCATTAGCATGTTGAATTAATGTTTACATTTTGAAAAACATTACCTAAATGTATAGGCCTACTTGTTTTTTGGATACTGAACAGCTCCGATTTGCAGCCACATGTGTAACCGGGGTTTAACAAAGTTTATTAGGTTTTATTCAGCACTTTATGTAGTGCAAAATAATGAGAGAAACTGCGCTTTTTTTTACTGTGTGAACTATGGCAAGTTACACTACACTATTTTAGCCCTGATTTTCCACTCACCTACAGTTAATGGAGATCGCCCACAAAAGCCCGAAATCGGAGGCAAATCAGTGGTTGCTCCTGCGAGCGACGATTGCTATGTGTGAATTTTCAAAGACGCGATCTGAGAGATGTGCCGATGTGTCTCAGATGCCCGAGAGATATTTAGCAGGTTAAATATCTAGACCTATCTGCGACTCCAAGTCCTGCAGTGTGAAATGTGTTTTGATGCGTCATCCACAGCTGCTCTCTGAATCCAGTCTTATAATGCATCTATTTGTGTGGTGAGCACAATAATATCGTTTCTATAAGAATAAATTGGCTTAAATAGAGTTTCTATCAGAATAAATTTGCATACACATTAGCTTTTCAATTATTTGAAACATAAACAAAGCACAAACATGTTCCTGTCGAACAGTACTCGCAAGTTTTGTTGTGAAACTTAGTTTGGAGACCAGAAAAGAGTTGTCAGGGATTCATCCTTGTGAAATGTTTTGTAATGTGTGACTCCCTGTCACCGATCCCTCGTGTAATGTGCAAACGACAGCAATTTCAAGATACAGACAGACAGTTGTGTAGTGTGAAAAGAACAGCAATCAGACGACTTTGAAAGTCATATAGTGTGTGGGCAGCATTACTTGCTCTCTGTCCCTGTTTTTTTTAGAAATTTTTAGAAATCTAAAAATTTTCTGTTTAAAAAAAATGAATGATGACTAAAAATAATATTTTAAATGACCCATTTTATCCCAAGAAATCGCAAAAAAAAAAAAAAAAAATCTTTATAGAAGTATCAGTATTGGTAACGGTATCGATGATATTGAAATGATTTGTATCAGATCAAAAAGAAAGTAAGTGGTATCACCCATCCCCATCGCGACATGGGGCATTCAAGAGAAAAGGCATTTTGTTAATCTAAAAGTAGGTCCACCATAGCTATAGAAACAACAGAACAAAACGCAGCTGCGCACAAACCAAAGAACCGAACTTACTAAATATGACTGAGTTTGTAGTTGGAGAATAGATGCATTTCTGTGCCCAGCTTTATTTGTTTGAAACTGTGAGAGATATACAGGAGGCTGAAGGCAGCTAGAGTCACACTGTGTCCTAACCTGACTGCAAACGGCACGTGATAAAAGGTATATTTTAATGTTAATCAGAGTTTTGGTCCTAACCAGCCGTGACGAGTGATGGTACATGTCTGTACATGTCTGTAGATCGCTTGGTTTCTATTTTCAGCATTGTGTGATTTGTGCTGTGCATCCCCACCTGCTGTGAACTGACACCTGTTCAAAAATGTTCTCCTAACAGTTTATTGAAGCCAGCATCTCACAAGCCATTTAAAAACGTCTTGATTTTGGTCAAGAATGTCACACCTTACTGAATGTTTTCACTGAGGTATCCCTTTCTTCAGTCGGAGGTCTGTCACAAATGCTCACTAGTTCAGAATGGTAATGGTTCGTAAAGGAGACGAAACATTTCCGCTTCCTTTATCTCTCTCAGTTTGATTGGGAACTCTGTTTCAAACAAATTAGGCTTGGCATAAAATGCATCTATTCTCAGACTACATAATCATCAGACATATTTAGTAAGTTCGGTTCTCTGGTTTGTGTGCAGCTGTGTTGTGTTCTGTTGTTTCTGTTGCTGTGGTGGGCAGTGGACCTGTCTTTAGGTAAACAATAGTTTTCTCTTGAACGCACCATGTCATGAGGGGGCTGCGTGAACTGCAGCTCTCGTGCAGTCTCATGAACACGCAGAGGAGTGCGACAGTTGTTTCGCATAAAACATTAGATTTCGGTTAGTTTCTCACCAAAGCTCATTGTATGTTTCATAACAATCTTTTGATGGAAGATTTTAACAATCTTTCCATCTTTTGCTGGAATTGTGGTGTGCAGCAGTTAGTTCCCCTGCCAGAGACACCACATCAAACCCAGATAGCACTCCGACACAGTCACGTTAAAATAAGAGAAGGGACCGCCGGCAGATGCGGCAAAGGGAGGGGCCAGGCAAACCAAAAATTGCACAGGTAATGCCTATGCCGATAAGATGTGCCAAACGCACCCACAAACAGTACTAGAGCAGTCTCCAGACCCAGAGAGTTAATAAAGTATATACATTTATATAAATATTATATAAGGGTATAAATACAATGTTTTTGGAATTGGGTTTTATAAGGGAGGCAGGTGGGAGGGAGGATAAATTGTTCTGTACTAATATAAATATCAATACTACCACCACTACTACCCATCAACAATAACAATAATAGCATTAACTAAAACAATTACATGCATCATTTACATGCAAAGAAAAGAAATGAAATATATTATAGCATATAAACAATTGTATTTTTTGCACTTTATATAGTTATGTTATTTAGTCTGTGTAGTCTCATGTGGTTCTGTGTTTGTCCTATTTTGTTTTATGTAGCACCATGGTCCTGGAGGAACGTTGTCTCGTTTCACTGTGTACTGTACTAACAGCTAGTTTCTCTTTTTCTTTTTTTTGTGTCCCTTTTATTAGACCAAAATATGGAAATACAACAACATAAATATGAGATAAACAAACCAATAAACCAAAATAAAAAAAAAACAGATATTGCATGATATTATGTGAGGTGTGAGGTGTGTTTGTGTGTGTGTGTGTGTGTGTGTGTGTGTGTGTGTGTGTGTGTGGACGTGTGTGTGTGTGTGCACGTGTGTGTGTGTGTGTGTGTGTGTGTGTGTACATCTCTATTCAGTATGTACTGAAGAAAAGAAAAAGGTTTATTTAAAAATATATCAATAAATATATATAAATAATAATAAATAAAAATGGGGGGGGGGTGTAAGTCTGTAGTTTTATAGATATGTGTTTGTAATAAAAATAAGAAATAAACATTATTGTTATATATTAATAGATTATAAATATAATTATGATATGATAATACAGTCATAGTAATTAGAAAATATGTTTTAAATCAACTAAATTATTGACAAAACTATGGAAATATCTTTATACAATGACCGATGATAATGCTGACTATAGATATAATAATATTGATGGTAATGAAATAGTATTAACGATCATAGTGGTAATAATAGAGATGGTATTAATGATGATAGTGCATATATGCATATACATGTTGATACCATACACTGCTCACATTTGTATGTATATGGATAAAACCACAAATATATAAATATTTCTTAAATATTTGTATCCTTTCCCCTTCTTTTTTTTATTGGTTTGTAAATATATGATTGGGAGAGTGTGTGGGTCTGGTTACAGGTGTTTGATTTAGATTCAAATAAATTAAAAATTGGTTCCAGATGTCATTAAAAGTAAATATATTCTTCTTGTGGGTGAATTATACTTTTGCATCCTTTTAAAGCTTGAAGAGGTGGTCACCATGAAGAGGATGTCATTGTATGACATCACTAAGCAAAACTTTTATTCACAATTTCTCCCTTTGTGTTATGAAACAGAAAGAAAGTTATATGAGCTTATAACAACACAGGGGTGAGTAAACAATGACTGATTTTCTATTTAACTAATCCTTTAAAGAGGGCTGACTAAATACTGTAAGCTGAACTTCCAGTCAGTAAACAACCTCCAAGATCACCTTAGCAACCACATAGCAACAGGCTAAAAACCAATCAGAGCACCTTATCAATCACATGGCCGTCGCAACCATCCACAATAGCCTTGCAATGTAACAGCAAGTTTTTTCTGGGCAAGCACCACACAGTTTCTTTAAAATCTAGTTAGTGTACATTTGTGGATATCATGTCATATGTTCAAATAATTCCTATATAATACATTCTGGGACATTATGACACTTATCAATGATGTCTACTCATTCCACAGTAGGTCTTCTTCAGTGGATGACACCCGTAAAGGGGAGGAGAGACCCCAGACTCCTTGCACCCCTCCACCTTCCTGCACCCCTCCGCCCGAGGGCACTCCTCAGCGTCGTGGAGACTTTACCCGCCAGGAGTATGAACGCCGCCATCAGCTTAAAATAATGGAGGATCTGGATAAAGTTCTCCGTCAGAAGCCCACTACAGTCAGAGGCGTCAAAAAACAGAGGCCCAAAACGGTGTTTAGAGATGACTCCGACCTCTCCCGCAGCCCTGCCAAAGGGTTCATGGGTAAGTCTTTGGACACTTGTAATTTTATTTCCTTTACATTTATGTAAATTGTTGTGAAGCCCTATTTCATGCTTGGACTCTATTCTTTCTTAGGTTCTAGACTAAATAAAGTTTACTCCCATTCCACGACAAATCTGTCCTCCATGGCCAGTGACAGCGGGACCCTATCTGTCAGGAAATCTCCAAGGTAGAATACTTCAATTTGATGTGTATATAATCTTGTGATACACCTACTTCTTTGTGACCTTATTTCTGACCCCATCTCGTTCCCTTCCGCAGTCGTTCTCATTCACCATCCAGACTGCTGTCTCCGGGCCGTCTTGCTGCACGGAATGGCGACTGGGAAAATGCATCTATTATTTCATCTACAGCCTCCATTCCAGAATACACTGGTGAAAAAAATGACATGAATTACAATATAAAAGTTCAATATTTAAATATTTAACTTGTCACCACACCAATTGTGTTTCAAACATGAAGGATACCTCTAATCATGCAGCTTGTTAAGGAAATGTGTGCTTTTTTTTTTTTTTTTAAACAATCTGAAGTCTGATTTTTGGCTGCCAGTTATATCTGGGCACCAGAATATCATAGAGTGTGCTCTCTTGGCTTAGGAAAATAAACAAGCACCAAGAACAACCTAGCAACCACATAGCAATCCACTTATAACCATTTAAAACATTTTATCAACTACATAGCAACCACTCCAATAATTTAATAAGTTCACATGGTCAAAAACTTCTATTCACTTGATGTCTTTTTTTGTTTTTTTTTTATCCCAAAGAAAGCATTTTTTTGATATTAAGCATAATTATATTTGAATCTGCTTTTGTTTCAGGGCCTAAACTCTACAAGGAGCCAAACTTCAAGTCCAATAAGTTCATTATCCATAATGCCATCTCACGCTGCTGTTTGGCAGGCAAGGTCAACGAACCCCAAAAAAACAAGATTGTAGAGGTGAGGGACCTATCAGTCACCATCTGTAGTTCACTCTGGGCTTTCAGCTAATGACTCACAGCAAGCAGTTCTGTATCAACACATTTGCACAATGCATTGATGTATTGATATAATGGTGCCACAATCTGTTTACTTGTATTTATTTTCTTGTCTGTCAAAGGAAATGGAGAAAAGTCCTGCAAACCATTTCCTCATCCTGTTCCGGGACACCAGCTGTCAGTTCCGGGCGGTGTACACCATGAACCCCGAGACAGAGGAGATGGTCCGGCTAACAGGCGTTGGCCCGCGCGTCATAAGTCCCTCTATGGTGGAGTCCATCTACAAGTACAGCTCTGACCGCAAGCAGTTCACAGCCATCCCGTCCAAGACCATGTCAATGAGTGTGGATGCCTTCACCATTCCTAATCAACTATGGGAACGCAAACGCCCGGGAACCCCAAAGAAGCTCGGAACCCCAAAGTAAAACCTGCTGGAAATGCCATCAATGCCTGAGCTGGTCCTGTCACCCCAGGATTTTCTCCTCTGGCTTTGCCAGGAGAAAGAGTGGAGTAACAAAACAAGGCCCTAAAACCAAAAATCATAAAATCAACGGTGGTCAGAGGTTCATGGTTGGCGAGTGTGCAAAGCCTTTGTATGTAACTAACAGGTCAAGTATGAAAGATCTACTCTGAAATCTCCATAGCCATTATCTTCAGGTAACCCAAGTGATAACAGAAGACATATTGCAAAGAAATGGATAGATTGATTTTCTAAGATGTACAAAAACTATCTCTGACAGTTTAATGTTAAAACTTTTGGAATCTCATTGAATTTCACCATTCAAGAATACTGAATGTCCTCATAATGGCGAGAACAACCACGGCTCTAAGAATTGTTACTGTCCTCCAGCTCTTCTCCTTCTTTTCTCAAATAACTGGATCCTATGTGGTGAAAAAGAATGCCCCAGATGAAATCAGATCACCACTGCTTTCTGATGAATGTAGGGCACAGACCAACACAGGCCTTCTTAATTTTTATCATCAGCAGCCGCTCAGTCTTTGGGACTGAATGTAAAGCTGCATTACAAGGGGGCACAGCCATTCCTATTTGTCACATAGTGAGAAAATGTCTCATGCTGCTGTCCATTTCGAGTCTGTCTTGCTCTCTAATACAACCTAAAGTCAGCAGTAAACATCTGGATGTTTTTATTCTTACTACATCTGACTTAATCTAACTGGATTATTCAAGAATGTGGACCTCAGGAGAGCATGTTAATAGGCTCAAATATTTTTCCTTCCCATGTGCTTTAATGAAGAATGAAGAAAAAAAAAAATCTAAGCAAAAAGATGCCAGAACTGGCTGTTGATTTCCATTAAAGATGCTCAAAAAATGTAGGTCTTTTTACTCTGTTTAGATGTAACTGGAAAAAAAAAATCAAGGTTGATTTAATATACTGTATATTTGAATGCTGTTCATTGCTGATTCTTTTCATTTTTGACAATGATTTGTATATTGTGAAGATTTGTAAGTGATGAATAAGCTACCCTGCTGCTTTAATCCTTGAGCTGGATGTCCTGATGTGAATGAGTGAGATCGGGACTGGAGAAAGAGTGAGATGGATCTCGAGAGACAATAAATGCCAAGCATATGTGATTTATTTAACTTGCTTATTTACCCAGAGCTGAATGAACAAGTGACCTGCGGGAGCAAAAAGTGATATATTAATAGTGAACGCAAACTGATAATGATATAAAATGAACACTAACAGATAGTGAAATAAGGCGTATCAACAGCCTTAAGTGATTGTTGTTTCTACTGACTATTATCTATGAATCAGCTCCAAACTGTCTGACTTGGCCTTATTCTTTCCTTGAATGGTATTAGTGGTCTGTCTTTTTGTATAAAATGGGCATTTAGTCAGTTTCTCTTCATTAAAGCACTAAAGTAACTGATTCAATCAGGCCACTATCTCCTACCTATGGAGAACTAGATTAAGTACTCTAGTACTGATTTGCCGTAACAATGTACATATTTTTGTAAAGGGCAACAAAAAATTATCATTTTTGAAATGGTTGAATGATGTTTCTGTGTCAAATGAATGGGAGATGTGTATTTGTGTGTAGGGTGTGTGTGTGTGTGTGTGTATGTGTGTCTGTTGGGAAGAACATAATTGGTAAATGTAACTGGATTCTGTGCAATGTCTGTAGGATGTTAGGTCACCTATGGTGTATTTATTGGGTAAGAATGAAGCTAGAGTTATTTTCTTTACGTTTAGTTTCAGATTTTATTATTTATGTTCAGGCAAAGGTGATTCAGTCGTTCTTTTCATAAAGCACATTGACGTTTTGCATTCTCCTTTGCTGTTTCCATGCTCATGTTGGTAGATTGTGTTTTCTTCTCCCACTATCTTTGATTACAGATCAATCCCATGTGAATTTCCCCAAAAAATACATTTTTAAATCATCTCAATTATTCCTCATCTTCATCATTAATTTTACCTACAAGTTCTATGGAACTTTCCATCTTTGTTGCTTGTTTTAGGTTTTACTTTTCCATGTAGCATTTTGATATATTCTTCATATTGTTCTCTCTCTTTATATATATATATATATATATATATATATATATATATATATATATATATATATATATATATATATATATATATATATATATATAATATACATACAGTACTGTGCAAAATTCTTAGGCACATAAATTGTTTCACAAAAGAATTTGTCTTTAGATAGTTATTTATATTTTCAGTTTTAATGTGTCAATAGGAAAAATACATTTTAGACTGCAATTACTTTTGCAAATAGAAAAGATTAGAATAGAAGAACAGGGAACCCTGCAACAGATGTCATGGCCCCCACAGAGCCCCCCACTGAACATCGAGTCAGACTGAGATTACACAAAGAGATGGAAGCAATTGAGACAGCCTCAATAGATAGAACTGTGGTGATTTCTCCAAGAAGCTTTGAACATCCTGTCTGCCAACAACCAAGAAAAACTGTGTCCAAGTATAACTATTTTAAAGGCAAAGGTGGCCACACCAAATATTGATTTAGCTTTTATATGTTTACTGGAAATGTATGATGTTAATTGATAAATGAAAGCTATTTATGTCATTATTTTTGAAGACATCCTCACTATGCAACATTTTTCACAAGTGCCTAAAACGTTTGCACAGTACTGTGTGTGTGTGTGTGTATGTATGTATATGTATATATATATATATATATATATATATATATATATATATAAATAATACACACACACACACAACAGTTAGTTCTGTATGACACCATCAGTACTCAGATGCTTCACTGTGTGTGTATCACTCCGTTTGTGTTCGTGCTGTTCTAAACTCGTAAGAGCAGTTCATATGTGTTACTGTATAAGTGTCTCTTGCATGTATTTGAAATTTTTTGACATTACATATGTTGGCCAGCAGGTGGTGTCAAAAGATCATTTTTGTGTGTAATATGAGCAGTTGGTGACGTGAAGTGAAACCGTCAGTCATTGTTTACATACAACAGCGCTCTGTGATCGCTCGTATTACTACTACACAACTACAGCTAGAAAATAGCTTTAAACGACTTTAGCATTTTGGCTCATCACTGCTGAGAGACACAACAGACTGATTAATTACACAACTCATTACTTACCTCTTACTGGAGTTTCCACATTAGATAAAAATTACTGTTCAAAATGGCGGAGGACATTGGGAGAATTGTTCCCGCCTGGACGGCGATTTTTCCACTGAGGAAGCTGATCTCCAGAAAGCTGACAGCATCTCTGCTTGGGTGTGGCAACAGGTAATCACACGGTCTGCGTCTCTCTCTCTCTCTCACTCTCACACACACACACACATCCATCCTTGTTTATCCAATAACTTGTTCGAAACAGCACAAGCCGTGATACTATTTCTGAAGTGACATTTTTTTAATTATTAACGGAGGCTTGGACACATCCTTTGTTTTGAACCAGCAACAGCCGATTTTGATCCATTGCGTAATAAAGTAGTTCCAAGCCCAAATAAGTTTTTATTACCGTACTCCGTTTTTTCTCATTTTATAAATGCACTTGTTCATTGAACTGTTGTATATAAGCAATATCACACTCGCAATCATGCCATGTGGCCCTAAATCAGGACTGCTGTGGTTATCTCTGGCACATGGCCTGCAGCCGAATCACAGCAGTGCTGATGTAGGGCCATATCGCACTCTTGCTCATGTGATATTGCTTAAATATATGACAATAAAATTAGTTTATATATTTTTGTGACAATTAAGGACATTGAAAATTGGACCAAAAAAGGCTTAATTTTCTAGCAAATTGTTTTCCCCCTATAGATTTTGGGGTGAAATATGGCCTGGACTTGCATTGATACATTTCTATTGCTGCATTCTAGATGTGTGTGTATGTATATGTATATATATATATATATATATATATATATATATATATATATATATATATATACTGACACTTTAATTGAAACCATCTGTAAATGTTTGATTACAATGCAACATAATATGTTATGAGAATATGTGTCTGTTCTTTAGGGATGTAGACAAGGCTCTATATAATTGGCAGTGTTTGAACACTTGTATATTATTTTTGGACCAGATGTGATTTCTGCATATGCCTCTGAACTGGGAGTGAACAGTTAAAAATGTTTCTGCGTAGAGATGTCAGGGTGTGCCTTTCACATGGCATACACAAAAATACATGAAAGTAGTCATTGTTCCTATTGTTAAGACTGTCAGGTAGAGCCAGCTAGTGGAAAACTGGAATTTCAACTTGCCTGAAAATGAAAAAGAGGAAGGAAGTTCTGTTCATTTACTATAAACATTTTTGTAACACAAATCCAGTGTCCAGATACAGGGATCAAACATAGATTTACAAGAGCATTTGAGAAGACAGACTTTGCTATGGTTGAGTCTTAGGTATGTTTGGAATGCAGCATCTCAGTCAGAAGTGAGTTATAAGGTAAATCTCCCAGAAGGTGGCGCTGATAAAGGTAGTCCTCCACCTGCAAACTGATGCTGCGCACCTCAGGCAGACGGAGCAGCAGCTGCCCAAACTTGTCCAAGTGACCTGGGAGAGTCTTCTTAGTGTGGTCCATCAGAGCTCTGTTTACACGCTCTTGAGTCTGTTCTACCTGCTTACGATCCTGCACTGATTTTACATCTGCAATATACATACACAATACTTTTGAGTCCTTCAAGTGAACAACAACCTTTCAGTACATACGTTTGGACACAAAAACACACCTGGGTTGAAGAGAACCAGATTTTTGAGACACAAACTCCTCTCTGTCCAACTGAAGTGACCTCAGCTTTGATACAAGGTCCTGGGCTCTGGACACCAAACTACTGAGCATTACTCCAGTCTGACTGACAATGGTTGATACCTCAATCTAGTAAATTACAAAAACACAAAGATGTGCATAAGCCAAGCCTCTTGAACAGTCAATGTGTACCTATGTGAACAATGATGCATTTCAAATTGTGTAATTACCTGTTGTCCAGTAATCAGATGGATGCTCCCATCTTTCCCATATGCCACCTGCCTGCAAAGGTGATCCAGGACAAGTAGTTCACTCCAGCAGCTCTGCAGGAGCATCATTTGATCCTCCACCTGCAATAAATCAGGTAGCTACTCCAGTTATGTTTAGTACCCTCTTGTAGTTAGCCGATCATTGGAAGGCATTGCCATATGAAAGAGGTACAAACTTTAACACATCCTTGCTCAGACTAGCAAAAATATGTTGTCTTGGATGCTGGTACTAGGCATGGGATGATGGTGTGCTGGTGTCCCCACCAGGCTTGCAGCTAAACCAGCAAGACTGGTCAGCCAATTTGGAAGACCATGCGAGTGGACAACTTTCCAGCAAAGTTTTGTTGGTAAACTGCATGACTATGCTGATAACCAACAAGATCGGCATCAGACCACAATAAACCAGCCTGGAAGCAGTAATCTTGAATTTGCTAAGTAGGATATGCTCCAGGATCAACATCATTCCTCCTAGAACCACATTCAGGTTAAAGGGTAGTGTTAGGGTCAGTGCTTTCTATTCATCTCAAAAAGTCAGAATTGCCAACTTCCTACTAGGAAAAATTGAAAGGAATGCCACACAAGGACAGACTTCTAACTTGGAGACATGCAGAAATCCACTACTCCGATTTCATCGAGACACAGGTGTGTGATGCCATGCAAACATGTTGGCACTCGTGGAAATTCACAGCGATAAGGATAAACATTCACTTTTAAGCAAATGAAACACGATATCGGCAATGGAATGCCTTTATGGTCAGAATATATACCACATCTGGAATATTCCACATCTGACCTGAATGGAATGCATCATTAAGGCTGGGGTTTGGGGCATGTACATCGTTCTGAATCTATTATTTCCCTTTGATTGTAGGGGTAGTTTATGGTTCAGGTTAAGGATAAAGTAAGAATTTTGTGTCCTTAACAGGAGTGTTGTTCCAGGACCAAAAAGATGTTGACCCAGGAACGTCTTACAGGAGTCACTTCAAAAGCAGATACCAGCCTGGAAATTTTTCCTGGGCAAAAATGGTAATTTCAGCAGTGATACTCAGGACTACACCAACACATACAATGTATCCCCTCTAAACACCAACAGCCAGTTGCAAGAAACCCTTTAAGTTAACTCTTGGTTTTGATTGTAAGTGTATTGTCACATGCAACCGGTCCTTATATTCTAGCACTAAGTATTTGTTTATGTGAACACTCGTTTACCTTAAGTTCCTTAAACACAGTGCTGTTGCGGGCCCACTCCACTAATCCAAACAAGGTCTGGTCGGCCATTTTGCACATGATGCTGAAGGTGTTGAGGCGATCGTGTTTTCCTCTGCAGGCGTGTTCTCTTTGGAGGCTTGCTAACACCCGCATGCAGAACTGCTTCTCATCTGGCTCGGCTTGCAGGAGCTGGCTCAGGAAACATAAACTTGGGGATGCAGTCGAAGTTGAGGTGAGCATCAAGGTGGGTGGTAATGGGCACATCCAGGAGGAGCAGGGGATGGGTTGGGGACATGAAAATCATGAGACATTGCAGGTAACGATGCTTGTGGTGCCTCAAGTTTGATCCTGTAGGGGGCAGTGTTCGCTTGGTGATGATAGGTGCCTCTTTGCTGTTTCTGTTGCCTGTCTCGCCGATATAGAGGTCCAAACTTGTTTCGTCCACCTCTCGTTCTGTCTGCACGTACAGCTGTGTGATTTTACAAATAATTAAATGACACATTGAACATGTTCAAAAAAAGATTTACAACATCCCACATGATAAATATTACAAATAACAGTTTTAAATTGTAAGCTTATAGGGATAGTTCACCCAAAAATTATAAATCTCTCATTATTTAAGATTACTCAAGATCACACCAACACATACCAGGAACATCAATTATGCATCCACACCAACAGCAAGTTGCAAAAAAAAAAACATAATTAAGAAATCCCTTAGTTTTGATTGTAAGTGTATTGTCACTAAGTGTTTTCATAACTTGTTACTAGTCCCTATTTACTCACCCTCATTCAGTCTCAAATCATATGACTTTCTGTCTTCTGCAGAACTTAAGCAAAGATATTAGCAAGAATGTATGATGTGTTTTTGTTCAAATAATTTAAGTCAAAGGGGTCCAAAGCTACAAACTCCAAAAAGGATATTAAGGCAGAATCAAATAATCCATTGAATCGAATGGCACATTCATGAGAGAGGCTCACACTTCCATGAGCTTGATGCATGCACAGAGTTCTGTACACAAACCAGACACACTGATGAGGTTTCACGCCCAGTTGGACTACACTGATGAGCCTAAATATTATGACCACCTGCCTAATATGCTGTTGGTCCTCAGCATTCCCCAAAACAGCACCGACCCACAGAGACGTGAACTCTACAAGACCTCTGAAGGTGCCCTGTGGTATCTGGCACCAAAACATTAGCAGCAGATCCTTCAAGTCCTGCAAGTTGCGAGGTGGAGCCGCCGTGGATCGAAATTGTTGGTCCAGCACAGCCCACAGATGCTCAATCGGATTGAGATCTGGGGAATTTGGAGGCCAGGGCAACCCCTTGTACTCTTCATCATGTTCCTCAAACCATTCCAGAACAATGTGTGCAGTGTGGCAGGGTGCATCATCCTACTGAAAGAGGCCACTGACACCAGGGAATACTATTGCCATGAAGGGGTGTACCTGGTCTGCAATGATGTTTAGGTAGGTGGCATGTGTAAAATTGACTTCCACGTGAAAGGCAGGACCCAGGGTTTCCCAGCAGAATATTGCCCAGAGCATCACAGTCCCTCCCAGATCTTCCCACAGTTTATCCTTGTGCCTTCACTTTCTCAGGTAAATGGCATCCACGTGATGTAAAAGAAAACAGGACTCAACAGACCAGGTGACCTTCTTCCACTGCTCCAAGATCCAGTTCAGATGCTCACGTGCACATTGTAGGTGCTTTCGACACTGGGAGAGATCATCATGGGTACTCTGACCTGTCTGTGGCTATGCCAGTGGCTCTCAAATTGATTTCCCAGTGGGCCGACACACTTTGGGGCTAATCATGTGCAGACTAGCCATCTGGAAAAATGAACGGGCCGGTGGGTCGTCCACGAAATGGTCCGAATAAGCTGCGATAAGCTAAAATGAGCCACCATGTTATGCAGAATGGACCACAAAACTGTGCCGCAAAATGCAGAAAAGTTTTGGGCCAGTTGCTAAAATCCCGAGCCGATTTCTCTTCCCAGTCCAGCCCTGCATACAGCTACATCCTACTGAACTATACCAGACAGTTCACTGTTGCACTGCACTGTTATGTTGCACTATTGTATGTTTTGTATGTCATATGTTGTACTACAATCAAGAAACTAGCATATTTGCTTAAATTTATCCTGTACACCTGAATTTTAGTATAAAGAGAAGATCGTTGAAATTATTTGAAAGTTACAAAGCAAGGTAGCTTGCAATTCTTCAGTGTTAGCAGTTATGTAAGCTTACCTGTCAAATAAGAAGAATGCCAATTCAGGGTCGGTTTTGATCCCCAAAACCAAACGAAGCCCCCTCCAGGAATCAAATGCCCTGCTGATATTCACTCTAGTTTTTGCTCAACCACGATCACGTTCCCGATTATCCAGATTTTTTTTTTTGGGTTACTGGATGTAACCTGGGTTACAACCTGGGTTGTGCTGGGAGCCAGATGTTTGCTGGATCTCGTATGTGCTGGATACCGTTACCTAGTGTTGCAGTTTGTTGTCGCTGTTGAATAGTGGAAGAGAAGCTACTGTCTGAGGCAAGGCTCTCTGGAGCGCGCATAAACGTCACATCCTTTGGATTTTCCCAGCAAAACCGACCCGCTCCCTTCGCATGAAAATCAGTCTACAGCACTGATCTATATAAATATATATATGTATATATATATATATATATATATATATATATATATATATATATATAGATCAGTGGTCTACAGGCTTCCTAGGAAGTCTGGGAAGGGCTATTTTTGAGTTGCGTTAAAAGCTATTCACACATTGGCAAAAACAAAGGTGAATATAATATGAAAATTGTTACATACTGCACATTTAACTATTGTACATCAGAACTTTATGATAAACATGAACTATCAATATGTGTGTGTTTGCAAGTTTACCCTCTCTCTTCATGCCCACAGCAAGACATTTCTGAAAGCAACAGTAAGGGCATCGCTTCCTCTGGGCCGGGTCCATGGGACAGCTCTGTCTCTCCGCACACGTGTAGCATTTGTTGTTCTGCACGGAGCGCTTAAAAAAGCCCTGATGAGATTTGCAATACTGAAGAATAATCGGGGTATGTAGTTTATCATTTGAAACCTACTGTCCTGTTATGATGACACTTACCTTACAGCTCTCACAGGTGAGCAGGCCATAGTGAAATCCTGACACCCTGTCACCACATACAGGACAGCCCTCCTCTTGAGTTGCTCGACCGTCTGGACTTGGCTTTAACTCCTGAGCTATGGGATATCGCATTCATTGACAATTCAAGTGTGAATAGTCCACTTTTAGGATAAAGTAGTCATACATGTGAGGTGGTGTAAGTTTCACTTGGAACCTCCAGGAAACATATATAATTAAAATCAAGAGGTCTACAGTAAGATGATGGTGATTATCAACCAGTGTTTACCAGGGTTGTAAGATTGAATAACAGTTTTATGGCTGGTGTATCTGATAAATCTGTAGGGCGGCCTATTATTTCTCAAATAGACCTAGACTCTTATCACTAAGGTTGATTAAACTCTGAGATACAACGCTCATGTAATCCTTATAGGTTTTTTTCAGCAGTCACATATATATTATGAAACATATTAATCCTGAACATTTTTTTTAATTATTTAGTCTTCCTGAATTGTCCAACATAATCTAATCCAATAGTGATTTTTTTTTTTCTCTCTCTCTCTGTATGAGCAATTTGATTGGTACTTTCAGGAAAATGAATCAGACAATGACTAAAGATACTGTAACTATAACTGAAGAACCATTTCCAAATGTAACTATAAATAAGCACAATAATCAGCATTTGTGTTATGAGTTCCATTGCTAAAGCCATCAAAGTGTCTCAAATATGAGGCTCTACTTACATGTGGATGCTTTTTCTTGTAAAAGAAGGTCCTGTGTGTAATCGGCGGGGTGGAGGACCGTGGACTGGGATAATCCAGGGGATAGTTTGGGATGTTCATGGTCCATAGGAGAAGGGGCGGCATGGGTCACCTTAAGCTGTCATTCATATCTGTAGAGGCCTAAGAGAGCTGGTGCGGGACAGGGAGGAAAAGTGGCACAGACATGGGCTGTCTCAGAGATGGTGCTGTGTAAAGGCCCTCTGACGGACTTTGCTTCATACTGAGGGCAATAAACTTGAGTCTGTCACACCTTCCCAACTAGCATAAAGACCTCAGACATACAGCATGAGCATTGCAGGAGTAACATAACTGAAGGGGGAAGATTACACACAAATATGGATGTCTATTCATCAAGTTTTTAAATAAGTTTCTGCTAATTTCCATCCATATACCATTTTCATCAGATCATGCAATGCAACTAACCCACGTAAATTTTATATCTAAAAAATTGTACACCAACACTCAAAAGATGTTTCAGTTAAGATTTACATATTGCAATTGTATGACACATTTCTATCAAATTGAACTGAACAGGCAAATCTTGTATTAATACATTTAATATGTGCATAAACAATTTAAAGAATCTATATGACCTTTGTTGATGCATTTCACATGTTTTTAAACTATGCTTTGGTAGATGGCAAAGCAACTGCAATTATTATGGCATTAATAGAGTTTACAATTGTCAGGAATAAAGTATACATACTGTTAGGATCATTCCTGAGTATACTGCAAACTTTAAAAAACAAAACAAAAACAAAGCACTGAACTATTATGGTATTCCCTTCTTCCATGTGATTTAAATAGGGATAAATAGCTACAGTACATATAGAATGCAATATTCCCAAGCTCTTTGTGCATCAATCCATTCTAATCAGGTTTGTTAATTGTTGTAGCTTTCATCAATGAGTGATATTTCAACACCTTTGGCATCAATAATAAAACAAGGAGCTTATTTATTATGAAGGGAGCAGGTAAATTCAGTGATGTAGGGTCTGACGTCAAAGGTGATAAAACAGTTCAAGGGTGATAGATTATCCTAAGTAATCAAAAAAGACACACGCTTTCAAATTAAATAAGGTCTTGTCCCGACTGCTAACCAAACCTGAACGATAAGTAACATCAAAGACGAATCTTTTTAACACAAGCTGGTACTCTGGATTATGAATATGCCCACTTGTTTGTTATATCGTCTGTAGAATAGATTTAAATATTTATATTTGCCTGAATAAATCTTATATTGCTAATAAATTACGTAAAATATACAAATGTATATGTAGCTACAAACTAGTATATTTTTTGCAATGCCAGGTTGGAACAGCATCAAGTACTGAACTGTACATAATTCAATATATTTCTAATGCAAATTAATTTGAACAGAACTTCAAATCTTCAGTTCAGGGATTCTGAGGCAGTGAAAGGGAAGACTGTATGGTTTGATAACAGCGCCATCAACTGACACTTAATGATCACAATTCATGGCACACTGAAACTTGTCAGTATCTTCCCTCTTTTTTTTTTCTGGCAAAAATTTGTCTCGGTTTTCATTATACATTTTTCTATTGAGCAACAACAGCACCTATTCTGCTAAATTTGGCAGTATGGTAATTTTTCCCATTTTGAAGAAATTGAAGAAAGGTGTGCACATCCAACCAAGATGCAGAACACAATGAAGCACACTTAGGAAGAAAATTAAAGAGTTAATGTCTACACAGTTAAGTTAACCGCTATAATCTAATAAAGTTTATTAATTAATTAATTCAATTTCTGTATTATTATAAATTTTCCTCTTTTCCCCATCTGCTCATGGATCCACTGAATGATGCTTGTTGGAAAAAAGTGCATTATATACTATTTAGATTTACTCATCTATTTGGTAACTTTTCTTATTTATATACAGTATATTTACACTGGCGGCCAAAAGTCTGGAATAATGTACTGATTTTACATTTCGAAAGGAAATTAGTACTTTAATTCACCAAAGTGTCATTCAACTGATCACAAAGTACAGTCGGGACATTACTGATTTAAAAAACAGCACCATCACTATTTGAAATAAGCAATTTTTGATCAAATCTATACAGGCCCCATTTCCAGCAGCCATCACATTATCCTTGAGTAATCATGATAAATTGATCATTTGTTACTAGAAAATCACTTGCCATTATATCAAACACAGTTGAAAGCTATTTGGTTTGTTAAATGAAGCTTACCATCGTCTGTGTGTTTGTTTTTGTGTTGCCACAGTCTGCAATAGACTGGCATGTCTTAAGCTCAATATCAGGTAAAAAATGGCAAAAAAATAAACAGCTTTCTCTAGAAACTCGTCAGTCAATCATTGTTTTGAGTAATGAAGGCTATACAATACTTGAAATTGCAAAAAAGATATCATACTAAGATTGTACACTACAGTCTTCAAAGACAAAGGACAACTGTCTCTAACAAGGACAGAAAGAGATGTGGAAGGCCAGATGTACAACTAAACAAGAGGATAAGTACATCAGAGTCTCTAATTTGAGAAATAGACGCCTCACATGTCCTCAGCTGACAGCTTCATTGAATTCTACCTGCTCAACACCAGTTTCATGTACAACAGTAAAGAGAAGACTCAGGGGTGCAGGCCTTATGGGAAGAATTGCAAAGAAAAAGACACTTTTGAAACAGAAAAACAAAAAGATTAGAGTGGGCAAAGAAACAGACATTGGACAACAGATAATTGGAAAAGAGTGTTATGGATCTTAACCCCACTGAGCTTTTGTGGGATCAGCTAGACTGTAAGGTGCGTGAGAAATGCAAGACAAGACAGACACATCTATGGCAAGTGCTACAGGAAGTGTGGGGTGAAATGTCGCCTGAGTATCTGGACAAACTGACAGCTAGAATAACAAGATCTGCAAAGCTGTCATTGATGCACATGGAGGATTTTTTGTTGAGAAAACTTTGAAGTAGTTGAAGAAGTTCTGAACACTTTTTTCAAATTGTAATAGTAGCCTAATTTTTCACATATTAATGTTCTGAGTATACTTTGTGATCAGTTGAATGCCTCTTTGGTGAATAAAAGTATCAATTTCTTTCTATAAAAGCAAAATCTGTACTTTATTCTAAACTTTTGGTGGCCAGTGTGTGTGTATATATATACACTCACCTAAAGGATTATTAGGAACACCTGTTCAATTCCTCATTAATGCAATTATCTAATCAACCAATCACATGGCAGTTGCTTCAATGCATTTAGGGGTGTGGTCCTGGTCAAGACAATCTCCTGAACTCCAAACTGAATGTCAGAATGGGAAAGAAAGGTGATTTAAGCAATTTTGAGCGTGGCATGGTTGTTGGTGCCAGACGGGCTGGTCTGAGTATTTCACAATCTGCTCAGTTACTGGGATTTTCACGTACAACCATTTCTAGGGTTTACAAAGAATGGTGTGAAAAGGGAAAAACATCCAGTATGCGGCAGTCCTGTGGGCGAAAATGCCTTGTTGATGCTAGAGGTCAGAGGAGAATGGGCCGACTGATTCAAGCTGATAGAAGAGCAACTTTGACTGAAATAACCACTCGTTACAACCGAGGTATGCAGCAAAGCATTTGTGAAGCCACAACACGCACAACCTTGAGGCGGATGGGCTACAACAGCAGAAGACCCCACCGGGTACCACTCATCTCCACTACAAATAGGAAAAAGAGGCTACAATTTGCAAGAGCTCACCAAAATTGGACAGTTGAAGACTGGAAAAATGTTGCCTGGTCTGATGAGTCTCGATTTCTGTTGAGGTGTAATGGTGTGGGGGATGTTTTCTTGGCACACTTTAGGCCCCTTAGTGCCAGTTGGGCATCGTTTAAATGCCACGGCCTACCTGAGCATTGTTTCTGACCATGTCCATCCCTTTATGGCCACCATGTACCCATCCTCTGATGGCTACTTCCAGCAGGATAATGCACCATGTCACAAAGCTCGAATCATTTCAAATTGGTTTCTTGAACATGACAATGAGTTCACTGTACTAAAATGGCCCCCACAGTCACCAGATCTCAACCCAATAGAGCATCTTTGGGATGTGGTGGAACGGGAGCTTCGTGCCCTGGATGTGCATCCCACAAATCTCCATCAACTGCAAGATGCTATCCTATCAATATGGGCCAACATTTCTAAAGAATGCTTTCAGCACCTTGTTGAATCAATGCCACGTAGAATTAAGGCAGTTCTGAAGGCGAAAGGGGGTCAAACACAGTATTAGTATAGTGTTCCTAATAATCCTTTAGGTGAGTGTATATATATATATATATATATATACACACACACACACACACACACACGCACACAGACACCGATCAGCCACAACATTAAAACCACCTGCAAAGACAGTGCCTATCCGCATGTCAGAAAAGCATCCTGAGATTATATTATTCTCACCACAATTGTACAGAGTGGTTATGTGAGTTACTGTAGACTTTGTCAGTTCGAACCAGTCTGGCCATTCTCTGTTGACCCTCTCATCAACAAGGCATTTTCATCCACAGAATTGCCACTCACTGGATGTTTTTTGCTTTTGGCACCATTCAGAGTAAAATCCCAGGAGATCAACAGTTACAGAAATACTCAAACCAGCCCATCTGGCACCAACAATCATCCATGCAATTATCTAATCAGCCAATCATGTGGCAGCAGTGCAGTGCATAAAATCATAACTAAATAATTAGGATTAAAATTAGATTTATAGAGTTTTTATAGATTTATGTGTATCTTACAAATCTATGGTTCCTTGATAACGTATGTTACGTATTCTTTATTTCTCGTAATTGCAAATGTATTTCTCTGAATTGCGACTTCATATCTCTGAATTTTGACATATCTCACACATTGGACTTTTTATCTTGTAATTGGTAATTGTAATTGTGACTTTATTTCTCAAAATTGTTAACTTTATATCTTGCAATTGCAACTTTATTTCATATAATTGTGACTTTATATCACAATTGCGACTTTATTTCTCATAATTGCAACTTTTATCTTTCGTAATTGCAACTTCATATAGTAACTGCAACTTTATTTCTTGTACATGTGAATTCATATCCCCAGATTTCTACTTTCACATGTGACTATTCCTCGTAATTGTGACTTTCTCATAATTGCGACATTATATCTTGCAATTGCAACTTTATTTTTTATTATTGCAACTTTATTTTTACAATTGCGACTTTATTTCTCATAATTGTGACTTCATATTTTGCAATTGTGACTATTTCTCGCAATTGCAAGTTTATGTCTTGCAATTATAACTTTGTTTCTCATTATTGCAACTTTATATCTTACAATTGCAACTTTATTTTTTGCATTTGTGACTGGAACAAATAACCGGCCCGCTGGGCATGTTGCGGGGGCGCGGTGTTTCGTAGTACAGCAAGGAATCTAGCCTCCACCTCACAGGATACAATGCCCACCATGCAAGTGGCAGGTAGAATGGTTTCTGGTGGGGTGATGGAGGTCTCGACCGCAAAACATAGAGATAGCTTGAGTTGGGCTTGATGTTTTCATTGTGTGAAAAAAAAAGTGCCCAGCAAGCCTGTCTAGAGTTGAAGTGTTTGGTGCTACAAATATACTCTAGGTTCTTATGATCTGTCCAGGCCACAAAAGGTACCACCTGAACCCTCTAACCAATAAGGTAAACCGGACAGCTAATATTTCTCGGTTGCCGATGTCATAATTCCATTCATTATGCTGGTGTTAAGCAGTATGAAAAAAAGGCAAACGGATGCAACTTTCCATCCGAGGGAGAGCACTGCTACAGAACCGCTCCAACACAAACCTCAAATGCATCCACCTCCATCATGAAATGACTTGCAGGTCAACGAAGATGGGTGCAGTAGAAAACCACTCCTTTAATTTAAAAAATACAACCTCAGCTCACGGTGACAAACAAAAGTCAGTGTGTATGGAGGTGATGTCCATCAGAGGTGCTGCGAGCTGACTGTATTTCCTTATACATCTCCGGTAAAAATGAGAAAACCCCAGAAACCTCTGTAATGCCTTACGAGAATCTGGGGTTTGCCAATCGGAGACAGCTCTAACCTTAGCCTGGTCCATGCGCACTCCCTCGGACAGAACGATGAACCCCAGGAACGGAACTGACTGTGCATGAAAAGCGCACTTCTCTGCCTTGACGAACACCCAATTCTTTAGCAGTCGCTGAAACACCTGCCTAACGTGCTGCACATGGTCCTGGATATTCTGGGAGATCAGAATATCATCAAGACAGACAAACACAAAACAATCGACCATGTCTCTAAGCATATCATTCACAAGCCCCAGGAAGACGTTCAAGAGACGTTCTGCAAGAGTTAAAAGAATATTCAACAAGTACATCAACGGCAAAGGATAGCGATTCTTCACTGTGATGTAATTCAGCACCCAATAATCTTTACAGGGTCTAAGCAAGCCATCTTTCTTCTCCAAGAAGAAGAACCCCACCCCTGCTGGTGACAAGAAAGGGTGGATGAGACTGGCTGCCTGTTGATGACCTCCTTCTGGGGAGCCGAGAGCGAATACAGCCATACCCAAGGCGGCGAGGTGCCAGGAAGCAATTCAATTCAAAAGTCTGTCAGTTCATCCTGCAAAACTCAAGACAGGACAGGGGAAACAGCAGAGTTAAGACAGTGGGACAAACAAAAAGAACTCCAAGCAAGAACAGTGTTGGTTGACCAGTCTGTGTGGGTTGTGTGTTACCAACCATGGATGCCCCAACATTACTGGTCCTGAAGGAGATTGGATCAGGTAGAAGGACAACTGCTCCATGTGATTCCCAGCGGTGTGCCACTTAAGGTGTGGGCGGTGATGGGTTTATCCAACTGGACCATAGGAAGTCATCACTTAGAAGCCAATTTGAAATCCTTAAAGTTCCCTTCAGCTCCGGAATCAACCTAGGCAGAAACCATGTGTCAGGTAGATCCAAACTGCAGCCGGGCTGGGAGAAGTGTCCGAAGTCCAGGGGTTTTGTCCAAAGGTGTAGCGCTCACCACTAACCCCTCTCCTACAGATGAGCAATGTCATTTACCGAACAGGAAGCAGAGAGATGATCAGAACGAGCACAATAGAAACATAGTCCATTAACGGGACATTGCTGTTTCTTCCTGTGTGAGATTTGAGTTCTAGCGACTTACATCAGCTCAGTGTCGGCCATGATACCGGTAAGTTGGCTGAAGAGGCAGAACGGGTGGGAGGATCAACCGTCAGTGTAGGTGGAAAACGCCATCGTTGGTGGCAAAAGACCATCCAGAAAACGATCACACGTAGCGTGGTCATTCCACTCACAAGAACAAGCTATGGTGTGAAATCAATCGCATATTCTGATACCCATCTATCTCCTTGAGCCAAGCAGTCAAACACTCAACGGTGCTCCATGGTATGATAAGATGGCAGTGCCCCATTCGCCAGCCCTTCCGATGAAGAGTGTAATTACACAGGCCAACTTCATCATATCCGATGTGAAAGTGGAGGCTGTAACATGAAGAACATTGAACATTGTGAAAGGAATGTGCTGCAGGATTCAGCCTCACCTGAATATGGGGCTGGAGGGGGAATGCGTCCAGATGCCAGTGGAACCACCGGAGCCGGTAAGGAAGCCTCTTGAGGGGGGCCAGCATCAAGAGATGGGCGGAGCTGCTGAACAAAGGAGGTGAACTCTGCGAGCTGTGAAGCCATCATCTCCAAAGCCTGGTTTGAGGCAGCTTGAGATTCGTAGAATCCACCATTGAAGCTTATTGAGGTACAGAACAACGCCCGGCTGAGATGGGGGATCTTTCTCCCGACATGCGGGCAGAGACAAGGTATTGTCCGTGGAAGACCAGCTGACACGCAGCAAAATTGGAAGGCAACCATACACCTGACATGCAGGCAACCAACAGATACACGAGACTAGACAAAGAGTGTGAGGTTAGTACTCAATATCAAACAGCAATCTAGCAAAGATACTAAGAACACGACAGGTTTAAGAAGGGAGTGAATTAGAGAAGAACAGGTGTTGCTCGGCATGCTAATCAGTGGCATGATCAGCGTTCCCCCGGGAACAATCAATGTTCCCGTGGAAATGCCAATCATGCATGCCGAAATCGATGACCTATCGAAATCTGTGACTACAGGCCGCTGTCCGGTAAGTTTTTGCGTGAGAACACTTCCGGTGCTTGTGCTCAGTGAGCATCACCGCGAGTTGACAACTGACAACATTTTGCCCCAGACTCTATATTTTGGGTGACAGGGTGGTCATTGATGTAGAGAATAGACACATAAAGAGTTGGGTCCAAACCAGTATCACGATTGCCATACAGATAGTTCAAAGGGGATGGCGGTCAACTGGAGCTCCCTCATTTTTGTTGTGTTGCTCAGAGATGGGGAGGGTGGCAGCCTTTGAAGAAGGGTCATTTAGAAGACTGGGGAAATTTATCTTGTTTGTGGGGAAATGGGGCGGATATTTGCTGTTTCTGGATGTATGATTATTATTAGATATTTTTGCATGCAAGATATTTGTTGTGTCTATAATGATGCATGACCACTGGGAGGTTGGAGATTGGGAGGAGGAGGGATAATAGAGGGGGTTAATTGTTGATTCTGTATTTATGTTTTGTTTTTCTGTCTTCAATATGTGAATCAATAAAAAATTGTTAATCAGAAAAAATAGTGGTGTTCTTAATTGTATTATACAGTTTTTTTTATTGTATATTTGTGCACAAAATACATTTATTTGTAATAGTTGTGTTATAGTCTTTGTTCTTCGTCTTACATCTATTCACCACTCTTACTCTGGTGATATATCCACATTGGTCTTCAAAAAGCAGGTACACCAGTTCTGACAGTGGAATATTAAATTATATTGATATTACCGGTTACCGAAATCTGTTACACCTCTTTAATTTCAACTAAGTGTGTCTAATATCACCAAACTCATGTCTTCAGTGTTATCCCCTAATAGATTTATTCATATGGTATATGATGAAGTATAGAGAAACAGCAGGGTCACCAAATCTGAGAGTAGAGGTTACTGAAATATGTTACCCCTCTTTAATTTCAAATAAATGTGTCTAGTGATCACCAAACTTATTCAGGTGATGTCTAATATCTTCTGTGTTATCCTCCAATACATTTATTCCTGTTGTACATGACATAGTCAACAGCAGGGTCACCAAATCTGACAGTACATCAGAGGTTACCGAAATCTGTTACCCTTCTTTATTCTCATCTAAGTGTGTCTGACCCTGCTGTTTCTATATACTTTATCAAATACCATAAAAATAAACACAGATAACACAGAAGAGATTAGATATCACCTAAATGAGTTTGCTGATCATCAGACACACTTAGTTTTGTTTTTTTATTTATCCCCTTTTCTCCCAATTTGGAATACCCAATTCCCACTACTTAGTAGGTCCTCGTGGTGGCGCAGTTGCTCACCTCAATTCGGGTGGCGAAGGACAAGTCTGAGTCGCTTCTTTGACAGTCAGTCCGCACATTTTATAACATGGCTTGCTGTGCATGACACCATGGAGACTCCGCATGTGGAGGCTCATGCTATTCTTCACGATCCACACACAACTTACCACACACCCCACTGAGAGCAAGAACCACTAATCACGACCACGAGGAAGTTACCCTATGTGACTCTAACCTCCCTAGCAACCGGGCCAAAATGGTTGCTTAGGAGACTTGACTGGAGTCACTCAGCTCACCCAGGATACGAACTTGCGACTCCAGGGGTGGTAGTCAGCATCAATACTCGCTGAACTACCCAGGCCCCCAGACACACTTAGTTAAAATAAAGAGCGGTAACAGATTTTGGTAATCTTTAATGTACTGTCAGATTTGGTGACCCTGCTTTTTCTCTACACATTGTCATATGCAACAATAATAAATCTTTTAGAGGAAAGCACTGAAGAGATAAGACATCACCTGGATGAGTTTGGTGAACATTTGACAAACTTAGATGAGAATAAAGAGGGTTAACAGATTTAATGACCCTGCTGTTTCTCTATACTTGGTCATATACCATAAGAATAAATCTATTAGAGGACAACACTGAAGATATTAGACATCACCCATCGCTGGACTGGCAATATGGCATACCGGGCAATTTCCTGGTGGGCCAACGCACTTTGGGGCCGATCAGAGGTGGACTGGCCATCAGGAGAACCACTGGGGCCAATGGGTCTGCATTGAAACGGGCCGAATAAGCCGCGATAAGATCAAATAAACCACTGCGTTCCGTCAGTTGCTTTATGGTACTACAGCTGTTTATATGGTAAATGTTAGCGCAAGGCATTAAAGCTTTAGTACTTACATGTTACATGTTTTGACTTCAAGCAGTTCTCAGAGTAAGCATGTGCATGTGAACCGGCAGTCTCTTTTTTTTTTATACATATGTTTCGAAATCTATTCCCTCCCTAAGAGAACCACCAACCAACGCTCCAGTCATATAAGCATATTAAGTAAGAGTTTTGTTTAATCTTCCACTAGGGACAGTATTTCAAATTTTCTTTGATTTGTGGTTGAAAGCACATTTTAATTTGATTATTTTACTGCCAAATGCAACCAGTTACATTATATCTAAATATGTTTTGTTTCTATCATAGGTTATGCAATCCCATATTTTGATGGAAACCTAATGACCTCTGGACTAAATAGTCCAAACTGTAAATGTAAGTAATCTAAAGATGCACTTGACCCAATCCTACTACTGTTCTAACTGTCCCTCACTTCCTTCTCTAAGTGCACTACTCTGAGCAATTTGAAACTTAGTATTGCAGCACTTCTCATATTATTGCATCCTTAGGATTAATCAAATTTGCTCTATTCCTCATTTGTAAGTCGCTTTGTATAAAAGCATCTGCTAATTGAATGAATGTAAATGTAATGTCTCGATACTGATACAATCTTGATACTGTCAGCGGAAGTATGAGAGCACTGATGCAAAATAAACCAACATAACCCTTGACCACAGACTGATCACAAAACTCTCCAGACTTTACAGATATCCAGGTGTTTAAAAAGGCCAAATGTTGTTTGATTGTTTAACTTCTTGGAAACCGTTAAAGTTACCAGCAGCACATTTTTGCCTTTTGATAAATAGATGGAGGTGTTTAGGCTATGTTGACACCCCTAAACTTTAACACCTGGCTTTTTTGCAATCATAGTTGGAAGTAAGATTCTCTTTGACACTCAGAACTAGACTTTTAATTTGAGTTATTAGTTCATTACTGTGTTTATTAGAGTTCAGTCATGCAGAGCAAGTATAGTGGCTTGCTACTACTAAAACAAAGACATGCTCTGAGCATTGAAGACATGTTGCTGCCTGCTGCACAATTTGACATCTTCACAATCCCCCTGAAGCAAATCTAGACAAATGGTGCTGGGGAGGAGGAGGGTTTCAGATAGAAAACTCTCATTGTGCACTGCAGTGAAACCAGCTTATATTGCATCAGCTGAGGCAATTAAACGATCAAAGAACCTATCAGCTTGCACCATGTAGTTTCATGACTGAATTTAGGACCATTATAAGGAAAGAGTTCTCCACATTTAATTCAGAGTGCATGCAATGGTTTAGGTGATAGGAGCACAATTCTTTGTCTCTTGTTTGTTCTTGGTGCAATCTGATATCTTTTTGTTCATGGTTGTACTTCTGTCGGCTGTAGCTTTGTGTCTACGAATCCTCTAGGCTGTTATAGATTAAAAGAGTTAATTCCACTCACATCTCTTTTAAATAATGAATAACATTGCTTAATTATTGTTGGTTATTTATCATAATGTAGTTATGTACAGACCCACAAAGATATGACAGCAAAGGCAAAACTGGACGAGCCAACAGATCTGTTCATCAAAGCTCACTCTATTTCTACATTATTTTTTATTCTGACATACTCTAACATTATAAGCTTTTTTTTTTCTTTGGTATTGTCTTTGGCCATAATTTATCCCTACATGTTTCCCTGAAATCTTCCTTCAGTAAACTGACAAATTTTCTGTTTGAAGGAAATTATTTAACGGAGTACACCTTGCAACTCTTGTACTTTTGACAGTTTTTTACGTAAAGCTGACATAACACTAAATCTGTTATTCATCTGGAGTGGGTGCATTTCTTTTTTAAGCGGCTGCCTTTTGTTAGCTGTGTGAGGTGTTATCCCGAACAAACCGGATTTTAAAGAAATGTAAACCTAGAAAAAGAGTTCATAAAACAAAGAATCACAGTTTGGCATGTGAGAGTTAAACCACATGTTCTTTGGTGTGTTGTACTCTGTAATTTGATGTTGGTTCTAAAGTGTGGTCTACAATTCATTTAAGAAGGCAAACAAAACCAGCACCCATCTTTAGTAATATTTTGTAATGATTTGGTGCAAAAAACATTTACCAACAAACAGAATGCTGGGCTAGAGGAATCAAGATTAAAAAAAAAACTGATGTGTGTAGTAGTGTTAATTTTGTCACCTATTTTTAATTTAGTCTTAGTCTTGTGCCAAATGTCCTTGTTAGTTTTAGTCATATTTAGTCATTCACATATCTTTTTTTGTTAGTCAAGTTTTAGTCAACTAAAAGTCTCGTCATTTTAGTCTAGTTTTAGTCAAAAGAACACTCAATATATCTTAGTCAAGTTTCAAAACATTTTAGTCTTTTTTTAAATAAATTATTTCTGAGATTAATTCTAAGATAACCATTTCAGTCAAATAATGTTTCACACATCTCAAATATTGGTTAAATGTCATAATTACCTGACAAAATACACTTGTTGAATTCACTTTGTTAAACGTGTCTGGTTTTCTGATTTAAGAGACACATTCACAAATGATGAACTTGTTCTGAAGAGTATTTTATTAAGCAAATAAGTTACATAAAATATATATAACCTGCATAATGTATGTGCCACAACACCATAGTTAACTGGTTAATTTACAGCGTAGATGCCTAAAATCAGCATTAGCTTATGAGACGTATATTTAAGTTAACTTCCCTGAATGTGTGGGTGGTTAGCCTTTAGATGTCGCTTAAGGTTGGTGGTGTTTTTCCCGGTAGAGTTTATCCGCAGTGCTTCCCGTCAGTTATAATGACACATTCTGACTTTTTGTCAATATCATTGTACCTAAAATGCGACCAAATATCGAGCCTCTTCCTTCTACCTAGCATGTCGTCGGCGCTCGTCGCGTGTTCGCCACTGTCTATGATTGTTGTGTTCTTGCTCCGTGTAGTGTCGTGTTGCAGCCACAGGAGTATGAGACCTGTTGTAACCGTTACTAGAGCAACAGCGCGAACTCATTCGGAATATTTTGAAGGCGTAACAGCTGAATATTCAATCTCATGATGAAAAAGTAGAGACGATTGTATACGAAAATGAAGAGAGATTTTATCTTAGTTTTTATTTTATGCAAAACATTTTAGTCTCGTCTTTTTTCGTCAACAATAATGCATGTTAATTTAGTCTTAGTCAGCGTTTTTGGACTTTGGTGCAGTCTCGTCATCGTCTCGTCTTAGTCATGGAAAAAAAGGTCGTTGACGAACATATTTAGTCTCGTCTCGTCTGACGAAATTAACACTGGTGTGTAGCAGGGTGGAGGGCAGGTCGTGCCAAGCCTCCAAGAGGGATAAAGGCCAACTGCAGAGGATGGGGTGGGAGAGAGAGATCGTTTACGGGCATGTCCGTCATGTGTGTTTTTGTCTTTTGTTTAAATTTATCATTAAAATATTATTTATATTGCCAAGCTGGTTCTCGCCTCCTCCTTTCCATTGAACTGCATTACAAAGTGCTAATTGTGCATTTGATTATCAATGCACTTGTTCACCGTCGGCATCTGCTTAGTTTGAAAGTTGTCATTTTATACAGCCGGCAACAAAATGTTTTCTACTACAGTTAAACAAAATGGAAATATGATGTTAATTTTCCCAAAAGTGCAGGGGACAAACTTGGTTGGGTAGGGAAAAAGATTAATTCCAGTCCAGATTGGTTAAAATCTAAAATGATTTGCTTGCTGCAGAAGTTATGCAGCTTGTAGTGCATTATGTATTTAAACATTCAGACTGCCTTTTAGTTATGCATACGTTACTTTGAGTACATCATTTGGAATTATGTCATAAGAGCCTGTGTCACTCAAAGCAACACCGTGCCATTCAAGAGGGGGAAACCCTGTTGCAATAATTTCCTGTAGTGCCTCAGCTGCTGCTGCTGCTGTCTGACTCTTCATCAGACTCCTCTTTAATGTCATCCAAGATGAGCTCATTGAGGCTGTCCAGCAGACTACCCTGACTTAGGCAGGTGTTTACAGTGGCTGTACTGCTTATATGAGCATGGCTGGGGTACACCACCCGTGGCTTCCTGTTCTTCTGTCTGCTACGTGGATGGACTCATTCGGTACCAGGCACATGGGGCTCTATTTAAGACAACAAGAAAAGTGAGTGATTATAGTCATGAACTTCCTTGTAAAATGTAAATGCTTAGGATCAAAAGGCAACATGAAACAGCATTCACAACCCTACCCCGACCTCTAAACCTAACAGCCCACACAGCCTAGATGACATTAATCAAACAGGAAAGTCATTTCAGAGGGAGATTTCATGAAATATTACATTTAAAGATTGATGAAAAATTAAGAAATATATATTATTATTTTTTGTGGAAATAACATGACACTGATGAATCATGCACAATAACACCAATAATGTAAAAAGAAAGTATACTGCACGAATCCAGTCGTCACGCTTCAATGCAGCAGTTCATCCCTCCATTTGCGGTAGCTTTTTCTGAGATCTAAACACTTTAATTTCAATTATTTCCAGCATTAAGGGAGCAACCAGCCACTGAGCAACATAGTCCCATTTTAATAATGACATTTTATGACAGTCGTGTTACTGTTAGTAGTGTTAAAGTTACTATGAATGACCCCGTCCTCCAAAAATAATTTTGAGACCAAAACAGAGCAAAAGAGCAACATTGTTTGTTCCTGTGGTTGTCAAATTCAACAGTGGCACAATTTATAAATCATAGCCTCAATGATCCGCTTCAAATACAACACTATGAGAACGAGCAAAATGATTGACAGGTAAAAAGAGTCAGTGTCCACGGTCCACAGACATATTTTTGTTTGCTGTATACAAAGTCTACAGAAATTATTAGGCTGCTTTGTTTACCTTTTAAAAATTCATTTGTATAAGCCACATATAAAGCACTAGAATTTACCATAGATATGAATATATGGTTGCTATTATTAATAAAAATAAGTTACCATGGATACTATAGTAAAGCTGTAGTAAAACCATGGTCAGTTATACCAAAACCTTGGTTACTGCCAAAAAAAAACAAAACAAAAAAAAAAAACAAGGGCTGCGTCCCAATTCGCCTACTTATACTATGACCTAAAAGTATGTGCTCTTTTTTTGAAGAAAATGTACATACTTTTGAGTGTGTAGCAAAAGAGTATGCACGTTCTGGGACATACTACGAAGACGTCATGCAATGGAAGAGAACGTGGTTGCCTAGTTACGCACACCGCGACAGTTAAACAAACATCGTCGTTGGCAATGCGCCAGTTAATGAGGCGCTCAGTGTCTTCGTCGGACCCTACAAGATAAACGCGGTACTTTTTTTGCACAACACAAATCCATTAATATTACGAGACAATAAAATATAACTTTAATTAGCGCTAAACGTTTAAGTTCTTACACTTAAAAACTGAGGGCGCATCTCCGCTGCCGCATCCGGCCGCCATGTTTGCATCATCTCAAAGCTCCTCCCTCCCGCACGCAATGGGTTGTGGGCAATATTAGCCGTTAGAGTGTGCATCGATCTGCACTTCGGATTCTGACAGGAAATAGTAGACCATCCGGGTATCTTTGGAACACTCATTTCAACATACTACGATTTGGGACGTACTAATTCTATTTTCGAATACTATTTAGGACGGATAGTATGCGAATTGGGACGCAGCATAGGTCACTACAGTTACTAGTCATGGTTAATAAAATATTACTAAAGTAAATCCATGGTAGTTTTCATAAGGGTAACATTTCTTAACGAGGATTAAAGATCATTATTAATGTTTTAACACCTCTGAATTTAAATAAACCAGTAAAAATGGTCACACAAGCCAATTATAATACATCAATTCTAGGTATATTATTAATTGGTGTTAATAATTTCAGATGCTGTTGTTACCTCAGGAAAGCACTGCTCCATCTTTGAATGAGTGCTGTGACTGAAAGGGTGAGCGCCGACTGACTGATAGTGTGTTTTAGCTTTACTGCGCGCCACGATGTGCGGAAGAAAAATTGTTCCGGTGCCTGTGCAACAATTCGCTCATATAATTCATTTTTCTCACTTCGATGCTTGTATGAGATGCATTAATATTCATGTTATCTAAACAATAAAATCACATGTTAAAAAACAACAATTCAGAATCGATATTTTTATGTGAGGATCTATATTCTTGATACCACTTTAGTATCGATCCGCCCATCCCTACTCCACCCTTACACCTGCACCATACCTTTACTACATTCAGCGCTTTCTTTTCATCATCATCCAGTACTAAATACAAGAAATACATTAAAAAGGTAATAATAAATAATAGCAAAGAAAAAACACACAACAGCCTACACATATATTCATAGAGAAATAGTCCACACTTAGACACTTGTTTGTGAAAGGTTTGCACTTTACCCCTGTCATCATCTGCCATTAGTACGACACACGTCGCCGCCATTCGATAGTTGTTCCCGTAGCGTTGCATGAGGATCACAGCTTTGTCAATCTCAATATGGCCATGAAACATCTCTCTCAGTCGCCTGACACTCTTTTCCAACTAAATCGGGAGTAAAAACTATTTACATTAATTTGTATTCTTTGTTCAGTGTGATATGGTATTAAATTGGGCTCATGTTTTATTGCATATATTAATTAATAAAAAGGCCCTTCTTCATGAAAAACGATGTTTTTTTTATACCAACATGCATAAGGAAGATGCATTGCATTGTTCTACTTCATTGCCACTGTACATTATTTTATCCGATAGGCAGATAGGAGTTTTATTGTTTGTTCAGAACGTTACCACTAGAGGTCGCCATTGTACATGGTAAGGAACAGTGACTCTTAATTGTCAAGAAAAGATACAGTTCAGAAGAGTGGTACAGGCTAATTATTATGAAAAGCTGCTCACACACACACATACACACACACACACAAACCCTTCATCTGGTAATTATATAGGCTGTCAAATAAAATAAATTATTGCAAAAAAAAAAAAAAAAACTGCATCTGGGTTTTATTTATTTTGGACTCTGTAGCTACAATGTCTGTGCCCGTCATAGTAAGCAAAGAAAAATATATAGATATTATTTACATTCAGCCGATTAATCGGTTATATGCCGTTATTCATTGTTATTTCAGTTGAACTCAGTTAACTATTTTAATATTTGCAACCAATTTGTGAAGTGTTACCATAAAGTGTTACCACTGATTCCGTCAGTTGTGGCCACCATGAGGAATCTGGAGAGGAGAGAAGCTCTGGAGAGAGCAGCCGGCAAGATGCTGAATACATCCCTGGAGATCCGACAGCTGGACGCCCCTTATGATGACTCCATCATCAGAGTGTGTGAACAGCTTTCCAGACCGACGAGTGGATGTGTTAGGTGAATTTGAGGGTTTCCTTTAGAAAAATACTTCCTTTTTTCAATAATTCGTAGTGGTCAACCAAAGTTTAATAGCAATGTCACCAGTAGACAATAGTTCAGTGTTCAGCGAGTGGATTATTATACTTCATATTTTATATTTAGATGATGCAAGTGATCTGATCAATGCCCTGTTTGATTTAGGCTCTTCCTCACTGTTTTCATCATAAACAATGCAGGTATGGGTAGCATTGGGCCTTTGGAGTGCCTGAGTGTCAGTGCAATGCAGGAACTCTTTTAACACAAATTTTTTCGGTCTGGTGAGACTGGTGAAAGAAGCGCTGCCTGATATGAAGTGACGTCAGAATGGACACATTGTGGTGATGAGCAGTGTTTTAGGCATCCAGGGAAACACTATTTGCCTCAACTACTATAATCAGTGCTACTCTGCTGCAAAAATTCACTCTTTAATAAATATATATATTTTTTTTCAGGTATGCTTTTCAATGATGTACAGTACATGCTGCCTCTAAATTTGCAGCTGAGGGATTTTGTGAGAGTCTGGCTCTGCAAGCTATGAAGTTCAATGTCAAGTGAGTTCACAGCATGACAAATTACCCAACCACAACTGATAAAAAGCGCTAGTTTTTTTAGAGTTTGTAATTTGTATACTTTCCAAATTAGTATGAAAACTATATAAAAGCAATGAAACACACAGTCATATGTTGTCGTGCACCTCTGGCTCATACCTGCAACCAAATCACAGTTTATGAATAATGATTCTTTTAAACAGGTTTCCAGAATAATCTCCCTATCTGTCAACAGTCCAGCTCCAAATTCGCAGAAGTATTGCTTGGTTGGTCTTGTCGGGATGCTCAGATAAACAGAGCAATTTTCAAAGCTCCACAGAGTCACATTGAGCCGTTTACATGCACACCAATACGTCGATAACTCCCAAAAATCAGCATATTTAAAAAATTGGCAAAAGCAAAACATCGCGATTGCATGACATTTGAAATAATTGTATTATTCTCTGCTTTTTCCATGAAGAGGCATGTGCAAAACACATTTGCATATTGGATGAGAATAAGAATGCCGGTTAAGTTGTTTACATGCAATGCAAAATTTAGGTAATGGGCAAAAATCTACCAGTGTCGATTTGTGTAGACTTAAAGGTATAGTCCACCCAAAAATAAAACAATTCTCTCATCATTTACTCACCCTCATGCCATCCCAGATGTGTATGACTTTCTTTCTTCTGCTGAACACAAATGAAGATTGTTAGAAAATATTTCAGCTCTGTAGGTGCATACAATGCAAGTGAATGGCGACCAGAATTTTGTAGCTCCAAATATCACATTAAGAAACCAATAAAAACCAAATAAAAAATACATGGACGTTTAATATTGATTTGTGTTAAAATTATGCAATTATGTGAGAAGAAATTTCCATTGGTGTTTCTGTGAAAAAGGCCACTTGACTCCTAGCCAAAGACTACTGGCCAAATAAACAAATAAACTGATTTGAATTGATCCAAGAATTCATCACACAGTGATCCAAAAAGCAGGAAAGATGGCTTGCAGTACCCAGATGAGCGGTCTGATATGTGGATGTGCGGTTGTTACTGAGAAATATCAGACTGCTAGATGGTGCCATTGACCAATCAGAATTGAGTATTCCAGACAGTGAGTCCTGTAATAATTAAGCATAATTGGTTTAAGAACATGAATGTAAACACACACTTTTTGGGGGATCTGTGCATATTAAGTAGGGATAAGACAACGAAATCACACACATCAGCTTTAAATGTAGGCTGTGTATGTACTAACACACCCATAGGATGACGCTAGTGGAGCCAGGACCAGATATAACTGAGTTTGAGAGAAAAGTGTACGAGGAAGCAGAGAACATGGACCTATCAGAGACCGATGAGGAGACAGCGCAGATCTTCCGTCAGATCTATCTGCCAAATTCTCACAAAGTCTTTACTTCAGTTGGGCAGACACCTGAGGAGGTGGCAGAGGTGAGATTATAGATGCTCTGCTTTTCTGTTGGTTGATCATTTAACCAAATGACATGAAAATGTCTCACATATCTTACAGCAAACTCTCCAGATGATCGTGTCGAAGAACCCTCCATTTCGTCATCTGACCAATCGGTTGTACATACCACTGACTGCCATGAAGCAAGCTGACCATACAGGGTGACTACCCATAGATGCATTCTATAAAATTACCTTCCAGCATAAACGCATGTTCAGGGCTAGTCTGTGGATTTAGTGCATGCTGCAGAGGTCAAAGGGTCAAGGTGCTGCCTGAAAAACTCTTTTATGCATGAGTGGACATGGGCTGTAGTTACATGCTTTGTGTGTGTCATTATGTAATGCTGTAACCTTATAAGATCAAGACAATTGTGCTAAACATTATCAAATAACTAACATCAAAGAAAAAACATAAAAAATGTGTACTTTCTTAGAGGAACATTTAATGCATTGGTACAATGTACAACAGCATTTTAGTGCCATGCTAATATAAAACAAAATCAAGAATTTCTAGAGAATAAACACATAATAGGCCTTTTACGAGAAAATTTATGAAGTAAATCTATAGCATTATGATGATAATGTTGTAACAGGATCAGAATAAAGTCGTAGCATTATGAGATTAAAGTGGTTATATTTTGAGAATAATATAGGTAATGTTCGGAGAAGAAAGTCATAAAGGTGTAAAATTGTGTGAATAAAGCATAAATATGATTAAAAAAATAACAATATAATGGGAAAAGGCATGTCTGTTTTTATTACTTTATTCTTTGTCTTTATTCTCAAAATATTACTCTTGTAATGTTACGTCTTTGACTATTCTTGTAAAAGACCTATAATGATATTATGGTACCTCTTGTTTCAATTCATTAATGCATTAATGCACAATATATATATATATATTTATATATGTGTGTATATATTTAAGGCAATTATTAATCTTGGTTAATGTTAATTTATGAAAACAGTTGTTCATTGTTAGTTCATAATGCGTTAACTAATATAAAAATATACATGTTTAAGAATAAGTATATGTAGAAAATGAATTAACCAAGCTTATTAAGTGCTGAAAAGTATTGTTCATTGTCAGTTCATGTTAACTAATGTAGTTTTCTAATGTTAGCAAATGGGACTTATTATGAAGTGGTAACGAGATTATTTTAAAAACATTACAACAAAATCCTAGATTTTTTCTTTAGCAATGCACTAAAATTCTGTGATATAATGCCCTTACCAGCCCTCATTAATCATACAACCTCTCTGCAATTTGGCATACGTGCACTAATTTCACTTGATTGCAAAGAACAAACAATTGCAGAGCTGTTAGAAAATTATTTCTCATCCTGGTTTTAAAGAAATATTCCGGGTTTAAGACAAGTTAAGCTCAATCAACAGCATTTGTGGCACAATATTGATTACCACAAAAATAATACATCCTTTTTTAAAAAAAACAAAAATGGAGGTTCCAGTGAGGCACTTACAATGCATATGACCAATTTTTGGAGGGATTAAAGGCAGAAATGTAATTTCTGTAATTTTCTTATACTTTTATAAAAGCACAAAATGAATTCTGTTAAAACTTGTGTATTCTTTCAACTGTAAAGTTGTTTAAATCGTAATTTTTACAGTCGTTTTAGGGTTTGTTGACATTATATCGTCATGGCAAAAAAAGATGTAAAATTGGTTATAACTTTACACAGAAAATAAAGTGATTTTATCAAACTAAAATTATGTTTACATCGCATTGTTTATGGCTTGTTTCTATACTTTTGAAATAGTATTTTAACGTTTTTGGATTAGCCCCATTCACTTCATTGTAAGTACCTCACTGGAAACTGGATTTTTGCTTTTTTTTAAAGAAAAGGAGGGATGAGTTGAAATGTATTTTTGTGGTAATCAATATTATGCCACAAATGCTGCCCAACGAGCTTAACTTGTATTGAACCAAGAATTGTATTGTCACAATGTCACAAGGGATGTAAACTTGTCACAATGGGCTAACATTTTAGCATGCATTTTGGATTCATCTCAATTATGGGTTATATTTGTGCCATGTTTTCTGATTGAACTACAGGCTTGGAATTTCAAACATATGTTTCTCTTCTCAAGACAAAAAAAAATTTAGCCTTTTGCACCCATGATGTCTACGTAACCCCCATAAATGTATATATAGAGTTTGTAGTCGATGTCAATAATAATAATACTAAATAATAATGTAAATATAATTCCAATTAAGGGCAGTAAACGATCAGTTTTGAGCTATGCAATGAGAAAAGGAAAGCACCACCACCATCACAAATATAATATGTGTGCAAACAAGATAAAATGTTTTGGAGAGAACTGAAAAGAACCAGGAGACCGGGGCTAGTTGTCACAAGCACTATATCTTAGTAATAATATGGAATCAAGCGTTCAATTACACAAATGTGCGTATCTTCTTGCAGTGGTTTTGTTGTCTGTTGAGTTGAAACAACTAGATTAAAATCTTTTACTCTGCCCTACTGAACACGGAGGACTCTTCCTCTAAAAAGGAATCTTTTAAATAATTGTCTCTTCAATACTCTATTTGATAATATATCTCATTTTGATGTGAGGAAGTGAGATAAAGAATAAGACATTGGTAGAATGTAGTTTCTAATGCTTTATTAGAAGTAACATATTTTACAACTTTGTAGAAAGAAACTGTGGAAAAAAAAAAACGGTTTATATACAATGAATTTAAACTACTTTTAACAAGTAAAAGAAATTAATAATAAAGACAGAAAATATCTATGGCTGTTCTAGTAATGCAAGACCAAATACACAGTCACATTCTCACCTTAATAATGCTAATAGAAAAGTACATTTACTTTCAGTTCTTTTTAGTACATAATCATTTTTAGAAAATAAGACATCTCATAAACAAGTAGACCTAAAAAAGGCAAAACATATTTACAGAATGGTACTGGAATTTCCAAAAAATTCTGAAGCACTGTATCATGGGAAGTGAAAGGTTATGAATAAAAGGAATACTTATGGTGTGTTAGCTAAGCTTAGTACTCATGTGAAATAATGAAGAGGTCCAGAATGTGAACCCTCCCATGAAATATGGTGAATGAACATTACATAGCACGAATTAACAATAGATCGAGTACATCTTAAACATACCTTTAAAAGAGAAATATATGGCACTTTTTGTGTGCCACAGTCTTGTGAAATGGGCTTGTTCCTCTTGAAAAAAGCAAAACAAACTTGAACCTATGTAACCTATGATCTGCTTAAATGCAGGTCTTACATTTGGGAAAATTTAAGACATGAATATATTGGCGTTCCAGAAAGCCAGGGGCATCACTACACAGTAGTGTTTCCCTCTCTCGTACTTTCCGAGCAGACACGACAGATGTCATCGTCTAGGCTGATGAGGTGGGAACTGCTAAAGATGCAGAGAACACTGCATGCTATATAACACCTCCCTGAGGAGTGACAGAGCACTAGCAGACCATTAGCAACCCCATTAGCCTTGTACCCAATACACAACACAGAGCCGAGGACATATGCTCACTACCCCAACCCAAAGAGCTGGAATATGATTAGACTATATGGAAATGCTGGACCTAAGGGATCAAATGACATCGGATATCAACCAGACTACCTTGGCTACATAAGGACCTGGAAGAAGACTTTCAGCTGCAGCTGTTCAGAATTGAAATGAAGTGTTTGTGAAAGATCAGGAACGTAGTGAGATCAGTTCCACAGCAGTCAGCAGCTCCACAAGCGCAACAATCAGGAATGTTTGCGGAGAGGAAATGTCTGTCACATGAAGAGTGGTGCAGAGCCACAGTCTATTAACACAGCTTAATACATCAATGTTCCACAGACAGCTGTGGCTCCAAAAATGTGGTTATAAAAAGAATCTTAAAGAAAAATAAAACACATTTACACAAGGCAAGACTATAAGGCAGTGACTGGCAGATTTACCCTTTGGCAAATGCCCTTTGCTGAGGGATACTGAGACCGGAGGTGTGGCACGTTAGCCAGCTCGGGTCGGTGAGGTCACTGAAGGGACTATATGCTCAGTAAAATCATTCCCACTGATACAACAACAAAACACTGAAAACATTCCAACCACTGGCCATTTATGAGAGGCGCATGTAGAGGCGCTATGAATGCTGAAACTAGGATTTCAGGGTTTTCTTACTGTCTCTTTCTCTGTCAAACTTTTCCCACTGAAGTGCTACATTCATACAAATACTTTTACAAAAACCATCACTTTAAATTTCACTTGTGCCGATTGGTTTATTTACGTTTTCATGTGCCAATCCTTTTACAGAAGGCCAGCCTAAATAAATAATATCACTAAAATTCGAGAGACTTCCATCTCATTTTGTTCCAATCTATCAAATTCATAGATTCTGACTGCATTTATTGTGGCTGATGGAACCGTGGGCAGAACAGGCTAGCTGAGCAATCTTAGGAGCCTGAGGAAACTTCAGGCATCCCACGTAACAGATTGAGCAAAGTGAGGCATTTGTTATGGGGTCACTAAAAGAAAACAGCGACACAAAGTTGGTGAAAACACCCTCAAGATAGTATGAAAAAAACACGTAGGACAATAAATAAAAAGAAAGGAATTTCCTTCAACTTTTGACTTTTCTCTCAATCTAATTTTTAAAAAAGTTTGTTAGTTTCAGGAGCGTCCCCAAGTCTTTGAAATGAAAGACGTGGTTTTCTTCTTCATATACTTTTTCTTTATAATTAAAAAAACAAGTTCATATGTGACAGAATGTCTTACTTCATTCAATTGTCTTTCCTTTTTAAGACAACACAAATTTCCCTTTAATTTTCTTACTGCAGACTCCAGCAGACGGTCTTCTTGACGAACCAACCGTCAATCCTAATCCAATTAAAATCTTGGAAATGGGCTGACGGATAAGTAAAAAAATAAGCCCTAGATCGAGTCTTCTCCTCTACTCTCCCAAACGTTTCGGGTAGGATGAGCTGTTCAAGCAAACACCTGCATCTTCCCATTCGGCTCCTGCACGTGGGTTATCTGGGTTTGGGCGGGTGCCGTGACTGCTGGGCTAGGGGTGGAGTCAGACCAGTCAGACACACACTGTGGGGAGGGGCTTGACCAGGGCTCTGGAGACTCTGGGGAAGGGGTCAGGTAAGGGTGTTCGCTGGGCACGCGAAGATAATGCTTGGGAGTGGCATCCATGGCGGAGCTGTAGCTGTGCTGGGAGGGTGGTGTTGGGTAGTCCTCTGGGCCTGCGGTGCTGCCGCTTGCCTGTGCTGGTGGTGCCTGAGATGGGACAGCTTGGGTTTGTGAGGCCTGAGGGGCTGCTGAGGTCTGTGGAGGCTGAAAGAAGGCTGGAGGCGGCTGTGCCTGCTGCGGAGTTGGGGGAGTGGAGGAGCCCATGCGGGTGAGGTTTGGGTTGGTGAGCATGTGGCTGTGAAGCTGCTGCTGTGACTGCTGCTGCTCTGCAATGGTGGTCAGTTTGACCGGGCTAATGGAGGGCGTGTTGGAGACAGGTGTTGGCTGCAGTATGGGCTGCTGGGTGTTACGAAACACCTGCTGCTGGTGCATGAGCATGCCGGCTTGTTGCATGGTAGGCGTCTGAGGGAGCATTCCTGCTTGGCTGCTAACTGGATGCACCAGACTGACCATAGGCTGACTGCACTGAGAAGATGCTGCCATGCGGTTGTGCCAGTCAAACGGCACGCTCACCGGACTTACCATGCCCATGTTGAGGCTCATCTGGCCTGCGTTCAGCACATAGTTGTGAGGTCCCTGGTTTACGCCGCCTCCTTGCAGGGCCACCCGCCCATGCATGGAGAGTCCGGCATCACCCAGGTCACTCAGCTGAGCCAGGGACACAGCAAAAGGACTGGTACCATCCATGATACTGCTGTGCACCATGGGAGTGTTAGGGACAGACATAGAAGAGTGGAAAATGCCAGGAGAGGGCATGGCGGCTGGAGAGGTTGGATTGGTGACATAGCCGGCATTGCTAGTGCCGCCGCGTGGCGAATCCAGCGAGTCTACAGGAGACAGCGTAACAGAGCTCTCCAGCAGAGCACTCTGCATGTCTAGTGTCAGCCGTTTGTTGCGGCCTTTGGTAGACTCTTTCATGCCGGACATGTGCTGCCCGCCGATGCCTTTAGCCCCTGGGCGACGGTTCTTCTTGCCCTGTGGGGTGCTCTTCAGCCCTTGCAGGAAGTTACTAGGAGGGCACATGAGTGGTGAGAGTGTGTGGGTACCAGAAAGATGGTGACCAGCCCCTCCGTGGCTCTGTGGGCTTCTCACAGTGTTATATTCATCCAGCACCTGCACTATATCATGGTGCATACGGTCCTGCGCAATATCTCTGGGGAGTCTGTCCATGTGATCCGTAATCTCTCGGTTTGCAAAATGAGCCAACAAAACTTTCACTGCCTCGCAACTACCTTCCCTGGCAGCCAAGAACAGTGGAGTCTCCTCCTGAAGATATAAAAGAAAATGTAAAAATTAACAACATGGCAGGAGATTTAAAAAAATGTGTCATTGATCAGTGCAATTCACAGTAGCACATGATTTAATCTAATGTGTGCAATTCATATAAATCAGCTACAGGCAAGCCACTTGCAGGTTAATTTCAACCTCTGTGGCGCTATCGCAACATTTGCCTGTTTGGATGGCCCATCCAGCCTGACACATCAACATTGGTTCAAACAATAGCATGAGTTTGGGGCGGGACTATCTGTTTGGACTAGTAGTGAAAAAATGACACACTTCAACTTAAACATAGCACTTTGTGTAGAATGTGTAGGTTTGTGTACCTTCAGGTCTTGCATATCTTTATTGGCTCCATTCTTCAACAGGGCAACTGTAGCTTCAACATTATTCACTGCGGCTGCCCAGTGCAAAGCCGACTTCCCTGTGAAGATATACAACATTTAGAAACAATGCAATTTCAAATTTTGAAACACAAACGTCCTTCTTTTCTTTTTTGTGCTTACCGATTTCATCAACAGCATTGACATCAGCATGGCAGGTGATCAACTCCTCCACCATGCCCTCTACTGCCAGACGGGCTGCAAGGATCAGAGCGGTGGAGCCATCATACATGCGTGCATCCAGGTCTGTGGCACGGTTCCTGATTAGAATCTGAAGATGGAAGAATTTGGGACCCATTGTAAATATCATATTGTGACATCAGCACTGACATTCTTTCAATTGCTCATACTGTATATATTATTCGACTTTAAAGAGACAGCTCACTCAAAAATTAAAATTCTGTCATAATTTACTCTGGTGTGTCTTTCTTTTTTCTGTGGAACAAAAAAGAAGAAAGACATACTGATTTGTACCAACTTGAAGGGGAGTATTGTAAATGCTGGCAGAATAAATTGTTTTGGGTGAACTGTCCTTTTAAGTGACGTGTACCACAGGTGTTGTGTGCTGATGCTTATATAATCTTATATACCTGAAAAACTCCCTGAGCATCAGCTGCAACAGCTGCATGCAGAGGTGTGCGCCCTGTGTTGTCTTGTGCGTTTGCATCAGCCCCGGCATCCAAGAGTCTTTTGGCTGCGTCAGCTCGGGCGTAGCGTGCCGCCAGGTGCAGAGCGGTCTCTCCAGTGCGGTCGGTCTGAGCAGCGAGCGACGCTCCCTGGTATATAAGGTCGGATATGATGTTAGCTGAGGATTCTTCTGAATCATCATCTTCTGTCACCTCTGGCTCCAGCCCACCTCCACAGAAGGATGCCAGCATTAGAGGTGTGAAGCCATCTGTATGGAAGGAATAAGCGGTGTTATTTACATTTGCTGTGCATGTATTTAACATTTTTCTGTCTTATTAAAAGCCCTTATTTTGTTCCAAATGTGCATGACTTACAGTGTTCAGTTGAACAAAATATGTTCAGTGACCATTTACTTTCATTGCATGAAAAAAAAAATGCAATGAAAGTGAATGTTGACTGAGAAATAACACTCCGTCTCAATTTGTGTTCAACAGAAGACATAAAGGTTTGGAACAACATGAGGATGAGTAAACAATGTACAATTTTTACCTTTTACGAGCACGGTACACATATCGTAAACACATCATACCTGGGCCACGGACATTGACGTCCATGCAGTCGCTGTCAAACTCTCCTTGTGGAGGTGTGAGAGCCATTGAAGGTGGCATACGGATGTCTGCTGCTGCCAAGTGGTGTTGCGTCCACTGTCGACTGTCAACCGCATCCTCACCATCTGACAGAATGCTGGGCTCCTCCACCTGTGCCAAAAAAACCACACACTACTGATGTTGTTCGTTTACAAACACATAACTGCCTCACTGATGTACAGTATACACATATACACTGGAATAGGAATTGTAACTGATCATTCACCTTAAGTCTTTTTGCCTCTGGACAATCTGTGTCTATCCACTGGTCACTGTGATCTCCAAGTAAAGATTCTTCCACTGTCTTTGGCATGTGCCTGCAGAGATTCACGAATGCTTATTAGTGACTATCAACAGGATATTTTGATGACCTCTACTGAGAATAGTCATTAAAACCTTTGAATGACTCACTTCATGCCCAGAGAATCTTGGCCCACGGGTTCCCTGCGGTTCTTGTTACTGCTCGTTTCCTTCTTAAGGAAGAAGCCCTCGGGGAACCAGAGCATGCTGTGCTCACGTTTGCGACGTGCGATCAACATGCCCACCAATAAGATGACCATCAAGAAGAGAGCTGCTACCCCCACCAGCAGAAGCTTGCCCAATTCAGGAATCTCATCAGGGTCAAATATTTTTTCACCTGAAGAAAAAAGGAGAAAATAAAAAGAACTTAGCAAATGACCTAGTCTGGGACTAGGTTGGGAAGCAGCAAAGTTGGTGGTACTTACTGCGCACTTCTTTAAGTGGGTACGGGAAACGCAACATCTCCCGTGCAGACAAGGCACCCAGGTATTCGGCAGCACTGTCGGCATTGCGGAAACAGTCATCTGATCCTTGCGAGCATAGCCTGTTGTCTATCTCCAAGTATACAATTGAGCTGAAGTGGAGCCAAAGAGTATTTGTCAAACAGGAGTAGAAACATAACAGGTACAGTATGTTGCACTGATTGCTTTGGTAACATCAACTTACCCAATGACCTCCTGCTGACTTTGAAGCTCCCGTTTAAGCCGTGTCTCACGGACTTTGTAGGGTCGGATCATGTATTCCCCATTGTGGTCAAGGCGGAAACGCAACGTCGTGCGGAGGATGGCGCTTAACTTCTGCAGGAAAGCTGTTTGTGTCCTCAGCAGCTCCTCTGGAGGAAGGAGGACTACAATAACCAACACGCCTTCTGCAAGGTCTTCCGGTAGCTTGCCTGCGCAATCCAGTCCATCCCAGCCACACTCTTCAGTATTGCAGCCTTGATCGCAGCGCCCATCGGCATAATGGTCAGTACAGTATGTCTCATAGATGGGACTGTGAGAAGGTAGAGATTGTATTAGAGAAAGAGATTTAGAAACAATTCTATGATCCATGTATGAGAAGACAGCATACATTTGAGAGCATGTCATTATGGAAAAGATATTCAAATTCAGACTGATTCGCTAATGAATCAGTTGCACCAATCAGTGAATCGGACGAGCTGATTCTTTGCAAAGAAATGCCGTTAAAAAAAGATTCACTAAAATATTCAGACAACTTTATGGCTTTTGAGCCATAAGTTTTACTTTACACTCAAGCAATATAGTATCTTGTCAATAATACTGTGTATTTTAGAGCTATGCAGAAATAATCACTAGAGCTGTCGATTTAACGAGTTGATTAATGCGATTATTTATTTGAAAAACAATGTGTTAAAACCAATAAAGCAATTAATCATGCACCCGGTCTGTACCTGAGTTCTGTAATAATGTTCCTACCATTAACGCTTTTCAAGCTTAATGTACCACCTTGATGTGGCAGTAATGGGTAGTCAGTGCTCCAGCTGTACAGGCAACGTGCCTCAACAAAATAACAAAAGCAACCTGAAACACAACCTTCCACAAACTCGCTTGTGCGCTCAATGACAGCTAGGCCGAGCACAACAGAATTCAGGGATCTCGAGATGCTTTTTTTTTTTTTACAACGCTCATGACTAGAGACACTGAAATCTAGAGAAACTAAACATTTCTTATCTATTTTCATTACTCGAATCATTATTTATTAAATTATCTTAGTGGGGTTCTTTCACGTAAATATTAATAAATGCGATTAATTCAATTCATTCATCGGCACATTTTTCCATGGCTGGAAAAAACTATTTTACAATTGCCTGAAATTTCCAGGTTGACCGTTTAGTACAGCACTTACTTGCAGACTTTGTTTTTGCAGTCAAAGTTATCATAAAGGCACTCGGCGTTGTTGCAGAACTCGTCACACTTGCTGTTGTTGAAGAGGTGCCAACAGCGCGGGTCTGCGCAGCGTGCCCAGGGGTTTGCAGCCAGCGAGCAGTCGCCTCCATCCCAGCGGCAGGCGAACGAATTGCACTCTTTGTCACAAACGCCATCAGTGGCCTTGCCGTGGCAATCGGCTATAGGGCAGGCAGGAGGCAACAGCGTGGCTTCCTGTTCGCAGCGCTTGCCCATCCAGCCATTGATGCACTGGCAGTGGAAGAAGGGGAAGCTGGTTTCCTCTGTGCACAAGCCTCCATTGCGGCAGGGCTTGGAGGAACAGCCCTCGTTGCTGCGGTGCTGACACAGTGGCCCAGCAAAACCCTGCACACATGAGCACCGAGCGCCCCGTGAAGTGAGAATACAGCTGCCACCGTTGTAGCAGGGCAGTTCTCTGCAGGACATGCTCCTCTCACAGTTAGCACCAGTGTACCCCTGAAAAAGAGAGATAAGCAGGAGGTTAACAGGCTGATTTTGGAGTTCAACGGATATTCACCCAAAAAACATTTTTTGGTGTGTGAACTATTCCTTTTTACACAGTACATTAATGATGGAAAAATAGCTTTATAATTTACCATTTTCCGCAATGAGATTATACATGCGGAGATGAGTGGTGATACGTAAATTCATGATTACTCACAAGCTGACAGGTGCAAGTGTATCCCAGCGCTAAGCTGCTGGACGCAGAGCATGCGCCTCCATTCTTACAGGGTTGAGCCTCACATACACCAAATCTATTCTGACACCCTCGCCCTGAAGACACAAGGAAGAAGTTAGCATTTAGACACATCACGGACTTCCATTCATACCACACAAACAAACACAGATGCAGTTTTCAAGCATTAACCTCACCTGTGAAGCCGGGCTTGCACAGACACTGGTAATCATTGGGTAACTGGATGCAGTCCAGGCTGTTGGAGGGGTTGCAGGGGTTGGAAAGGCATTCATTGATGTCTCCCTCACAGCGTTCTCCAGTGAAACCTGGAGGACAGTTACACCTGTACCCTCCAACCCGGTCTACACAGGTACCGTTATTTTGACACTTGGGCATCCCTCGAGGCCACGAGGGCATTGCGCAGTCATCCTCATTTATCTCACAGAGGACCCCTAAAAAAGGTCATAATGAAAACATTATAGTGATGCTCTTTCAAATGACCATCAATTAGACCACTGACCCTCAATTTCGGCAACAGATTACATTTCAGAAGTAATCTACCCAACACTGTACATACAAATTTACAGATGTCATTGCATTACACAATATATATTTTTATATTTGATATTTTATTCAATAATGCAAATATATTGATATATTAGAGCTCAAATTGTGGCTTGAGTGTCCAACTACTTTTTTGAAACCACTATAAATTGGAATTTTTCACTTGAGGGGAAAAGGATCAAATAGACTCTTTTCTATATGGCATTTGACTCTGTGAGGTATTTTTTCCACTGAAATTTGAATGTACATTTAGAAGTCTTACCTAGCGTGCCTGGAGGGCAGGAGCAAATATAGTGCCCCACCAGGTCAATGCAGGTTCCTCCATTCTGACACGGGTGAGACTGACACTCATTGATCTCTCGCTCACAGTTGTTCCCCTCATAACCAGGCATACACTGAAACAGCAGGAGGAAAGACGTCAGTTTACAAACTATGTTTAGTGGGTCAGATATATGAGCTGGGTTTCCCCATGCTTTTTGACCAATGACTTTCCATTAATATTCCAGTTGTTTATGATTACTGAATGAGGATTTGTATTTTTTTTTTTTTACATTTATAGAGATAGCAATTTATAGTCAAAGTCCTTTAGAACCAAGCATAACGGCTAGCAGTTGACCGATAATGATAACTAAGGTGGTGGAAAAGGCTAGTTTTAACAATCAATCAATTTATAGAATATTAAAGTCTTGACTCATTGATTGGCAAAAACAAAGTGGCTACAAGAGTACATAATGTATAAAATAATCCCAGTTGCATTTTGTTGTGCAACTAAAATCCCAATAATATCCAGAATGTTTTTTTATTTGGTGAGTAAAGTGAGACTTGTAACTATAAATAAGTCAGAAATATTTATTCATAGAAGTACATAGAAATGCTTATTTTGGGACTCTAATTTTAAAATGAAGTAATTACCAAATGAAGTTTTTTATTGTTCACCAGATTAAGGATTTTTTTTAGATGAGATGTGAAGTTGGAGAGACGATGAAAAAAAAAAAAAAACTATCGGCAACCATTGCCTTTGATTTGATCAGATTACGATAGTTCCAAAAAGCAGCAACTATTGGCATTGATTGACCTCTACATTGAGTATAATTAGCAAAAAAATTTATTATAGCTACTATAAAAACTTCTACAACTTTTTCATTTCAAATTTTTAAATTCCCTGATTTAAGGGATTCCCAGGTTTTCTTTCATCGTGGTAACCTGCTATCAGGCTTTGTTCTAATATTCTATGAAGGATGCTGGTATAGTTCTTTCATGAATTGCAATGCTGACTCACATCACAGGTGTATCCTCCCATGTAGCTCCTGCAGGTGGCACCATTGAGGCATGGTTTGTTTTCACAGCGGTCAAATTGGGACTCACAGTAACTGCCTGTGTAGTCTGTGGGACATTTGCAGTAGTGTGCATTGCCAGTGTTGACACAGTGTCCACCGTGAAGGCAAAGCTCATCTGTCTGGAGACCTTTAAGAGAGATAGCGTGCATCATTAGCGCAAAGCAGCCTGCAGAGAACCTGTATCCATAAAAACAGATTTCATTGCTAAGTTTATATACCTCTCTGTCTGGCAGCAACTTCACAGGACACTCCAGGGATGTCACAATAACGACCTGACCAGCTACCCACACACTCACACATGAAGGAGGCATCTTTCTGTCTGCAGCGACCGCCATTCTTGCAGGGACTGGATGGCCTGCACCAATCAACTGGATACTAGAAAGCGAGATAAAATAAGATGAGTAAATAAGAGCATAGATTAAAAATACGAGAGGAATTTGAGTAACATGGAAAGCTGGGGAGCAGACTTCTATCATAGGGTTTTAACTGTGTCCATTAAGAACCCATTTACAGTTTTATCCATATCTTCACAGTAATTTGGGGTCTCCTATTTGGTATTTGTCTGGTTTTAGCAAAGTTGACGTAACCAATAGGGAAGTGTTCATTTTAGTTTTAATGTGCAAAAAGCTTTCTACCTGGTCTATTTATTGTATTTATTGATTTCATTTGGACTCTTTTTCAAAATTTATTTTACAATTAAGTATGAAAAGGTGAGCGTTCATTTCATAAAAAAGGGGGGAAATGGTTTGATCCAATTAGTAGAGATGGCAAAATATTGTGTATTTAAGCTAGCCATCACTAGAGGGGCCAATGGACGAATAGTGTTCGGAGCAAGCTAAGATTAAGGTTTTGATGGTGCTGCTTGAACGCAAGAATCTCCAACATCCAATGGAGGGGAGATGAAGTTGATTTTAGTGAGCCATGTTCAAGTAAAAAATTCACAAGCCTGTTAATTTTGTGTTTGGAGTAATGTGGGATAATACCTGGCAACGGGGTCCATTGTAGCCTTTGGGGCAGGAGCAGCGATATGACTCCAGGGCATCTTGACACACTCCTCCATTGAGGCACGGTTGCGAGTCACACTCGTTCACCTTGTACTGGCAGTAATCTCCAGTGAAGCCTGAACGGCAGGTACATTTAAAGCTGTTGATCCCATCAGTGCAGGTGCCTCCATTAAAACAAGAGCTACAGGAAACAAGGAAGATTATTTATTTATTTATGGTCTACTTTGGAATACAGTGTTACTTTTGTCCAGCCAATTTCACGGTCTCACCTCTCAGTGCAGTCTGGTATGTTGGTCTCACAGAGGAGGCCTGTGAAGCCCGGTTTGCAGGAGCACGTGTAACTGTTAACGTAGTCTGTACAGGTGCCTCCATTTTTGCAGGGGGTGCTCTGGCACTCATTCACCTCAGAAGCACATTGTGACCCCGTGAAGCCTGGCAGACAGCTGCAGCGGAAGGAGTTCACGCCATCTGTACAGGAGCCTCCATTCAGACAGGGGTCTGGGAAAACAGAGGATGCTATTAGTCCATGTCAAGTAGTGTTGTGCGATACTAAATATAAACAATATAATCAATGATTTTGCCAGATATATAAAATTAATTAACAGCATGAATATTGCAATGATTTTAATGAGCTTTTTTTTGGCCATTATAGGGATAATTCACACAAAAATTATAAATGCTCTCATAATTTTTCCCTCATGCCATCACAGATGTGCATGACTTTCTTTTGCAGAACACAAAATATGTTTTTTAGAAGAATATCTTAATAGCTCTGTATGTCCATACAATGCAAGTGAATGGGTGCCAAAATGTTGATGCTTCAATAAGCACATAAAGGCAGCATAAAAGTAATCCATAAGACTCCAGTGGTTAAATCCAAATTTTCAGAAGTGATATGACAGGTGTGGTGAGAAACAAATCAATATTTAAATCCTTTTTTGCTTTAAATTCTTCTCCCTGCCCAGGTGGTATGCATGAATAATGTGAATGTAAAAGTGATCGGATTCTTACCCACACCTATCATATCGCTTCTGAAGACATTGATTTAACCACTGGAGTCATTTGGATTACTTTTATGATGACTTATGTGATTTTTGGAGCTTAAAAATTTTGGCACCCATTCACTTGCATTGCGTGAACCAAAAAAGAGATGAGCAATTCTTCTAAAATAATCTTCATTTGTGTTCAGCAGAAGAAGAAAGTCATAAACATCTGGGATGACATTAGGGTAAGTAAATCATGAGAGAATTTTCACTTTTGGGTGAGATAACCCTTATATTTAGGGTTATATTATTATATTTAGTTTGACTCACTTGGTGAGCAGTCGTTGATGTCTGTTTCACAGTGGGGTCCAGTGTAGCCAGCACGGCAGGAGCACACATAGCCACCCAAAGTGTTGCCGCATGTCCCGCGGTTCTTACACGGGTTCAAGGAGCATTCGTTTATGTCAATGTTACACAACTGACCTGTAATGTGAAGCACAATTCGAGTTAAAACACACTCCAGTAAACTTAATTCTTACCATGCTCAGAAAGCATGCTGTCACTTACCCTGCCATCCAGGTTGGCAGTTACACTGGTAGCCCTGGTAGTCAGGCGTGTGTACACAGGAAGCGTGGTTGGCACAGGGGTTGGGCAAGCAGGGTGTCAGTACTTCTGCGCAGGTGGGCCCGCTATAAGGTGGCTCACACAGACAGGTGAAACTGGCCACTCCATCCACACAGGTGCCCTGATTCAGGCACGGGCTGGATGCACACTCGTTGATGTTCACCTGACACAGGTTACCTGGAGATGAGAAAGAAAGATAGCTGAAATGTCAGTGAATGCTAACACCTCCTATTGTGTTCCACAGAAGAAAGTCATACATGTTTAGAATTATAAAAGGATAAGTAAATGATAAAAGAAATGTCATTTTTAGGCAACTATCGCTTTAAGATCTTACAGTAGGAGTTATGGTTGAGTTTTTTTAATAGGGAACATTATGACCATTATTATTCTCAAATGAGGTCGAGTAAAATAGGGGAGGACATTCTGTTCTTCTTAGTAGTAATATGTGTAATAAAATATCTCTTTGTTGTTGTTATTATTGTAATATAAATTCTGAGCTAATATTATGTATATCTCACCTCTAAAACCCTGCCGACACTTGCAGGTGAAACCATTGAGTTGGTCAAAACAGGAGCCTGCATTCTGGCAGGGGCTGGGCAAACAGTCGTTTCGGTCTAGGTCACAGTTCTTGCCCATCCATCCAGGCTCACAGTCGCAGCGATACCTGTAAGAACAATTCAAATAAATTGGCACTCAAACAAACAAGTCCATATTTTTCAGTTTCCTGCTTGTTTGAAAGTTTGTTATGAGTTGTACCCATTAGGGTCGTCCCTGCAGGCGCCATGCATACATGGGCTGCTGGCACACTCATCCACTTGTGAGTAGCAGTAGGGGTCATGGAAGCCTTCAGGGCATTGGCAGTGAAAGCCATTCTCATCATCTACGCAGGTGCCTCCATTGCGACAGGGGTTAGACAGGCACTCATCAATCTCATCTTTACATTGAGGTCCTGAGAGAGAGGGAAAACGAGGAGAGATGCTTATAATGAGTTTCCCTCCCAGGCACCCTTGAATATTTTAACCCAAAAGGGTTGTTTAAAGGGGTAGTTCAACTAAAAATTAAAATTGCCATGAACATTCCTGCAAAGCTGTATGACTTTCTTTTCTCTATGGAAAACAAAAGATGTTAGGCAGAATGTAGACAGCCTGAAACGCCATTCATTTCCATTGCATCTTTTTTCAATTAGAGAGAAAGGTGACTAAGGCTGTCATTCTACCAAACATCTCCAAAGAGAGGGAAAAAAAAGTCATTTAGAACGACATGCTGGTGAGTAAAAGACTACATAGTTTTCATTTTTGGGCAAACTAAGCCTTTAAATGTATGAGAGAGGTGTGTGGAGTGTATCTCACCAGTGAAGCCGGTTTTGCAGACACATTCATAGCGGTTTATGCCATCTTTGCAGATGCCATAGTCACAAGGGTTGCTAGCGCAGTCATCAAAGTTGATTTCACAGTTGGTGCCTGTAAGGAAAAAAAATATACCATTCCTTAACATGAAAACAAAGCAGAAATGCAGATTGCATATCTGATATTTCACAATAGAACAAAATAAGCATTGCATTAGTCCTAACCTGAGGTGCCGTGTTGACACTGGCAGATGTATTTGTTGACCAGGTCCACACACTTGCCACCATTCTGGCAGGGGTTGCTATGGCACTCATTGAGCTGGTTCTCGCAGCGGTAGCCAGTATAGCCAGGCTCACAGTTACAAGTGTAACTGGCAATGCCATCAATGCAAGTGCCATGGTGGCATGGGTCAGGCTTGCAGTTATCGATGTTGCTCTCACATAGCCTACCTTCAAACCCTGGAGACAGAAAAAAGATGTGGAGAAAATAAGCAGAGTTAGCAGAGAGATAACAGAATTTTCACAAGTTTTTTCTAGTCCACAAGCTACTGCGTTTGTGGTTCTTGCTAGAAATGACTACCTTGTGGGTCATGCTTGCAGTAACAAAGTATGGTGAAAGAGTTATTTACATTAGTTCCATATTCCTACTGTCCTCCTGTCACCATGCTCATCCTGCTCTTAAACCGAGTGATTCAATGCCATTTGTGTTTTTGTCTGGGATGTAAAAACCTCCTTGGTTTCACGAATGCTTGTTATCCAGCAACCCTTTATTGCCCCTCCTGCTTTTTTGGTCTGAAAATTGTCTCTCTTCTTTCCCCCAGTCTCGTTAATTTTTTTTTCTCTCTTTACTGTCTGCTTCCACAGTTTCCTTCTTTCTTACTTGTGAAAGGTTCAGTTTTGAAAACAGAAAACAGTTTTGAGTCTCTATTCGCGTGGTTTCCATGCCAACAGGCTGTCAAGGCAGCAGCCTTGTGAGGAGCGGGGCAGGGCTGGGCTACAGCAATAATACAGAAAGAGAGAGAGAGAGAGAGCCCTTCACAGGCCTCACAGACATGCTTTTGTCCCTAAAACAGCAGGACAATACCCTGCGTCCCAGCTAACGGGACAGCTCAGCAGAGGGGAACTGTAGCATGGAGAATACCAAACAGTAGGCTGCTTCAGACAATGCACAAACTCCATCCCTGATATGCTGATCTACTTCACTAATGTATAGTATGCAGAAAGCAGTATGTCAAAAGAGTAGGATATCCAAATAGAAGAACAGGTGAGAAAATACCCAGATGACACATTGCATCAACTGAGTTTCTGAAGTTTGCATCCATTTTGCTATCCCATAATTCCATGGGAGTAAGATTCAGAATGTGTAATAATAAATTGGTTAGTTGGGCTGCTCTTTTCAAGCGTAGGTGCTAGCAGTACAAAGAAAGTTGTTCCTCAAGGTTAAATTGTAATTGTTGTACAATGCCAGATTATATTATTTTTGCAGTTGTTGTTAGTACGTCATAGGTTCAAGAACATACGGGTCAAAGGGCAGTCTGTCCAGGAATGTGATTATACTACACACTTGCATACTTAAAGATCATACAGTTACTGATCGAAAAATACATTCTTCATCGAATTCAGTACATAGGTGATTCTAACAAAACCGGTAAAGAAAATGTAATTTTAAACACAAAATCAATACATAAAAACATTCATTTATATTTTGCAAAAAAGAAAACAAAGCCTACATTTAGGACAGTTAGTATATTTTACATTGTGACGTTATTTTCTGGACACAATATGTGGAAAAATGTGCATAACTGTCATGAAAATATTTTCTGAATGTAAAACTCGTAATGCTAATTAAGATAAATCTGAATTAAAATTAAATTTCTCGATTGTTTCTTATTATTTTTGGATAAAAATAGGTCCAGATCGTTTTATTGAGACAGTTTCATGAGAATCACCCATCTACTCTATTCAGTACGCAGCTCATATCAGTGCTTTCTAAAAACCTTTTGTGCCAAGCAATACAGGGAAGTACATACTGATTCTTTATCCAGAACATTCCCACATAAGCTCATGCTGTCATCACATATAAAGTCATTCTGATTTATTGGATCAATCAAACCCAGAACGCAGTTATTTCTACAGACAAAACTATGTGAAGGTGAACGCTGGGAGCTTTGGTTGTGTCATACGGCACTGTGTGGGTATGCATTGTGGTGTACAGATGAACAGATGTCGGGGTGATGACAGAGCGTAACCCCCTCATCAGCAGCTGCCAGCCCTTGATGACCCTGTGACACTGGGGTCTGCAGGGTGGAGGAGGGAGGGAGTTAAGGGCCTCTCGTCAGTCTGCCTAGCAATACGACTACAGACACACGAAGCAAAGCATCTAACCCGGAGATGACTACACACAGGTGTGTGATGACGATTTTGACTTTGAACCTATAAGGCATCCACAAAAGCTCTGCCATGCACAGGATACACACAAATAGACACACATCAATATAGTAGCTTACCTTCAGTGCAGCGGCATTCATATCCATTGGGTCGGTCAATGCACTTGGCTCCATTCTGGCAGGGAGTGCTAGCGCACTCATCAATGTCGATCTGACACATGGTGCCAGTAAACCCTGGGACAGGCAAACACAGAGGTCAGAGGGCAGCGTATGGCAGCAGAGGTGAGCTCCTCACACTGATTAGGGGCCATTGGGTTTAGCTTTGGGGGTAGAGGATCTAGGCCTAGTTTGAGATGCTGTGCACCTTGGCTGAATCCAAGCTAGAGTCATACTAAGTTTTCACTGGACCAATAATGTTGAGCATGTTAAGTTAAAGGGATAGTTCACCCACAAATTCTGTCTTCTTTTACTCATCCTCAAATTGTTCAAACCCATGTGGTTTTCCTCCATAAAAGAAAAGGAAAATGTTAGCCTCAGTCAACATTCAATTTCATTGCAAAACATTAATTTTTCCATGCAAAAATTTAGCCAAGAATATATCCTTTTGTGTTCCACATTAGATCAAAAATGAATATAAAACAACATGATGGTGAACTTTGATTTTTAGGTGAACTACCACTTTAAAGGACTGGTTAAATCTCCAATGTAATTTGTGATCTAGATAAGTTTATATCAATAACATGTGCAATGTGAATTGACATTGTTCTGGATTTTGAAAAACAATTAGATTTTCAAACAGAATTTGAAACATCTTACTTGCCTCAAAAAGTTTAATATTCTCTGAATCCATCCAACAATCACAATAATTCTAAACATTCCGGACTGAGTTTGAATGTTTTTGCAATAATACTTTATAATAAGTTAAACCATGCATTACAGATTACTGAGAAATATGTACAGGTATTAATTGGTCCTTCAAACACATTTTGGCAGACGTTAATCTATTTTCTACAAATTTTTTAGAAACAAGTTTATAAGGAAACTGCAGTTGTGCATGTAGTGTGGAGGAAGCAAGCTTTTAACACTGACTGATATCCCATGTCTGGGAAAACGTGCTAGTAAGAAAAACATAAAGGCTGGGGCCCCCATAGAAATTTTCATTTCTGCATCTTAAGAGGGAGATGTGTTGATTAACAGTGTTATGATGGGATCTATGTTGATGCCTAGGGCACAAGGTTAGAGGGGGTGATGCTAGAATTGTTTTCTTCAAGGCCAACGGCCCTCCCCCTTTCCTTGCACAAACGCTACCGGCTCAATAGCTAAATGGGGGGTGCGGGGTTGTCTGCCCCAGATGTAAATTGCGGACATGGAAAAGAATCTCATTAACAGGGCTGCTGTTCCCCCCCAACAACCTCAATGCAGAGGGAGACGGGTGAGACTGCTGTCCCTTCTCTATGGACAAGTTGGGAAGAGGAGGGGTGGTTGTGTTGAGAGGCCACAATGGTGTCTTTGTTTGGGCATGCAGTTGCATTGCGCTCAAGACCTCTCTCTAATGAGTAATTACACAAAAAACTATCAGGTTAGGAGGTGAAATTGGGTTTTGTTTGATATTAAATAACTTGGGGCATTCCGCAAGTGGTTTTTGCATTCTTTTGGCACATGCTGTTGAGCTGGTGATGCTGGACAAATGACAGGGATAAAAGTGTTGCTGAATGTCCATGAGAAGGGATTCATACCTGGCTGACAGGTGCAGGTGAAGCCGTTGACCATGTCTCGACAGATGCCGTCATTGACACAGGGGTTGCTCTCACATTCATCAATGTCCACTTCGCAATATGTCCCGTGGTAGCCTGTTAGAGAGACATCAAGAGTGAAACAGTTCTATGGCTCCATGTAGTTATTTTTCCAATCCTGAGGCCGGATTCACAAAACATACTTAAGAATAAAATTGTATTAATGTTTATAGCGAACTACTTTCTTACAAACTTTTCCAACACAGCAAAAAAATACATTTCTTACCGAGCATTTTTGTCTTGTTTTCCAGTACAATCTAAACATCCTTAAAACAAGCAAAAATTTTAAAAAAAGTTTTTTTTTTCTTCTTTTTCTTAAAACTTTTCTTTTTAAATATATATTTTTTTACTGCAAAACAAGACAAAAATCCTCAAATAGAAAATGCAACCCTGGGGGAGAAAAATATTTAAGAGGCTAGGGAGAGGATCAAATTTCTGTGAAAAATATTGAAATGGGGGTCCCTGCAAATACTGTAGACTAGACTTTTTTTTAGGGTTAAATATTTTCCTAAAAACTTTTCTTGAATGCGGCCCCTGGTCCTGGAGTTGCCCCAATACTGCACTATTTGGATGGTCCCTTATCGAACACACCTGATTCAACTCATCAGCTCTTTAGTAGAGGCACCATTGTCAGGATTGGATGTCAAATAAGGAAAAAATTTAAAATGTGCAGTGTTGCAGGTAACCCAAATCAGGTATACCTCAAACTCCAAGAAAGAAACTGCATCAATACATTGAAGATGAACTGATGTCCCTCTCACACTATAGCTTCCCACAGCATAGGGGCCCACAAGATGTCTTGCTACACTGCACCCTACAGCAAGTTCATGTCTCAGGGGAAATGGAGAATTGCTCCATCTATGCACACTGGGGCCCCTGGACACACTTCTTTGACAAGAAGCACCACACCCTACTGTCCATAGGATGCTCTGTGGTCAACTCTTTATTGAGAACACACATGTTCTATAATGGGCAGAGTGCCTCTCTTGTGTTTCTCCCCATTCAGGTGAAACAGAGTGTGTGCTGGAGCCAGAGCGCTGACGGCGGCACAGAATCAGAAAGAATTAGCCCCACCACGTGAGCTGGGGCCAAGTCGGCAATGATGAGGAGGGTGGGGAAGAAGAGGTGTCTGTGGAAATGAAAGGGGTATGGGCAGAAGCGGGGGAAGGGGACAAGAGTGCTGGGAGAAAGTTTGCGCTCTCTATGTGCGAAGGGCGAGGAACGGAGTACAGAGGGGCACTATTGTTCCACTCTATTCCCACCACTCAAGATCTCATTAGAATTCACTGCACACTCCTCCCCCTCTCTCCCAGACTGCCCAATACACCCCACTCCCAGTGCTCATTTGTATAGTTCCCACCCCCCAAAAAACCCAAAGTTGCATATAGTACGGTGTACAAGTTTTACTGAACGTGTGTTCAAGACATAAAGCCTGAGGTTTCTGTGACTTACCCATGTTGTTTGAGCTCTTCTGTCATTTCAACTGAATTACCCCTCCCTAAACCACCACTCTGTGATAAGACATTACATAACAAACCCTTCTCATCTGAGATTTGCATGTTTCCCTAAGTAGGTCTATAATGGAGATACTCATGAAATTATGTTTGTGTTCTATGTAAACATGCGCTAGATATCTTTGACCGTTACACCACATCACCCTGTTTTTTAGTGACTCACACATGAGCACTGTGTTTTTAAGATGTCGTGTCAAAAAGTAAAAGCAACTTGAGACGCCTGCATTCTGTTCCAGAATGTCGTAAATAATCGTAAATATGCACAAAAAGTCTTTGCTAGTTGCACCATGTCTTTTTAAACAGCAGCAAAAAGACTCCAAATACCTTTGTTTTTTCCCATTCGAAGTATACATCTTTATAAAGACATCTTTATGGGCCTTAACTCCTGAAAAAACTAGTCCAGTGTCTCATAGCAGTCGTAGCGTGCATGTGCCAAACACCTGAGAATGCGTGTACAGTTATATGGAGTATTCCCTTGACAGGCTTGCATTCGACTGTATGCAGACAGTGAGCACTTGCTTCAAAAATGAAGTATGCTTTGGGCTTTAGTGTCTCTGTGTAAGCTAAGGTCAAGTGCATACACGTACCAGGCATACAGATGCACGTGAACTCGCCGATGCGGTCCAGACAGGTGGCGTCGTTCTGGCAGGGCATGGACAGGCACTCGTTGATATCAATCTCGCAGCGAGGGCCGGTGTAGCCCCGTCCACACTGGCACTGGAATGAGCCCTCCGTGTTAACACACTTCCCAAAGTGCTCGCAAGGGTTGGCACCTGGCACGGTGGAGAGACGGAGAACAGTTACTTGCTACGCAGAGAGACAAAGACATGGAGAAAATCAACGAGAAAGGAGGCATTCATAAAGTTGTAAATTTACCGATGGAACATTCATCCATATCTTGGTTGCAGGCTCCGCCAACAAAGCCAGCAGGGCAGGTGCAGATAGCGCGGCCATTTAGAGGGTTAGTGTCACAAACTGCCCCTTCATTGCAAGGGTTACTGACACACGCATCGTCTAGATGACATAGCAGACCTATGGGAACGGAAGAAAGTCAGTAATAGGAGTCAGTAAATGTCAGAGAATTTGAAATATATGATTGGGCTCAAAAACTTCTAGATCAGGGGTTTTCAAAAATGTTTATGCCAAGGACTCACAAATACCATATTTATGATCCCTTGCAAGGGACCACCTTCCTAAAATATGCAGCTATTCCTTTAAGATTCTCAGAATCCACCCAACAATCACAATAATTATTGTGAATACGAAACACGTAGGGGAAAATGGATGAGATTAGGAATAATGAAGAAAGTCATACCAGTCTTTCCCACCGGGCACTCGCAGAAAAAGGAGGCCACACGATCATGACACGTGGCTCTGTTGAAGCAGACAGCCATGGCACAGTCGTCAATGTTCTCACTGCAGTCGTCCCCAGTCCAGCCATTGACGCACACACAGGTATGTCCCCCAATGGTGTTGAAGCATGTGCCACCATTATGACAAGCATTGGGCTGCATGAGACACTCATTGACATCCTCAGCACAATACTGGCCTAAGGACAGTAAGGCAAAGTTAATTTCGATTTCAAAATGTAAAAAAATTCTCCCACTTGCAAACTCAGAAATATTGGTAAGTTTACCTGTCCACTCAGGCGGACACTGACAGTTGTAAGTGTTGACACCATCTACACAGATCCCGCCATTCATGCACTTGTGCCCAGGACAGTCATCCACGTTCTCCTCACAATTCTGTCCCCTGAAGCCTGGATGAAAAAAGTTAATTACATGACTGAAGCACAGGGAACTGGGGGGGTAAAGGTGGTCGTAATTATGCCTGATCTACTCTTCACTCTCCCAAGACACCCAGTAACTTTCACTTATGCTACTTAATGCTTCTCAACCATAAATTGATGTACAGAGTTGAGTGGGCAGTAAAAAAGGTTCAGTGGGTGTTGAGTGTTTACATATTCTCACAATGGTTCCCACAGCGGCAGAGCCAGGACCTTTCAGAGTCATGCTTCGAAGGACCACACTCCCTGCCGTGTTTGGTTGTTTTATAATCTCTCACGGTTTCAATGACTTCCTCTCTGGCGAAAAGACATTTCCTGCTCGCTCCCCAGAGGGGAGCAGAAAGGCCATAAAGTAAATTCCTGCTCAGCAGCCCACTCCCTTTCTCTCTACCAAGCTTTAACTGTCTTGCTCTTTCACTCTGTGTATATCACTCAATCACCCAGTCTAAGCTATTTATAGCAAGCTAGAGACAGCGGTACAGCAGTATCAATGCCTGGAAAGATGCTTGGATTTAAAGGGATAGTTCACCACTTAGCCATCATTTACTCATCATCATATTGTCAAAACCATATGACTTAATGAGATGCTGGGTAGAATATTAAGGACCGACAGCCTCGTCACCAATTACTTACGTTGTATGAAAGAAAATGTGCATAGAAAGTACAATTTCCTTTTGTGTTCCACAGAAGAAATGAAGTCATATGGGTTTGTAAAGGGAAATTCTAAAGGTTTGTAAAAGTGTTAATTTTTGGGTGAACTATCCCTTTAACCTTGTGCAAAACCGCGTCGTTGTATTTTGGTATTTTGGCTTTGCTATATGCAATGCATAATTTAAATTACTTTAAACTGGCTGAATACTGTTCATAACATTCTACACTGTAATTTAAGGGTTAAAATTCGTGTGACACAACAGCATGACATCAATTTCTGCTAAGCATTTCTTTGGGCGCAGCGCCCACAAAAGTGCCACTGGTAAGAAACCTTACATTTTTTCACTGAAACCTCTTTAGTTGTAAAGAGTGGCGTCTCTAATTTTGTTTGATATGTGGCTTTAAAAATTCATTCCATTTCCTTGTGTCAGCTTGCTGATAAACATGATGTCCACATATGTGAAAATTGGGACCTTATTCCCTCAAAAATTTGTTATTTTGAATACCTTTCAACATTAACACATCTGTGGGTCATTTTGCTTAATTTTAATATACATTTTATTATATTTTATTTTGTTATCATTGTACAATACGGTTCTATTTACTAACATTAGTAAATGCATTCCTATATTTACTGTGCATTTTCACACTGAGAATCAATGGGTTCATCCAAAAGCTGAAAAATGTTGCTTTCAGAGGCTTTATGTGGAGATAGGATGAAAATAAGATGCATTTTGAACTTTTTTGAGACCTATACTATAGTTAAGAAGGCTGGTAGGAACACCAGGAAACATATGGTGGTACTAGCCATGTTGGTCTTTTCAGCAGTGTATGGGAATGTGGTTAAAACTATGTAGCTCTACATGAGAGTGTGTGTTTTTTGTCTAGATGTACCTGGCAAGCAAGCGCATTCATAGGTGTGGTCTCCAGTCTGATGGCAGGTACCTCCATTGAGGCACTGGGAGGGGGCACATGGTTGGGTGGGCACCTCACATGTTCGCCCGCTGTACCCAGCCAGGCAATCACAGCGGAATGAGCCATGTGTGTTCATGCAAATGCCACTGTTAAGGCACTTTCCGGGTTTGCGGCACTCATCAATGTCGTTGCGACAGTTCTTGCCCTGATACCCAGGTGGACACGAGCAGTTGTAGTGATTATTCCAATTGGAACAACGGGCACCATTGGCACAGGGATTTGTGGCACATGCATCAATCAGGGAACAGTCCTGACCTGCAAACACAAGAAGTGTCATTCAGAATCAGCCCTGTATAGTCAACAAAACTATGCACGTTTACTTACACAATCTTGCACAGTTACGCTTAATAAGCTGACCATGTGCAAGATCTTCAGACATGAGTAAATAATGTAAATAATGACTGGATAGATGTTAGCCCATTAGCCTGATTTCTGTTAAAACACTGAAGGAAGATTGGATAATTTCAAATGCACGAACACTGATTTAAGATGCCCTCAAGCTTACCTCTGAACCCTCGCTGACACACACAGGTGTACTGTTGGATTCCATTGGCCACTTGGCTCTTGCAAGCAGCTCCGTTTAGACAAGGTGAACGATGACAGGGGTCCAGATGCTGACAGAGCGAACCAATATAACCAGGCCGACACCTGCAGAGAAGTATAAATTTAGAACACCATTTTGGGCACCTGAGTGTACAAGCATTTTAGAGGGAAATGAGAAAATCACATGACACAATTCTGAGCAATTCTAAACTCAGTATCCCACCAGACTCATAAACGAAGCAGAATCAAACCATTGAGCCCTAGGCAAGTTTTGTTGGGCATAAAAATACTCGGCTCTTATTGAAAAAAAATCAGGTTAGCCATTCAGTGATAACACACACACACACACACACGTCATGCTCTCCACCAGCTGTTGCATGTTCGTCATTCTTGACAGCCAGTCACACACTCCATATTCTCTGCAATTACGATCCGAAAAGCATACGTCACTTCATTCCAGTTCACATTCCAGTAGCATTTCATATTGAGAAAAAGCACAGCTGTTAATAACAGAATTACCAGTATTCACCCAAGAGAAAACAGTCTGAACTGATACAAAGTGTTAGATCGGTTTCCTTTACACTGGAGGCCACTCAAAAGACAGGAGACTACAAGCCGTAAGTATGAGGTGGTGGTCAAGTTGCTTTGTGCCAATATAATACACTTTTTTTCACTCTCTAATTCTATGCTTTTATGTAAAAGAAGGTTATCTTAACAGACAATTGAGTGTGACCTGGAACTATAGAGGGAAGATAAAATAAACAACGCTTACTTAAAAGGCCATTTCTCTCATGGGCTCATGGACTCTGGAGCCTTTCGTAGTCATGGCTTGAGAAGCCAGTGTGTGTTGGGTAACCCTACACCCACACAGGGAGCCCCACCACAGGATGAACTCCCACATCAAAAAGACCGTTTGAAGCTGATAACAAGCACTGTGATGGTCTGTTCTCTTTGTGTGTCCCCCCTCAGGCCCTCTCTCTCTCTTTTCACTGTAAAACAACCCCTGGGCAGAGAGAACAATGGCTTTTCCTCCTCTCCCTGTTACAGGATGACCACTTTTTAAACCGAGCTATCTGTCCCTTTGTTGTTTTGCCTCTTTTGTGGCTGGCATCTCCTCCCCCACACTTATTTGATGCAGTTTCTGACCTCAGGGAGAGGCTTCAGAGAAGGGCTTTGCCTATAGGAGGTGCTGTTTTAGACCTCTGCGAGAACCTGTTGGGGATCCATGATATATAGACCTTAGTAGCATTATATTTTAGTTTTGATGAAAACAAGGCTGTGAGGGATAGACTTACAGTCTCTTCAATGGCATGCACTGAATAAAAGGGCGGTCACTGTCACACTTGGCTTTGAGCATGCCAAGTAAATAATACATCATATATAACAGATACTCTAATATTATATTAAAAATGTTAAAATACTGTATGTTGTCTGCTTGCTTTCCTGCAACAACGACGCAGCTTTGAAATAATAATTCATTGTAGGGCTGTCACGATTATGAAATTTTGCATATGATTAATTGTCAAACAAATAATTGGGATTATGGCGATTAATTGTCTCTATAAGGGCTTTTGCGCTTGAAAATGCTTGAAAAAAGTGTGCTCGCCAAAGGATTCGTAGGTCAAGTGTTAACCAAACTTGACCTTTCGTCTACAGTCAAACGCAAACTTTCTTCACACTAGCTTGCGTTTCTGGTCTCCCACATTTAGATGCATTTGAACGGGAGTAAATGGAGTGCCAAGTCTAGTGTGACCGCCCCTTAAAGGGTTAGGCCACCCAAAAATTTAAATTCTCTCATAATTTACTCACCCTCTTGCCATCCAAGATGTGTATGACCTTCTTTGTTCAGCAGCACACAAATGAAGATTTTTAGAAGAATATCTTAGATCTGTAGGTTCATACAATGCAAGTGAATGGGTGCCATCATTTTGAAGCTCCAAAATTCGCATAAGGGCAAAATAAAAGTACTCCAGATGACGCTGGTGGTTAAATCCATATATTCTGAAGTGATTTGATAGTTGTGGGTGAGAAATAGATCAATATTTCAGTCCTTTTTTTTACTATAAATTCTCCTCCCTTTTCAGTCAATCCATGTGCTACAAATGGGATAAATCAGCCTCTGAAGGGGGAACGATTGTGGCCGCCATGTTGAAGGGTCGTTCCAAACCTAAGGACTCATAAATAGCTGCTTCATATGGCCCTTCAAAAGGGGCGTGCGTTTCTGTACGGTTCAACTGATGGACACTTCGCTGCAAAACGGACCGGAACCGGACAATATGTCATAAATCTGCAGGTATGTTGTAAGTCAGCTGCACCTCAAAATATACTCTGGTTCTATAAACAAAAAGTCTTTGGATAATAAAGGCTTAAACATTTAAACCCCTGACTTTCTGTTTGAAACTGGCTTTTGCTTGTGATATTTTCCTGTGAATTTGCTTGATCTGTTATTCTAATAAAGGAGTTCAAATAAAATAAATATTCACGGTGGCATTTTATTCATGTAATAATTGAACATATACTGTACATTTGTATACTGGTTCATTTTTTTACAGATTTTTTAATAAAACAAATATTTAAACACGAAGCTTACTTTTCTTTATAAAGTTATAAACATTTAAATGAATTCTTTTCAGTTTGCATTCTGAAAGCAGTTAGTGAGGCAACACCATGTTTAAATATTTCTGAATAGGTGCAGGTAATGTTCATTAGTGTCAGCATTTGTGCTTCAAATAGTGTTCCAAATTACTGATATTTTTGAGCCCTACACTCTTCAACCCTCTGAAGCTCTCACTCTGGAGGGCAAACCCTCTGAAGGGATTAGGGCATAGGGATGATCCCTTCGGAATGGAACTTACCCAGCCTCCACTTCACTTTCACATTCTTCTTGTGATTTTAGTGATTCACACTCTTAATGCATATCAACCCCTACTGGGCTGGGAGGAGAATTTATGATAAAAAATGACTTAAAAATAGATGCTTCTCACCAACACATCATATCGTGTCTAAGGGTACAGATTAAACCACTGGAGTCATATGGATTACTTTTGCATTGTCTTAATGTGCTTTCTGGAATGTAAACATTTTTGGCACCCATTCACTTCCATTGTATGGACCTACAGAACTGATATATTCTTCTAAAAATAATTAATTTGTGTTCTGCAGAAGAAAGAAATTCATACACATCTGGGATGGCCTGAGGGTGAGTAATTGATGAGATCTTTGAGTGAACTTTCACTTTAAAGCTGTAAAAAGCTCCTAAATCACATCTAATTTTCCATATCTCTGGAAGTTTTCTGCAGCTTATTTAAATGCTCAAAGAGTGATTTTCTAAATAGTGGCAACAACTGTTTTTCTAACCAGCAAGATAGAGGTGTTGTGGGGGTACACACTAACAGAAAATGTTTCACATACAGAGATATTAAAATGCAAATACTATAATAAAAACTTTGTTGAAGTAGAAATCTGCTGAATTAAAAATGTTACCAAGGTAATGTTATCAAGCTGGCTAATAGATACGGTTTTATTGAAATTGTATATTTTATATATATATATATATATATATATATATATATATATATATATATATATATATATATATATATTTTATTATTATTATTTTATTTTCAGGGCATACTTGCCTGTCTGAGCCAGTAGAAAAAATACTTACTTTAAGAAGATTAAAGTGCCTACTGTGTCATGTCTCATATTTAACAGGAACAGTTATGTTAAGGATAAAATGGACTACTTGCTGGTGAAGAAAGGCCTTAGTGTTGCTGAATTCATTTTTAAGAGGCATTTTTCAGAGGGGAAATTGTTAACTTGCATCACTGTATTTGTCCATTAGCCATCTCTGCTTGATATTAATATTGTTGACTTAAAAACACAAGTGTCTAACAGCTGATGACAGCTGCTTCTTTCTAATCAGAAAGTCTGAGAATTTTTTCCTTGACTCATCTGATAGAGTCTTGAATGTTAAACAAGGAAGAAACGGAGCAGCATTTACGCAAAAAGAGGAGTTCTCCATGAATACCTCAATGCTACTCCTCCACCTTTTGAGCCCCCAGTGTACCGCACAACATTCCCTATGAAACCTTCACGTGCTGAGAGGTCAGATGTCATAGGTCAGGAGTCTGATTGTGATGATAATGTCTGGCAGTGGAGTGGGGGCAGGTCGGGGGCATCTGCGAGGGAATGTCTTTCGGAGGGTGGGATGGGGGACGAGTCCAGTATGGAGAGTCATGTCATATTTCCTGTAATCCCTTGTCTCCTGCTCTGAAAACACTCACACTCTTTCTGAATCCCAGATCCCTGTTGCTGTGGCAACCTCACAGGCGGCCAAGCAGGCCTAACACCCCACCAATCACCCTCTACCCCTCATCCCCTTGGCTATTTGTCATGGCTTGGCTGGGTTTATTTAGAGGCAAATTAACTATGTCTGGAATCTCAGGGTTACCAAAAAAATTAATCTGGGAGTTGCAGCACATAAAGAGCTTTGGGGAGGAGACCCGCATCAAGGTTCATCTAGTATGCAGTCTGACACTCAAAACCTTATAAAAGTGACCATTTCAGAACAATGCCTGGACACAGGCTACTTTACAACCAGTTGTTCGCTTAGGAAGCAGTTGATGTGAATGTGGAGTGAATGTGTGTGTGTACATGAGCAGCACTAAAGGAATGTGTGAAAAAGGCCAAATCGGTCACATTATGTGGTACATCTTCTCATCAAGCTATTTTTACATGGATCCTTTGTTAAAAAATATCCACAAAGAGGCAAACATGCAGTTAAAAAAACTTAAAAAATGTGTTGGAAAGACCAGAATGGACAGGACTATTGAGGAACTGCTTGTGGGATTTCAAAGAGTTACTGGACTATGAGGAAGGATGTGTTGACAAGAGCTATTTCAACACACAAAGAGAGGGCGCCTCCAGCCCCACAAATCATAACATGTATGCGTGTGTGAGTTTTGGAGTGCATTCCCTGTGTGTGTATGTATCCATACTGATGTTCCAAACTTATTGGATTGTGAAAAACTTTGTGAAAGAGTGTAAGAATGTGTAGATATGTCAAGTAGCAGCAGGGGGGAGGACTGGAGAGGTCAGCCTATTCGTCCTCACACAGTACTCTGCAGCCAAAACACACATTCTTTTGTCTGGGCCTTGGCTGTGCCTATCAGAGTTGTCCAAAAACATGCAGCCGAGAGTCCTATCACAGCGCTCACAGTGAAAAATAACTAATTGTAATGGGCTTCAACCTGACAGGTACTCCATTGTGAGTAGGATGTTCTATGAAGCAGAATTCAATGTACATGGAAAATAGGCATTTTTGCTTTCAGCCAGGTGTGAGATGTTACTCAATCTGACCACTGACTCAATTTCACCATAAACCTTGACCCCAAATGAAGATCCGGGTAGACAAGGTTGAGGTGGGAAGTCGTAGTGGGTAGAAACAGTAGTCCTCTAATGTCAAATCACCAATGAAGGCTCACGCCAGCTGCAAGCACAGCTCAAAACAACTGTTCACATCTGTCAGCGCTGCTTTGGCTGTCTGCCTCTCCAGTTTTTTAAGGATTACACCCAAAACAATGGCACTATTCTGTCAATGAACTCCAAACAGATGCGCAGAGCACACACATGAACAGGCAGTTAGATCACATGCACGTTAGTATGGGCAGCACGCTCACAACACGTCTGCCTTGATTCGATCCAGAAGTACATAGGTTAATAAAGCAGTTGGAGAGGTTGTCAATTAGGCATTGACTGATTGCTGAAAAAAGACAAACAACTGCAAAGTCAAACATCACCACAAATACCTCACAAGCACACTCAAACACATTATGTAACTTACAAACAATTTTCTCTCCTAGGATGCTGAGAAACCACAAAAAAGAAATGTCAGTGTAAAAATGCAGTAAACTGGGCTTAAGAAAATACAGATAATTCAAAAAATCTGTAAACGAACTCTAAAAAGGTCAGGCTATGTAAATCTAAAGGCCGAAACATTCTCTTGCAGATGCTTTTAACAATGGAAGCTCGATTTTGTGCATCATTGCATTCCATAATGTGTCACACCACAATTCATCGAAAGTAAACCTTGGATTTTCAACATTGCTGCAAGGGACGTTATAGCGGAAATTAGTTCCGTTTTCTCTTTCAAGTCAAATATTCGAATGCTTGCTTAGCAATATTCTCTTCAAAATGTTGCTCCGGCAAGTTAAAATAAACACATTTATAGCTGAATAACTTACCTGAATAACAATGAAATTGGATTTATGGCACAATCTTTTGAAGAAAACACTATTGCCTCCTAGAGTACTTGTGTTTATTGCTGCCACAGTAACACAAGAATGCACATTGCTTTGTATAGTATGCTCAACTGGACCACGCATTGGCAAGCGCTCAGGTCTAGAGCGCTCAGATCGTGTACTTACGTAAAGCATGCTTCTGGCCTAAGGTGTTCCTACAGACCATATCAAAAGAATTTAATGGGTCATGAGAGCTTTTAAGACTTCCAAGGTGTTGTATAACTTAAATATATTTACACAGTGGCTCTTCAGGTGCTGCCGGATGATTAATGTGTGAAGCTTGGCATCTCTTCTCATTATAGAAACTCTATACCATATTTCCTGCTCTATGGGGCATTGTGGCAGTGTAACCTGACACTATTCTCTTTTGTACAATACCATACAATCATCTAGCAGTCTAAGGTCACAACACATGTGGATAAGCAAAAACAAGCCACACCTCCCTGAAAGAGCTACAGGTGGTCAGTCATGGTCCAGGAGGCACCAAGCATAAGAGAGCTCCCGACAGGATTCCAATCTCCTTGGTACTTGAAGCCATCCTTCACACACTGAGGTGAAAGACAATAACCACACATTCCACAAACCAATCTCTTTCCTTAGTCCAACAGGAAGTCAGTTGAGGGCCGGTCACCCACTATTAATGTTACTGAAAATATTCCCTGTTTTGTTTGCTTTGAAAACAATTAAATTGAGGTTATAAGCAACTTTCACGGTATCAAAATGCTGAAAGTTCCTTAAGAATAAGAAAGTGTCAGTGAGAGTGTCTGACATATAGCCGCTCCATTTCTTTGTGAAGAGTCAATACTTCCACCACACTGCCAACAAGTGCTAGCTACCCTCCCCCAACTGCCCCCACCTAGCTCCCCATCTTCTCAAAGAGGAACCAAAGTGGGGGTAGGGGAGCACTTTGTGGGCTAAATAAAAGAACTGAAGTAGTCAGAACCCTATTGTCTGAGGACAGGGGAGCAGTGGCCCAAACTGCAGGGCTTTCAGGCCTGAGCTCAAACGAACCAACAGGCTTCTGCTGTAGCCTGGCAACAGTAACCCATTGCTGAGGAGAGAGACTGGAGGGTGGGGGTTTGTGAGGACAGTTACAGAACTTTCACAGGAATTTAACCTTCCAGATTTCCAGATAAAATGTCTATTATCATTGAAAGTAAAGGAAACGTTTAAAAAGAGGGGCCTTTGGCATGCAACAGAAGTTTTGAGAACATAGTTTTGAGGCATGCGTTCAACAGGATGCATTTTTACCAATATTAAATATAAACATGGACTTTCTCGACAAGTAACACTTGTAAAACTAGGAAAAGAAACAGCAGATCTGCAGAGAGATATCCATGATTGTCGTACTTTTTTTTTTTTTACTGTTCTTCTCTTTTGTATTGGCCACATACTGTAATTTTCCATCAGTAAGTTTATTACTGTCTGGAGGAGGTTTGTGCTATAACATGATAATTGTAAATCGTCACTACAGATTATGAAAATAAAGCCTTAACACAGATCATATCAAATGAGGACATACTGTTATTTAAGGTCAAAATACAATTATCTGACAACATTTGATAATTTTGGAACAAACTGTTTAGAAAATGTAACTTAAAATGTAAATGTTAATGAAAAAGAACTTCTGGAATTGCTAACAAGCCATCCATAACCACATTGCACGTAGGGCTACTCGATTATGGGAAAAATCACAATAACGATTATTTTGGTCAATATTGAAATCCCGATTATTTAACATGATTACTCACTGACTTTGGAAACATCATGCATTTTTTTGATCTTTTAAAAACAATTGTCTTTTTAAAAGTGTTTTTCCTTGTACTTGAAATGAAAACTGCACTGGGTAGGGGAGGAGGCTATTGTCATTTGTAGGGCTAAAAACGAGTAGTCGACGTTATCAATAATATCGACATAAAAAATATTTTTTGACAAAATATTTTGTTGTCGAATAGTCATTTGATTTCATTTAACGTAACATGAGATGACATTAAAATTTAATGATGACACGCAAGAGCAGTACTACAGCTCGCGCCTGACTAAGGAGAGGAAGACTTACACAGCTAACAGTCCAGACGCACTCCAAACTGTTTAAGGTAATGTAGATCGCGAAGTATAGTAGAGTTATAATGCAAAAACACAAAATAAGTAAATACAGAAGCACTCTCCTTGTGAGATAATAAGCGGAGCTTGAGCTACCACTCCGCTGAAGCAAAACTTGCATGTTGAGCGTCTTTAAAGGAAACACCCAGGCATTACGTCTTAAATGCAGTTATATTTGATGCGTTATAGCTTTAATAAAGTTCAAACAATACAGAAGCAGGTCACATAAATAACTACAAACTCCTAAACTGGTATTTCTCTGTGCGGTCAACGCCTCTTCTAATGGTGCGTTCAAATACAAAGGGAAGAAAATTTCACCTTGCATTGCTCGTGCGAATTAACCGCTGGATTATATATGTGTGTTTAAACTCGCGTAACGTGAACCCGTGAGTATTCATCCTTCTCTTCCGTAAAATGAAAGGAGGAGGGGCTTCAAGTAATCAAGTAGACACTCATATTTTCAGAATTTACCAGGTAGTCCAACTTCCTTGCTCACATTCCTCCAAGCGATGTCTTTTTTCATCCGGTCGCTGTACGTGTATGACGTTGTGTCATATATTCCGGGTGCCCACAAACCGCTACACAAACAACTTTTTTTCATCCATTTTTCCAGATTTTTTCTGCTACTACATCAGTATGTCAGTGACATCCAGATAATATCAATGCTGATAGGCTTTTGCGACAACACGTCAAGCAGATTTCTCGATCATGTTGAAAAATTTCAACTCGTGCAAATATGTGAATGTAGTGATTTTGTGTGTTCGAGTTGCGCCATTCGCATATTTGCATTGACTTTGTATGTAATCGCGCCGTACGAAACACTCACTTCTCATTGTATGTGAACGCACCATAAGTCGCAGGGATGCTCATCCCTTGAGTGTACGAGCTTGCTGCAGCTAGATTATAACGTGATGGCTTGCTACTTATATAATCATAATATTTGTCACTGTGCATTTCATCGTGATGAAAATTGGCAATACGCAGCTGTATTAATAAGAGAGGTTTTTTTGTTGTTAAAGATGGATTGAAGTGAACAGAAAGTTGAGAGTGTAGTCTTCGCCCCATTATACACTTCAACAAACTACATTTTTTATTTGATTTTGTTTTGGCTTGTTTTCCAATATAAATATCTAAAACTCCTTTAAAACAATTTACATTTACTTTAGGAGCTATACTGAAGAAGAAAAAATTGTTATCTGCGAATGTTAAATATTTATATGTTAAATATTTTAAAATATCTAAAAATCCTTTAAAAAATTGTGCATTCACCTGAGAAGCAGCATATAAGATATTTACACTAGCTTGTAGAGAACAGATCATGATTAAGTATATTTTGTCTTTACTGCACCTGTAGAAGTATAACCAAGTGAAAAAAATACACTTATATTTAATATACATCCTTTTAAAACAAGTCTAAATATCATATGTTGTAAGTAACTGTATCTTTTTTTAATGATTTTTAGACAATTTTAAATGGAAAACAAGACAAAAACGAAAAAAAATTTCCACTTTAATTCAGTGAAAGTCATTTAGATTTTGTCCTCTTTATTATTAGATTAATCATTCCAATAATCGCAGAATAGTCTAATAATCGTTCTAATAATCGATAATCAAAATAATCATTAGTTGCAGCCCTAGTCATTTGATAATAATTTTATGTTAAGTATAAAATAAAGGAAAATAAAGGAGTCAAATAAAGAAAAGCCTCCATCGCCATCATTTACAGCAGGCGTGCTCACACTTCTATGGAATGAGATCGACTTTTTCATGTTATTGCAGCAAGATCTACCATGTACAATAAAGTCTTTACATTATCACAATACCAAAATTTCAGAAGTTGGTAGTGAAATTTGACGATTCTCAATAACAGCTTCAAAACCACAACTAATAATATCAGTTATTGTTAATTATTGAAGAATGGTTTCAAGTTCTTAAGTAATTATTCAAGACCAGTAAACAGTCAAATAACAATAAAAACAGCAATGATTAGAAATATTATTAAAAATAATAAGACAAAAAATTTAATTTAAATTTAAACTTAATTTAACAGCATTAAAAGTTTTTAACCGCAGTAGGCTATCAAGTATTCAAGTAAACATTCAGAATGAAATGCAACATAAAATTACTACTTGTCTTTACTGTTTGATTATAATACATTAACACATTTTAAAGCTACTAAAGTTGGGGGGCCTGGGTATCTCAGCGAGTATTGACTACTAGTCATGAGTTTGAATCCAGGGCATGCTGAGTGACACCAGCCAGGTCTAAGCATCCAAATTGGCCCAGTTGCTAAGGAGGGTAGTCACATGGTGTAACCTCCTCATGGTTGCTATAATGTGTGGGTCTCGCTCTCAGTCTCAAGAATAGCGTGGGACTCCACACGTGCTACGTCTCTGCGGTAACATGCTCAACAAGCCACGTGATAAGATGCATGGATTGACGGTCTCAGATGAGGAAGCAACTGAGATTCATCCTCCGCAACCCGGATTGAGGTGAGTTACCATGCCACCACGAGGACGTAAGAGTGCATTGGGAATCGGGCATTCCAAATTGGGGAGAAAAAAAAAGCTACTAAATTTACCCAGTCAAGAGCAGTGAGTGTTTTCTAATTTTCTTGTCATGGTTGTTTGATTATTATAATGACACACTGGAAGGCAGCAGGTCTATTAGCTTACATTTATACTTACAAGTCCAACATTTTAATACAATTTCGCTTTTTTCTCCGCTGTTCACTTTAGACATCACTCTCTGTGTTTACATGAATACCTCACCAATTTTTAAATGCATTTGACCGTTCAGGTGCACAAAAGCAAGAGTATTTTCGGAACACATGCGCATGTTCAGCACACACATACGCCGCCTGTCAATCAAATAGGGCGCAGCTGTAACTTGATCGCTAGCGAATTATAAAATTGCATGCTCTAGATTACTTTTAATAGCAGAATAAGACTATCACAAATATAGTTGGTTATTGTTTTGTTTAATCAGCTTAATCATTTCGGTCGGGTAAGTAAAATTCTCATTCACTTGCCCCTTCAAAAATCCACTTGTCCTGGACAAGCATTAATGTCAAGCCCTGATTAAATATTGTATTCAACATTCTCTGTAAAAATTGTTATAGCTCTATAGCTCCTAAAATAAATGTACATTGTTTTAAAGAAGTTTTAGATATTATTTTGGAAAGCAAGGCAAAAAACACTCCAGTGTATAATGGGCAAAGACTAAACTCTCTCACCTTTATGTCCATCTTTAACTCACAAAAAACAAACGTTCTCTTCTTAATAAAGCTGCGGATTGTGGATTTCCTTCATGATAAGATACACACAGTGAATGTGACATATATTATAATTCACTATGTCGCAAGCCATCACATTATAATCAAGCTGTGATTGACGAGAGTCCCCACGCAAGAGTGTGCATCAGCCGGAAGAAGATTCACACAGATTCTGACCACACAGAGAAATGCCAGTTTAGGAGTTTATTTTCATCACCAACTTCCTTATTATTTGAACTTTAATAAAGGATGCTTTAAAGATAACGCTGGGGTGTTTCATTGCGAAACGGAATGCGGCACAATAATCGGTTAATCTCAATTATCTTGTTTTCATAATCGTTGGAAGCCAAAATCATAATTGAAAATCAAATTTGATTAACCACCCAGCGCTAATTGCATGCACCCAGACTCGAGGTCTTGCAAAGCATTCTTCAGTGTACTTCACCACAAAACCCCACCCCACCACCTAAACGATCCAGATCTCTTGACACTCAAAAAGAACTGCCTTTTTTTTTTACACTGATACCCCAGATGTGAAGTCGATTAACATTGTTCCTAAACGAATACGACTCTAAAGAAAACTAGAGATGGAAATATGAAGATGTATTATTTTGCACAATGGAGTTAATACTCCACATAGTTCCAAAATGTTTCTCGCTATTACCTGGTGTGTCCTTCAAAGTGTCCTGCTGTACACATTTGACAAATACATATGGGAATTTTTCATTACCTCATTTTGCAGAGTAAAGATCATCCAGTAAAATGCAGCAAAAACGAATCTTTGCTATAATAATAATAAAAAAAAAAAATGTGGATAGGTGGGATGAAACTCTGAAAACTCCCAGTTAAGCTCTGCATCTTGTTAAAAACACTTTAGAAGGCTTTAATATGGCTATGAAAACACATTGCTCCAGAGAGTCTGATAAGTGCGGAAGACAACGCTCAGGTAGAAGACAAATAATGCCTCTTATCTCCAGCTCTGTCACCCATAACCACTCAGGCATTTAGAGTTAGAGTGAGGTCCTCCCTTTTATCTTGCCTATTATCAAAAACACCAAACCAAACTGTAGTGCTCTGAAATCTACTTTAGCACAGCTGGCCTTATTATGCACTGTGTTTATGCTTAATTCATACTAATTTCAGTAAACCTCATTAGCAAATTCTTGAGACAAGACCTCCTGGGTGGCTGAATTAGATTATGTCTCTAGGGTCCTCTGTAGGTGAGTAGTTTGCGTTAGAAAGAGGGAGAAAGCAGATCATAAGCTTTCCTCAGCCATCTTGATGGGCAGGATCTGAATAGAGTAGAAGGGTCAGGAGTCAGCACTTCCTGTGACAGGGCCTGGGAAACAGGGCACCCAGCTTCCAGCCTCAAACTACGCAGGCCTTAGTCACACCATTCCCCCTACTGTCAAACTCAATTACACTCCAACCGATCATCAACCCAAAGTTAATTGAATCAGTGGGGTTCTCTTCTCAATCTGTTTAATTCCAGGTGGATGTCTCTATCCATTCAAACAATGGGCCATCACCTTACACAGTCACCGGCAGCACAGGCAGAGGGAATTTCCCACTTTTGACAGTTTTGCTTGAGACACTACTCAAATGACCTTAAGCTGAATAAACTTGAGGCCCGGATACTGATGAATGCAGTGGTGGCAGAGGAAAAACTTACAAAGCATTCCACACTAATCCACAATAAATAAAACGAGAGGAACTGTCTCTGCAAAGTGCATATAGCTAAACACAATATAAACAAACAGTGTTCCAGACTTTATGACATAAACACTTCTGACAGTAAACTCTAAACTTTATATAAATGTTCAGGTTCTTAAATATCAAATGTTGATCTGCACTAAATTAGTTCTTTAATGATTTTATGTAAATAAACTCCAGCAGTAAATCTGCAGAAGCCTAGTGGTTGAGGAGCCTGCTTCATGTCTAACTGTCCTCATATATAATCTCCTAAGAGGCAGAGAGCTTCCATGGGTCACTAAAACCCACCACTCACAATTTATAGACTCACTGTGCTACTGGGGTCAAGGTGACACCATCAATAACCCACTGAGCTCCACTGCATCCACTTCCTGTCTCAGAGAAAGAGTTTGGAAAGTGTAAACACAGTTTTCTCTATCCCTCTCATCCTTGCTCTGTGGCTCGCACACTTTCATCTCCAGTATGCCACTATTTGTTCTCCGAGAGTGACTGTGGCCTGGGCTTTAAGTCCAAAGATCCTGCACAGACAATGGGGGGGAAACTCCAACATCACTTCGCTGCGTGTGTGAGAGCATGTGTTAAGAAGCCTGTGGGCCGCCGACTCCGCTCCTCCATAGGACTGTCTGTCTCGGCATGGGGTGGCAGGCCGCTCAATGGCAGCACCTGGCCCTTCACTCCCCTTTTGTAAAGGTCTGACTTCACTGTATTACCATCACAACATCCACCAGCTGTCCCGCCACACCCCAGCACAACCCCCCCACCCCAACGCACATCCCCACCCCCGCCTTACTCTTCCAGCTGGACCATCTTTGAATGAAACTCTCACGATCTGCCTAATTATCTCTTTGATTCAGTCGAGACTTTATCCCACACAGTGGCTGCACTTGCTTGCACGCTCTCTATGCTTGGGGGGGTGAGATTAGAGGCTGACTCCTCACCTTGAGTGACATTCCAGTACTCTTAACAACAAGTGCTTGGCCGTTCCGTGCCATGCCCATCCTATAGAAGAGTGTTTCGAAGTGCGATGGACCATGGCAGGGCCAGGATTAAAATTGTTTAAGGAATAACTAGTTCTATTTCTCCCTAATTCACATGTGAAGACCACAGTTGAGGCTCAAATGGGTTCACCAACAGGTGGACAATTTTGTAAACAGACCCCATAGGTATAATAAAACAAGATTAGCACACCTGTGCAAAAGAAAACGCCCAAAGTCAATAACTGCTTTCACAGAATATTTCAGATGATGACCTTGTGCTGGCTCATGAAAGTTGCCCAAAAACCTTTGGACTGTGGCCTATTGTTAAGAAGCACTCAGGGGAGAGAGTTAGTGAGGGATTACTCCTGTAATCTGTCATGGATTGCACCAGCCACTGAAGCTCTCAGCGCAGGGGACCATGAAATGACATAGGAGCCACACAAGAACTAGGGCCTATATTTTCTTATTATGCCAGACCCTGGGTGGAACAACAGTCAACATTACAAATTAACAAGTAGGCATTATTTACAGTCCTAAGGGGAAAATGTGCATAATATTACTGTCATTTAAGAGCTTTCGCACAACAAGGATACTGCACTTGTGAAAAGAGTAATCAACTTCCTCCAGGCACACTAGCTCTCATGGTAAGGAAGGAAAACATGTTATGGTGAGGAACAGGTGTCTGGATGTTTTTTCAGGGTCTGGATTGCAACACAGCTCCACAATCTCAGTGGCATTATAGTGAAATTCTGTGGTCCAACCAGTTCCAAGGCTCATCTACTCCTTACTACGTATGATTTCAACCTTTGTTTCTGTTTGCCGAAGGTGCCATTATCCACTTTTTTCTAGGTTTTCCCCCTCACTCACATATGCCCTTTCTTCTCTGATCCTCCTCCTTCCAATCTCTCTGGTCTCTCCAGCGGTGCTGGGTTACAGGTTGGTATCTAGAGGAATAAAGGTCCCTTTCTGTTGTTTTGGTTCTCTGGTTTCATCAGGATCTCTAGGGAGCGAGTTGGAGTGGGTCTACTGTCCCCATAGCACAAGGACTGGTCAGACCACTCTCCTGAGCCTGGGTATTGCATATGGTTGTATTACCGTGTTATGTGGCATGACATTTACTGTCCCCCTTTTAAAAATAAACTCCTTCCCTTTTGCTTTTCGAAAGAACGTAAAATGTCTGTTGTGATTACTATGATTTAATCCCTAACATAAAACAATCTTTGTGAATTCACAATCAAGAATGTGAGTAAAACAGGGATGAAAAAGGACAAAGCAAACACCATTAACACCATTACACATTTACTAACATCCTGTGTTCATAACTTGGCTTGATGTGTGTTGGGTAATGATTAAAGACTGTCACACTAACAAAGGAGCCATTCTCCAACTCCACACATATTTATCTAATTCCAAAATATCATAAACAGTGACTTACATAGTTTTAAGGCTTTTAGCTATGCCTTTCCCTTAAATTTACAATAATCTATCAATAAAGACATTGACTCCCAGGTTCCACAACAACCTCTTCCTTTGGTGTGAGTCTGCATTAAAATGGCAGGTTAAAAGTGCAAGGAGGCTTCATCCAGAATACCTGTTAAGTGACCAGGTGATAACAGCTTGCCTGGGGGGTATGAGGTCCATTGGTTAATGATGGGGTGATTTAAGTAGGAAAATTTGTGCCTTGAGGACATAGACACAAGAGCAGGTTACAGAAATGAAATTACCCAAAGAATCTTAAAATCTTAATTTTAATAAAGAATTAACTTAAGGATTAGGTTAATGTTCATCTTAATAACAATTAACATTTTGTCTTTTATACTAATTCTTAAATCTATATAAAATACAATATATCTCTTTGATTTTAGTCGTCACATAGACCTACCATTAATTAATAAACTTCATAAGAGTTCGGGGCAAATTTTCATTCTCAAATGAAGAATGATTGATTGGTGGAGCCACACCTTGAAACATGTAAATTGATTGCTTATGGTTTAACAACCTATTTATTTGGTGTTCACATACAACTACTGAGAGTGGTTCCCACATACCAATGCCTTTTGGGAAAAAAAACCCCACTAATCACCATGAATGGAAGCTTGAGTTCACAGACACAATTTTCAGAATCAGGCGGGAAACATAAAACAACAGCCCCAGGCTTTCATGTGATAACAATCACTTTGTATTAGCATAAACAACGAAGACAAAGCCGGTGTAAGGCCACGCTAAGTGTTTGGAACACTATGGCATGACTGAAAAAAGCACAAATAGAGTCACTTTAAGAAGTTTAATAAAATACTGTAGGTGACTGATATCTTGTGGACAGATGTGGTGGGGCAGAATGCATTATTGTTCACAATAAATTCTATGATCCAACCTGAGTTAAAGGATCTCAACTCTGAGTCACTGGACACTGTGAATGATTTAGACTCAAGGACACTTTTCAAAACATATAGTAGGCTACATAGACCTACACATCTCCTAATGGCTACATTCTTCCTCATTTTTCTTGAATATGTGAATATGTATGAATTTTTGTGAATATGTATTCAAATGCTTGAATCTCAATGTGAAAGTGATAACCAAGGCTGAGTAACAACAGCAATAGTCATCCCGATCCGAACCAGGACAATCTTAGCAAACAATGAGTTTCATCTGAATATTAAAGCAACAGAGTATGAAATAAAAGTGCATTTGCAATAATATTACTGTGGGCTTACAAGCATCTTGAATCGATACACATTCCTCCATTTTCACATGGTCTGTATTTATCCAAGCAGCGCAATCCTGAGGAAAGAGAAGGGCACATTGTTTATATCGAACAATAGATGGAAAAGCAATTCAATATCATGTTTAAAAACACTGAAATAGGATAGAATTTATATTAAAGAAATAAAGGTGTCCAGCACATCCTAAGTCTTCTCAGGGTGTTGCACAGATTGTCCTACATAACGTTATGTTTGTTTACTCTCTTGCAAGTATAAACTGCGTCTTATCTGCGAGTGTAAATGGGAGCCGTGCGATGCTGGAAGGATTTGTCGTGAGATAATAATCAGATTCTTGACAACTGAATTCAGCATGTGAATTCTTATCACAAATCATTTCCGTTACTGATCCAATACATTCATTAAGGTTGTAGTATATATATAAACAAACCTTTAAAAAAGGGAGCTATTTATTACTTTAATTCAGAATTATTATAATATTTTTTTGATTTGATTTTTGTACTGTAAGTGTATTACCTAATTTGAACTAACTGAACAATGTAAAGTTTAAAATCATAACAAGTGGAAATCAATTTGGATACATTTCTGGGGACACTGACATGTTCAACTCTAGCAAACAAAAATAAAAGTTGTATTAGAATTTTGGTAACACTTTAAAATAAATTTCCATTTGTTAACATTAGTTAACAACATTATTTCACATGAAATAACAATTTTTCAGCATTTATCAATCTTAGTTAAAGTTAATTTCAACAAATACTAACACATTTTTAAAATGAGTTAATGCACTATGAGCTAACATGAACTAACAATGAACAATTTTAACATAACAAACATTAATTAATATTGTTCAAATATATTGTTCATTGTTAGTTCATGATACATTTACTGATGATGTTAACAAATTTAATTAAAGTGCTTCCAGATTATTTTTTTTTTTTTATGTATTTTTTTTTGTTACACTATCAAATATATGTAAATTAAATGCTTTGAATCATTACCCCACCCCCACACCTATGTAAAAACAAAGTTCAATTGTTAATGGTTGCTTGTTCATAAAAAGGGGCCAGTTTGACTAATCAAACAGTTTCATTTTCACGCGATCTCACGAACCTCTCGGTTGCATTCATACATTCTGAGAATAACAATGAGAAAGAGTGAAAATGCATATAATGAGAGATTGGTTTTATAATGTTGTGCAGTGATTTAACAGCAGAGACCTGTTGCAAATCCCAATGTAGGCTGCTATGCACTCTGATAGGTCGTTTACTGAGAAGCTGACATTTACTCTCGTGTTATTTTCTCACGGTTCAGCCATTCAGAGAGACAAAGAAAAATGCATACCGATCCAGTGCTGATCTTATGCAGACCAACAACGCTCAGTTTATACTGACTCGTAAAAGTTACATTCAAATGCAACATTCAATCCACACAGATAAAGAGAGAGATGGTGTTTTGGATGAGTTAAATCCATTAATTATATTCGTACACAATGTGAAGCACTTACGATATCGGCGCATGACTAAAATTATCCAACAACATATAATCGCAAAATCAGTGTGATGCTTTACGATGTTTTGAAACGAACTGCATGACTCCTTACATCTGAAGAACCGAGATGAACACGATTATGAGAACTGACCGTCAGATGATGCAAAACCGGGTCTAAATTTTAAGAAGCTGCAGGCAAAGGCGCAAATGTGATGATGCTGAAGCATAAAGCATACACATATAATATAAATATTAAAACGAAGAAAACAAGATTGTCGATGTTCTTCAACTGGTGCTGAAGTAACAGGTTATATGCCTACACATGTCCTGTAAACTCCGTTACACCAAACAAAAAGGCAAAATAAAAAAGTACTAATTATCTTACCTTCACAAATTTGCGCCAAATATAAAATTGACAGAAATATCCATAGACTGTAATTCCCCATTTTTTTGGAAACTCGATCCAACTCCTTTTTTGAAATGTTAGCAATAATACATCCTTTAAAAAATGACACAATGATTGAAGCTCCGAGTAATCACATGAAGGCAACGCAGCGTCGTCAATGTTTCTTGAGTAATTTACACAGAAATTCAGCGTTAACGATATAGTCCAAATCCGTATTTCCCTCTGCAGCTTGGACACGGCTGCCGTGCGTCTCGAAACACCTCCAGGAACTTTTGAAAAACTTTCCTCAGTTCACTTCGGATCGGAGTCCAGCGCCAAGTTTGGTATCACTCCGCCCCAAGTCCGGTCTCAGTGAAGGATGTCGTTCGGCCTTCCGCCTCATTGAATAGTGCGGATTCCGCAGGGAATACTGCGGGATGTACTTTATAACTTCAACAAGTTACGATTTACCTTTGTTTATCACGCAAATCAGAATATAAACAAACGAAATGACAAAAGGTAAGAAGTTCTGGGTGTAATAAAGACAAATGGGATTTTGCTAACGGTAACCACATCAAGGAAGGCTAAAATAGTTGATGAAATTAAGTTTAAGGAATGTAATTTTCTGAAATAATACATATTTTTTAATTTAATGCAAGATGAGGAGAGTAAAAAGAAAGTGTTACAAATACACTTTCATAAATGGCAAACGTGTGGAGAAATGAGCAGGTCTGCTGGGCTTTGATAATCATGAAACACACTGAGCTGACAAATATAATTACTGAAAACAGAGATGACACTTAAAGCAAATTAAAATGTTTAAGGTATAGTTTAAAATTGCTTTTTAAAATGGCCATGCTAAGGAGAGCTAATCAATCGCAAGGCCTTAGCAAAGCAGCAGACAATCTGGACCACAGGCTTTAGATTAGCACTTAGAATATTGCAGGTTCAATATAAGTTAAGTTCAGTCAACAGCATGTGTGGCATAATATTGATTAACAGAAACATTTATTTGGACTGGTTTCTCCTTTTCTTAAAAAACTATTGCACAAATCTGGGTTACAGTGAGGCACTTACAAGTGAAATGAATGGCGGCCAATCCGAAAACGTTCAAATACTGACTGTTTCAAAAGTATAGACACAAGCCATAAACAATGCGATGTAAACATTTTTACACACAGTATTTTCTGTGTAAATTTATAGCCAATTTTCCAACTTCGTTGGCATGACAATTAACACTTTAAACCCTAAAACTAAGATTTAAACAATTTTACATTTTAACAGAAGAATTCATGTAAGTGCTTTTATAAAATGATAAGCTTTACATGTATGCCTTTTAGGGTGTGTTCACACTTGTAGTTCGGTTCTCTTGATCCGGACCAAAAAAGAAAATGATACAATTTGTCCTGTTCGCTTAGCGTTCAAACTGGCATTTTTAACACCAAACCTAAAGATACAAAACAAAAGGCATAAGGATAAGGTCACAACCTGATTGGACAGCTTTTATTACGTATATTTTGCAACAGAACTTGCCGAACATCCCCAAAAAATGCTGGCTGCTGGGTTAAATGTGCTCGCTGGAACAAATGTGCTCACTGGACCCACTTTCCCTTAACCCTATCACTGAACATTTTGAACACATGAGTATTTTTGTGCGTTTTTTCCAATATACTGGAAATATGCTCATCAGACCAAATGTTATTAAGGAACTTTACCTCCTCATTGCTCCATGTTTGCTCTCTGCTCGTTTTGTGTACACCACTCTTACCGATCTTTCTATGTTATCAAATCACATGATTTTTAGGGTCTCAACTTGTGACATCACATCCTGTTATTGGTCCGTTTAGACGTCTTTGGTCCGTGCTGCATTCATATATCAGTCGAACCGCACCAGAGTTAAATTGTAAGCGGACCGAGACCCACTATTCCTGGGGCCTTGGTCCTCTTGTTTGGTGCACATCAAGGTTCAGATGGCAGCGTTCACACTTGTTCAAATTAACCACACTAACAGAGCAATCACACCAGAGTTTGTTTTAATGGAACCAAACCTGCCAAGTGTGAACACACCCTTAAAGCCTCCAAAAATTGTCCACATTTAATTCCATTTTAAGTGCCTCACTGTAATGCAGATTTTAATTTAAAGAAAAGGAGGGATGAGTCAAAATTATTTTTTTGAGGTAATCAACATTATGCCACAAATGCTGTTGATTGAGCTTAACTTTTCTTGAACCCGGAATATTCCTTTCAGTTATACAGTAAACGTGTGAAGTCCCACAGACATTTGGTTAATTAGTAAATGATGCAAACAACTACAACTAAAATTTAAATTGTACCTACAGATTTGGCAATCAGTTCTAGATTACCATACAAACTTTTAAGACATGATTGTGAGACAGTAAATTACCACAATAGTATATTGTATTCTGTCATTTAGGTCTGTTTGTCAGTGTATGGCTACTTCTTTGTGTATGTTGTGCTGAAGAATATGAACAGAATATGAGTTGTGTTTGCGAGATGAAAATAAAAGCAGCCCTCCCTCGTCTTTCGCAAAGCAGCATGGATGTTCATTGAACCTGGGGCTGTTGTACTAATTTTCTGCAACATATAGAGACTCAGTTGTTCTGTGGCATAGAACAGAGCTGGTTGCTTACAGAGACAATGGCAGTGATTTGAATGAGAAAAGGGCTGCTGCATTATGACAAAGTTTCTCTCTGCAGGGGGGCAGGAGGGGGAGGGGGCAGAAAACTATCATTCAGGGATGTGGTGTGTATCTCCCCCTTAATCTATTAAATAAATTAGTGGTAAGCAATGTCTATGGAATCTAACAAGCTCATCGTAAATAAGTTTGTTAGAGAATGACATCATGTTGGGCAAGGTAGAAAGTTTGTCTGGCCCATCAAGCCACATCAGGTATTGTTTACCACAAAGATGTAATCCAGTTTTCAGTAAAGGGTTCTTTTAGCTTGGAATCACAACATGTATTCTATGTTAAATAGCCTCTTTATGGTAGGAGAATTAAAATGAATAACCTATCTCTGAACACTTATTGTATGTTCCCTTGAATACTGTTTGACAGGCCTGTTCTGTGTCACAGTAGTGGATTTAACAGTATTAGAAACAGCCAAGCAAGGGGCCGTTGGACTTCAAGGGTATAAATGTCTCATAATACAATTTGTTGTCAAACAGAGAAATGGGATACTCCAACTGCCCTAGCACACTAGACAATTTATAAGATCATAACTTGAGTGCCATATGTTATGGGATGATTATTTGATTAATCAATTTGGTTTAGTTTCATCGGTTTAAACTTTTTGGTTTTTATATACAATGAGTCTAGAGCAGTGGTTTTCAGTTGCTGTCCTGGGGATCCACAGCACAGCACACTTTGGATGCCACCCTTATGGACCCTTTTCACAGAACAATGGTGTTTCATGGACACCGTAAAATGTTTATTGCAAGAAAGTTGCTTAAGACTTGAAATCGGCATACATGTTTACATGCACTGTGTTTTATCTTTCCCTTAACACTCGTAAGCAGGCAGCTTGGCCATTAGGCAGCTTTCTCCATAGCAATGTCATTTCCCAACAACGCTATATTGTGTAAATAACGAACATGGCTTCTGATGATGAGTTCACTATTTTATTTTCTGTTGCTTCACTTTATACTGTATATTCCAGATATTCCAGAGTTGTTGCTGTGTTTGTTTCCTTTAGGGTTGCTCCGAAACCAATATTTTGGCTATATCCGCCCTGGTACCTTAGTATCAATACTAGGGTTGCAGCGGTTTTCACAGTATGAAAATCGACAGTTATCGGTTGAGAAAAAAAATGCAACCGAGAAACTCACCTGCACATGTGCATCTCTTTTCCTCCTCGACTGTCTGTCAGACTCGTCAACCTGCCTCACACACATGCTATGGAGAAAATGTCAGAGAGAAGTGAGGCGAGGGGGTCTGACATTGAGTGTGTGTGTGTGTGTGTGTGTGTGTGTGTGTGTGTGTGTGTGTGTGTGTGAGTTAAAGCAGTGTTTCTCAACTAGTGGGTCGCAGGTCTATTTGGACTGGGTCGCGGACAGCAGGGAGCGAATAATGCCATGGTTCTCCCATTGAAGATATTTTGGCGGCCACACAAGTGATTTAATCCTATTTAGGATTGCCGAGGAAGATTTAATGATAATCTCGCAATCAGCTCAATGCTTCTCATCTGTACTTTCACATGAGTCTAACAGAACCAGCTTGCGATCATGATATGCTCTCTGGCGCACGCATGCAACAACTGGGCTTCCCTCGACATTGCGGAGCACAGACCTCAAATCTGATGTGACCAATTTCAATTCTAATGAGACTTTTCTAGTTTAAAGCGTTACGGAGGAAGTCAAGTCAAACCTCTTAAACAGTAGGCAGCCCTGAAATGCCAAACACACTGAGGAGGAAATGAGCAACACTGTGCAATATGCTATTTTTTTTTACATTATACATCTTCACCTTTACATTTTTTTTAATGATTTTACATGAGTAAAAGTAATGGTTATATTTTCAAACGTTATAGTTTCAGATGAAATAATCAAAGGGTAGAATCTATTAGACCTCATTTTATATCAACAGTGGCATTTTTCATGATGTGTTTCAGCTAATATTTTTTTCATAAATACAATAATTTGTTGTTGTTATTATTTAAGACAAGCTACACTGATCTAACCATGGTAATGAGGAGCCTTTCCTCCTGTGTAATATGTGTGTTCTGTTTGAATCATGTTTGAAATTAGGAAACAAATAGGATAATAATGGGCTCATAAAAGTAAATATGCTCTTCAATTTTTAAAAGGAGGGAGAGAAAACGTCCTATAGATTTTGTTGTTGACATAAACAACAAAAATAAAGTCACTTGATGCATGTCCTTGTACTGGAAAACCATGAACAAAACTATGCAACATCAAAGGAAATGAGACCCAAGATACATTAAATACAGGTTAAGTTTTTACTATGGTGTGTCGCAACTTGATGTCCAATGTAAAATCTGTCCTGAAGCAAAACCAGTTGAGAACCACTGAGTTAAAGCTACAGACAGGAGCAGTCTATGCTAATTACAGTATATGTTAACCGTTAACAATCACAGGACATTACTTTAAAAGCTCACACAGCTGGTGTTATTTTTCATTTAGTAGTTAATTTAACATGCTATACTAACATGTAAACTAACATGCTTTATTTATATAGCATATTATAGTTACATGCTATTTTGTATCATGTTTATAATTTGGTTTATTATTATTATTCTGTTAGCTTTCTTATTTATTTTCAAAAGGGAGATTTTTTTGACACACACGTCAACTTAAAAATAATTTATAAAATAAAGTGTTTGTACAACCCTTTAAGGGCTTAATTGTGTAATACCATACAACGTGATACTGTGATATTTTCTGAGACGGTTATCATAATGTGAAAATCTCATTCCGTTGCAACCCTAATCGATACTAAATCGATACTATAATCAACAAATAAAAAGATTTTTTATGAAATTACACAGAAAATTACTTGATTAAAAGAAATGCATAAAGTCTCACAGATACATATTACGCGTTTGCCATTTGAATTTTTCTGGATTCCATGTTAAATGTTTTAATTAAATGATACGATTTAATGGTGTTTAATCAAATTGATACATACAGCTTTAATCAAGTAAAAATATGATCATTTATTAATTTTTTTATAAAAATTTTTTTGGGAATTTTATTTTTGGTAAAATAAAATGCTGTACAACAGAGCTTCACAGTATTAACGCAAACATTAAGATGCAGTATGTAAGATTCAGAAACCCTTTTTAATTATGACACCTGTGGCCATTAAGTGAACTGCAGCCATCTACCTGTTGCTCTTGCTTGTGCACACTCTCCATAGGGATGCAAGCCAGCAAACATCGATCAAAACAATGACTTAAAGTTCAAAGAAACTGAACATGATACACCGTCATCATGCTGACAGATGAGGTAGCATAATTCAAATTACACAGTTATGATTGTTTTATTACAAACTTTGAGACTGTATATTATATTTGACTCTCCAGTGCTGAAACAGGGCTAAAACAAAGTGTGGATACAGGTCTGAATATGCAAGACTGTAGTTTGAAGTAATCACTTTTCTTTGCATGATTCATTGACTGCATTTATACAATAGCCTATGTCGACTTTAGCTAGCTAGCCAACTTTATCAATAGCTGTTAGCTAAATCTGGTGGATGATGACAGTAGCTGTTTATAAAATAGACTGTATATTATAAATATGTTGACACAATTCAGTATTGATGTGATTCCATCACAACTGTCATTTTGATATATATCGATGCGCTATTGTTTTATAATAAAAGAATGTATGTTTTCTGTATAACCAAGTTACGTTACACAAATGAATGTGTCTTTTTGCATTATCTTGAACATTGTCTAGCATACATTTCATGTTATATTGTAGTTTAGCTAAAATTACACGGATCAGTCCTTATGGCACTATATTACACATGTTTGCAGTTGTGTAAGCTTACCTGTCCAATAAGAAAAATGCCAATTCAGGGTCCGTTTTGATCCCCAAAAATGAACAAAGGTCCCTCCAGGAATCAAATGCCCTGCCAATGTTTACTCTATTTTTTGCTCAACCACGATCACGTTCCCGCATTGCCAGATGGGATTCAGTAGATAATTTTTTCATTTATTTGGGTTACTCTGAATTTGTGTAGGAGTCGTTGTTGTGCTGGGAGCCAGATGTATGCTGGATTCCATCTCTAAGATAACGTTACCTAGTGTTGCAGTTTGTTGTCGCTGTTGAATAGCGGAAGAGAAGCTATTACTGAGGCAAGGCTCTCGAGAGCGCGCAGAAACGTCACATCCTTTGGATTTTCCCAGCAAAAGCGACCCGCTCCCTTCGCATGAATCGGAAAAAAATCACAAAAATCGACACATATTTGAAAAAAAAAAACGTTGTGTGACGGTAATCACTTGTGGTAATACAAACAATCTGTTTTACCACCACAAAATAAAGCATGCTAAAGAATATTATGAAAGCCAAAAGATGCGTTCAACATTAATTCCTTTTTTGTATTGTAAAAAGTGTTTATTAATATTTTTTAAATGTATTTTCTTCAAGACGTGTTATTTCCGTTTTTTGTAACTAATATTAGGTAATATTTTCTTTGTTGCTTTGCAAATATCTTGAGTTTCTTGAGGAAGGTTTATAGTACTGTTGGGAAACAACTTATCAAACCGAAATGTGGCATACTGTGAAATTTTATAATATGGTAAGGTTGACTTAAAACTGAGTGTTTATTTTTAAATTTGACTGTTTGTCAAGTTGTAAATAAGGAGAAAATTATTTTCATTATTATTTTCACTTAAAAAGTATTTATTTCACTAAATGGATTTTCCAAAAATATGCATTACAATATGGTTATTTATTATGTTAACTGATTTTTATTTATTTTCCAAAAAAAAATGACTATATTGCAATATATAACGTTATTGTAATTTAAAATTGCTCCTGTCGTGATATCAGATTTTGGTCATATCGCCCACCCCTACTTAGTTGTGGGTGAAATGTCGTAAAAGTGTGCTAATAGTCAGTTGTATTATTAGTTGTAAACTCAGACAGGGTATTGCTGCCACCTCACATCACAATACAACACGTATTGAGGTACAAGTCACGATTTATTGCCATACATCACAATACATCATGATCATTATTCACAAGCTTTCAATTCCAATTAATTTGGATATTGTTCAGTTAGAATGTCAGCCTCCATTTTGCTTACATACAGAATAAAATAAATAGTCTTTCAGATTATTCTGGAAAAAAAAAACAAAAAAAAAAACACATGTATTCACAGCCTTTGCTCAATACTTTGTTGAAGCACCAATACAATTATGGCACCAATTACAGCCTCAAGTCTTTCTGTGTATGATGCTACAAGCATGGCACACCCATTTTTGGGCAGTTTCTCCCATTCTTCTTTGCAGGAGCTCTCAAGCTCCATCAGGTTGGATGGGGAGCATTGGTGCACGGCCATTTTCAGATCTCTCCAGCGATGTTCAATCGGGTTCAAGTCTGGGCTCTGGCTGGGCCACTCAAGAACATTCACAGAGTTGTCCCGTGGCCACACCTTTGTTATCTTGGCTATGTGCTTAGGGTTGTTGTCCCAATGGAAGATGAACCTTTGCCCTAGTATGAGGTTCAGAGTGCTCTGGAGCAGGTTTTCGTCAAGGATGTCTCTGTACATTGCCGCATTCATCGTTCCCTCTATCTTGACTAGTCTCCCAGTTCCTGCCTCTGAAAAACATCCCCACAGCATGATGCTGCCACCACCATGCTTCACTGTAGGGATGGTATTGGCCATGTGATGAGCGGTGCCTGGTTTCCTCCAGACATGACGCTTGTCATTCAGGCCAAAGAGTTCAATCTTTGTTTCATCAGACAAGAGAATTTAGTTTCTCATGGTCTGAGAGTCCTTCAGGTGCCTTTTGGCAAACTCCAGGCGGCTGTCATGTGCCTTTTGCTGAGGAGTGGCTACAGTCTGGCCACTCTACCATACAGGCCTGATTGGTGGAGTGCTGCAGAGATGGTTGTTCTTCTGGAAGGTTCTCCTCTCTCCACAGAGAAACACTGGCGCTCTGTCAGAGTGACCATCAGGTTCTTGGTCACTTCCCTGACTGAGGCCCTTCTCCCCCGATCGCTCAGTTTGAGTGGGCGGCCAGCTCTAGGAAGGGTCCTGCTGGTTCCTATCTTCTTCCATTTACAGATAATGGAGGCCACTGTGCTCATCGGGACCTTCAATCCTGCAGAAATGTTTCTGTACCCTTCCCCAGATCTGTGCCTCAATACAATCCTGTCTCGGAGGTCTACAGACAATTCCTTGGACTTCATGGCTTGGTTTGTGCTCTGACATGCACTGTTAACTGTGGGACCTTATATAGACAGGTGTGTGCCTTTCCAAATCATGTCCAATCAACTGAATTTACCACAGGTGGACTCCAATCAAGTTGTAGAAACATCTCAAGGATGATCAGTGGAAACAGGATGCACCTGAGCTCAATTTTGAGTGTCATGGCAAAGGCTGAACATCATCAGACAAACAAGAAGGTGATGTACACCATGATTTAGTTTTTTTAGTTTTTTTTTTTCATTTTTATTTTTAATAAATTTGCAAAGATTTCAAACAAACTTCTTTCACGTTGTCATTATGAGGTATTGTTTGTAGAATTTTGAGGAAAATAATGAATTTAATCTATTTTGAATATTATATGAATATATTGGCATCCTTCCTCCACTGACAATTCTCCCCTGTTGCCTTGGTTTAACAGTCATACAATCTGCTCACATTAACTATAACGCAATGGTGAATAACATGAGATGATGGCCAGAGGTGTATTACTGATATATTTTTTATGTATTTTTGTCAGAGTTTCATGAGCACGGAAGCATATTGTCCATCCACAGCGTGAAGGTAGGATCTTGTCTATTTATAAATGAATTTCTCTTATTTTAAAACTCCCCCCTTGCTTCCAGTTTTTCTAACATCCCCTGAACACTTTAAAATACTCATGATCACTTTTGGCAACTCTATAATCTGTTAATCCGTTTGACTAGCTAAATAAATTTTGATATCAACACTAAAGGGATATTTAGCAACCACTCGACTGGAAGTTCAAAGACAAAATTTCAAGATGGCTGCGTGCTAGTTTTTCTGACGCATAAGGTGAATAATAAGGCAGACATACAAAATGTGCAGTGCTGTGAGTCCCCAGGACTGGCATTGAAATCCTTTGTCTTAGAGTATTTATATTCCCATGAGTATGTACTTCAGTTTATCAGGGCTGTCTTCTAGTTTTTCTAGATAATTGAAGAATGTTAAGCAACAGTTGTCTACTTTAACTTCTTTGGGATGTCATTTTGATAACTTGTGGATCTAGAGTGGTAACAGAAGGCATTCTTATCTGCCGTGTTTTGGGACGCTGTTTTGTCTATTGTTTTTGTTGTGTATGCGGTTAATTTATGCACAGCATCCATGTTCTCTTTAGTGAAGGGGAGGCCATATTTTTGTCTGTCTGTCACTTTGTGATTATGGTAGGCAGATGACTTGGCAAAGATCCATATAGATGGCTTTGATATTAAAGTGCTCTGGTGACAAAGGGACTGGAATTTGAGATCTTTAGATCAGATATGACAAAATCATGATGATCTTTGATTTGGTGGTTTCCCACAGCAGCAATTCTTTTTGGAGGAAACCATTCAAGCGCAAACTGCATAGCATGAAATTTCAAAACATTGCGTTAGCTTATCGGATGAGAATTTTTATCTTTTCATCTCATTAAGCTTGACATGAAATGTTTTATCTGTGTACCTAATATGGTTCACATGTGGTCAAGATAAAATGGCTTACATCAGGATTAGTAACTTAGTGTTAAAGGACACATTGATAGCATGTTGATTTATGTCAGCTCCGTGTGAAAATGTGTAGGTGTGTCATTGAGAAAGGAAAGTGAATTTGAAGGGAAAGGAAGGTGACAGGATTCTCGTGAAGCTCAGAGGGGTTCCAACATCAGACAAACAAGAAGGTGATGTACACCATGATTTACTGCTCTAATGGCTGCTGGTGAACAGAAAACATGTTTTCACTCAGCCCTCAGCACCTGGGTGCACAGTCAAATGTGGATGTCAATTCCCTAGTTTTCTTATTAGTTAAACATCCCATTGATGTGGTATTCCCAAACGAGTACTTCTATGTTTAGGCTATCATTTGCTCAGCTGCAAAGACTCTGATAACTTACTACACAGATGCGCTTCAAACATCACCACATGTTTAAGTACTATTGTGATGTCATGCTTTGTAGTCTGGTCAGAATTTTTTGTTGTAGCTTTTTTCCTATTCTTTGTGAATTGAATGGTACTGTATGTTTGCCTTTGTTGTAAATGAAAGTGGGATGGTTAATCTGCCTTGGGAAAGTGGACCACACTGTGGAGAGCAAAGCCAAACATCCCTCTTTTCCTCTCTTCACCCACTTAACCCTCCACCCCAGGCATCCCAGGGGAGGTTGCTGATAGCTGGGCACTGATAAGACAAAATAAATGTATGGCACAGACATAACAATAATTGGTGTAGCACACACTGTGGAAAGAGCGATTGGAAGATGACTAAAATGCATTAGAAATGACCAAGAAGAGCAGAATAGCTTCCTTCCTGTTAAATGATTTTGTTTGATCATGATTAGCTATGAAGATTTGTATTGTGTTTGTGTATAAGGTGTTCTTCATATGGCCTCTATAATCACAATTAGAGTGAACACCCATTTGCTAGTGGAATTGGGTATTTAAGACAGCATAATTTACATGCAGGATTTGTTTTCATATGCAGGAGTTTCTTCAACTTCAGGCACTAATAATTTTGCAACACATGTTAATATTCATTCAAATTCTTACTACACCCTGTTCTGGTGATATATTATGTGTTCTAGTCCCTAAGGTGAGGACTGAGTTTGGAAAGAAAGCTTTTTCACTTGCTGCTCCTTCTTGGACTGTTCTTTAGAAAACCTTGTAATTACAAACACTAGTGCCTTTTAAATGCAGTGTTCCCCCTATATGCATTCAGCAGCGGCACACTGCCACTGCTAGATTATAAGCGCCAACTTTTTCACATGGTTCATTAATATTCTATACACAACATAACACTTGCTATGTCCTTTCTACACTGCGCTTTCTACAATGCACGCTGTTGAATGGTGATATGAAATGAAAGGGAACAAACACACAAATACATCCATGTACTTAAGTTGACGTCACCGTTTAGCAGTCCAACAAAGGCTGTTAGTGAGTGCGAGTGCACAACGGAGAAGCAGGATAACTGACAAATTCGGCGTGGGATTGCACATATATTTAATTATCCCTGCATGTTCCACATTCATAATGAAGCAAATTCCCACACGCTATTATTTACTTAAACATTTAGCTGAGAATCAGTAAATCAATCCATACAGATGATCAAATTAAATCTATAGTCTTTGTATCAGACTGTAATTCCAGAATCTGCATAAGTAAATCAGCTCTACCGCATCCACCACTCCCTCTCCCGTGCAGATCATAAACACTTGTTGAGATTAGTGTAAGCGCACGCAGAGAGAAATGCCACAAGTATATTTGTCGTCACTCCTGTTTATAATTAACAAAGCAAAGCTGTTTGCATATAAGCGCACTACGTCATATCGCCGCATTTTCATATCGCTCCCACATATTACAGCACCTTTGACAAGAAAGGTAGAAACAGCAAAAATGCTTTGTGTAAAATGCTACCAGAACTCCTCTGGTCAAAGAGAACCTACTGCAAGGAGAAGAGAAACACTTAAACACCTGTTACATCTGTAATCTCCGTCTCTCTGAAACCCCATCTGACCTGTACAGATATTTTCTCTGCCATGTGAATCAGTCAGTTTGATAAAATATTAAAAATTTGTCGATTACAATTTTTAATTGAATTAATTAAATGGTGTCCCGATTAATTAATCGCATATATTTGCTGAGAAAGCCCCTCATATAACAATAACTCAATATATAATGATTATACATATTTATATCAATATATAATTATACACAGTTATCTTTAAATATTTAAAAATAACAAATATTCAGATAATTAAAATACATTACATTCTTAATCATTTATAAGGCAATACAAAAAGTGACTTTAGAATACAATGTATTGTTTACTACCATATTATTGATCATAAGCCAATCATTGGCATACAGCTCACAGCAATCCATTTCACAAGTGAATTTGTGGAGATTTATTATGAGGGCTTGTTTAAGGGCCTGTCAATTTACACCTACGTCAGACGTCTCGGGTGTGTTGCGTCATAAACATAAAATGTTTAGGTCACTGTGTCAAGTTACATATAGTTTACTACTCAATCTTTAAACACATCTTGAGATCCCTTAGTTCGCATTTGCGCTTCAAGTGTTTTGAACGCAAGAACATAATATATATATATATATATATATATATATATATATATATATATATATACACACACACTCACCTAAAGGATTATTAGGAACACCATACTAATACTGTGTTTGACCCCCTTTCGCCTTCAGAACTGCCTTAATTCTACGTGGCATTGATTCAACAAAGTGCTGAAAGCATTCTTTAGAAATGTTGGCCCATATTGATAGGATAGCATCTTACAGTTGATGGAGATTTGTGGGATGCACATCCAGGGCACGAAGCTCCCGTTCCACCACATCCCAAAGATGCTCTATTGGGTTGAGATCTGGTGACTGTGGGAGCCATTTTAGTACAGTGAACTCATTGTCATGTTCAGGAAAACAATTTGAAATGATTCGAGCTTTGTGACATGGTGCATTATCCTGCTGGAAGTAGCCATCAGAGGATGGGTACATGGTGGCCATAAAGGGATGGACATGGTCAGAAACAATGCTCAGGTAGGCCGTGGCATTTAAACGATGCTCAATTGGCACTAAGGGGCCTAAAGTGTGCCAAGAAAACATCCCCCACACCATTACACCACCACCACCAGCCAAATTGAACAGGTGTTCCTAATAATCCTTTAGGTGAGTGTGTGTATATATATATATATAAAATTTTATATTTTTGTATTTTATATATATATATATATATATATATATATATATAGGCCTATATATTATTTATTTAATTATATTTTATAAGCAAGTTCAATGCATTTCGTCAACATTAAAATGCCATTTAATATAGCCGGTGATTGTTGAATTGTATTCTTAAAGTGATAGTTCCTGCATAAAACTTTATCACTTTCTTTCTTCCATGGACCACAAAAGGAGATGTTAGGGAGAGTGTAGATTCAGTCATCATTCACTTTCACTGTATAAAAAATAAATAGTTATGCAATGACAGTGAATGCTGAACGGAATTAACATTCTGCCTAAAATCATCTTTTGTGTTCCACAGAAGAGATTATACATGCTTGAGGGTGAGTATCTGCCAAAAACAACAACATAAATGTAATTCAGGACATGTTTTATCACGTCTTGCTGAGAAACAAATGACTGAAGAAAAGGACCATAATTAGTCTTGATACTTTAAATTAGTTTTATTTGTTTTTTTCAAACATCTCTTGTCTCTTATTTCATCTCAAGTGTGCCCTTGAGTTACGCTTTTTGTTGACTTGGTTAACAAGTACACAAACTTAAAAAAAGAAGAAAAAAGTTTTGTTTGTTTATCTCGTTATTTAGATGATCATCATGTTTTCACATTTTTATAATGGATTTTCTTACTTTGGGTCTGGGACTAAAATAAGTCTGAAGGCTAAAATAAAAGGCATTTTAAAAGTACCAAAAATTAATGAAGGCCTAGTAAAACTGTTCTATGTCAGTTTTAAAGTAACCTTAATAAAACAAAAATAAAAAGTTGGAATCTGTTTGTTTATACAAATCAACTTCTAGGACATGAAATTGCTTGAAGTTGAAGAAATACCCCTTTATGTTTTAACTCACCGAATGCCATTAAAGTATGAATCATGGGCGGACTGGGAGGGACGTTTGGGTGGTTGTGGTAATGTGATTTGCTGTCCCCTTCTGCATATCACGGCCCCCTTCTGCATATAGCAGCACCGTTTCGTGGCCCACTTCAGCTTATCGTGGCCCCTTCATCATATCGCAGCCCGCTTTGCCATATATCAGCCCCATTTCACAGCCATCCAACTGGGAAAAGTCACAGTTCTACCAATGGCCAGTCCTCCTCTGGTATGAATATTAAATGTTTTTACAAAAATTGCATTTTTATTTTCTTTCTACTGGCAAATGATAAGCCTCAGAAATATAATATTGTGTGTGGAAATGTATGAAACAATCACTAAAATATTAGGCTTCGTAGCGACTACAAAGTACTTTAGCCCAGAGTGATAAAAGGACATATGAACGTGGCTGTTTAAATGCTGCTTACCTAACCTTTTAGTAAGAGGAGGATATGTGTGAACTGTTTGTGCTAGCATTCTACATGGCCTTTAAGTGCTAGCAAGCTATGAGGACTGAATAGACAATAATGATTTTACCACCCCAGTGCAGTGTGATTTATGTGGGAAAACTCCACTGAGCGCCTGCAGAGAGTGTAGAGAGGATTAGAGCCCCCACCACAAAACTTGTCATGGCCAATCAGCAATGCAGACCCCCTACCGAGAAACGTCATGGCCAATCAGGGAGTTGTTTTTGTGACGACTGTCTTTATAATCTTGTGGTGAGTTTGCGATTTTTGCATGATTAAGGTTGGGAGATATCACTGCCTTTTGGTTTTAGTGTTTTTTTAGTAATCAATATTTCCTTGGCTGATGAGAAGCTGTAGTAATGGTTTAGATGGTTTAAGTCCATTTATAGTTGTAAGAAATCCTCCTACAAGTGTAGTCATTTCCTCGTCTTTCCTCCATGGTAAAAAATTCTCACACCTACCTTCTACGTAATGTTCTTTGCATGATAAGAAATCAGTCCTGTAGTCGTTTTGGCGGGATTGGAAAACAAGAGTCATTTCCCAGTTACACCTCTTCCTTTCCCATACAGATAAATATAAAGTCACAATATATAAAGGTTTCTGTTCTGCATTATTGGCAGTATTTTTCCCCCCAATTCTGAGAAAGACCACACACCCCATAGCATTGTTTTATTTGCTAATGTTGAAGCCAAAACAGTGGTGTTTTAGAGTCTACCTGCAAAATAAATATGCAGGTAAAGTGATAAATTCCATTACACATTCATTGAATGTAGGAATAGTGGGACATCTGTTTTTATTATGACTTAAAGCACAGCAAGAGTTACTAGGTGAGCAGTATCCTCAATTTGACCTATCTCTTACCACTTTCGCCCATTTTCTCCCTCTAATTTCACTCTATCTCACATACACACATTACACACAGAGGTTGTTGTCCAAGACAAGTGACCGATAGATCATTCCCTACATTGTAAGGCAAGGTGTTTGATTTTCACACCAGCCCGCTAAACGATTATTAAGTTCTGTGAAACTTAACATATAAGCAGTTACAGTGTCTATAGATTTGTGGGAGCGAAGGAACGTATGTTTAGGGATCAAGGGTTAATTTATTAAACTAATCTCATGTTCTACTCTTTCTCATTCTTGATTGTACTGGATTTAGGCAGAAGTGGTTCGTGACCAGTTAGTGAATTTAATTGCTGGTCTCGGGGGTACAAACCCAAAATCTTCCAGCCATGGGAAACTACACAACTCTGTGGTTTCCCCATCCCATCTCAATACTGGCAGCTTGCAAACTGCTCAGTCACTTTTAATAAGTCATCAGCTCATTAAAGTTTGTCCACAGTGTGCCTTACTGATGTCTGTATTTGTTTGCAGGAACCAGTTGAGTGTGGCTTAGTGTCAGGAAATATTTTGGATGAGCTCTGCACGTGAGCCAGCTGGTGGAATTCCGAATGCCATTGCTGTGTTTTCGTGTGAAATAACTACAGAAGTCCATTGTGGACAGCTGCAGGACAGTGCCCCCTCCGCCACTGCCTCCTCCATAGAGCTGTAAATCTGACTCGAGGACAGGAGGAACTGGCGACCTGTTGAAAAGGGATCCTGAGAGGGTTTAGTGCATGAGGTCAGGGGCTGCGCTAAAGGCCTTGGAGCTAAATCTTAAATGCCGAGACCCACTGATAACCCATCGTATGCATGAGGCTACACTGTTGCTCGTCTTTCTGCTGTTGCCTCCAGAAGTTCAATTACTAAACCACACCTACAAGTACTCAGGGCCGCTGGGTTTGTGCTGCTGTTCTGAGGCTGATGGAATGCCTGGTCCTTTAAGGCAGTCGTCAGCGCATTTGACTAATCTGACAAATAATCGCTAAACAAATAAGTGATGGAATGTCTCATTCCCTTGGCACTGGTTAAAAGATCTTTTGAAGAGTGTTAAGAGTGGCATATGTTCAACCTAAAATGTCAGAAAGAGACATATTGAGAAAAATGACTGAATTACAACTTCAATTGATCCTGCATTTGCCTCTGAAAAAAAGAGAAGAAAAAGAGTTTGAGGCAACCCTAGGCCTCTGTTAGACTCTGTCCCTCCCGAGTCAATTGTTCCTCAAGCCTGGTGTCAACCCTGTGCCATCAATCACCCTGTTTCAGAGGAGGGGAGACAGGCTTGGGACACGCCCCTCAGGACAGGGGGGTGGTAGTTCTCATGCCCTCCCCGCCTCACACAGCCCCACATCCCTACAGTCCCAACTCCGACAGCTGGTCTGGTCATTAGGGGTAGGCCGGGACCTGTGGGCCCCCGAATAGCAACGACAGCTGCCAGCCCACTGTCCCCCAGCACCCACACATACTGGCTCGCCCCCACGCTAGACTATGATATGTATTATATCTCTTATCAATTGTCTTTTCTTTTCAACTTCCTTGAGGAGGCCAGAGCTTATGTACTTATCTAATATTAGTCACTTACCCATACCTCTTATAGCAAAGTCTATTTAGATACTTAAATATGCACATTTGGTTGTGGTCAGCCAGATTATTTATTAAGTGCAACAGGTAACGGTTGCCATTACAGTCTAATTGTTGTTTTAATTGTACTATGTTGTTAATTGTACTACATAGATTATTTCAAGGATGTAAACAGTAACAAGGGAATTTGAATGCTACTGTTATTATTTTTAGCATTAAAAATCACAATGTCTCACGTAAATACTCCCATTGTGTTGATGGACAGAGTTAATTATAATCTCCATTTGTGGCTTGATATGAAGGTGTGAAATTATGACAGTTTTCTTTATTGGATGAACTATCCTTTTAAATACATATACTCTTTCATCAAGCTTGCTTATGTTTACTCCTTATTTTAAAATAAAAACGTTTAGGTTGATGACGGACCTATCTGTCTATCATGATATCTTGTGTGCTTCATATGTTTACAACATACATCTCCATTCACATTAATCCACCTGCATTAGCGTTAATCATAGCCTTGTGTTATTCCCCACAAAAGGTAATATGAAAGCAATAGAAAATGAAAATCCCTGTGTGAGTCCATTATAATTGTACGATTAAGAGAGGGAAAACAAGGCAAAGTGTGGAAAATAAGTGTCAAAGTGCATGCACAGATTGATGATCTTAAAATGATTGAGAGGTTCAGCGTGTTTATGTGTGTATTTATGTGCATGTAAGTGACGAAGAAAAAGAGAAAAGAAAAGTGGTAGTTGAGATTACGCCACACTCCCTCAGGCTCTTGTTACTCATGCACTACTGGCAGATCGCTGGTTCCCACGCCTCCTCACAGAGGTGAGTGAAACTACACCCACAACTTCACCTGTACATGCCTGCCTCAGCACAGCCCTCTAGATTCAGCCAAACCATTATCTGTTTTTCCCCTAGAAATGTAAAGACAAACCTGACGACAAACCTGGCACAAGTTCAACCACAATATCAGCCAGAAAATCACAATGGTTAAGCCTACCTTACAAGAGATGTATAATTATAACAAACACAGCAATATGAAGATTGGAATCTCGGCAAAAGACAAAAAGGGTTTCACTGGAAGACCTCCCCCATTGCAGACATATCAGTTAAGTCTGTTACATACAGACTTGTCAGGTAAAGAGGTTTAATTTTTTTGTCCCATATTCTATTGTGCATCCATTTTTTGTATTGCTTCATAACTATTCATAGCATTTATTGCTCTGATATGTGTATCACATATCTGCATTTTTGTAGGCATATGTTTTCTTATAATAATATCTCCTGCGGTGTGCTTAAACTATCTTGCGTTGCATGACATTCACCCAGTAGGCCTAACTTATTGGCTGAAAGATGTAGTATACAAAATGTATAGTCATCCAAATGAAATTTCTTTCCTCAATCACTCACCGTCATGTTGTTCCAATCCCATATGACTTACTCTCTTTCATGGAACACAAAAGGTGTGAGACAGAATCAGTCATTATTAATATTTACTTCAGTGTTTCATAGAAGAAAATGCAAAGAAAAAATAAAATGTATTGTAACAACATAAGGGTGAGTGAATTACAAGAGAATTACATACCATACATTAATTTAACATCTGGTAACAGCTAGACAGAGTACAATGGGATGGAACACATGGGGGTCCTAAAGCACGCTTTTAAAGTTAACTTATTAAGTTGCAGCTAATGCACAATGCAATGGACAAGACAAGGTGTAATTTGACCAAAAAAAAGAGTAAAAAATAGTGCCTATATAAGTGAAATGCTTGCACTATAGAGCCCTGTTTATACAAAAGGTATATATTGCAGCTAATGCATACTTACAGCCATGGCAAAACCCACTATAGCCCAATGACAACAGAGCCTTCTGGTCTATTGGTGGCCCTGAACATGAAATTCATATCAGGGTCAACCTCTCTAGATCTAAATCTACAGGTCAATTGTCAGATTACATTTTTAATTGTTACCCCACTTTTCCTCCTCTTCACCACACAGGTCACACTGCATATTCACTCATGGATGTTATCACACACTGCTGTGCAGCTGCTGTTTCACTTCATCAGAGTGGAAGTTCCTTACAGACTGACCGCTTGGCTGGTGTTACAGAGCACTAGTGGGGATTAAGTCCAGAGAAAGAAAGAAAAAATAGGAAATGCAGAGCGTGGCATGTAATTTATTCACAGATTCCATATGACCTATTGCAGTAAATCATATTCAACTGACCCAGGCTAATTGTAGATGAAGCAAACTGCATAAGCAGTTTGAGAGGTGGAGAATGGAATAGTGTTTAATAGGAGCGGAGAGCTGGCCAGGCAATAATGAAATAAGGATATTTAAGGATAAGGAAGCTTTAAGAATAACCATCTTTAACAAAAGAATATTGTGGAAGATCTCTCCACTCTTGCCAAAACAAGCCATCCGGAATTTATTCATCAAGATTTAGTGAACACAGTAATGCATAGTTGCCTTAACCTTGTTTGTCATCATAACAGGGCATCTAGTGGTCTGCAGTTTTCCTAGCAATGTTTGAACAAGCCTCTGGATCTGTGTGTCTTTATGTATCAACAAACGTGTAATGGGAAATATTGGAATTACAGTGGAAGCTTGTTGTAATTAAATGTTTTTATTTTTATGGGTTGGGTCAAGTGTGTGATCGTCAATTTGCTCTTTTCTACAGTGGGGCGAGGGATGAAGAAGCAGACAATCCATGCTGGCCTGAGGGCAGGGTGTGGGGAGGCTGTAAGACCATTTTTATTAAAATATATTGAAGGAAAACAACAAGTTGCACTGTTGGAGGGATGAGAAAATCAGCATGACAGACCCCTCTCTCTCTCTCTCTCTCTCTCTCTCTCTCTCTCTCTATCTCTCTCTCTACAGGCTCAAGTCTACTCTAGCCGTAAACCAAATATCCTTCCTCTCTTTTTCCCATCTTAGTGTTGATCTCTTCAGCTCCCTATTTGTGCAGCTTCACTGATTTAGTTAATACTTTAAAAGTCCAGCGATTGTAGTCCTAGGATCTGTAATCTGATTAGATCTTTTCTTTCACTGTCAAACGCTCTGTTTTAAGTCCTCTCACTCTTTCAACCCCTTCATTTCCTCACTCATTATGTTCCAGTGTCCATAAATACAATGGCCCTCTGCCTCAGGTGAGGGTTATAGCTCTGGGTGTGGTTCACATTCCATGACTGAGGAGTCATAATTCACTGACCATCTACAATACCCAATCATTGATATCCTGGCCTCCCTCTATGTCAGGGTGATTAAGTAACCCTGCCTCTGGCCACACTGACCTTTCTGACCTTTTCAATGTGAGACTGGGAACACTGACTAATTAGAGACCTGATAATGCAAGAGAAAGCAGCTTTTCACCATAGATCTCTGACTGTTCAACCAATCACCATGAAAAATGAACAACAAATGAATTACTATGTTAGGGCAACAGTCAGTATGTTTACATGCACTTTAAAAGTTCCATTTCATGACTAAAACAATACGTTGTCTTTTTAGTATGTCATGGTGACTTGAAATAGTTTTGCAAAGTCTGACTAGCAGACCCTTGCCAGCTGGTACTTTAAAAAAGTGAGGAAGTGCAGAGTATGGTTTTTGATGTCTGCAATGTTTGGCTGCTCAACCTACTACTCAAGTAGTGGAATTACTTTAAAAAAAATTAGCTACAATTTTTTTTTTTTGCAACATAAGCAAATAATCACATTACGAAAGCTAAAATAAATGTTGCATCAAATTGCAAATATCTGGACATGTATCTCCGAGCCTATGCACTATGTAACACTATGCACTCGACAGTGGAGATTTTACGTTTCATATTATTCTTTCTATCATCTACATAAAAGTTTCAATTATTGCACATTTGTTGTGAAGTCACACCCATTTGAGAGCTCGGCCAATACAGTATCCAAGCTTCCAGACGGGATAAAATAGAAAGATTGAAAGCCTAATGTCCAATAAACAATCAGATGGAGATACAATGCAAAATGTGCTAACGAAGCTCCAGAGAACCATGTTGTCTATAGTGCTGTGCAATATTTTACACTTTTACTTTACATAGAGCTATTACAGGGCAAAGAAGATAAATGGAATGAGTGGTAAAAATCCATTCATGTGCCCAGATTCTGAGATTTTGGAGTAGATTCACTTTCTCAGCTGGCGTTCTTATTTCAAATATTTCAGTACACACTGTATCATGTCTACTTGGACATACAGATGAAAACTGTAGCTTCGCTTCGAGAAACCCGCTGTAGCTTGATGATAACAGAATATGTAAACTGATGTTACTTTCATTGCAGAAAACGTAAAAGACTTTGAATACTTGCAGTAACTTACATTGGAAAAGCAGTTGCATTCAGTGTACATGCACCATGTAAAGGGATATTGTCCATTGTAGGGAATCTCTAACATCCACAGTAAAGAACTTCTCTATACTGTGTTTGATTTGCCTGAGCTCTGAATTGGGAAAAGCAATGGGACAATCCTGGCATTCCAGGGCTCTGTCGTGTCGTCTCCTAGTCTCTAATTTGGGAGCAGCTGTCAGGCTCTGCAAGACCTCAACCATCAAAGCCCAGCTAAAGGGGGGGGGTACTGTAGGGCACTGAGGTCAGCCCTACAGAAAACAACCCAACACGCTTTCCAATATCTGGCAGCTCATTTCTAGTACACAGCACTTGCACCAGGTTAAGATTTCAGGATGCATATATAGTCAGTGTGCCATAATAAAGAGGCAGTAGAAACAGATGGCCACTATTAGGAGGATTACTCTTCTACTGGGAATGGATGAGAATTCACAGTTGCACTTGCACTCCATTTAGATGTGGTGCTGTTGAGCTTTTCTCTCTGGCAAGTTGTCCTCTCAGAAATTAAGAAATATGTTTGCACTAGCAGTTGTATTTCACTCTGAGTACGCTAGGCTAAGTATATTCTACTATGTGTACAGAGTTTAGCAGGATGTCACCTCTGAATAAATGTACTTCCAGTATTGGAAGCCTTCCAATTCTATTATGCTTGATGCTATAAACATAAAAAACAAGGACAGACAAAATTTGGCATTGTTAGATGAGCAAAGATCAAAGCAAAATTAGTACACTCATAGTTGAAGTCAGAAGTTTACATACACTCAGGTTGAAGTCAATAAAACTCATTTTTTAACCACTCCACAGATTTAATATTAGCAAACTAGTTTTGGCAAGTCATTTAGGACATCTACTTTGTGCATGACATGAGTAATTTTTCCAATTGTTTACAGACAGATTGTTTCATTTTTAATTGACTATATCACAATCCCAGCGGATCAGAAGTTTACATACACTAAGTTAACTGTATGTTTAAACAGCTTAAGTAGCAAATTCCAGAAAATTATGTAAGCCTTTAGACAATTAGCTTTAGTTAGGAGGTGTACCTGTGGATGTATTTTAAGGTGTATCCTCAAACTGCCTCTTTGCTTGACATCATAAGAAAATCTAAATAAATCAGCCAAGACCTCAGAAAAAATATTGTGGGCCTCCACAAGTCCGTTTCATCCTTGGGAGAAATTTCAAAACAGCTGAAGGTACCACATTCATCTGTACAAACAATAGTACGCAAGTATAAACCCCATGGGACCACGCAACCATCATACCGCTTAGGAAGGAGACACATTCTGCCTCCTAGAGATAAATGTACTTTGGTGCAAAAAGTGCAAATCAATCCCAGATCAACAACAAAGGAACTTGTGAAGAAGCTTGAGGAAACAGGTAGACAAGTATCTATATCCACAGTAAAACGAGTCCTATATCGACATAACCTGAAAGGCTGCTCAGCAAGGAAGAAGCCACTGCTCCAAAACCACCATAAAAAAGCCAGACTACAGTTTGCAAGTGCACATGGGGACGAGGATCTTACTTTTTGGAGAAATGTCTAATGAATACAAAATGTAACCGTTTTTGGCAAAAATTACCATAGTTATGTTTGGAGGAAAAAGGGTGAGGCTTACAAGCCAAAGAACACCATCCCAACTGTGAAGCATGGGGGTTGCAGCATTACTGTATGTTATGGGTGTGCTTTGCTGCAGGAGGGACTGGTGCACTTCACAAAACAGATGGCATCATGAGGAAGGAAAAATATGTGGATATTTTGAAGCATCTCAAGACATCAGCATGGAAGTTAAAGCTTGGTCACAAATGAGTCTTCCAAATGGACAAATACCCCAAGCATACCTAAAAAGTTTTGGCAAAATGGCTTATGGACAACAGAGTCAAGGTATTGGAGTGGCCCTGACCTCAATCTGATAGAAAATTTGTGGGCAGGACTGAAAAAGCATATGCAAGACAGAAGGCCTATAAACCTGACTCACACCAGTTCTGTCTGGATGAATTCCAGCGACGTATTGTGAGACGTGTGTGGAAGGCTACCCAAAATGTTTGACCTAAGTTAAACAATTTAAAGGCAATGCTACCAAATACTAATAAAGTGTATGTAAACTTCTGACCCATTGGGAATGTGATGAATGTAATAAAAGCTTAAAGAATTAACCCTCTCTACTATTATTATGACATTTCACATTCTTCAAATAAAGTAGTGATCCTAACTGAGCTAAGACAGGGAATGTTTTCTACAATTAAATGTCAGGAATTGTGAAAAACTTAGTTTAAATGTATTTGGCTAAGGTGTATGTAAACTTATGACTTCAACTTTGATTAGAAAAATCTAGGTCTATCTTTACAAAGTCACCAGATATACAGAAGTTTTGGTAACCTCAAATTGTGCAACAGTCTCAATGAAACTCGGGAATAGTGATTTACGATTGTAGGTACCCATGGGAGTACAGTTTCTCACACTCTAGTGGGCTTGTTGAGGCACAGATACCCTTGAGGATTCCAGATGTGGTCTGCTTTCTGTTCCATGAAAACTGTTAATTACACCATTAAGCCTCCTATGGGCCGTAATTAGTGGTATTCAAACTGTTCTAGGTCAGGTGCACAGCGACTGATTTATCTTTCTTTGTCTGCTCTCTAACTCCTATCACATGCCCTCTACATGCCATCGTAGCACATATGTACAGTGACATTTTTTTTCCTCTTTTTCAGAAAATACAAAAGTTGTTCTTGAACCTGATGTTTTTGTCAGCGATTTAAGAGTTGCAGATGCTGGTCTTGGCGCTGTTTTTCAGCAAGTTTCACAGTGTATGTATGAAAGTGCTCTGCAGTGCTGTTCACTTCTGAAGGTGTTTTAATAGCTTGCACCAATTCAGCTGCTTCCTTATTCACACTGGACAAACAGAGGAACCTTAACCTTACCTTAGAAAAAATGACCTTGGTTTTATTACAGTAACCATGGTTTCACGCAGAAACGAGTGCGATCGACAGACCCTGCCTCCGGATCAAACCCTTCTCTGCACTCATTGACAGTCACCGTGACCAAAGCACTGTGATGACAAAAGGCAGATTCGAACCGCAGTCACTAGGACATCAGTACACATTCACACACTGTATTTACACCCCACGCCACTGCAGGGACATCTATTGGTTAGTTTTTTGTATATTTCCGTAGTTCAACCAGACAATTGGGGTGCAATTAGCTGCACTGTATGGCAGTTGCTATTTACATCGGGGTGCAAATAGACACTCTGAAAAATAAATTCTCTTATCCTTTTCTCACCCTCATGCCATCCCACATTTTTTTTAAAAGACAAATTTCTGTTAAGGCTGACTAAAATCTAACTTTGTAAAGAGCATGTAAATGTACTAAGAGGCTAGGGCTCATCTGTATCCTCTCTTTTTTTGAGGTTTCACATTTGTGTAGTAATACCTAATTAACAGGTGTCAGCTCAGTTGTTGTGGCACGTTTGAGGTCTTGTTGAAACCTCAGTTGGCTGCTCTAAGCCAGCGTTAGAACTCAGCATTTATCAGTTCCTTCTCCATGGGTAGTGGTTGCTGGTTCTGACAGTAACATTTCCTGTTTAAACACAGCTGGAAAGCAGGGGAAGACCTTTGTGGAAACGGTGATCCAAGACCCACTTTGAACACAAACCTCACTCCACTCCTGGGGCAAGTATGTGGCTTGACTTCTCTGAAATCTAAAATAAATAAATGCATGAATTCTGTGTAAATAATGAATGGACTTGACTCCAGAGTTGACTTTTCCTGGGAGTTTGACAGGTTTTGTTGTGTTGAATGAAACATAGTAGTGTTGTTTTAACACAGTTGTAATAAATTATTTAGTTTTAGTTTTTATTGTGTTAGCTCATGTTTAGTAGCAGCCAGGGGTGTTTCTAGAACTTAAGGAGGTTTGGGGTACCATATTAAAGTGGGTGTGGCTTTAGGTGACCCCCCCCCCCCATCTATTTTAAAATAAACACGCTCTACCTTTATGTTTTTTTTCTGCACTCTGTTACCTTACTTACAATGAAAGTATAGTGATTCCCACAGGATTTTGTGAGAGTATGGGAGGCGGACCTCCATTCCTCTAGGGGTGTTCAGGGGCATGCTCCCTCATAAGAAAATGTTGTACATTTTTAAAGTTAAATACTTCCATCTGGTGCACTTTGAGAGCAAAATTAAGAGGCTAGTGTTGTGCTCTTGTAAACAGTTTTGTGCTCTTAAAGCTGCAGTAGGCCACATTGAAATAAATTTAATTGTGAGAAACAGCACCCCCAGTTCTTCCCCATATACACGATGCTCTTCACCCCCAGCCAGGTTTTAATTGACACAGCCACGGCCTGCCTCAACAAAAGCGATTGGCTAAAATTAGCTGGATTGACACTACCCGAGCCACAATTTTCACTCAGAGCTAGAGTCTGTGGTGCTAACTAATCTTTAACAGGGCCTCATTTAACTTAGACACCAGATCTCTTCCTCATCTGGGGTTTGACATCTGTTAAAATATTTTTGTATTGCTCATTCTGAAAAGCAGGGTAAAAACTAGGGATGTCAGTTTCAGCTTTTTATCTTTGAATGTTACCTCAGACTTGTAACGATAACTAGCTTGTGAAGCCGTAAGCAGTGTAACGTTATACCAATTAACCTAGCAACACTGACGTTAATTTACGTTAATCATCATGATTGTAACTGTTTGCTCTTGTACACTGATGATGATAAATTGTGTGTGGAGTAGTGTATAAATGCAGTGGATACATTTAATTTTAGTTAACGTTAATTAGCTCAAAGATTACCTCCTCAACCAAATAACATTAGATGGATCCAGGAATACTCCAGTGCATATATCTGAGTGTGTGTGAGTGCGGGAGTTTACAGCAGTGGGTGAGGAGCTGACTGGTGCGTGAGAGAGAACGCAAAACACAACCTTTTATTTTATGTTATTATGAGACTGAGAAGTGCAAAAATATTTTAGATGAGAAGTGTAAAATTTTTTTGGTTCATTATGAGACCATGGCGGGGCAAATGAGACTGTGGTGGGCTGCCAGAGTCTAGTCAATTAATGAGTACCACTGAAGTACACATGTTTTTTCATTGGAAATTTCAATGTGTACCTCAAAAATAGCTAATTTTCTGATTTATCATTAAACAGTAAAACAATTTAATTTAGTGTAGCATTAGTTTACTCTAATATGAACATCTAAGTCAGTCAGTTGCTGATTACTAGCATAAGTGCACCCTATGCAGACCATTTATTTTAGAGTTCAAAACAACATTTTGAATGGCAATGTAAAATGAAGCAATGTAATAACAATTTTACCTGGTCACAAAAAGTAGTCCGTTAATTTACCTGATAAAATTTCACCTTTTGCTGACCCTTTATGCATCGCAGAGCTAATGTGTGCTTCTAAATCACTTGCACCTTTATTAGCAACTGACACATAAGATAGCTTTACATGTCATACATTCTGCTTCCCATGGAACTTGACCTGGATGAGAGCATGGGGATTATTTGTGTAAATTTTCTGTAAATTTGCACTTTTGTTTGGGCATTGTTTCCACTCAGCTGACATTTGCTGCTACTATCAAGCAACGGTTTGATGCCGAACGACCAAAAGGCTGCGTTGCTTTTTTTCTTGAGGTTTCATTTTTCTTCCAGAGTGACACAAGCTGCCTCTCTCTAGAAGTAGGAGGTGGAGGGGGAGGGTGGCTCGTCACGTGAATGTGGAGTGGAGGGGGGCGGGGTTGGAATGTCGCACGCCCGGTCCCCAATCGGCCTGATGAGGTGCGCGAGGGATAAAGGCGGCCGGTGACGACGGTTCGAGAGAGAGAGCAATCCCGGACATGTCCGTTGTGTGTCTGTGCTTTTGTCTTAATTTTTTCATTAAAATATTATTTATATTGACAAGACGGTTCTTGCCTCCTCCTTGCCCATCCTAACCCCTTGTCACACTGGTGCGGAAACCCGGGAACAAAAATGTTTCCCTAGTGATGGAAGGAAGTCGCTCCAGAGAGTCCTCGCAGTTGACGGAGGTCCTCCAGTCCCTCGCAGCGATGCACCAGAACCATCAACAGACCCTTCTTGGGCTCCGGCAGGACCAAGACCATCGTTTTTTTGGGATCCTGCGGGCTCAAGCAGAGGACCGGCATGCGATCCGGAGTCTCCTCAGCCAGGAGGTCGCTCCAGCCCCAGCCGCGACCCCAGACCCCCGCGCCTCGTTGCCCCCGCCCACCTTACAGAAGATGGGGGCAGCGGACGATCCCGAAGCCTTCCTCGATCTGTTCAAGCGGGCTGCTGAGATTTGGGGCTCGCCGCACGATCAGTGGGCAGCCCGCATCGTCCCTCTTTTGTCCGGGGAAGCCAAGCTCGCGGTGCAACAACTGCCGGCATTGAACTTCCTGGCCTATGCAGACCTGAAGAAAGCCATCTTGCAGCGGTTTGGTCGGAGTCTGGAGGAGAACTGCTAGCTCATCCGCGGCATGAAATTGGAAAAATCCGACCGCCCGTTTGCCTTTGCCCAACGGCTCTGGGATGTGTGTCGGAGGTGGCTGCTAGAGGGGGACCGTGACGCCGAGGGAATAATCGATCAGGTGGTGCTGGAACAGTTCGTGCAGCGGTTGCCACGAGGAACGGCAGAGTGGGTCCAGTGCCATCACCTGGCGTCACTGGAGGATGCTGTTCGACTCGCTGAGGACCACATGGCGGCGATCCCGAGAGCACACGAGCTCTCTCTCTCTCTCTCTCTCTCTCCTTCCCCTGTGTTTTCCCCCCTCCCTCTTCCTCCTCTCGCTCTGTTCTCTCTCCAGGGCCCGTTCCTGCCCCACGCAGGCGAGGAGGATACCTGAGGTCAGCTCCCCGGCCATGGGAGACTTCACATTCCCCTTCCCCGACCTTCAGCTGCTCTCCCCCTCAGGTGGGTGTGCCTTCCAACACAGGTGGCGCCTGGGCCAGCTTGTTGGAGATGCGGGGACCCGGACCACTTCCGGGATCAGTGTCCGCTGATGGAGGTGGGGACGGTGGTGTGGGTCTCCAATTTCCCGCAGGCTGCCCCCGATCGGGCTGGAGCGTACCGGATTCCGGTAAGAATTCAGGGGGGTACTTACCAAGCGTTGTTGGATACAGGTTGTAACCAAACCACCATCCACCAACGCTTGGTTCAACCCGAAGCTTTGGGCACTGCTAAGCTGGTGAGGGTGAGGTGTGTGCATGGGGATATTCACAAATATCCGATGGTGACCCTACTGATTAAATTTTGGGGGAAAAACCATAGAGTGGAGGCAGCGGTTAGTCCCCGCCTCACCCATCCACTGATTTTGGGCACCGATTGGCCAGTGTTTAAGACTGTATTTGGGGAAGTTTTTGCGGATGGGTCCTGCATTAAAGTGGGGAGATGTGCGATGTTCTGGCAGGGGAGGCGGAGCCGGGGACGCGGATGGTAGCAGCTTAGAGCTGAGAAAGTGTTTGGAAGGATGTGGGAGAGTTTGTTCAAAACTAATATTTGGAGTTTTACAAGACTCTCAACAAGTGTCAAGATACATTATTGGGTCTATACTGGGCCTCAAGTAGTCATAACTTCACATTGAACTCTTTGTTTTAACTTCCATATCCTTTACTCTGAGCCCTCCCTGCTATAAAATCCAGCATTGGTGGTCACCAGCTTATGTTGTGTTTTGGGGGCTGGTCACTCAGCATGGGATGCTGGAGTCTGCACCAGACTTTTCTAATCTTAACCAGCTTCACCAACTAGGTTTTGCCAGTGAAAATCATGGATATGATACCCACCACCATCATACTAGAACTAAACAGCATAAACCAGCCAAGAAATTATAGGAATTGCATGCTGGCTGAGCTGGTCTTTTGGAGGGCTGTTTCCATATCTGATGGGTTGTCCTATTTGTACACTGGATTGTTTACAGTGCTAACAGCTTTTCTAAGAGGCACAGCACTTATGTTGAGAGCTTCCCCATGAAACTGATGACAGAAACACATGGGTTGTGTGGACATGTATGAGCATGGAGTCCGTAGTAACAGCCTGGTGCCCACCATTCACCCTCTGTTCCATCAAGACTGAAAAATCCCAAACTTGGAAAATCTGCCAATATTAGATTTCTGCAATAAACTTCCAATAATTACCATATTACGCAGACCTTGCTAGGATGCGGTTTGCCACTGCACTGTGAAAAATAAGTGACAGGATGAGACTGAAAGAAAATCAGCGCATGGAGCAGATGTCAGGCTCTGTGTTTATTTGTGTTTCTGTTGGGGGTGTTAGTGTGGGAAAGCTTCTCTCCATGGTTGGGATCAATGGGGGGAGAGATAAGCTCATGGTGTGGCCTTGAAGCATGGATAAAAACTGTTTTGGTGTGTGAGCTTTCTCCCATGTTGTAATTTCAACATAACATGAGTTTCAGCAAGGTCACTAAGAGAATGGCTGTTTTTTTCTCTTCTTGTGTGACAGGGGTACTCTATGTACACACTACAACGCAAGCCTTTGGGAACTTAACAGGCCCCTGATCTGAAATTTTCCCATCAAGTTTGCGGGTTCAGCGTGGGAATCGAGAGCAGAGATGAGAGGATATGGGAGCGTTTCCTCTGTGACTGATGTACACAAAGCATATAGAAGAGTTAGGGGGTGAGTTATAGTAAACAAAAAAAGCAGTCTCGGAGCCATACAGTACGCTGAATATTAAAGGAATAGTTCACCCAAAAATACAAATTCTGTCAAAATGTACACACCCTCTTATCATTCATATGACTTTCATTCTTATGCAGAAATGAAGAGGGGATGATTTGATGAATACACAGTTGATCTATCTTTTCAATACAATGGCAGTAGATAGTGCTTCACTTTAAAGTTTAAAAAACATATGATGAAAGAAGTCAATATGAATTGTGCATCATATTCCAAGTCTTCTGAAGGCACAAGGCCTTTTCTCATAGCATGCATAAATGTGCAACAGATGTCATGATTTTTGGTGAAAATAATTTAAATTCTGTATTGTTCCTCACTAAAAAACTATTCTATGTGTTCAGAAAACTTGGAATATAATGCATTAAGGGCTATCATCATTAAAACATAAGAAAGGTAGTCTTGTAAGGGTGAGTAAATTGTGGCAGAATTTGTATTTTTGGGTGAACCTTTCCTTTAAAACAAAATGGAACAATGGTAGGATTTGTAATCTCTTTTGAGGCCCCTATGGTTTCCAAATCCTTGATGCACTTGGCTGTGGTTGATTGCAACTGCCTGATAGGAACTCTGTTGTGAGAAAAGAGCAAATTGTCTTTACCTGATCCTATCAGTGTCTTCCCATTTGATTTATGACTTACACATTTTACTTTCCTAATCTCCCTTTTTTTTTTCTCACACTCCGACATTCTCCTCCTGCAGCTGTCATGGTGTAACATTTCTCATTAGAGGGAGAGAAATTACTCAAAAGCAGTTCAAATCACTCTCTGTGGCCCACAGCATAAAGCACAGAGTGCCACCACTGGAATACAGCTCTCTCAGTTCCTCTCATATGGTAGTTTACAACCAGGACCTAATATATACAATACACTGGTGGCCAGAAATTTGGAAAAATGTACAGATTTTGCTCTTATGGAAAGAAATTGGTACTTTTATTCACCAAAGTGGCATTCAACTGATCACAATGTATAGTCAGGACATTAATAATGTGAAAATTACTATTACAATTTGAATTTTTTTTTCGGAACTTCTTCAACTACTTCAAAGTGTTCTCAACAAAAAATTCTCCACGTGCTGCAATGACAACTTTGCAGATCCTTGTTATTCTAGCTGTCAGTTTGTCCAGATACGCAGATGACATTTCACCCCACACTTCCTGTAGCACTTGCCATAGATGTGACTGTCTTGCCTTGCACTTCTCATGCAGCTTACAGTCTAGCTGATCCCACAAATGCTCAATGGGGTTAAGATCCATAACGCTCTTTTCCAATTATCTGTTGTTCAGTGTCTGTTTCTTTGCCCACTCTCACCTTTTCTTTTTGTTTTTCTGTTTCAAAAGTGGCTTTTTCTTCTCATAAGGCCTGCACCCCTGAGTCTTGGTGTTGAGCGGGTAGAATTCAATGAAGCTGTCAGCTGAGGACATGTGAGGCGTCTATTTCTCAAACTACAGACTCTGATGTACTTATCCTCTTGTTTAGTTGTACATCTGGTCTTCCACATCTCTTTCTGTCCTTATTAGAGCCAGAAGACTGTAGTGTGCACCTTTGTATGAAATCTTCAGTATTTTGGCTATAACAAGCATTGTATAGCCTTCATTCCTCAAAACAATGATTGACTGACGAGTTTCTAGAGAAAGCAGTTTCTTTTTATTTTTGTTGCCATTTTTTACCTAATTTTGACCTTAAGACATGCCAGTCTATTGCATACTGTGGCAACACAAAAACAAACACAAAGACAATGTTAAGCTTCATTTAAAGAAACAAATAACCTTCGGCAGTGTATGATATAATGGCAAGTGATTTTCTAGTACCAAATTAGCAAGTAAGCATGATTACTCAAGGATAAGGTGATGGAGTGATGGCTGCTGGAAATGGGGCCTGTCTAGATATGATTAAAAATGAAATCTAAAAATAGATTAGACTTTTTTCAAATAGTGATTGTGATTTTTTACATTAGTAACATCCTGGATGTACTTTGTGATCAGTTGAATGCCACTTTGGTAAATTAAAGTTCGAAATAGATAAATCTGTACATTATTCCAAACTTTTTGCTGCCAGTGTATATTTACCATATATTTTTTTTTAAGAATGTAACTTGTTACAGCACCAAGTTGGAATAGAGCATAATAATTGTGAGAGACACACATACATTGCTAAGAGGTAAACAGGGACTTCGCTTACATGCACAAGAATATTCTTTTATTAATTAATTTGGTTGTTTTCCAATTATGTAAGAAGTTTCAAGAAATATGAAAAAAATGTTTTTTTTCTTTCAAAACTTGGCCTATGCCTATAAAAAATATCTATAAGAATCTACAAGTTAAATCCATATGCAACGTTTTATGTTAAAGAAATGGATTGTAATTTTGAAACATATATATAAAAACATTAGCACTCACATGAGATGAAGACTCTAGTCATAACATTAACCTAATAGCTTGTTCTACTTGGGGAGGGGTGCCCTCATGGGGGCTGCCATTTTAGAATCACATGACCAGCTAAATACTACTCGCTTAATCTCAAGTCTGCTTAAGTCTGCTCAAGTCTGATGCTTCTATACTAATTTTGCGAGACAGAATTACACAACAGAAAATAATCTACAAAAAAAAAATTCCAGCCAATATGAGGCATAAGAACAAAGAGAGTGTAGATTTATCCACATATCTGTCCCGAAGGTGTTTTCCTCCACAAAATAAGCTCCAGTCACTAGCAGAACCAGCACAAAAAAGGCTGTTTAGTTTCCTCAGGCAGGAAAACAAATGTTCAGTGAGCCAGCCCATTCGGCTGATACCTGAGTGTAACACATGCCATAATCACTCTAATGATTTGCAAGAAATACTCCACAAAACAAACTCCATCCAATAGGAGGCATAAGCACAAAGAACGTGCAGATGCACCCACAAACTGTCCCGAATTAGTGTTTTTCCACAAAAGAAACTCAAGCCACTAGGCAGTACCAACACAAATAAACAAAGAAGGTACCCAGTTTCCTTGAATGGTCAAGTGAATGTTCATTCCCGAACATGAGTCAGGCCTACTCGGCTGCATCGAGAGCATCACACAATGACTTACTCATTCCATTGACTTTATGAAGGACATCGCTTGCTGTGGGCATGTAAATATTTTGCGGCCATCCTTAGTATCTATTCTCAATTTGGCCAGGAGCATCAGTGTAAAAGCGACCTTCCATTGATATAAGAGCTTCTTGCATTCTTCACTTCACATACTTGCAAGAGTTTCACTTGCAAGTATGGGAACAAGAAAATGCTTAACTCTGTGATCTCACTCGATTTCCAGCTAATGGCCTATTATATCAAGCAGACTCGGGAAGAGCTCGTCTAGGAATTTCACCTTATCTCTGCCTTCTTTGTCCTCAGGAATTCCACCAATTTGGATGTTGTTTCACCAGTTCTGATGCTCAAGGTCTTCCAACTTTTCCCAAATATGCTCCAAGTCTGTCTTTGTCACTAGTGGATTAGCATCTAATTCCCTCTCCGATGACTCCAGATAATAGATACATTTCTCGACGTCCCCCATTCATTTAACCATCTCAGCGAATTCCGTCTCCATGGCAGTGATCGATCGATGTACTACAGCAAGATCCTCCAAGTCAGCAATGAACACCAGCATTGCTGACCTGTTCAACAGTTAACTCTGAATCTCTTTCACCACACTGTCCAAATTGAGTCCCTGGTCTGCGGCCTTGTCAGGGGTATCAGCTTGAGCACGTAAGTGACTTTTAATGTCTCCAGAGCACGAGGACTTTGAATTCTTTGACATATTGTCTTCATAGAACAGCTATTGTACAGGGTGTACAGAATATCATTGGTTTGACACAAAAGTATTAAAACTAGCAAAGTGCGCAGAGCTCACCGTTCACACGTCCGATCCTCGCATGGTTCTTCCTTGTCTCATGACAAGTGAGGATCGACGTTATTAACGTTACCAAATTGGATTTCAGCACTGCTTATGGACTTATATTATTTGAGTGAATAACATCTTGAGTCCGTGACTGTCTGTTTATCATCTGTTACAAGTCGCATAGACTAATTTTATGACCCTTTTGGGTGCTTTATTAAGTTAAAGTGAGTCACTATATAGTGTTATTGTACTGAATTCAGCCAAGGGGACATTCACAAAATTATTTCCTTTTGTGTTCTGCAGAGTCATAAAGGTTTGGAAGGACATGACAGTGACATCATTTTCACTTTTTGGTGAACTTTCCCTTTAACAAGAATATGGAGCTTAATCAAAAAATCATGTGTATGAAAAAATAAAACCTCCTGAGAAGGAGAAGAAAAGTTTGAACAAGGGTAGACTTAAAAGAACGAAATGCTCCAATATGGCATTTAACTGTAAACAGAACTGTGGGCACAGTTTTGCGGTACACCGTGTGTGGTCTCTGTCTTCCTTCTCTGCAGTTTTGTGGATCTAGGGCTCTGAGGCTCTGCTGTAAGCTTGTGTGAGGAAAGGGGAGAGGTCCAACAAACAGGCCTTTCTGATGCAAGCACAACCCTCTGCCAAATCCTCCTTTTGTCTCAGCATAGACAGCACAGCCATCTTGCAGTCTCTTCTGAATCCATTCCTCTTAGCTGTTGTATGGCAGCATTCAAAAGACCCTGATGCTCACAACCTGTAAAACAGATACAGGGAAACAGAGAGAAGAGAGCTTTCTTTATCTGTACATCCTACAATTTATTTTTATTTTTTGTGAGCATGCATGTCTTTTTTGTCTTGTGCTACAACAGTGCAGATCACATTTGGCAGTTCTGTAATGAATGGAGTAATGTCTCCATTCAAAGCACATTATACACATTATCTGTTGTTGGCTTAGTTGAACGTGAAAGTTAAAGTGGAGGTTGACTGAGCTGGTAGGAGAATTTATAGTAAAAAATTTTTTAAAGGTGCACTGAGTATCTTTTTGCTCATATCATATTGGACTTATAGTGACACCTAGTGGTGTGGATGCAGCATCATTCAAAATCAATAGTTTTCAGTTACAGATGCCACTGTAGAAATTCATTATTCACAATCAGCCATGTTTAATTTAATCCAAGAGTGAAAGTGTCCAATAACATGATGGTTACTGAGATTAAGCGAGTAGTATTTAGCTGGTCATGTGATTCTAAAATGGCAGCCCCCATGAGGGCACCCCTCCCCAAGTAGAACAAGTTCAAATCAAATCAAATCATTGTCACACTACTGTGTACACGAGTGCAACAGTAGGTGAAATTCTTGAATTCGCATATCCCAACTAAGCTGGGGTCAGACATGGTACGGCGCCCCTGGAGCAATTGGGGTAAAGGGCCTTGCTCAAGGACCCAACAGTGGCATCATGGCAGTGTTGGGGCTTGAACCCCTGATCCTCAGGTCAGTAACCCACAGCCTTAACCACCAAGCCACCTTAACCACCAAGCCACCCCTTAACTTATAAGTTATTATAAGGTTAATGTTATGATTTTAACATTAACCTTATAATATGATTTTATATATATTTTTATACATTTTTATATATTTTATATATATGTTTCAAAATTACAATCCATTTCTTTAACAGTAAAACGTTGCATATGGATTTAACTTGTGGAGTCTTATGGATTACTTTAATATGGCCTTTATGTGCATTTTGGAGCTTAAACTTTTTGGCACCCATTAACTTGCGTTATGGACCAAAACAGCTGAGACATTAATCTAAAAATCTTCATTTGAGTTCAGCAACATCATACATATCTGGGATGGCATACGAGTAAGTAAATGAGAGAAATTGTTTAATTTTTAAGTCAGGATATCTGCAGATATCAATATTCCAAATGTAATACATTTAAATAACCTTTTCAAGACCAATTCAATCATTCACATACTCTGTTCCTCAGTGGTGGAAAGGACTTCCAACAGATATAAAATATGTATTATCCAGATAACACAAACAGAGTTGTCTTCTGTTCCCAATTGCATATAGATCTTTAATCTTTAATTAATTGTATTTTTTTGTAAGGCATATGAATGTAAATGTTAATTTAACAATATTGTAGGATATCCTAAACTATTATGTGTTGTAATTCATGTTTGTATTAATTTTAAAATGAGTTAATTCAATGTAAGACTTATATTTTGAAAGCACAGGACAGCACCGGTTACAGCTACATCTGCACAAATTGTGACATGCTCCATCATTTGAGTCAGATGTAATGAAATTCAAACAATAATTGTTGAATTTATCCTCTTTAATGGTGCATGTGACAGATTGCAGTAGCTGGACATTCAAACAGCGGGGCACTGCGCACTCTCTCTCCAAATTATCCACCTTATTTTGCAATGCGGAAGTAAGCAGCGGCTGCATTTCCGGCGAATGTGTAAAACTTCTGCTGTTATTAACCACAATGAATAGATAAATAGAAGGATAATAATACCAGAATTTAGTTAATAAACTATCCCACAACCATTGGATGTACAGCAATGAAATACAGAATGATGGCCAAATGTTGGATAATTTTCTAACTTCAGCATTTCTAGTAAATAGTAAAAGTGTAAGTAAATCATTCACTTGTTGCTGTGTGTTGTATTGAAAAAGCGGAAATAAAATTAGCTTCTTTACCAAGATTGTGACAATGCAGTGTTTCTTGAAATGTAAACCTCCATTTATATGTACCTGAATAACCTCCAATGATGCCTGCCTTCATTTATTTATGTCCAAAGGCGATGTTTCATAAGACATGTGTGTCTGTTTACTATACAACACTAACAAAGAGAGAATGCTCTCTGGCAAAAAAGGAGAGTAAAATGCATTGATTAATTTGCCAAGATGAAACAAGATACAGTTTTGGTGCAAAGAACGATAAAGCAGCATTTTGCTGCTTTCTTCTCTCTGCTGGTTTTGTAAAGTTTGTGGAGGCATGTTAGATGGTGAGGAGGACTGTCCTGACAGCACCTTATCTCTCATTCATTCTGCCTGTGCAACAGTGTTATAAAACGATGGCAAAATTCGATATACGGTAAAACTATATGTGTTCAAAACCAATGAGTTTATGAAAATCATAATTAATGATAATAATATGATGACATATATTGCCAGCCTGTAATATAAAGCAGCACAATGTAGTATTTTTGTATCGCTAAAATAGCTAGAAGTGGCTGATTCTGGAAGTGGTCCACATTATAGTTTGATAATGGGGGTGCCTGAGTTTCCCTGAAAATAAGGTGGATAACATGAAAAAAAAAAACGTGAATGAACATGTGAGGGTATGTTGAAAGATACGGCACAACTTACTGAAATGCGCCTTCTCTCATGTAATCGCCTAGTCTGTTAATGATGAAATGACAATGGAGAAAATGAATGGGGAATATATTGAGACATGGAGCAACACTCACTGGATCAATGCATATTTATGTATTATGTATATATGCCATGTGATGGAGCTGGGAACTGTGGACTGGATCCCTGACACTTCAATGGGCTGCCTGCAATCGGTCTGGAGAATACAGGATATCGGTAAGTGTCAAGGGGAGTACTCACCAAGCCTTGGTTCCGGGGACCACTATCCACCAACGCTTGGTTCAACACAAGGATTTGGGCACAACCAAAAGTGTGAGGGTGAAGAGTGTTCACGGGTATATTCACCACTACCCGGTAGTGATCCTCTTTAATCAATTTTGGGGAACAAAGCATAGAGTGAACAAAAATTTGTTAAATGGAATGTGTGCAGATGGGTCCTGCACGAAAGCTGCAAGATGTGAAATGTGCGATGCTTTGGCAGGGGAGGCGGAGCCGGGGCCATCTTCATCAGCTCCACGTCAGGGTGACATGAGGGGCCGAACATCACGCTTTCATATCCATATTTTGCAATAATAAAGGAAAGGTTGTATAGAGTGACGCAGGATGCTCAAACAAATGAAGATACAACACAGCTCTTAATACTGTGGAATATCTTTATAATCCGATGGCAGGTCACTTAGTGGAGAGGAAAACACTGAACCAACAAATAGCCCATTTTTATTGACTAGGCATAGGTCATGAGGCATCAGTGTATTACTCCCTGCTAATTCAGAGTCTGGGGACAGAGTTTTAACTTATATCAAGAGATTACAGGAGAAAGATTTAAACTTATTGGTATTGGAGGAGGGATTGTGAGCTAAGATTCTAAAAACTGTCTAGAAACAGTTGGGTGCGCATTATGCAATTCAATATTTTACATTGATTCTAATGGACTCCCTTTAGATTGTATATGCTTGGTCTTAAAGGCACACCCACCTGTTGGCGATGCCAGTCAGAGGATGGAGACACAACCCATGTCTTTTTGTGGTGTGTTAAGATCCAAGAATTTTGGTTGAAGGTTCAGAGTTTTGTGTGTGACGCATTGGGCACTTTGGTTTAATTTTTCCCCAGACTTTGTATGTTGGGTGATGGGGCGGTCATCAATGTAGAGAATAGACACATAAAGAGTTGGGCCTATCAGGTGTCATAATTGCCAGACAGATAGTTTTAAGGGGATGTAGGTCGGTTGCAGACCCATATTTCAGGAGCGGTGCTCTGAGATGGGGAGGGTGGTGGCTTTTGAAGAAGGGTCACTTAGTAGACTGGGAAAATTGGACTAGTTTGTGGGGAAATGGGGCAGATATCTGGCGTTTCTGAAGGGCTCTCGGGGATGGGTAGTGGAGAGAGAGGTGTAGTTGTCAATAATGTATGTGTGATTATTATGGCTATGTCTGTCTGTCTGTACGTCTGTCCGTTGTTCCGTATGTCAAACTCCTTTCACCACATAACATTTTTTTAGATGAAGCAGTGAAAACAATGTCATGCATATCAGAGTAGAAGGTTTCCATTAGCATCTTTACTGACAACACCTGTCGATGTGTCCCAAGTCCCATGTGGTCACAGTGAACTTCTCTGCATGGGACTGTATTGTTATATGAGAATAGGCTTTAAATTCAGAAATTTTCTCTTGTTTTTTTTCTCTCCCACTTGGCAGAATGGGATTGGAGTGTTTCCAGTTGTCAATGGGACTTTGATTATCACCATCAAATGGCATTTTGTTGAGATGTTATTTCAAGTTAAGCCCAGTTCCCCTGGTTCTCTCTGTTCCTCATAATTTGTGGAGCTAGCTTGAGGAAACTATAAACTGAGCTTAGGATCAGATGCACTCTGCATGCCTATTTCCCACAGTTAGGAGCAAGCAACACAGGCCAGATATTTGACACTAATCAGTCATTAATAGCGTAATGCAGCTCCTGGCCAAACCAATGAGACTGAGCTTGTGGCAGCTGCTGGTGTTTCTTGCAAGAAATTCCAAGAACACACACGCAAAAAAGAGACAAAGAACAGCATATATTGTGAAGCTCCCTTTCTTTTTCAGAGCCTGCATGTAATTATGTGTGATAGTTTCAATATATTGAAAAAAATATAAGAAGCAAACCTGTGGGATAAAATAGACAGATCAAATTCTTGGAGACAGACAAGAAAAGGAATGACAGATAGTAACTCTGTTTTTTCTGATTTTGTTTTCTGCAGAGAAGGGGAAAATAAGTTGATTAAGCAGACTGACCTCACATTAAAATCAGAAACAGCAAGATTCATTTTCATAAGCTAAAATCGGTCTGTGCTTACCGAAATTCAAAACACTCGTGGCCAAAGTGGTAAGTGTTGTCAGGCATATGGACGTGTGAGAGCTCCATTTTCTGTGTGAAATGTGCATGGAGTGGCACCAAAGTGAGTAGTGAAGTGAGTTGTTTTCAGTTGTAGCTGTTGAAGAGAAATGCATATTTTGTTAACTGTACCCCCCAACCCAAAACCTAAACCTAGCCATCAGTGTAGAAATCTTAGAGGGAACAATGCAACCTTTAAATTGCTCTCGTCTCTTATCATGTGAACGTGGTTTAAACTGGGGATCTGAACCCGGGTCTCCCACCCTGCTGATCATTCCATTCCATTGTGGTCATGCCACAATGGAATGTTAACACACTGGAACGATGCAAAAATGTCTGTTAGGAGATGGGCTTATCAGTGATTCAGCATATTGTGGCCGATCCTAGGGTACTGGAACTTTTGGAAACAACATGTTGACTTCCTGTGTGATCATGTTGGATTAAGGCACTTCAGATATTTTTTCAGCAGATATTAAATAAAAACACTGTGGTTTGTTATGTATTTTGGATTTAGATTAGCATCAGGTTTTACAAACAGGCACAGATCTAGAGGAACACTGTTTTACAAAGCCACCTGAGTGTGAACTTCAGTTTATGATGCAGAAACAGGGTCTAGGTCTGTGATCCCAGTTGAAAAGATCAGCATCACCAGCATATGTCCATGTTTTGAATGCTGGTAACTGGTATGAGATGGTGCTATGCTGGTGTCCCTACCAGGCGTAACTATCTTAAGCAGCAAACGCTTCTGTCAAAAATCTTAATCAGAAATACCATGTTAGTTGACTTTGCTGGTCCACCAGTTAGAACATAATCAAACCAGCACTAACCAGCATAACCCAGCTTGGAACAGCATGGAAATTAAAGTATTTTCAGAAACAGAATCAGAATCAGCTTTATTGCCAGGTATGCTTACACATACAAGGAATTTGTCTTGGTGACACGAGCTTCCAGTGCTGATGCAGAGTGAGGAAAAAGGAGTATTTTTCAATAGGAGTATCAAGCACCTTTTGGAGTCCTTGATCTGGCAATAGTGGAACCAGCCTAAAACATAAGCAGAATACGCTGGTAAAGCTGCCTGGCTGTGATCCCACATCAGAGATAACAATGAACTACCATTTTGAGTTTGAAATCTGCATTGTGTATGTTATTGGAGAGTTCAGAGCATGCCAGTTATTTATTTGTCTGCAGAATCTAAGATCTGTGTGTCTGGCCTGCGATGTTATGTACTAATCTCTGGTTTGACACTTTGGACAATCTTCCCCAGCACAATCTTTTGAAAAAAGGCTAAAACATTTGAAAGTTATTATGACTAACAACAACTTGGACTACGCCAACAGCCCCTGAAAATATAGTCATTTTTGAAAAACATACACAGCCATACAGAAATATGATTGCATTGTTGACTGAGCAAATTCTTTCAGAGAGTCTCTCTTATGAATAGTTTTTGTAAACATCTGGGGTTAAAAGCCAAATCTAAGGCATGCAATTTATTTCCAAGTGTAGTGAATGGAAAAAATGTATGCCCCTTTGGCACCTCTTTCCTCTTCACTCCAGCCTCTTGAGATAGGGATGTATCATGAGATAATAAGGCCTGATTTGAGTTGCAGGCTTGCATGGACTGTGAAAGTCCATTTATAAAAAGATTGGTCCATATAAGCAGAGGAAGAGTGAGCAGTACTTTCCCACAGTGTTGCAGAAAGCCAGCGTGACCAGTCCAGAGTCCTGTGCACTGCATTCCTCCTCTGGGTACACTGTTAGAGCGCCTCATTTACCCTGACTGTATGTACAATATATGTGTGTGTCGAGAGGAACTTCTACTCCCATCTGAAAACATGTATATGTTAACTAGGACTGAAAAAATAATAATAACGGTCTTAAAAAATAATAATTATAAATTTGTCATGCCCCCTGACCAATACGTATATTTTGTTATAAGGTATTTTCCTACCATATGAGCAATTCAAGCTAGAAGTACCAACTTTCAAAATCAGCTAAAAAGAGCTAATTAATTAGATTAATTGAATAGCATGCCATATAATTAATTAATATACAGCCCAGGTTTTGTGTAGAAATCATAGTTTCAGTAAGATTGATGGTAAGACTAGCAGAATTATCTCAGTGGTGCCACTGCCTGCCTTGGCAGAAGGCCTCAGAGGAACTAAGAACATGCATAAAGTGGTAAAGTGCAAAGCTGCAGCTACACTCCGGCCACCTGTTACTGACCAGAACATGCATGAAAATGAACTTGGCCTGAAATGGTAGTATCATTTAACTAAAAGCCTCCCTGAAATCCCACAAACTCTTTGCCATGCCTCTTACTGAGCTCTTCTGTTGGGGTGCTCTTTTTCCTCTCTTTTAGCCTTTTTTTTTTTTACGGCTATCCAATATCAACAACTGACTCTGGCCACAAAGGCATAAAGGCACACAGGCATCTCCTCTGTGTGACTAACAGGATTTATTGTGGATTAATAAACACATTTAACATTGAACCATAACAATTTAAAGACCTATTATGCCCCTTTTTACAAGATGTAATATACGTCTCAGGTGTCCTCAGAATGTGTCTGTGAAGTTTCAGCTCAAAATACCCCACAGATAATTTATTATACCATGATATAAATGCCTCTTTTTGGGAGGAATCAAAAACACGCTGATTTTGTGTGTGTCTTTTTAAATACAAATGAGGGGCTGCTCCCGCCCCTTTCTGGAAGAGGGCTGTGCCTTCACAGCTCCTGCTTCGGATACTACAGCAACAACAAATCAGACAACCAATATGACTGACAGCGTAAATACTGGAGTTCAGCCATATATGTATGAATATATATATGTATAGCTGGTCTCCATGAATACAATCAGAGACAATGGTAACTTTAGCTGCATTAGCCGTGGAATCAGCTAACAAGCACATTAAGAAAGGCAAACATTCACAAAATATAAAGTGCGATACTAACATGTTTAAGATATAAAGCTGGAACACGAACAGCTGGTACTGATCCATGCTTGAGAATCAAATTTTTTAAATCCTGCTTTATATTTACACTCATTCACAAAGCAGTCCGGTGTAAACTAATTTGCACAATCAGACACAAATTTTGGTATGTTCTGGGGCACATTTCCTTCAAAAACAAAACTTGTCCACTGCGTCTTCAGTGGCTCTGATGCTGGGAGTACATGAAGACTCTTATGTTCACTTTTACAGCCAACAACAGAAGACTTATGATGCTTACGAAGCTGAGACTTTATTCTTCTCACTGTATCTGCTCCAGCATGGAACAAATGGCGGATTGTGTATAGATCACTCAGGGGAGGATCTATGATAATACAGTCCATCACCAGTTGAGGGCGAGGCTTGCTCTAACGTGATGTCACATTAGAGCAGAAACGAAAACCATTCATTTTGACACACTGTTATTGATGAATAGAAATATAAGAAAGAGGAGTGGGTGGACTTTTAACATTGTAGGGTGGTTGTGTACAAACACTGCCGACTCACATTTATGTACAAACTGCATGTAAAAGTGAATTTTGCATAATAGGTCCCCTTTAACACAACGTGAGCAGAGCATGAACGGCATCAGGCCATGTATCATTGTTGATGTGTTAAAACACCTGTAGCTTTTTTTTAACCCACAAACTCAGAAATGTACAGCCTTCTTAATCCTGAATTTCATCCACATGTAAAAGCTGTTTTTTTCCAACGTTTCGTTAAGACATCCGTAATACTCAAATGCACATAGAGGCGAGTAACTGATATTCTCAAGACAATTTTGTTATTTTTTTTTTGGTAGAGCACAAATTATAGAGCTATGAATTTCTTTTCCACTTTCTTTTTCCTATTTCAATAAGAGAACTGCTCATGGGCAGTATGTTGGCATTCATTATTTAATCAGTTCTAGGCAGCTGCTGTGCAGCATGAATTTCCAATTCACCATGCCAGAGCTATGAGAACTACAGAGAACTGCAATATGTAATCATGCCCTAGCACTCATCTGAATATGCTTTTAGTTGTACAATGAAAGCTTACATGTACACTTTCTTTAAAGGGGATAGTTAATTTTCTTTTGTTTTCCACCAAAGAAAGAAAGTAATACAGGCTTGCAACACCATGAGGGTGTATAAATTAATTAAAATGTTTGGGTAAACTATCCCTTTAAACTGGAGGTCATGGTTGCGTTCTAGGACTATCTCTGTAGTTTCTGCGTAATGTGGTTCTCCATTTCCACATAACAGATTTGCTTCATGTGGTGTGGGCAGCCTGTTCTGTTTCCTGCAGTTTAGCTTTGAGTGCTTGTTTCTTTACACTGACAGACTGCATTAATCAAGTGCAAATAAGGAGTCATGACTTTCTACAAATCCATGTTTTTGTGCAAGTCCCTGACCACCACTCCCCCTTTTTCACTTTAAATCGTAAAATATTGTCTCCTTCCCACATACGCCCCCCAGCATGATGTCGTTGACTTCCCACATGTAAGGATGGCTAAAAAAAGCATCTTCAAATTGCAACCAGAAGTTCCTTTAACCCCCTTTTCCCATTCATGAGTCTAATGGGGCTCTAAAAACTAGGAACTGAGTTGGAACCCCCTTCAGAGTGTGAAAAATCAGCACGCTATTCTCTAATTTCACCTATGGCTACTTCTAACAACAGTAAAATAACAAAAAGAAAGCCAACAACTGTTTCCTGGGACTATGAGATTCTCAGAGTAAAAACAAATAGTTAAATAAGAGGATTTTCCAGTGGAGCAGAACTGTGGTCCATGTCAATGCAGGGGTCAGAGGCATCCTCCCACAGGACTGCACAGAAGGATTAAATGAGCCTGTTTAATGAGATCACTTCCTGTGGAACCTTAAGTAGTAGTGAGAACACCATCAGCAATATGTAGCAGGGCGAGAGGCTGAACTTCCCACACTCATTTTGAAATAAACACTTGAGGGTAAATTCACTAAACAGTTGCACTGCACTGTATTCAAAAGAAGTTATTGTCAGTCTTTTGAGCAAGCATGCCTCCTTTCTTGTGAACTGGGCACATTATCGATTGTGATTTATTCACAAAACTCTGTATTTATCTGCCGCAATGAATGTCGTGCTATTAAAGGAATACTTCACCCAAAATTTTTTATTCTCTCATTATTCACTTACCCTGATGCCATCACAGATGTGTGACCGTCTTTCTTCAGCAGAACACAAATAAAGATTTTTAGAAGAATACAGAGCTCTGTCAGATCCTTATAATGCAAGTAAATGGGTGCCAGCCCTTTGACGGTCCAAAAGTCACGTTTAGGCAGCATAAAAGTAATACATGCAATTCCAGTGAAGCTAATTGATAGGTTTATGTATGAAACAAGTTGATAATGCTGCCTAAATGTGACATTGGACCGTCAAAGTGCTGGCACCTGTTTACTTAAATTATAAGGACCTGACAGAGCCCTAATGTAAACAGACTTGGCTGCGTGCATCAGATAATTAAACTCAATCAGCATGTTTTCACTGTGAGTATAGTTTTAAACAGTTATCGTCATGCTTTTGTGATATTTTGTCAAAAACAAATGTATTATATGCCTGAAAAGACTGTTCCCCGTCTTAAATCACTAGGGGTCTCTCTTGAGCGCCTTATGCCTCTCTGATCTATGAGAAAAGTCCAATGAAAATTGGCAGACAGAATTTGCATGTTCCGCCCCCGGACATCCGGGTATAAAGGAGGTAAAATGCGTCTGTTTCATTCAGAAATTTTCTTCGGAGCCAATGATTGTGTATGCAGCAAGCTGCGAGTCACACACTGTTCCTCTCATCTCTGAGCGATTGCTGTTGGATCTATGGCGCATATCAGCGGCTTTCTCCCTTCTCTGCATGGCAGTGCAGCTTGCCCCTGGGCGCTTCGACAGCGACAGGATATGCCATTTCACACATCCTGGCAGCCACACCCAGATGATCAACCAAGCCAGAGCCCCTTCTACCAGGCAACTTTACGCCCTGAAGTGACGCTTGTTCGCGAATTGGTGTTCTTGACCCACAGAGGTGCGCAGTTAGGTCAGTGCTCTCATTCCTACAGGAGAGGTTGGAGGGGAGGCTGTCCTCCTCCACCTTGAAGGTGTGTGTAGCCATAGACGACAAGTCTTTGGGTAAGCACAACTTAATTATCAGGTTCCTAAGAGGAGCCTGGAGGTTAAATCCCTCCTGGCCAAGCCTGTTCCCCTCCTGGGATCTCTCAGTGGTCTTCTCGGGCCTTCAGAGACCCCCCTTTTAGCCGCTAGAATCAGTCTGACTCAGGGCCCTCTCCCTGAAGACGGCCCTCCTGATCGTGCTCGCCTCCATCAAGAGGGTCGGGGACCTGCAAGCGTTCTCTGTCAGCGACACTTCCCTGGAGTTCGGTCCGGCAGACACTCATATGATCCTAAGACCGCAACCAGGCTACGTGCTCAAGGTTCCTACCACCCCCTTCAGAGACCAGGTAGTGAACCTGCAAGCGCTGCCCCGGGAGGAGGCAGGCCCAGCCCCTTCGTTGCTGTGTCCGGTACGTGCTTTGCATATCTGCTTGGACCGCAAGACGTCAGCTTTAGACGTTCTGAGCAGCTCTTTGTCTGCTTTGGCGGACAGCAGAAAGGGAACGCTGTCTCCAAACATCGGCTGGCACGGCCTGCTCCCATGCTTAGCAGTGTTGCCTTGTTCACCCCTGTCGGGGGTAAAGAACCAGAAGGCTCTGATGATTTTATGGAGCGTTGGGGAAGGGTACGTGCAGTCTGAAACAGCCGGTCGCTTTGGCACGTAAAATACCTGCCCGCTCCTGTGTCAGCAGTACACGCACACGGCTCAGCACATGCCGTGATTTAAATTGGACCCCTAGTGTCGTTTCTTCGACACAACGTCGAAGTGAGCGACAGACGGGGAACATCTAGGTTACAGATGTAACCTCCATTCCCTGATGGAGGGAATGAGACGTGGTGTCCTCCCGGCCACATCGCTGAACCGAGCCACTGTTGCGGCCGAACAATTATCGGCTCCTCAGGAAAATTCTGAATGAAACAGATGCATTTCCCCTCCTTTATACCCGTATGTCCGGGGGCGGGACATGCAAATTCTGTCTGCCAATTTCTCATTGGCCTTTTCTCATAGATCAGAGATGCAAAAGGCACTCAATAGAGACCCCTAGTGTTGCTTCTTCGACACAATATCTCGTTCCCTCCATCAGGGAACGGAGGTTACATCCGTAACCTAGATGTTTGAGTTGCTGTTTGTGATAATAAAACCACATCTGCACCTAATTAGCAGACGTGGCTGCATGCATGGGAAGATCATGTTTAGATGTGATGGCTGTGCATATACAAGATGTGAACTGTTATCTTGGTACTTTGGTGACAATTTGTATGTTTGTTACATAAAATAAACATATTATGTGCTTGGAAAGAATCTTTGAGTGGCTGTTTGTTTGACAAATGACAACCGCGACTAATGTAAACAAATGGAAGAAATGGATTAATGTATTGACTGTTCGTACAAGAGCTGTAAACTTTTTATTGTGGTACTTTGGTGACAAGTTGGATTTATGTATATAAAATAAACTTATTCTGTTGTTTAAAAAACTGTACGAGTAACTGTTTGAGCAAAAATAGATTACTTACGCTTGACCAGTACAGCCTGTGTTGGCTGGAAGCCGATTTGAATCTTGCAGCTTGTAACATAACTGGCTGTTGCTGAAACACATATATGTGATGCTAATATGCAGGGCCCAGTTATTATCCATCACATGTCTGATGGTATGTATGAAAGGATTATGCTATTAGCAAGTGCTATTAATAAGTGGTAAACAGAGATGTTTATATTTTCTATTGATCATAGCAGCAGTAACTCGATCAAATCAATTGATGATCAAATTTTGGAGAAGAGCATAACAACCAGGCATTCAGATTGCAGGTGTAGTCAAGTGCACTTTCTGCATATTAAAGAGGAGAATCAGGAACTTGGAACACGGTGGTGGAGTGATTCTGTACTGTCCCTGTGAAGCATGCCAGATCGCGGTCTGATTATGGTGTGCTGCATCCTCTGCAACCTAGCACTCATAACTGACCAGCAAGTTTGGTAATAACTGCACCGTAATATTGCATCTGCACTAAATTTGTGGGTGCATTTTGCTCCTGGTAACCTGGTTTGCATAGTTTCTTTTGTGAAAATATATATATTCTCAGTTGGGAAAGTTAATGATTACCTCTATAAAATTGTAATCATATTACTTTACTGATTACTTTGTATTCACATTACTAATTAGTAAATGCTCTAAGACGCTTTACACAAAAAAGTTATTTTTGGCTTTTGCTCAATTTAAAATATGTCTACATTTCCTCCTTGTTCATTTTCACTTGCGAGTCATTCACTTAGCACCTCACGTTTCTCTCTTACAAGAATGACTCATTAGGGGACGCACACCTTTCTGTTGCCACAGAAATGCAAAGAGACATACATTTGAACACAATTCATGTTTTAAATTCTACATAAATAATATTATTTTTAATGTACTTAAAGAGTATTTAACAACTCAGTAACTGTAATCTAATTACTATAATTTAAAATATAATGTGTTACATTACTTATTTTGACTAAAAACTAATTAGATTACAGTAATTTTTTACTTTAATCAGAGTACACACAACACTTGTGTTCATAATGCATTAAAGGGGTAGTTCACCCAAAAATGAATCTTCTCTCATCCCGAAAATACCTACATACCTAGCACAGGGTTTCTTAAACTTAGTATGGGTCAAATTGGGTCACATAGCCGTACGCGTTGGTTCAAGATTTTAATAAACGTGCAATCATTTCCTGAGTAAGAGGAAATTAAATAGCTAAGAGCAAATTCGCTCTCTTCAGTCCACGTTTCCATGCTGTTGCACTGGTCGGGTTGCGTGCCAAAATTTTATTCCCTATATCCTTATGTTTTGGGGTAGGTGTTACTGTTTTTCACTCCGTAATATCATTTGATAAGCATGCTCTCTCTCCGCGGGATCAAGCGAGGCAGAAGGGCTGTCACTCAACCTAACGCTGTGTCTCTCCAATCAGAAATATTTGAAATTCGGTTTTATACAGACCATTTTCCTAAGAGAAAGAGTGAGGAGAACAAGACGAAAATCAGTTCATCAAGTAAGCCATAAAAATAGTTAGGAATTTATGAAATGGCAAAGATAAGCAAAAATATGTGAGTATTCTGACTATCAAATTGGGATAAGCAAGTTGCTTACAAACAATCCCTTTGTATTGTTGTGTCATGAAGTTATTTTTCATAGCTCAATCCTAAATAAATAGACAGACATCAGCATGATGAAAAATGGTCAGCTTGACACTGAATTTGAATTTATTGATTGTATCTGTTAACAATGTTACTCACTAATGTATGAAACTTTCACCATGGTAATCATAGTTTCTGCCAGAATATCATAGTTACTGTGATCATTGTTACTAGGCCTACTATAAAACTTGAAATGGCATCACCTGTGTGAAGAGATTTCATAATCTTTCAATCTTTTTCTGACTAACAAGTTGCCACCCATTTTAATTATTTTATTGGTTAAAACATACTGTATGTTCACTCATTAACAATAATTGTAGTCACTGTGATATCTTACATCTTTGTAGGGGTTAAAAATATTATTTTATCAGTTACAACAGTTTACATGCTAGTTCAATGTTTGACCTTTTGTCTTGTTAGTCAAATAATATTAGAATTTTTAGTTCAAAGAATTATAGTGACCATGGAGGAGCTGAAGTCAATAAAGCAAAGTAATTTAAGGATGCAAACTATTCACCTTTTAAGTTAATAAGGGGATGTTTATTTTGGGTGTTAATGTATAAATGCTTGGCAGTTACTGTATGAGATGGGAGTCAGTCATATAGTGTAGTGTAATGTTAATCGTTGTTATATGTGTATGTTCTGTTAAATATGGTTATATTATCTATTTGTATTTATGTTTAATAAAAATAGTATTTTTTTGCATTGAGGAATTCCATTATTGGACAGTTATTACTATAGCTATCTGGGCTTCCAGAAAGCTTCAAGTGTCAAAAGCTCCCAGTAAATAAACACACACGACAAAACTTACATCTATAACAAATCTTAGGTTGTTTCAAACCATTCCTCTGCCGATGTACATAAATACGGGTCCGGAATTGCAGGCCCTCGGACGTGCGCACAACAGCACCGCTGCTGAAAAAAAACCTGGGGGAAATACTCTGGTCACCATTCACCTGCATTGTGTGGACCTACAGAGTTGAAATGTTCTTCTAAAAATCTTAATTTTTGTTCTGCAGAAGAAAAAAGTCAAACACATCTGGGATGACATGAGCGTGAGTAAATGATGAGAGATTTTTCATTTTTGGGTGAACTATCAATTTAAGTAATTACAAGTTTCCATACTGTAACTTCGTAACGTTGGCTTTTTTAGGTATATAATGTACAAGAGGAACACACACACACACACACACACACACACACACACACCAGTTTGGTGTGCGAATAGAAGCTATAGCACTGTACATGTGACATTTGACCAATTGGTTAAGTAATATAATGTACTAATGATTACAGTTCAAAGGTTTTAGTCCAAAAGTGAGGCCTGTTCTCATTTGATGGCTAATAGACTACAAACACTAAATGTGTCCCATCATGTCTGTCTTTTTGTCTGTCTCTTATTTGAAGTATCCAGGCTGCTCTTGGAACCTGATCTCTGTGAGACACTCATAACAGATTGTCACTCACACTCTCTGCAAAGCTTACTGAAAATACAACAACCTGCCCCAGTTATAAGCCCACTATCAAATAAGCCATGAAGGCCCTTTTAAAGTAATAGGGGTGAGATGTTTGAAAGCCTAAAGTAACAACTGTTATCTGCTCATCTGTGTTTAGAACCCACATTAGCCAACTTTAAGCGTGTTGGCCTCGTCTGTTTTGAGTTTTTATAAAGAAAGACCAACAGACAAAGCAGCTAGAGCAGGTGAAGCTGTATGGGAACGTTAACTGATCTTGAATGCTCGGTCACAGTCTCAAGAACAACCTGTGTTTAGGGTTTGTTTTCGAATTTGGGTAAGAAGCGAAAAGCTAGGGGTTAGAGATGGGGCTGTAGAAATAGAATTCAGGCAAATTTTATGAGTTTTGTTGCTTTGTGATTTTGATGAAATATATACAACCGGTCAAAAGTATGGTCATACTTAATCATTTTATTATACAATCAAAACTACGAAATAATGAATGGAATGGTATGGGAATGATGTAGTGAACAAAACATGTTAAACAAATCAAAGCGGTGTTATATTGCTTAAATTGTTTCTTTAAAGTAGCCACACTTTCCCCTTAGATCTCTGCACACAAGAACAGCTTCTTGCAGTGCCATCAGGGATGCTTTTTAAAAAGTGTTGAATGAGTTCCCAAACTTCCTATAGATGCTGGCCACTTGTTATCTGCTCTTCCTTCACCATTTGGTGAAGTCTTCAAAAAAAAAAAGTTGAGTTTTATCTGCAAAGATTATTCAGAGCATTTAAGCATAAATCATTAGGTCAAAAAGTTTTAGATCATAAGATACATAAATTCAGTCAACTTTAGATTGGCAATGTATAAGGTTTCAAAGCCTTTAAGATTGAGTTTAGACATCTTGGCTGGTAATATACAGTATAAAACCTTCTCGGATTATACAATTTAAAACAGGTCAAATTGACTTATTACTATAGTGTGTCAAATGTGCTGAAAGGAAGATATAATTCCTCTAATTGTAGATATATTCTGACCTGACAAAACTCTAAGCATCTGTCCTGTGTATTTTGTCATGCACAAATGTTTTGATTTGACTGATTTGCACATTAAGGTTTGAGTCATGTTAATGTTCATACGTTACATGCATATATCTCAGAATACTGGGAATGACAGCTAACAGGTGTGTGCCAGTTCTTACGGGACGTTTTGCCTCTGTCTGTGTAATAGTCTCTGTTGAGATGACTAATAAAAGCTATTGTATATCTTCAACTTGTCAAATTTACTACAAATACATTGGATCCTAGTTGTTGTAACTGTCAAAGAACAATACAATGTAATGAAATTGATGGACAGGGGTGGTTGGACAACATTCAAACACATCACAATGCGAACACTTTCCTCAATTTGAAAATATCCTTGTAAAATGTAATCAGTAAAGATAAGCTACACACAAACCCTGTGAGGCTTAAGTAAAATGAATTAACAGAAAGATTGCATCTTTTTCATTGGGTCCAAGTGCACACTCATTCTATCTCTGTTTTTCTCTTGGAGTTTTCTCCCACACTGGATTTTCTCGCTTCCCATCTCTTCTCTCGAAGTGATTGATGTTATTTATCACACTTTGGTCAACGAGCATGAACATGTCATTCCCCTTGTAGGCACATAGCTTGTGTGAGCAATTGGCAGATTCATACACACCTTGAGGGAGTGGGCATGAGGGTGCGGCCACTGGCTCTGTCTCCAACTCTGTTTTTGAGCTAATGGATGTGTTGGTCGCGCTAGTCTGAGTCACGTCCTTCTTTTGGCCTACTAGCCAAGAACTACACTGTGTGTCTCTCATGGGTTTCATTAGGTTAAACAAAACTTAAACAAACTCACCTCAAAATTGTTGTGTGTGCGTAGGAGAGAACAGAGCTCTTAAAATAGCTTTGAGTAAGGTTTGAGGAATGAACTTGGATATCTGGATTGTTTCACCATACAAGGGCCTGCCACCAGACCACCTCTTCCAACATCACCACACCCTCCACTCAGAGCAGCTCACTGCAGCATTGCGACTTTCCATTTCACTGCTCTCTCTCACAACTTTCCGTTGTCTAGAATTCCTCAGTCCTGTCTGAGGGGGCTCCCAGAATACTACATTTTCAACTTCTCTCAAATCTAAGGCCCCCATTACCCCTGGTGTTAAGATGCGTTCGGGCAATCTGAACACGTGGTCAGACGAGGCATTCCCGTTTACACCTGGTAGTAGTTCTATCAATGAGTCTCCTGTGATGACTGGTTTTCAGACTTTGAGGGTTACTGATTTCATGATGGTGTGCATCACTTATTACATCAGTGCATTAGTGCATGACAAAGTGAATAAAAAACCACATTGTTTTTCCCAATTATACTTACATTTTAAGCACAAATTTTTAACAGATTACCTGTATTGCCTTAACTTTGGATATGCAGGCTTTTCATCTGTCATTGCATATTGATCTCAAGTTGTCTGAAGACTTGTGCATGTTTTCAGACAGTCACAGTTTTTTATTTTTATTTTTAAATTGCACGTAACAGGGCATGTTTATAACTCTTGTTCTATTTCAGTAGTTAACTGACAGGTGGTCCTTCACTGTTGTTCAAACGCATAAGCATTTCAAGTACAAAAGTAATGTGGTCTTAAGTGTTTCTCTGAATATGGTTGAATGGCCTTAAAAGGAAACTTCTCTTAATATTTACTCACCATCATGATATCCCAGGTGTGTATGACTTTCCTTCTTCACCAGAACACATTTGAAGAATGTCAGTGGGTCCTTAAAATGCAAGTGGATGGTTATTTTGAAGCTCCAGATATAACAGACGGTCAGCATAAACGTCATTGATACGACTACAGGGGTTATATTAATGTCTTCTAAAGCAATATGATAATTTTGGTGGGAAAAAGATAAATATTTAAGTACTTTTTAACTATAATCCAATGCTTCGGCTAAGGTTCACGAGAGGGTGGAGCTCAAGCGGTCTCTTGTGTGACATATTTGCGTTGCCATGATACAGACGCAATCTCACGTTCTCCTCTCGGTTGATATGTCCAGGATAAGAACACAAACGCACCATTATGAGTAAAGAAACAGATAAATACTGATCTAAACCAAAACCAATCAAGCTTCTGTACAGAGTTCCTCCTCCTTACTAGTAAACAGCACTTCTCATCTGGCTGTGATGCACGTGCGTCATTTCATATGTGTTTAAAATGCCAATGCAATTACGTCACGCGCGCGCATACCACTTCTGACCGGAAGCAATGATTTACAGTTAAAAAGTACATAAATATTTATCTTTTTTGCACCAAAAACGATCACGTCTCTTTAGTAGACATTCATTTAACAGATGGTATCTTATGGATGATGTTTATGCTGACTGTCTGTGATATTTGTAGATTCAAAAGAGAAATCTACATTCATTTGCATTTTAAGTACCTACTGAGCTAAGATATTTTTTCTATTTTTCTTTAAATGTGTTCTGGTAAATAAAAAGTCATACACACCTGGGATATCATGAGGGAGTAAATAATGAGAGAATACATTTTTTGGGGTAATCTATCCCCTTAACAGGGCCTAAAGGCCAAAAGTATACTTCTGTTTTCCGAATGCCGCTACGTTTTGCATACAGTACACATGCAGCAAATTTTATCTTCAGCATATTACGAGCGGAGTGTCTGCATGCAGCATAGTTTTTCTAGACATGCAGACAATCTTTATGCTTCATCAGCCATTTACTCTACCAAACGTGTGCACGTGACGAACTCATCCGTATAGGCTTGTGGTCAAAAGAGTATACAAGTACAACGCACTTTTAGAGGCTGAACACTCGACCATGCATGAGACTGTATAGAACACTGAAAAACTAAGTGTACCCGAGCATTAACACACCTGATTTAACTCATCAGCTCAGTATTTGGAGGGTTAAGAAACCATACCCTTACCGTAGCCCTGTATTGTTCATATAAGAACAAAATTTATGTATATATGTACTCTTCCATTATAAAATGAATGATTTTGAAACACGTGCAGGTATATCAGAAGTATACACAAAAGTTCTCCTATTGATGTTCATTTCTTAAGTCACATTTTCAGATATGCAGAAATGATGTACTCCTACGCATTAACAGCGTGACACATAGGATGTCAAACACCCAGGTTGACACGCGCCATGTTCCAGGTTGGCACCATTCAATCGTGCGCTGATTTGATTTAGAACCTGTTTGAGTTGTCGATTTGTTTGTGAAGCACACTCCCAGACATTGGAAAACTCACTAAACCTGATCTGTGTCAAACCTCCTGATTTCGGAACTGCTTACAAAAACATACTTGTTTTTAGGCCACCTTGCATGCCCACAGACACAAAGCAAACAAACACATTATATGCATCTATAACAAATGTCTTTTCACACCCTCTATTTACAGCTGTGATTAAATCTCTCTTGAAGAATCTCTCTTTCTTAGCTGGCCCAGGTTCTCTTTCAAATAAAATTCTGGGCCATTCTCAATAATTCAAGGCTTTAAATCATCGGCCCCAGCACCATTAGCAGACTGTTTTAATTGCTTCTCTTGCGTGCCACTGCCAAGTAGGATCCCTACAGTGTGAAAAAAGATCCCAGAACAGCATCATTTCTGAAGGTTTGTTTGACTGTTCTTAGCCAGTCAGGCAAACGCTGTGTTCTTGGCTTATGAAACCATTGGAGGTTTAGAAGTGCTGGCTTGTAGTGAGAGATGTCTGTCTGCAGAACTATGGGAGATCTGTGGTTAATTTGTGTGGGAGGAGCAGACCGCTGTACAGAAAAGACAAGGCTTTTGCGACAGTGTCCTAAACAGGCGCAGTGCAAGATGATTCTAGCAACAAGCAAATTGTCAGTTCACATTGAATGCGAAATTATTGCGCAACGTGACAGTCACTGCCAATCGTAACATATTTAATGTTTAATGTACTTTTATGAGTAGCAGACTTTGGACCAATTAGATTTTCCAGTGGGAGTGGGAGTGGGACTACCATCTTGATGCCACTGAAATACAAACTAAGGCTAAGCAATCGATAAAATGTCCTGTCGCTCATCACATGTAGTGTTCACATGTAGTGTAGACCTGTAGTGGTCGCAGCTGGTTTGGACAAAAAGTCAGATTTACATGGAAGAGATGACGTGCATGTCGCTTTACTGGGTCTGGGACATGGTGTAAAAGCGTATGTTTGGTCTGTGTGTGTGAGGACATCATTAAGTTGTAATGTGACCATGAGTCATTGTGAAGATGTGGAAGCATTGTGTTAGATTGTAATTGCCATCATATATTTCATTTGGGTTTGTAGCTTTTGGGACAAGAGTAAGTGGTAGTTTTGTGGTCAGTGTGTGAAATAAGATTTTATACAGTGTGTTTATACTTGTTTGTGTGCATGTGTTCGCTCTCCTACCATTCTTTTTGCTCCGTTCATAGCCCTCTTTACTGGGAGGGTCTACCTCTTTCCGTGATTGCTCAACTGCACCAGAGCATTTCAAAGCATAAACTGCAACATTAATGGCCCATGGATGAGAGTGCAGCTCAAAAGTATTATTGAGCAAGCAGTCTGCACTGTTTCACAACTGAGGATTCCTATGTATGTGTGCGAAGGGTTCGTTGTCGCAATGTTTGTCATACATCCTTTCGCTATGTTTTAGTAGATTATATTACTTAACCAATTGGTCAAATGTCCCATTTGCAGTGCTTTAGCTTCTATTTACACACCAAACTGGTGTGTGTGTGTGTGTGTGTGTAAAATTCCTCTTGTACAGTATATACCTAAAAATAGCCAACGTTGTGAAGTTACAATATGGAAACTTTTAATTGCTTAAAGGGTTAGTTCACCCAGTGATGAGCGTTTAGCAGCCCAGTGTGTGTGTATGGACTTGTATATGTCATGTGCTTGTGTGTGTTTTTTAGAGGTAAAGTGATGGAGTACGGGTGATGGAAAACAGTAAGGCCTGGCCTGTTTTTCTGGTTCTCGGTTTGGGACTCAGGCAGTCAAGCGTTGGCTTGCCCTCTCCACTCCTCCCAGAGCCTGGGAACGAGCTCACCGCTGTGCCTCTGCCTCTCCAATCACATTTGGGAGTCTTTCCCATCCATCATGTTTGTTATTTTCCTGTGTGGAATTGTGTGTTGCAGAGGCCCATGGGAAGGGGAGTAAAAAGAAAGATGAAGTGCTCTCATATTTCCTAAACAATATTCTGAGAAAAAGGCAAAAGTATGCAACTTTTTACACACACGAATATTTGCCTTTTCTGTGGTAAAAGGAACTGACATAAAGTAATTGTTTAATGTCACTTGAGCAAACTCTGACATTGTGCATTTGCTCAGCATTGAGCTCCTTTACCGTTCTTGCCAGGACATGCGATACTTATGTTTTAGTGTTGTGACTGTCCTTGAAGCAGTTCATCACATTTTGCGGCTTCAGGTTTTTAAGAGCTTTGAAAGTTCCAGACAATCTTCTATTGGAAGTAAGTGCCTGAAAAAAGCCAAACAGTTGTCTCAGACAGCACACCAGGATCATTATATAAAAGGCCTTCAACCAGACATTTTGGCTCACTGTTCCAGTTTCCTTTTATTTCTGGAAAAAAAAGGCAATGTACCTTTTTCCCAAGACTTGATGAAAATTACTCATTAGGTGACAACTTTTGTTCCAGTTACTAAAGGAATGGGTGAGTCTCAGGGCTTCTCAGCAGGAACATTTTTCATTCTGCAGCGTGACAGTGAGCCAGAAAGGAGCTGTTGTCCATATTGTGAAATGCATTGCTGGGGCATTTGTGAGGTAGTACTGAGGGAGAGCTAAGTGGCTCTCTGTGTCCTCGCTGAGCTGGAGGACTCACACTGAAGGTACAGAATTTGTTGTGTCAGCAGTGGGTTTTGTGTGTTGGAGAGAGTTAGTCTGCATTGGGAAGATCAGCAGCCTGATCCCTCGACCCCCTAGAATATCCCTTAGCCTTAGGAGCTGAAAAATACAAGGCCTTCATGCCAGCCCTCCCCACGCCCCTCGCAATGTCACATTCCAAGGGATGCTTTTCCCACCGATTCCCAAACACACAACTGTATTCTTTACTGGCAGGAGACCAGAAAAGTGGGTGTTCACATGAGAGGGATTCTGCTTTCTGCTCATGGTGCGGGTGACCCCACATCTGAGGGCACAACCCAATTCATCCAGCCAGGCCCACTACCAGGGAACACACTGGCCTCTGTCACACATCAACGAGCCTGTTGATCAGTGTAACCTATATGCAGGTTCCACAACCTGTGCATATACAACTTTTATAACCCAGAGTACAATTTTATTGCAATTTCATAGCTCAGGAGGCATAAATGGGGCTCTCGGTTATATTTCATTGAGTACGTTTACATGCACATCGATACGCTGATAACTACCAAAAATCAGTTTATTAAAAAAAATCCAACATAGCATGAACAGGCTAGCACATAATACTTGCGCACATTGGATAGGCATCTAAGAATGCAGGTAAAACTGTTTTGACATGATGTGGTTAGCATAGCTCTGAGCATTTTGGTTTTGTGAAGAATTGAAATAGAAATGGTTGAGTACATGTTAAAATCTTAGACTTTTGATGGCAGACTTTGGCATCTTGGAAAATCTGAGCATAGATTATGAGACATGTTAGATTATCAGGTTATTGTTCTAAAGCACCTCTGTGATGGGCCATTCAGTCTTGTATTAATAAAGAATATTAGAATGTACTGTAGGTGTTTTAAGATAAATTTTTCTTTTTAAGTTATTTTTAACTAACTGCTTCAAAGAAATAGAGCACTTGCCAGGTCCTTATTGTAGTTTGTCTAATTCTAACTCCAAGGGTACTTTCTTACATATGTTTTGGGACTGTTCAACCATTACGTTTTTGGAAATATGTGGTCCAGGTACTTTGCGGTCTTTTAAAGCACCAACTTTTTCGAAGCACCTTTATCCTTGCCTACTGCTTCTTAATAATGATTCTTCCTATCAGTTTATATAAGATCAGAAAAGATTGCTGAAGTCAGGCTTTCCTGCTGCCAAAAAAACTATTTTGCAATCATGGATTGCTCCAGATACCGACATGAACAGATATTAGTTGTCTTAATTTTACAATATAGCTTGCCTAGAACACAGTACAGCAAGCATCAATGGGGCTAAGAAATGTACTGTGAATTGCTGGAGCAGGATAGTTAAACTTAGGAGCTGCCTTAGCTTAGTTTTATGTGTGTATGTTTGTGTGTACAAGTATATACATACATGTGTATATGTACTGTATATATATATATATATATATATATATATATATATATATATATATATATATATATGATTAATAAGTACATGTAGACATGCATGTATACTTGAGAGTATAAATGTATGTACATTTGTTTTTGTTAAAAAAAAGATAACAAATCAAAAAACAAAAAAACAAAAGATGCTGCTTAATTACCAAAAACATCCAACTAGCAAAAATTTAAATAGAAAAATAATATTTACATTAAAAAAACAATGCAAACTGACGCTCTCTATTAATCTCATTGTGGTCTAGGAGAATACATTTTTATATTAAAAAGATTTCATTAGTATTTTTTCTTTCCTATGAGAACATTCTGTTGTACTTCAACAAGGACAGGAAATGACCTCCACAGCCAAACTGCTCTAGTCCCTGTTGTAGAACAGCTAACATCTCCCTAAGCAAAATAAAGGCTGTAGACAGTAATACTGATCTTTACCAGCCCCACACACAGAAGAGAGGACATAATGGATGCACACACAAAAAGCATGAGACAGAAAGAAAAATTGGAGAATGAAAAAAGGGCTGGATTTGGAGAAAGAGAGAGTAAATTTGATAATGACGAGAGATATAACCATGTGACGGAGAGTGGGGAACAGCCTGATTGGGCCAGGACAAACTGAGACAGTGATTACTGGCAAACAAGAAATAAAGAGCTCAATGTGTAAACATTTAAAGAAATGGAGGTATACTCAATGGTTTAAAATTAAGAAAATATTTAAGGGAATTCTGTTACATTATGAAAATTCTGCACTTGTGTCCATGTTTTTGCATGTATGTTCCAGTTCCTGTGGAATATTGGAACATAATCTTGCATCTACTTGCCAAAAAGTGATGCACTTAAGCTAAATAAACGATGTGCTAAATGGCCTCCATACAGTCAGCTGGCAGAGAGAAGACAGGTTCCACCCTAACCAGGCCTGCAAGAGAGTGAACGAGCTTACAAGCAAGTGAGAGACATTTGGAGCCCAGAATTATTGCTCACTTTTACTTAGGCTTTTGACTTCACATATAGCCAGAGAAAATGTCAGAGACGACTAAAAAAAAATCACTGTGGACTTACAGAATAGCTTTTCTCTTCAAAATAATTTATGTCATTGTGATAGCATGACCACCTACATGGACAGTTTAAGCTTTTCCTGGATGATCAGACAGAAATATTTAGAAGAGAGACAGGCTGTGAGAGAACCAGTCAGACCAACAATGGATCCAAGGAATGCTGCTGTTGTTATTCATCTGAAAAATTTTTTTTCATTTGGTTGAAAAAATTAGGAGGAACTAGAAAAATAGTGGTGTAGAATTCCTGAACTTTCAGAGTGTGTACAATTATGTACATTTTTCAATAGCATAAGAGTAGTTAAGCTATTTTCACAATTGTCTAGCTTTTCTAGTAATGTGGTACATTTCCCATTGAGTGTCACAAAACTGCATTGCAATGCAACAGTGGAACTGATGGAAAAATCAAACATTCTCACCTAAACTGTCCTCTCTCTCTTTCGTAGTGCTGGGAAAACCAAATCATTTAATTGAATTAATTATTTTGGACAGTTCATATAAATAAACCAATTGGCATGGTTTTTTCATACGGTTCATGAAATGAACTAGTTTACCTAAATGATTCACTGATTGAGCCCTATACAGCCTTAATAGGAAGGAATTTTTTGAAGCAATTATTTTGTGTATTGCTGTTGTTCATCACTATATTTCGATTGAGTTATCTAAAATAGGGGTGTGGCATGGGGGCGTGGCCATGTGTCTGTAAGTCTCCTCACCTGGGTTGTGTTGTGATTATTCTAATACCTGTCTCTCATTATAGTGATGGCAAAGGGAGACCTGATAAGGCATGACAGAGCATCAGTGTGGTAGAGAGTGCGACACGAGAGTGTGGTATGACGTGTTCAAAGAGTGTGAAGAGTTTAAGATATTAAGAACCTGTTTGAGTGAAGAGTCCAAGAGACCAAGAGTGTACAGTGTGAAAAGGAGAGTAATAAAGAGTAAGGAGAAAATAAAGTCTTACTTGAAATGCTTCTTTGTTTCCTGACTCCTCCATAGTCCCCGAACTCAGTCATATCACATGCCGAAAACTTTGGAGGAGAACGCCGTTATGGAGTCCTTAAAGATGGGCGAAGTGTTCAAGACCCTTGCCAATATCTAACAAAACCAACATCAAGCCATCATGGAGGTATGCCTGGAGCAGGAACAGCGTTTCCAAATCCTGCTCCAGGCACACGCAGAGGACCGGCAGGTGTTCCGGAGCCTGATCGCAAGAGAGGGGGCTGGCGCTGCGACCCCGCCCAGAGCCCACACCACCCGTGACCCTGATGAAGATTCCTTCCTCGAATTATTTGAAAAAATTGTCGAGGTATTGAAGTGGCCTCCCGACCAGTGGGTGGCACGCTTATTGCCCTTACTCTCCGGGGAGGCGCAGCTGGTAGCACAGCAACTTCCCGCCACCAGCCTCCTTAACTACTATCATCTGAGGAAAGCCATCCAGCGATGGGTTGGCCATAGCCTCGAGCACAGTTGTTAGCTCTTTGGGTCCCTGAGCTTCGGGAAGCACGGTCATCCGTTTGCTTTTGCCCAACATCTCCGGGATGCCTGCCAGAAATGGTTGCTGGCAGAGGGAACCCACAATGCTTTGGATGTTGTTGATCTGGTGGTACTGGAGCAGTTTGTCTCCCAGCTTCCTTGAGGAATGTCAGAGTGGGTCCAGTGCCACCGCCCAGCTTTGCTGGAAGAGGCCGTTCAGCTGGCAGAGGACTACATGGCTGCATTTTCAGGAGGCAGTGAAGCAGTGTTGTTTTCTTCTTCTCCCTCTTCTCCCTCTTCTCTCTCTCCACCCTCTGTGTCTCATTCTTTCCTGCCCAGTTCCGGCTCCCCGGAAGTGTGGACGAGGCCCGTCCAAACCCCTTCCCTGTTTCAGAGGACCCCTCCCCTTGTCTGTCGAGAGAATTGGCATGGACCTCGTCGGGCCTTTAGAGCAGACTGCAAGCGGCCATTGCTTTGTATTAGTTCTAGTGGACTTTACAATGCGATATCCGGAAGCAGTGCCCCTATCTCAGCATGTAGTGTTGCGGAGGCACTCTTCAAAATTATCTCCCAAATGGGGATTCCAAAGGAAATCCTCACTGACCAAGGCAGAACATTCATGTCACATACACTGCACAAACTATACAAATTATTAGGCATTAAATCAATTCGCACCAGCGTTTATCACCCGCAAACCAACGGGTTGGTTGAACAATTTAATAAGACCTTGAAAAACATGATTCATAAGTTTTTACACAAAGATCAAAGTTGCTTGAAACCCTGTTGTATGTAGTATGGTCCCATGACCCTTTGTGGTCACAGAACGAGTCGGAGATCACGATTATGAGGTTAGGCGAATGGATAGGGGAGGGGCATGTCAAATATAACACCTCAACCTCCTTAAACTATGGAGAGTGGTGGTGTTCACCCCAAATTCGTTCACCCCGGTCACTTGTGGAGACCATCTCTCACCAATCACAGCTGTTGGTTGGGGGTGTTCGCTATCCGTTCTGCATAATGCGGGGGCTCATTCGGCATGTTTTGCGGATGACCCACCAGCCCACTTGCTTCTCCCGATGACCATTGTGACCCAAAGTGCAGAGGCCCTGTATGCCAGAATACCAGTCTAGCCCTGGGCAGGTGAAGGTTCATCTGAGGTTCCACTTGGGTCAAGAGCAGGTGTGTCCACAGGTTAACAAAACCGCAGCGATCGCGGTCTGCCTGAGTTTTTGGGGCTGGCCAGCTACTACCGGAGGTTTGTGCCTACTTATTCTAATGTCACCAGCCCGCTAACTGACCTTACTAAAAAAGGGGCCCGCGATCCGGTCCAGTGGACAGAGTTGTGCCGACAGGCTTTCTTGAAAAACTTTGTGGGGGGCTGATTTTACATGCTCCTGACTTCTCTCTCCCCTTTATTTTGCAGCCAGAGGCATCTGAGAAGGGGCTGGGGGCGGTGCTCTCATAGGAGGTGAGAGGGGAGGAGTGGCCGGTACTGTTTATTAGTTGCAAGCTCTCCTTAAGGGAGACAAAGTACAGTACCATCAAGAAGGAATGTCTTGCGATTAAGTGGGCTGTTCTAACACTCCGCTACTACCTGCTGGGGCAGGCCTTCACCCCAGCGAATAGAGCAGAAAACAGGTGTCTCGAGATGCGTTTTTATCAGTTGAAGATGTTTTTTTTAACTTGACACAGCATCTAAAAATACAGCATTCCTGTGAGAGATGCTAAAAACACAGTAAAACGTGACACAGTAGTCAAAAGACATCCATGGTTGGTTGATCGTATCTACAATCGTAGATGGTAAGTCACTCAGATCTTCCGCGTTTAGGTCACTCAGATCTTCAGCTGTGTGTCTGCACGTCTGTCCTGAGGGGGGCCCCCGTTAGGGAGTACCAGAGCGGACAGTGGGAGTTGCCTTCGGAGGCAAAGAGATCTATCTGTGCCATAATGCATGGGTCCCAAATCAGCTGGGCCGCCTGGGGGTGGAGCCTCCACTCTCCACTGAGCTAGACCTGTTGCGACAACGTGTCCACTGTCGTGTTAAGGTTGCCCGGGATATGAGTGGCATGCAGCGACCTCGCTGCGAGTCACTGCTGACTCCAAAGGAGGAGATGACGGGCGAGTTGTGACATATGACGAGAGCACACGACGCCTTGGTGATTTATGTACTCTACCGTTGCGGTGCTGTATGAACGGATCAAGACGTGCTTGCCCCGAAAGCCTCCACAGGGCAAGGAATACAGCCAGCACCACTAGGCAGTTGATGTGTCAACGCAACGGGGGCCCTCTCCAGGAGCCAGCGGCTGTGTGCCCATTGCACATGGCGCCCCAACCCAGTTAAGAGGCGTCTGTAGGGACCACAACACATCTGGACACCCATTTCCTAAAAAGGAGTAATCTTTTGAAAATCTTGTTTAAAATACGTGTATCAGGTTCGAAGAAATGTAATATTTCTATCCATGTTCGTTTAATACATTTTTCCAAAACATTCATAGCATTAAAAAAATAAATAAAAATGATTTAATGACAAAATGTCAAATGGTGTAAATGTCAAGTAAAAGGTATTAAAAGAGTTTTCTTGCTCCTTGAATACACAACTTAATCATTATTTTTAAAAAAGTTTTTCTTGGTCTAAAATATTTTTTTTTTTGTGTGCAAATATTATGAATTTCTGATATATAGTAACAAATAATAAGAAGTTTTTTAGGGATACTCCATTTGACCTGGATTTTGACATCTAGCTCATCCACTAGCTCATCATAGCTACCACCCCTGGAGTCACAATTTCAAATTCAGGGTGTGGTGAGTGATTCCAGCCAGGTTTCCAAAGCAACCAAATTGGTGTGGTTGCTAAGGAGGGTAGAGACACATGGTGTAACCTCCTTGTGGTCGCGATTAGTGGTTCTCGCTCTCTATGGGGTAATTGTGGATGGATCTAACGTGGTAATTGTGCATGGATCGCGGAGAGTAGCATGAGCCTCCACATGCTGTGAGTTTCCGTAGTGTCATGCACAATGAGCCACATGATAAGATGCACGGATTAACTGTCTCAGAGTGGAGGCAACTAAGACTTGTCCTCCTCCACCCGGATTGAGGTGAGTAGTCAAAAGTGAATCACTGCACATAGAAATTACCTGTGAGAATGGTTTAATGAAAATACAAGGAACAGGATCCTTTATCTGTAGGAAAATGAGCACAGCCACTGTTACTTTTATCAAAGACTGTAACATATAGATTTTTTTTTATAAAGTCTGCACTTTGAGGGGGGCTGATTTTACATGCTCCTGACTTTTCTCTCCACTTTATTTTGCAGACGGAAACTTATCGACTTTTTTTGTAACATTTATCCAGGAACACTATTAAAGAGAACAAAATGCTGCAGGAGGTCATTACAAATATTTCACCCAAATCTTCCACTGATCTCACAGTGAAATCAGAAACAGTATGCTGACTTTTCCTCAGTCTTTGCTTAACAAATTCAAAACGCTGCCCCCAGTGGCCAAAGCAGGAGGTATTGGTGGGTGTATGGTGTGACCTCCATGCTCTGGGTGAAATGTCCATGGAGGGGCACCAAAACCGAGTTATTTCCAGATTTACAAGTTGTAATTCAGTCAAGAGGAATGCATATTTTATAAACTGAACCCCCCAAACCAAACCTCAAACCTTAACCTAACCATCAGTGGAGTAAAATGTAATGTTAGAGGGAGAAATGTAACCTCAGAATCATGCTCGTCACTGATTTTGCAAGCGAGATTGCTTCCTGATTTCAATAGGATCCAAACCCTGGTTTCCCAGGCTGCTGATGCAACATGCATCTGGTCGCACCACGAGGGAAGATAAAAGCATTTGAGCCAATGCAAAAATGTGTGATGGGAGGTGGCGCTTGTCAGTCGGCATAATGTGTCTGATCCTAGGGTACTGGAATTCTCTAAAAATAACACACTGACTTCCCCTGTGTTCAAGTATGTATAGGTAATCGTGATTTTTAATTTTTGGATGTACCATCTTTTTTTTAGGGAGATCTCAGCTGTGCACTCCTAAGATGAAAGTGGCAAGCTTGTGTCTAGACAAAGTCTTCTCCTACAAAGCTCCTATAATCACTTGCAAACAACAGCCTACTTGAAAGTCTCATACTACTGACGGTGATGTTCTGCCTCTGCACTGCAGGCCAAGGGTGTTGCAGACAGCAAAGGACTGAACCACAGATGACCCAGTCTTTTGGAGGACAGAATAGATGTTGCAGTAATGTGCGAGACAGCCAGCATGTCAAAGATAATACTGAAAGCCTATACACATTCTCTGTGATCCCTTTTGACCTGCGAATAAGACCAGCTTAGATTAGCATGAATTCCCGTATTGGTCAAGGGTAGTTTATGCTGGTTTGTGCTGGCTTGATGTTAGTCTACCTGATTATGATGAGTTTTGGGTGATCCGATCACAAGTGGACAGGCGAGACACATGGCCATTTAGCTACACCTGGTATTAACATGCATTTCTTTGGACCACTTGTTCGGATTTCGAGAGGAGGGTTTCTTTTTTTATGATGACTTACATCAATCAGTGAATTACTTCATTAAAATAAAGTGCAAATAAGTAAAAGAAGAAAAAAAGCACAAAAGGTGCACTGTTTCACATTCAAGTTATACTTGCATTTAATAAGCATGATGTGATGCTTAGAGCAGAATTCTCAGACATTTCAAATGGAGTACCTCTATTAACTGAGCTTTAGGTGTACATGCTTCCCATCTGTTTCGTGAAGTTCTTGTGCATGTGTAAGGATGTGCTTTTTCAAATTTTCCAACCAGATGGTTGTTTTAGCAAAGCGGTTGATTGATAGGTGAGTCAGCAGTGCTTCGCTGTTGCTCAAACGCATTCGAAGTGATGAGTGTTTACACTACGAGCCAATGTGTTTTCATCCACATTTGTCCACCTTCAAATGTGGTTGAAGTGTTTAAATAACAAAATGTCTTGGACCACTTGGACTTTTTAGCATTTCCCCATTTCAAACGTATCACCCAAATCACATACTAATACCAGGTGTAAATGGGGCCAAAGAGCCAATCTGTACCTGCTTGGAAATCTGTCCTGTTGAGGTTGCTTTTATTTTGTGCATGTAAAATTTGCATTGTGCTCTCTGGGATGGTAAATGTTCCCATGACTCAGTCACAGCCCATGCAAGACAACACTAAGGCTGAATCAGTCATAATTGTTTTCCTTGTTTTGCGACACTACAATGGCCTGATAAGAATAATAGTTTTGTTTAATGAGATTTGTAACTCCTGCATTCGCTCAATTAGTAAAGAGGTCCCCTATTCAAGGCAGGGAACCCCGGCCCTCGTTTTCCCAAATCAGACACATCCCCACTCCACATCGCTCCCCACAGTGGCCCACATCCAGTCCATAGACTCAGGACACACAGTGGCCCCTTCCTCCCCCTCTGGACTGCCTTCCATTTCCCTTTTGATTGTGACTGTCAGATTCTTTGTCCCATTGTACTAAGCTGTCGCCTCTGATGAAGACACATGCATACATACGAATGTGCACTCTCACTTACACTCCTTGGCCTTCTCGGACAGCAACTTGTTGCACAGGACAGAAAGGGTTGCCATCAATGATACAAATGTTCTTGCATTATCTGTAACTGGAAAGTCTCAAGCCATTTATAAACCAAGGGCATAGATAGGCTCAGGAGAGCCAACTGTGATGGCCTCAGTGTTAAGGGTAGGGTATACCTCCTTTTTCCACATGCCGTTACATCTTGCGCACAGTCAAGTGCTCTAACCATTCAAAGCATACTCCAGATGTGTACTGTCCACAAATTTAGAAAAACTAGGATGCGCATGTGTACTTCGGCCTTACATTCCACCTACAGAGAATGTTCCAACAACTTTGGCTGACATTATGTAAAGATTAGGAACAACGTTAAAATATTGCAAATGGAACATCCTTATGATGTAATTCTTTTCTTAAAGTTCTCACAATGATAGAAAAAAAAGTTCATAGTGCAAAATTGTTTGTAGGACTTTAAAACTACATTTCTTTAAATTTCTCAACTTTTTTCTGAGAGCGAAAACTGATAAAGTTAACAGGATGCGTTCACCTTGTTAGGACTATTTTGCTAACCTAAATAACATTCTACTTTCGTTAAGAAAACCAGACATTTTCACATTACCGCAGCCTCAAATGTAACATTTGGAAAACGTTTAAAGAACTTAAATTTGTTAGCTCCCAAATTGTGACTCTGTGCAGTCCGTCTGCAAGCTGAGCTGTGCTGCAGTGGTGTGGCTGAGAGGGACAGCTGGTGGGGGAAGCAAAAGCGATGCTCAATGTTGTCTGAAGAGGTTGTCATTAACACAGCTCCTCAGGGATGGGAACCAGGTCACATGCACTCACTACGCACAAAGCAGTGTGTGTGTGAGAGGGATGTGGGTGCAGAGGGAGGGTGGCGGACGGGGACGAGGCCATGACCTCTTTATATCCATCAACATATCATTGGCCGGGTGTGTGCTATCCAATCTGCAATGCATCGAAATGTACTTATGCGCTCATTTTGGTTAAATAAACCCTTTATTGCTCTCATCCCTCTGTGTTCCTCACAATCTTTCTATCTCATCCTCCTTCCTGTTTCTCCCCGGTCCCCACATTTTTTTGTTTGTCTCACTTCCTTGTATACAGACAAAGAAAAGTAGCCCATATCAGTTCTCAATTCTGGTATTGCAGTACCCTAGCACTACACATTTTAGATGTCTCAGTTATTTAACTCACCCAGTTCAGGTTTTGGAGCCTCGAGTGATGAGATGATGAGACAGTGACACTTAAACACTTAACCCTGCTTTCATTAGACCATTTTGGATTTCTATTTAAGCACTTCACATAGTCTGGACGCTAAACAGTGTAGGCTACTAAAACTTAAAATACTCTGCTTCCCTCTGCTGGTCAAAATTAGAATCTCTGGCAGACAGTGAACTCATTCAGAGTAGCGCCATATTACTTATTTTTTTTACTGGAAAGAAAACGAGTATGTGAGGGGATAGACTTATAGTCTCTTTAATGATATGCACAGTTTTGAGTATATAAAGCAACTAGATCACACCTAGTTTTCACAGCTCATGGAGTTTTTCTACTGAAAATTCTTTGGAAAAATGTTTCAATGGTTTGTCAGCTGAACCATCAACACCAATTTATAAACAGCAAGTCTATCCCTCATAGTCTCGTTTTAAAAATTAAGTATGGTGATATAAATATAATAATATATAATAATTGGAATAAGGTCCATGGTGTAGTTTCACAGTGTTGTGATTGGTTTAGCACAGTGTTTGGTTTTCTCTAAATTCATGCTCTCTGTTTAAAGTTGATTTGAGACTAAAATGAAGAATAAATAATGTCTTAATGAATGAGCCACAAGAAATATCCAGGTGCACAAAGCTTGTCCATGCAAATCAAGTGTTTTACGTTTATGCTATTGCTTCCCTTAAAAAAAACAGCAACAGGAATCATGCAAGGAGTTTTCCTACAAGATTTGTGAAATAGATACGCGTTTATTCTTCACAAATATACAGTTGTTGGCAGGTGTGGGTATGTAGCGTTAAACAATACGTACATACAGGACGCGTTCGCGTTCAAAAACCGCAAGGAAATGGAAGCGGTCTCTTGGCGCGTCTGAAACACGCGACGCTAATGACGCGAGCCGACGTGCAACAGCGACACGCGACGCCACGGCTTTAACACTGTAAAGCGTCACCTCCACTATTTCTACATTATAATTAGCTTACAGTGGAAGTTAATTATATCCAACAGTTAGCTAAACATTGAACGTTCATAAATAGCTGATTAGCTGGCTCAACGACCATAACGTTTGAGCTTCTACTCAGAAATGTACTGGTCATATTCATACAAATATAGCTGAAAAACCAGTTAACACAAAATATACGTTTTAACGTTAACGTAGAGTGATAACTTAAATTTCTTTGGCTTAAAAGTCCACAATGTTAAGGTTTTAAGTTCTACTAACTCAAAAAATCAAGTACAGAAATGAGGTTGTGGGAAAGTCATGCAACATATGAAAAACGTTGAACTGTTTAAAATATACTTTAATCCATTTCCACACTCCAAAACTTATCAAATTACATTATTTAGGTTCAAAATCATCATATCTTTAAATATTGCTTTGTGACTACTTAAATGTTTAAGTTAATTTGAAAAACACTGGCATAAACTTAGCATATAAAAGGAGAGAAATTGATTTTTTGACATAAAAAACATCAAAAGCCATTTAAACAAACCTTGAATGAAAATTATAAGCACAAATACAGGCAGCTAAGTGATTATTTGTCATTTGAATCGTGCACACTCGATATCACAAGCACAATTAGTTTAGTCTTGTCCGTTGAATTAGCTTTAGGACTGGTTTGTTATGGTATACTTTTTGATTACATGTAGCATTTTTTGGACTTGCCATAATGCTTCAAAATTAACAATGACAGTAATAACTTAGATCCAACTTCTTTAAAACTACTTCTGCTAAAAGGTAACTTAATTACTTACATGAATACTTTTAATATAATGAATAATAATAATTGTTTGTTTGAAAACACAAATATTTATCTTATTATAATAACACATGATTGTTTTAATGTTGAATACTCTGAGGTATTATCATGTTTGTTGCGTAATGCTTTGACCTGTTCTATTCCAAATTGAGGACAGTGTAAGTATGTGTGCCTCACTGCTGCCCTCTTCATTCAGGAGAAATAGTGCGCCTGCGCAGGCAGCTGCATGTCAGGCACTTGAGGATGCTCATAGTAATGTGCATAAGTGAGCCAAAGTTAAAGAGTAGATTGTAGAAGGTGTGCACCGAAAGTCCGCCGGTCTCATCCGCATACTTCATGGCCACAATGGGTGTGTAAAGACTGTTGGTCAGATTCCGGAAACGGGGTCGACTGGATTCAATGACTTTCTTGGTACACTGGAATGGGGACAATTTTGAAAAGGTCATTATAGCAACAGATTTAGGGTATTAAAGAAAATGCATGGTTATATAGATATAGAGGGGTTTAAAGCGCAGGATTTTTTTTTATGATTTTAACTGAATTACTCATAGCAAACATCTGAGCTACAAATTTACATGGTTCATATGGTTGCAGGCATGTAAAAGAGTGCTAAGAGTGGCAAAAGCTGACACATACTTTAGCAATGTCATCAGGGGTTTGCCCCATTGCCTCAAAGATATCGATGGAGGATGGCACGTACACATCCTTGAAGTATCTGACGGTGTCCGCATCTGCTCCAGGATATTCCATCTTCGCCACTTCTTCCATCATCTTTGTTTCAAACTCTGTATGCACTGGGCCGGGCTCAATCAGAGACATTCTGAGAGGACCGCATAGAGGGATGTATAAGATGACAATAAAGAACTATATAGAAGGAGCATTAAAAGCATGTTTACACCAAGTCTGTTGTAACAAAATGAAGTATAAAATAATCTATGGACCATTTTCACAGACTGAAAAGACACATTTCTGGCTTATTTAGCAGCGTAAATTATATTTGCAATTGTATAATAATTTAGTGTACATTTATAACATTATTCTTCTCTTTTTCCCTCTGTCATTAATAAATAAAAACAACAACTATACAGCACTGCAATAGGGCTACAAATACAGATGCTTAGAGAGTGACAGTAAATTTGGCAACTTCTGTCTGACAAAATCCATCTCTGTATTTTTTAATCTTTCCAAAAGGCATGGAAACGTAATACTCTATTTTGTTTTCTTTTGCAGTTGGAGCAAATCCTGTTTGCTAAGTTTGGTATTTCATTTACCATTATAGAAATGTACCCTGATATAGTTTACTTCCACATTCCAAACTCAGAAATGTTAAAGGGTACATGAGCACAGAACAAAACTATGGTTGACCCAGTCTCTGAAAAAAGTTAGGATACCTGAATGAATTGTTTATCATCTGAACAATAAAAAAGAGACATAGTTACCATATAAATCAAAACAGATGATCGTAGTCAGTTATTTTAGACTATGTTTGAGGTAGTTCAACACTGTTGCCATGTCTGTTTATAATAGATTTTGGCTTGTTTTTCCAAAAAATATAAGCAGTTGCATGCTTTTTTGAGGGGATTATTTCCATAATAGATATGCATTTTAAGGTTTGTTGGTGGTTGTCCCCATAGCACAGTAAAGTATGACCGATCACTGTTATCAGTTCAAATATTGCACTCTACACAAACATCATTATTAATCTCAGATTGTTCACAGAATTAGATGGACAATTGTATATGTTAAATATTAGAAATATTTTTGAAACAGGATGTCATTTATGAAAAGATTATTTTACAGCAAATTGTTAAATCTATTATTTTTTTTCTTCTAGACAATGAAATTAAGCAATCCCCAGATTTAAGTGTGAATAGGCCTTAATAGTAAGACAATGGATCACTTACTTCACATTAAACTTCAGCAGCTGCACAGCCATACTCTCACAAAAGCCCTCTATGGCAAACTTTGAGGCCGTGTAGACATCGTTGAATACCACACCTGCAGATGAGTTAAATAAAGACACTCAAAAAGTGAGAACATACTTGCTCTGCTGTGGCCCAAACCATGTGTGGCATATCTGGCCATCATAATGCTCTACAGCTAAGTGCTAATTCTGAATGGCTCTATTGTCCCTTGAGGTCGCTCATACTATCTGTCAACCATTCATCTATGTAACACAGAAGATTTCAGTGATCTCTAGTCTCCATCCTACCCTGCAGGCCCATTACGCTGCTCATGACGATAATGTGGCCGGCTCGCCTCTTCTTCATGTCTGGCATGACCTCTTTTATCATGCGCACAGTTCCGAAGAAGTTGGTCTCAAACACTTTCTTCATCTCATCGAGACTGATGCTCTCCACGGGGCCCAGCAAACCCACGCCTGCATTATTAACTGGAAAAACACAGAGAGGATGAACTGTGAGAATATCATGGGTTGTTACAAAGAATAGGCTTGACTGTTCCCTGAGGCACTAGGCTTTTATTGATTTAAAGGGCACACACTGGGCACACAAGCTACTATTGTGTTCAATGAAGAAGAATGGTGAGCATATTGAATTTAATCAATATGAATAGGCATGTGCTTAAACTAGTCCATCATTCTCATGTCTCTGGTTGTCAGAAGTGTCATCTTTTGAATGATACGACGCACAATGAACTGACCAGTGTTGCAGAGAAAATAACTAAACTTCAGTATGACTGTTGGTGCCCCTTAAACATTTTTCAACCAACTTGGGGTTGATGTGATGTGTTGCACAACATTTACTGCAATGCATATATACTGTATGTTTTTTTATACATTACACTGCTCCCACACGATTGGCTGATTAGATAATTGCATAAATAAGTAGGTGTACAGGTGTTCCTAATAAAGTGCTCGTTAAGTGTAGGTTTTTAATTTAAGTGAATATACAGTAATAGCTTAATTTTTACATATTAAATTAATATATAGATCGATTTTTAAGCTTTAATAGCTTAAACCTGTACGTTCTCATTGTGAACCACATTCATTTACACATTATTTTCAGTTATTTTTACCAAAAGTCAAATTTCCATGGCAACACAGTGTTTCTCCTTGCATTGTTAATGTTTAAATACTTCATATTTTCATGATTTCTTGATCTTCACCTGAGAAGTAAATCAGGCAAATTTTTTAATGAGAAGTAAATAGCGCTGAAATAGTAAATCTCTCCTGTTCACGCATTGGCTGTTCACGGCAGACGTCACTCGTTCTTGTGATCATCTTGAGATCGCTGAACCCAGTCTAAAATAGTTTGGGTCAGATTGGTTTAGTCAACCTGAAATTAATTCTGAAACTCTTAGTTTGTTGAACTAGCTTAGTGAAACTGGCCTCAGGCCAGCTTGTTGAGTAGCTTCCCCTACACTGGTAGTGAACTAACATTAACAAGCAAACAGGACTTTGTGCCTCTGCTGCACTATCTACAAGAGGTCAAAGGCATTCCACACTCACCGAGAATGTCAATGTGACGGTCCTTGACACTGTCAATACACTGCTTGACTGAGTCATCACTACACACATCCAAAGCCAGCAGTGTCAAGGTCTTTCCATACGCATCACCTGCTGCTTCCACCAGCCGGTCCTTCTTTTTCAGGTCTCTCATAGTGGCAATGACTTTAAGACAGAGAAACATGTTCACATGAGCAATGCAACAGTAATTATACAACAATGCAAGGCTAATGCATGCATGGAGAGGTTTAGGAAGTCTGAAAATCACTGCACGAGATTGTGGTTTGTATATTGTAGTTTTTTTTAGCAGACCATTAATCGTAATTTTATGACTGTAGACAAACTTCAACTTCAGTGCCTTCAACAGTTACATCACAGTTCATTTCAATGAATATTCTCAGTTCAGACCATTTTGCTTCTTTGACTGCGCTATTGTTTACCGTGACTTGATTTGTTTCTCAAATCCTCTCTGACTCTATAGATGAAGCTGAGGAACCTCAGCAGCAGATCAGAGTCTTTCATTCAGCAGATTACTGCAGTGTGCCAACAGACAGAATCCTGATCTGCCAGAGCCCAGCTGTTGTTGAAAAATGCCAGTGATCATGATGAAAGGAGAATAAATCTGTAAGGCGATGATGGGGGGCACAGCTGCTAGAAAATCTGTATTCCTGTCTTCTCAGACTAGATTATGCATGTATTCATTTATAGGATAAACATGCATGGATGTGCTATACCTGATACGAGAAGAAATGAAACATTCAGACACACAGCAAAGCCTGTGTGGCTAAATTTAGCCACAACAAAAAAGTTTTTATTTATTTATTTTTTTGCGAGAACAACCCTCTCATTGTGAAAGCTGTTGTTTTAGAGTAAGATTTGGGGCAGATTAAACATTCTTGAATCGGCCACTCTTTCTTATAATTGGATTATTTTTTTTTATGTATTTTTTTTTTTAAAGTTGGCATACCAACCAGAACCAATGAAATATTTAATCTCAGAGGATTTCGTTCTCTCTCAAAAAGCTTTGTGCTTGTTGCAATGCTCTTAGAGAGAGAACTAAGTTCAAACAGAATTAATTTAATATGTGGATGGACACGCTTCTTTCCTGTTTGAGTTTCATTTTGAATATACTTTTTTCTCATCTTTATTGATTCCTTACAGCATCCCTCTCTTGTAGAAAAGACACATATGCATTTGATTGACATTAATGAGTCTTTGGGTTGAGTATGAGATAACAAATGTAAAATAGTTTTGCCCAGAGTCCAGATAAAGTCTTCAGACAACCCTCAATTGAGGGATCTTGTACAGGTCTCAAACTTTGTCCCTCTCCCGACACTCATTTCAGTGTGTGAACTATGGGCGCATTAGACACGGCACTAAACCAGGGCAGCGGTCTACAATTCACAGCCATAAAGGGAGCTTTGTACTGGAGTAGTCACTTGAAAGAGAACTGGCAGTCTCTTTATGATCTCCGCCTGGCAAGCGATTTCCTCGCGGAGCCATACTCTGCGCATTCACATGATAATCGCCCAATGAGGGCAAAAAAGTTCAAATAAAGAAAATGTCATGTTCATATGAACGGACGAGCTGATCTTTAAACATCTTTAAACTTTAAGCATGTTATGTAATGGAAGAAATTTCACTGCAACACCTATTGACTATGTGTGTAACTTCTAGGGTCTAGTCTTTTTATTGGGTTTAAAATGTTTAAATATTTAAATTTCAAATTATTTAAATTTGACAGAACGTTCCATAGCCGTTTGAACGCTTTATGAATTATGGGCCGTTAACACCGAACGCGTCTACGCGCTTAGAAAAAGGGACTTATGCCACGAATTGCACAGAACGCAGGTGTCTCGAGACGCGTCTTTAACCGTTTACGTTCGTTTTATCTCGATACGGCCTCTAAAACGAGGAGCTATTATGTGTAACGCTTGTTTACATAGGAAAACCATTGGCAAACAGCGCGCAAACACATTTTCGGTGTGAACGCCCCCCCCCCCCCCCCCCCCCAAAAAAAAAAACCCTGAAACGACTACACTACACGCAAATATATATGTAAAGTTTTAGAGCATATACATTTAATGGGCTTTATAATGTTCTTGCCTATTAAAACTGTTCAGATATTTAAATTCGACATAGCTGTTTGAGCGCTTAATGAATTAGAACGCAAATGAGCGCGTTTACCATGGTAACGCTTCTGTTCGTCTCTGGCCAGCAGCACGGCGATCCGCAGTCCGATCCCAGAGGAACAACCGGTGATCAGCACCACTTTCTGCCCGCCGTCGCTCGCCATAGCAACTCCTGTGTCAGCCGCGAGCTGGATCAGCGGACTTTAAAAACTTAAATCGGATCATGCAACTCGGCGCCCATGTGAGCGGGTTATGCAGTCACATGTTAGGCAAAATGGTTTACTTAAAGAAGACGTAAATACGCATGCTTACTTACGTGTTCATAAGCGTTTACTGTACTGGTTTGAAAAACACAAACAGATTGCAAACTGAGTACGATAGCGCAGGAGATGCGTTACTGAGTCATGGGGAGATGTGTGTATACGTGTGGGGAGGGCGTGGAGGGGAGGAAAAAACAAATGAGCAAGTGAAACAAACAGACAGTAACACTTTGAATTAAATGGATATTTTATAAATCAACGAAAAAGAACAGGTTTGTGTATCAGAACTGTGCCTTGATGGTCCGTTTGGTTTAGTGGACATAATGAAGTACTGACTTGACTGTACAACATAATAACCACTATATATATATATATATATATATATATATATATATATATATATATATATATATATATATATATACATATATACACATATATACACATATACACATATACACATATATATATATATACATATACATATACATATATACATATATACATATATATATACATATACATATACATATATATATATATATATGTGTGTGTGTGTGTGTGTGTGTGTGTGTGTGTGTGTGTGTGTGTGTTTGTTTGTTCAACAGCTTTACAGCCTTTATATATATATATATATATATATATAGTTTTTTCACTATTCTAGTGTTTTGCTTTTCCGGTTTTGGAGCAGTACTTGATGACGACTCGTTTGCTCTTGTTTAATATATTTAATTATTATTATTTGCCTATCTATTGGGACGTGACCATAATATTCATGCTCCCATGGGTAAGCAAGCAGGAATCCCATTAGTTTGTGCTGCCATCTTATGGTAAAACTCAGGACAATACACAAAGCTTTTATGGGGACATTTTTACGACTACCACTCTGTCTCCATTGCTAGCAGTTTGACTGTTTTACTAATCTTTTCTTTCTTTTTTGTGTTGTCTCAAAGAAAAGATGAAAGTAATTTGAATTTCTTCACATCATTGATGTATCTGTAAAATTACATGCCTGTGTCAGCAGGCTAGCAAAAATAAAAATACACAAAATGATTTACTGCCATCAAGTTGTCCACTAGTTGTAGAATCTTAACACAATCTTTTCCTCAAGAATCCTAATGCTACTCTTTTCCATACAATAACAGTTCACACTGAGCACTACTGTCAAGGTCCAAAGAAAATAAGAATCATAATTAATATACCATAAAAATAGTCCATACAACACAGCTGACATAGCTAATTATACATAGTTATCTTTGTATACATCAAGTGAATTTGTGGAGATTTATTATGAGGGCTTGTTTAAGGGCCTGTCAATTTACACCTACGTCAGACTTCCCGGGTGTGTTGCATCATAAACAAAATGTTTAGGTCACTGTGTCAAGTTACATATAGTTTACTACTCAATCTTTAAACACATCTTGAGATCCCTTAGATCGCATTTGCGCTCCTTCGAGTGTTTTGAACGCAAGAACGTAACATTTGTGTTGTTCTGCCTACTGAAGTGTTTTCTTCACTGTATAAACTGCGCGTTGCCCATACAGCTGAAATTTCACTTACTTCCCTCTGGAGAAAACAGGCGGTACTACAAGCTTGCATTTCTCAGGAATCTTCCTTATTATGGTCGATATTTATTGCGTTATTTTTTGTAAAATGAATCGCACTGAATTAACATGTAAAATCGACAGCCCTAATATATATATATATTATATTAGGGCTGTCGATCGATTAAAAATTTTCATCAAATTAATTACATGGTGTCCCGATTAATTATCACGATTAATTGCATTTAATCACAATGATTCAATATATAAAGATTAAATAATTATACATCGTTATCTTTAAATATATTTAAAAATGATATATAATAAAAAATATTCAGATAATTTAAATGGATAATTAAAATAAATCTATGATGTCTGTGTGGTCCCACGGTGTTTATACTTGCATAATATTTTTTATACATATGAATGTGGCATCTTCAGGCATTTGGAAAGGATGAACTAGACTTGTGGAGGTCCACAATTTATTTCTGAGTTCTTTCGATTGTCCCATGATGTCAAGCAAAGAAGCACTGACCCACTGAAAATGACGATTAGGATAGGCTTGGTGGAATTCTTAGATCAGGGACAGGTCCAGTATGTCCTTGGCAGCTACCCCTGAGCTCTCCTCCAGTCCATAGTCTTCCCAGTCCATCAAGTATTGCATCTGGCTCCCTCGTCGCCTTGACTCCATGATCTCTCAGACCATATATGCTTGTGCTCAATCAAGGCGATGGAGGTGGATTCTCGGGATTCGTGATTCCAGGTGTATTCGGCCCAGGGCATGAAGTCGCTCCAGTTATGTTAACGGCAACAGTAATTCCGAAGATATCTTCCAATCTCCTGGTTTAAACATTCCACCTGTCCATTGACTTGGGGGTGATAGCCTGAGTAAACCCTAGAGAGGATTTTAAAAAAATCGGCCGATAATTACCAGTATGGTGGTGTATCCGTTGGAGTTTGGCATGTCTGTGATGAAATCGATGGACAGGTGGGACCATGGTCTTTGGGGTATTGGGTGTGGTTGGAGTAATCCCATGGGCAGTTCTCTGGGGGTCTTAGTTTGTGCACACCCTTGACAAGACTTCACATAGTTAGTAACACATATTATAGATGGCCACCAGAAGGAATTATATACCAGAGTGAATGTTCTGTGGATGCCAGGGTGTCCTGTGCTCAATCAAGTGTGGACCCATTGGATAGTTCTCAGATGTAGAGCTTGTGGTACAAAGTGCTTGGTTGGGGGGCAGTCAGGTGGTGATGAGTTATGATGTTGTGCTCGTTGCATTTCTTCCATGATATCCCAACTAATCTGTGCAATGACAGATGGTGGTAAGATTGATCCAGGATGGGGCTGGATGTGGGGTGGATCATGCCTGCTTGAAAGTGCATCTGCTTTGCTATTCTTGCTGCCATGGCAGTAAGTGATGGCAAAATTGAACCTGGTGAAGAACAATGACCATCGGGCTAGATGTGGGTTCAGTCTTTGGCTGCCTTGATGTATTCAAGGTTCTTGTGATCAGTGATAACTTGGAATGGGTGGACTGCCCCCTCTAACCAGTGATGCCACTCTTCGAGTGCTGCCTTCATGGAAAGTAATTCCTTGTTCCCCACATCATGATTTTTTTGTTCAGCAGTAACTTTCTGGAGAAAAATGCACAAGGGTAAAGCTTGCCTGCAGCTGCTGGAGAGGTGAAGAGGTGGAGAGGTGATGTAACCGGAGGCAAGGTCTTCCTTGATGCAAGTTTCCATAGCTAGGTTCTCGGGGCATGACAATAGATACATCTTGCTTCTCAGTGGAGCTGTATTAGGCAGAAGTTCAATGGCGTAGTCCCATGGATGGTGAGGAGGATGTTGAGTAGCTTTGAATTTACTAAAAACTTAAATGGAATTCTGCATACTCCTCAGGAATCATGGTTACCGTTTGGAATTCATGGCTTTTAATGCTGGTGGTAAGACAAGGCATGGAGACAGCAACATGGAGACAATGTTCATGACAGAAACTTGACCACTGTGTGAGCTCACCCTGGTTCCAGGATATACAAGGGTTGTGGATGGCCAAGTATGACCCAGGATAAGAGCGTGATTGGGTGAGTTTGACATGTAGTGAATTGCTCTCCACATGAAATAGTCCAATCTTGATGGTTATGGGAACAGTCTGTTGGGTTATACCAGTACCAATGGGAGCGTCGTCAACTGTGGTGATATTAATTGTTGGAATGCACTGAATGGTGGGTATACGGAGTACGATCTCTTGATTTATGAAATTCACAGCAGCCCCAAAATCCACTAAAGCTGTAAAAAAAATGATATGATCACCAATGGAGATCTCTACAGGCAACAAAAAACTGAAGGATAAGTGATGCAAAGTTTGTGGTACTCACTTTCAGCTTTGATTCATAGGAAATGTATTTCTTGTGTGGGCATGCAGCATTGAGATGACCTGGTTCACCAAATAATAATAGCAAAGCTTTTCATTACGTTGACATCGACTTTCTTCCATAGAAGCATGGGCATAAACAACTTGCATAGGTTTGGGTGATTCAGTGGATAACTGTGCCTGTGCTGTACTACACCAGTGTGTAGACTTAGAAGCAGAGTGAAACTGGGGCCATGGAGCACTACGAAGCAGGTTATCGATCTTGATAGCCATGGTAATGAATTCTGACAGTAGAACCCTCACCCTTGCATGTCAGTTCCACCTTGAGTTCTTTGTGAAGCCCTTCGTGCATAACAGTTTTCAGCGCGACATCATTACACCCACTTTGAGCCGCTAGTGTCTGGAACAGAACTGCATAGTCTGCTACAGATCGATGGTCCTGGCGTAAATGAAGCAGCTGAACATAGATATCTTGACCACCCGATGGATTCTCGGAGACTTCGTAGATCTGTTGAATGAAGTAGTCAAACAAGGTCTGGATTTGAAGATCTTTGATGCAAGGTTGGTTAGAAAAATAGACTATACACTGTCATAAAAAACCCTGGCATTCCTCAGCAGAACCATCAAACTTGTCAGGAAGAGGAAAGCTTACCGGTTTAGTATGGTGAGCTGGCAGTGAGTGAATGTAGGGAGTCAGACATTTATTGGCAGATCGTAGGTTGTTCAGCTGGTCTTAATAACCCCTTAAAACCTTGCACTGGTGTGCAAAATGCAGCCTGGAGCTGTGAGACTTCTGCTGGATCCATAGTAGGTGAAGTATTCTGTAACAAACTGGCCATGGAGACAGTGTTATGATCCAAGTGCAGGACGTTTATTAAAAGAGACAAGCAAACAATACAAAACAGCAGGCTGAGAGACGTAGTTGTAAAGCAGGCAGATAAATCCAATAAACCAAATAGACCCAACCAGGCAAATAAAACAAAGGGTAATCCATAAGCAGAAAATCCAGAAAACCAGGCAATGGTCATTACATGAATCAAGAAGCAATGGAAAAACCGTCAGTAAGACAGGGTAAACTGGCAATACTTCACAATGAACAATGGAACTGCATGGCTATACATGTATATACATGTGGTATACATGAAATGAGCAGTGAAGAAATGGATGAAGAGCAGTATTTGGGAGAGGGCTCCCTCTGGTGGTTGGTAGGATATGTAACAATCTCAGACGTTACAACTGTGTGTGTGTGTGTATCAATAAATATATATATATATATATATATATATATATATATATATATATATATATATATATATATATATATATATATATATATTCAGGAATCCTGGCCTGCTCCTCTCAGGATCAACCCTCATCCTACATACTGACGGGAGTTACACAGTGGACACAAGTTTAACCATGCTGTAAACAACAGGAGGCAATGGAGAGGTTCAACCAAATGAGACACAGATCAGAATTTGTACAGAGCACACAATAAAGAACAAACCTTGTTTGTTTCATCTATTTATTTGTTCTCTTTTTACAAAAAGGTCTTGAAATACTCTCATAGTGACGCAATAACCCAGCCTTATTTTTGTCAGTTGACAAATGTTCATTGCACGTTTTGTGATAAATTTCTATGCTAATGATACTTTAAGGGATAGTTCACTGAAAAATGACAAATCTGTCATCATTCACTCACCTTCATGTTTTTCCAAACCTGGTATGACTTTCTTCCAAGGAACACAAAAAGAGAAGTCAGAGAGAAGTTAGGAACAGCATTAGTCACCGTTCACGTTTATTGTATGAAAATAAAAAGATGTAATTAAAGTGAATATTGTGTATGTGTTTCACAGAAAATAGAAAGTCTGATGGGTCTTGAATAACATTAGGGTGAGTTAATAATGGCAGAAATTATTTTTTTTTGAGTGCTATCCCTTTAAGTGGTAGAGAAGTGTAAAAATATGAGGTGATAATTGCATTACTATGCAATTTATGGAGAAGTCTTCTATGTGCAAATTTGTTTCATATTAGGCAGTTCATCCAACTGAAGAAAAGACAACAATAATTTTAGAGGTTGACATGACCCACTAACATGGGATTTATTGCTGTGTGCTGGAAAAATTGCAAGGCGCTGTTTGTTTTCGTACATTTATCTGTAAGTACTGTAAAACTTTCCCTCGCTCAAATGTAGCCAGTTGCATCCAAATTCTCATGAGGAAAATGGATAGAAAAGAGGGTGGGTGTGTATGAGGTGTTTCTGGCATGCCTTTCCCCTTCATTGGGAGAAAGTACACAGGTGTGTGTGTGTGTGTGTAAGGTAGTGGGACTAAATGAATGAGGCTGAGTGCCAGAGAGGGAATTTTAGCCTCTAAGCTATAAATCTGGCATCTCACACAGGTTTAGAGAAGGACAGAAATTGTGTGTTGAATAAATAAGCAGCACTCAAGACAGGCCTCTGCATGCTGTGTTCTCCAAGCCACGCTCTCTATTTCTGTCAGCCATGTGTATATGAAGTGAGTCCACGTCAGCTTCTGTATACACAAAATATTTATTTGCTCTGTATACCTTTTAAGTCCTTTGTATTTTCACATCATCTGGAAATTACATTTGACTTTTCATATATTACCTGTAACTGCACCCCAGTGGCTCTTCAGTGATTGGTTTGCATACAGCCATGGCCAAAATATTGTCAGTGACATCAATTTTGTGTTTCGTAAAGTTTTCTGCTTCAGTTGTTGTGGTGTTGATTTACATTGTTTCTAGATTATTGTGCAGAGTTATCAGATGCATTTTAAATAATTGCAAAAAGATTCATTGACCAAAAATAATTATTGACCAAACTTTCACTGTATTTTGGCCCTGGCACAAAATTACCAGCTAACATAATTTCACAAATCATTTCAACAGCAGCTGGGAAAGTGTGAACGAGTACTAGTCAGGTGAAATCACTCTATCATTCTGATTGGATTATAAGAGCAGACTGATTGCTATAAAAGGAGGGAAGAAGTGCTTCCAATCATTGTGTTCTTGTTAGCAACGGTTACCTCTAAAGAAAGACGTGCAGCCATCATCGATTTGGGTTAAAATGGCCTCACGTGCAAGGAAATTGCTGCAAAGAATATTGCACCTGAAAGAACCATTTACCGGATCATCAAGAAGATGATTTTCAAGGAGAGAGGTTCAACTGCAGTGAAGAAGGCTTCAGGAAGTCCCAGTGTGTCCAGCAAGCACCAGGACCGTCTCCTCCTGAGGTGTCAGCTACGGAATCGTGTCACCACCAGTGCAGAGCTTGCTCAATATTGACAGGAGGTTGGTGTGAGTGCATCTGCACGCACAGTGAAGCAAAGACTTTTGGACAATGGCCTGGTGTCAAGAAGGGTAGCAAAGAAGCCACTTCTTTCCAAGAAAAAACATCAAAGACAGACTGAAATTCTGCAGGAAGTACAAGGATTGGACAGCAGAAGACTGGTGCAAAGATATTTTCTCTGATGAAGCCCCCTTCTGACTTTTAGGAACATTTTGAAAATTGATAGTCCGGAGAAGAAAAGGTGAACGCTACCATGAGTCCTGTGTCGTGCCAACAGTGAAACATCCTGAGACCATCCATGCGTGGGGCTGCTTTTCATCCAAGGGAGTGGGCTCTCTCACAATTCTGCACAAAAACACTGCCATGAATAAAGAATGGTATCAAAACATCCTGCAAGAGCAACTTCTCCCAACGATCCAGGAGCAGTTTGGTGATGATTTGTGCATTTTCCAGCATGATGGAGCACCATGTCACAAGGCAAGAGTGATAATGAAGTGGCTCAGTGATCATTACATTGAAATTTTGGATCCGTGGTCAAGCAAATCCCCGGATCTTAATCCCATAGAGAACCTGTGGTCAATCCTCAAAAGGCAAGTGGACAAGCAGAAGCCCACAAATTGTGATCAACTCTGAGCACTAATGAGGCAAGAATGGATCGCCATCAGTCAGGATTTGGTCCAGAAGCTGATATCCAGCATGCCAGAGTGAATTGCAGAGGTCATGAAGAACAAGGGTCAACGCTGTAAATATTGACTCTTTGCATATATTGAATGTTTTTGCTAATAAAAGCCTTTAAATCTTATGAAACACTTATCATTGTTTTCCAGTATACCATAGAAACATGTGAAAAAAATAATCTACAAATACTGAAGCAGGAAACTTTGCAAAACACAAAATTGATGTCACTGCCAATCCTTTTGGTCACGGCTGTAGACCAGTGTGTGGGCCCACATGGAACGCCACAGAAAGCATTGCAAATTTCCACAGAATTGGAATGCCTGTCATTCACAAAGATCACCACTTCTATGTTTGTTCATTAAACATTTTGGTTGAATGATTGAGCTTTCAGCTACCAGTAAGAACATAGTAATCCCAGCTTAATTGTGTCGATACCATCAGGCGTGATGATGATTAATTCCCCAAAGGTCTCCATTAAAGGTCAGAGACTTTATTTATTTATTCAGCCAACATTAATTAACTAACCAATTAATATATTAATTAATTGGTTTATCGGTTGTTTTGGATCTGCAAAACAGTATTCAGGTTACTGTGTAGATTTTCCTTAGAGCAATCCTGATCACCACCTCTCTCTCTCTCTCTCTCTCTCTCTCTCTCTCTCTCTCTCTCTCAGACACACACACACACACACACACACAGAATAATTAATTCATGAATTAATTAATTTGTATTTAATGCTGGCGGTTTCACTTTTGGATGATTTTGGAATTATAATGAATAACATTTTTACTGTTAATACAATTATTATTATAAATGTGAATTGTGTAATTACTTTGTCACACTACTGAATAAATAACGACACGCATCTTCCAATGGTCGGACAAACAGATAGTTCAGCCCCTCCATGGGCACAATGACAGAATCAGTCCCTATTCAGTTCCATTGTACAGAAAAAAGTATGCAATGAAAGTGAACGGTGACAGAGGCTGTCAGTCCTTAACATTCTTCCCAACATCTCCTTTTGTGTCTCTTGGAAGAAATAAAATAATATGGGTTCGATACAACATGTAAATAATGATAACATTTTAATTTTTGAGTGAACTATCCCTTAATATCGCTCTAATAATAAATTGCAAATTGCACCTGCATATGTCACAGCTGGTTTTCCAGCAACTTCATTTAGCATAAGATGTGACATTGTTTTTAGAGTGAGAAATTGCTCTTACGTGTCTTCTGTATATAAAAGCACACAATACTCATGGCGCATTCTTTTTGGGCAGCTGGAGGGGAGATTTTTATGAGAGAGAAATAAAGAGAGACATTTGCAAGAATGTTTGCTGTAGGTCAAAAAAGGTGATTTCTGTAATTTTGTGTTGTTTACAGAGATGTGGAATGAAAAGGTAAGGGGGGGGGGGGGGGGGCAAGGGAGAAACAACAAGATAGAAAAATAAATTGTGCCTTTTAAGCAAAGGGAGGGGAGCTCATAGAGAGGGACAGAAGAAAGGAAGAAAAATACAATTAGCAGGAAGTGGGCAGAGAAACGAGGAGAGACGAAACAAGGGATGGAGGATAACACTGCTTCTGGAAGTGTTTATTGATTTAGTAGCTCATTAAAGAAAATTGATCCTACGTGTTAATTATTTGAGGCACCGCCCCAATGGAAATTATCAACATAAACAGTACACTGACAACTCCTCCCTCAAACTCACCATTCTGAGTGAGACGGAGGTGGAAAAATGTGTCCATGTTGTTAAAGCTGGCAATTTCCACAATAAGAATAAGCTGTGCTTCATTACATGAAGTTTGGTCTTCCTCTTATGTAAGTGTGTTGTACTGATTTAAGAGGAATTAAGTGTTTTATGAGGTCAATGCAATTACATTGAGAAGCTGTGTAACAGTTTTACCCTCAATGGAATGGTTTATGATTACAATTTCACACTGTGAGCCTTGGGTGCTTGAACCATTGGAAAATAAAGCTAATGAAATGAAAGATGTTTAATGGAGCAATTTCAGCTGTTTTGGGTCTGCAACACATTTAGTATTCTGTCTACTGTGTAGATTTTCCTTTGAGGAATCCTGACCACCTCCTTTTACACACACACACACACACACACACACACACACACACACACACACACACACGCACCCATCATCCTGAAGATGACCCCTCAATTGCTGTGACATCTTTCTCCACAAACACTTGACGAATGATCGTAAGAAAATTAGTGTGGGAACTTATCCAGTTTTTAAGAAGGCCCTTGATTGCTCTCCTAAAGCTGACTACTTCATTATAGATTAGATTTTTCAAATATGTAAAGGATAATGTACACTCAGCCAGTCTTTATTGCAAAGTGAACCCCAACAGGTCAGGAGCCCAACACAAAGAAAATACTACTTACTAATTAAGAAATAAATGTACATGCATCTTAATAAATATTGATTTGATTTGAAATTATTTTATTATGTGATAATAAAGAGACAGAGGATTGATATTGGAGAGATGAAACTAGCACAGCTACACTAATAGTCATATACAGTGCTTATTCTTAAATATATATATTTTTTTACACTTAACAATAATAGGAAAGTAAAACTATCTCATAACACTACTAGAAAGTAGCCAATTTTGCCTAGATTTCAGCTCTTATTCGGGACATACTCTCATCCAACTTCATGAGGTAGAAACCTGGGAAATTTTTAAACATAAACAAATTACCCTGAAATCGACCCCGTTCTCGTGAATCACAGACAAGAGCCATTCACATAAATGTTTTTTGCATAAATTCAAACATATTCACCTTTCCCTGTGGCACTATTGATAGTGTGTGGCACAAATAATCGAGACATGGGTTCTGGTCCCATAGAAACAGGAAGTAATTGCATTCAAATAAACATACAAAATGTTGTATTTTCCCTCTAAAATTACCAGCCTGGTCTCATGAACATTACAAGACCATGGCAACATTTTGGGAAAACAAAATCACGTGCCTTATTACACGTTTCTCTGCAGTTTTCAAGAGAAATGTGCCAAAAGCGAATGAAATGGTGTCATAATCAGGCTTCAAAGGTGAATATTAGATTGAGCTTTAATGAGTAAAACGTACCTCCCAAAACCTAAAAATGTAACCTAAACCTAATCTGTAATACAAGCATTAATATAGTGTGGCACGGTGGAGGGCTGGACCGGGGCGTGATTACGCACGCCCAGTCCCGTATTAGGCTGATCAAGGTCACGGGCAAGGAAGAGGCGAGAAACCGGCTTGACACATAACTAAAGGTTTAATGTAAATCTCAAAATACAAACACATAAGACAACGGACATGTCCGTGAATGATCTCTCTCTCCCGCATCGCTGTCCGCGAGTGGCCTTTATCCCTCTTGACGGCTTGATCAGCCTAATACGGGACCGGGCGGGCGCAATCAAGCCTCGGTCCCGCCCTCCACCGTGCCACATATAGTTTTTCAAATGATGCGTTATAGTAAAAAAGTTTAGATATAATAATATAGCAGTTTGTAAGTAATAGTGCAAAAAGAAATGTTTATAAAGTAATTATCAGCCATTGTGCTTGTGATTTGGGTGAAAGTGGTCCAACAAGATTCATAAAAATTAATATGATATGGTTGATGTGCGCTGAGAGGCACAGTTCGGGGAGCAGATCAAGTTCATTTGGGAAAATCCATGCTCACACTCAGGACTTGATATAGGAATGCTATTGACAGCAACAAATAGCTCTTTCAGTTTATCAGGGACGTCTTTTCCATCTGAGTCTCTGTACTCTCTGTAGGCCTGAATGACTGTGTGCGGGCTGTCAATGTCAAAGCGCTGACACAGCGTTTCTACTTCAGTCTCTCCATAAATCGCACTAGTGTTTTCAAGACAGTACTGTGCGTTGTTATATCCAGTTTTTTTTTTAACTTAGTAAAAACTGCCTCTGGTTAAGTGTTTTGTCGCTGGGTTTTCCTCCATTCAGTGTGATGCCCTGGAAAGAGTTATCCTCAGTTCCCCTCTGGGTGAGTTCAGTGTTGTGCCCTGGTCACTCTGACATAGCCTCAAGTACCCTGATTTCCCTACAAATTGCCTTGTGTGCAGAAATGATGGTAATTTCTCTTTTTTGAAGCTCGAGTGACATTTTGGATAATTCTTGCAATGCATCGCACATGATGCCTAGGTTGTTTACAAATGCATGGGAAGATATGCGCATAGCAAGTCCATTGTATGTTTGCTTCATAATGCCATTGTGGGAGGGATCCTCTGTTGCTGTTTTAAAATGCTTGTAAAGTGGTTGGTAGTTATAGTGCTTGGTAGCTTCTACAGTTTTAAAACTTGACGCCACCCACCTAATATCTAATATCCAAACAATTTTGCGTAACTGGACATCTAAACGCAGACTCTTTCAGCTACATTCAGTTTTGCTATAAATTGAATATAGCTTGTCCTTTAGTATTTTAAAATAATTGGTAGTGCCCATCTCTTTCACTATGTCACCTACTGTGAGCTCAAGCCTATGGGCCGAGCAGTGCCAAACAGTAATATTAGGGAAAATAGCCTTGAGCCTACTTACTACTCTACTTTTGCTCCCTAACATGACAGAAGCACCATCACATGTTACTCCAGTGAGGGTTTAAGAGAGAAATTCCTGAGTCAAATGTTGGCGCTCCAGAGTAGATAATAGATGATGGACAATTCCTTCAGCAGTTAGATCATCTAGGTCTACGTGTTCAGTGAAAATGTTTGCAGGCAACTGAAACCTAAGGTATAGGATCAAGGATAAGTGGTAGACTCATCCAGCATTAAACTTTTGTGTTTGTGTGCACACTGTGCTATTCTTTCAAACAGTTTTCTTTTCATTTCTGCTGAAACATGCTTACTTGACTTGTAGTGGCTATCTGTTCAGGCTGACTCTTTACTACAGCCTGTACTTAGGAGTCTCCTTTCGCCAAATCAAGAATGTTTGCTGCTACAAAATGAGCCTTGGTCCGGGCATGTTCAAATACTTTTTTCAGAGTGCCTGTTGCTATTTTTTAATATCCGAAGCAGACGAGGTTACTGTACACATGACACAATCCTTGGCTAGTTTCATACCCCCTGTCATTTCTGGCCCCAAAGACCCCACCACCTTACATGCTGTGTAGCCGAACTTGAATTTTCCATTACAAGCCAGGGGTAGTATGTCTGCTTAAGCTTGAACTGAGCTGCTCTCCAAATAGTTGTGCATCTCATTCCTGATCTGTCGCTATCCTAAACTCTTCTTCTCCGCTGAAAGCACTCTCCTCTCCCTCCAAATCTGACCTGCGCTGTACCTCCTCCTGCTGTTGAACCTGGCTGGCCGCTGCTGTGGCAGCCTCCTGCACCAGTCGGTGAACCTGGTTAGCTGCTGCTGCAGTAGCCTCCTGCAGCTGCTCCTGCTTGCTACCACTGCCACCACCCTTGTGCATTGTCATCGCCATCCAGACTAATTATAGAAGCATTATGTGACTCTTCTTTTCTATTGAGAAAGGATAGCAAATTCTCAAAGGATGACATTTTTTACTTTGTACACTTCTGATCCTCTCTGCTTCAGGTTTTGACAGTTTTGGCCTTTTTTTAATCTGTGTTTGTGATGTAGGCCTAATTAGTCACTCAATACTTAAGATTAAATCTAAAGTAAAAAAACAACAACTTGATATTGCTTGAAAATTGGTCTGTAAATTAATATATATATATATATATATATATATATATATATATATATATATATATATATATTTTAATTTATTTTTTTTTTCTTTTCTTTTTTTAATAATACTTTTTTTCTTTTGTTTTATTGTTTTTGTTTTTATACCATGAGAGGTACCGGATTCACGCAAATAGGTACCAGAACACACAGTCCAAAAACGAATTTAGCCCTGCATCTACAGCTCACTACAGAAACTTTGACAGCTCTGCCCTCATATACTGAGTACAAATGGGATGTAAAATCAATAATATGAGATGTGACCTCATTTTTCTGAACCAGGACTACCATAATTCCAAGCATGTACTATGGTCAGTTTTCACAGTGTTCTGTTAAATAATAATAGACTAGTAATAAACGGGGAAAAACAGCCTTTTTAAAGTTTTAGTGTCCACTACTTGCCAGTGGTTTTCAAATGGTGGGTTGTGGGTGGTGTTTCTTGTCCAGTGTGTGACCGCCTAAAGGGTCACAGGAGTGTTCTGACAGGGTTGAAAAAAAGCAGATGAAAAAAAATGCTAAATGTACTGACTGATCTCACAGTGAAATCAGAAACAGTAGGTTCAGTTTTCTTTAGCTAAAATCGGTCAATGTTTACCAAAAATCACAATACCCCAGTAGCCAAAGCAGTAAGTGTTATGGGCACATGTGTGCTTCATTTTCTGGGAGCAATGTCCATGGAGGGGCACCAAAAGCAAGTTGTGAAGCGAGCTGCTTTCAGCTGTACAGGCAGCAATACAGTGAATAGTAATGTATGTTTTATAAAGTCTACTCCCAAACCTCAACCTAACCATTAGTGGAAGAAAATTGTAATGTCAGAGGGATAAATTCACCCTCTGAGTCATGCTCATTACTGATAATGCAGACACAAATACCTCCTGGATTCAACAAAACCCAGATTTCCTATGCTGCTGATGCAATGCGCTTCCAGTTGTGCCACAGGGAATGGTAAACATGCGGGTGCCAATACAGAAATGTCTGATTGGAGATGACGTTTGTCAGTGAGTCGGCATAATGGGTACTAGAACTCTTGGAAACAACTGGCTGACTTGCCAGGTGATCATTTTGAAATGTAAATAATAAAAGGCATCTAACCATATGATCGTCCATAGTTAGGATAGCTAACTATGTTCATCAAGTTTTAAAATGGAGGAGAAAATACTTCCCAAATCCTTTGTTGTTGATGTCATAGGGTGTGCATCCAATCAAACGTATTGCTGTATTTTTCTGCAAATTCACCTGCCAGTTTGTAATATTCTAATTTGAAACCTGTGTATGTTTTCTTTATGTCCTAACTGCCCCTCCCAGTGGTCGAAGATGGAACTACAGTTGTGAAACTGCACAAATGCAAGAAATGACTTGGAATGGATGTGGCAAAAGCAAAGCATGTCAGATTTACAGAAACATTTGAGTAGTTATAACATTAATATCGTCCTTACTCTAACCCAAACCCTGACCGTAACAGTACTAAAACCAAAATGTCTTTCACATACTTTTTTGCCAATGTAATATACTGTGGCATCAACAGCACAACAGGGGTGATTTCCAAGGCATGAACATTTGCCTGACTTCTTTGTAAGAGCACCAGTGCTTTATTCAAGTGCACCAGTGCTTTATTCAAGTGCACCAGTGCAGTAATACAATTTGCCATGACACTGCATGACATCATGGGCATGTCTATCACGGTTTACACCTGAGTGAAGTGAATTATATAACTAGATTGTGTTCTATAAGGGATGAAAGACTTCCGTTGAGAGAAAATTAATATCAGATACTTTTATTTTATTTGATCATAAACCCTCAAATTATGTTTTTGGCTGGAGTGAAGACACAGCGGCTTCATTACTCTAAAACATCAGATGCATATTTCCCTGTTTTGGACAGATTGCTGTCCTGTCCCGGCATGTTCCATTTTTGTGAAACTTAAAAGAAAGTAATAGCTTTACCCCCAAATGTTTGTATTGCCCTGTTGCTCTGTCTGTGATTAATGGTAATTTTAGGTCTTATATTACCATTTCCCATTATGCTGCCAGCAGTATCTCACCCCTGTGCCTTTCTGAAAGCTCTTATCTGAGGTTCTCTTAAATGACAGTCTCCGATCTGTTCCATCACTAACTCATGGAGACTTTGCAGGAAGAGACGGGTGTAGATGAATGCTCCTGATACGCACAAGCACTTTACTCAAGTGCCCATTAGACCTAGGTTACTGATATGATCTCAAAATGAAAAAAAGTAAAAAAAGAAAAAGTAAAGCAGTCAGATTCAAAATGTAATGAAACCGGAATGTAAGAATCTGCACTCTTAGAAATAAAGGTTCATTAAAGTTCTATATACTCCAGAAAATCCTTTATGCTCTAAGGCACAAAAGGCTATAAAATATAGGCTCTTTTGGCTAAAAATAATAATGAAAGAAAAAAGTTATATCTATTACATAAAACTATATTGTGTTAATATACTATGGTTATTTCTATATGGTCATTTTTTCTAATGGTTAAATGTGCAGTATGTAAAAATTTTCATTTAAGATTCGCCTTTTTTTGACAACGTGTGAACGGCTTGTATCGCAACTTAAGAAATTAGCCCTTCCCGGACTTCCTAGGTTGCCTTTTAAAGCCTGTAGACTGATTTTCATGCGAAGGGAGCAGGTCGGTTTTCCTGGGAAAATCCTAAGGATGTGATATTTATGCACGCTAACGAGATGCCTTGCCTCAGCAATAGCTTCTCTTCTGCGTCAACACACAGTCTGCAACACTAGGTAACGTTATCTTAGAGATGGAATCCAGCAAACAACTGGCTCCCAGCACAACACAGACTCCTACACAAACTCTGAGTAAGCAAAAAACAAACAAACAAACAAACAAAACGTTTATCTACTCAATCCCATCTGGCTAAGCGGGAATGTGATCGTGATCGAGTGAAAACTAGAGTGAACATCAGCAGGGCATTTGATTCCTGGAGGGGGCTTTGTTCGGTTTTGGGGATCAAAACGGACCCTGAATTGGCATTTTTCTTATTGTATAGGTAAGCTTACACAACTGCAAAGCATGTGAAATATAGTGCCATAAGGACTGATCCGTGTAATTTTAGCTAACTTGATCTTGCCTGCTAACGCTGAAGAATTGCAAGCTACCTTGCTTTGTAACTTTCAAATAATTTCAACAATCTTCTCCTTATACTAAATGTCAGGTATTCAGAATACCGTAAATGTAAGCAAATATGCTGGTTTCGTAGTGCAACATATGATATACAAAACATACAATAGTGCAACATAACAGTGCAACAGGAAACTGTCTGGTATAGTTCGATAGTATGTAGCTCTATGTGTGTATCAGTATGCTATGTTAGCTGATAAGTAGTTTTAGTTTAGTCTCAAAGTTTGTAATAAAACAATCATAACTGTGTAATTTTAATTATGCTACCTCATCTGTCAGCATGATGCCAATCAATCACGTTCAGTCTCTTTGTACGTCACTTCATTGTTTTGGATGCTCGCTCGATCACGTCCCTATGGAGTGTGTGCGCGATCACAAGCAACAGGTAGATGGCTACAATTCACTTAATGGCCACAGATCTCATTAATAACAAAGGTTTCTGTATCTTACATACTGCACCTTTAAGTACCAGTTGGTACTTTTACATAAAATGTAATGGCAATTAATAAATCACTAAATTCATAAAATGCTAATATACCATGATTGGAACCCCTATAAGGTTCTACACAGAATCACCAGGTTACAAAAAACCTTAAACATGCTTTTAATTTAATGTTCAAAAGGGCTCTTTATGCCACATTTAAGCAGTTATGTATACAAAGCAAGTAATAGAACCCTGAAGGTTCTATATAGAACCATTTTGTGTCTGTATCACACTCTTTGGGCAGCTGTTGTTCCTCTTCAATGAAATTTGGAATGGTTTCATTCCCTGCCAGCTCCTATATCTGCTGTACATTTATGTACTGTTACACCAGACTAATTTGTGCCAAATCCCAGATGTGCTTTAATCTAATGGCGCAGTGTGCCATATGTTCTGTGAAAGTGTCGGGAAGATAAAGGACGTCATCATGTCTCACTGATTTATGCAAACAGAGAAAGTGCCAAATGCAACATTAAGGCTAAAAACAAAATATAAATACAGAGCTCTTCATTTGAAATGAGACTAGGACAGGCTTTTTACTGCATGAATTATGTGAAGCACCCTTAAAACTCTCTGCAAGGTCTTTTCACAATCTAATCTTTAACATATGGTTTCAAAATAAACTGGATATGATGACATTCAGCTTCAAACAATTCCTCAAATAATCCCAGAAAACAGACACTTTGGAGCTGAAAGTGTAGATTTTCTCATAGCAGAAGAAATGTTTGTTTGGACAGTGATAGGGATTGATTTGGTAAAGTGATGCTTGTCTAGTGTAATGACTTTAATGTGTGAGCAATTACATTCAGAATTGAGGTCTTCCTCAAATTCAAGGACTTTTAGGCAGCTTTGTGGATAAAATCAATCACTGCTATTGGAGTGAGCCTCATACAGTCAAGAGTGATGCTCATTCCATTGAGTTGTTCAAACCACAAAGAAGAATGACTGAAAAATAATATAAATCAGGATCAGTGTGTGGTCTGCTGCTGGTCAAAAGAGCATGATATAGAAAGAGAATAAGGGTGGAGCATTTGAGACAAAACAAGAGGCTAAATTAGCAAAGTGCATCTCATTGGTCTGTCTTGAAAAGAATAAGTCAGAATACCGTGGATGACTTCTGAAAAAAGTAGTTTTCTGACTCACTGAGAGATTTGGGAATTTCTCCCTTTCTGCTTAAATAGACATCTTCATTCTTGGTAACCATCTGCGAAAACCACAAGGAATGCAAGCTTAATTTATGAGAGTGAAGTCTGAATTGGGGTGCGTGCATGTGTGTATTGAGTTTTCTCAAAGGATAAGTTAAGATCTGTGAACATATCTGAATATCTCTGTGGCTCTTATTCCTTCTGTTCTCTTTGTGGATCACTTCAACTAGCCTGTCTGAAAAAGGACTGACTGACTAAACATTCATATTATTGGGAGACTTTTCAGTCTGACCGCCACATAAATTTGTAATAGTTGACAGGTTGATTGGATCCCCTTATTAAAACCACAGTGTAAATGATCTCAGGGAAGACAGCGGACACAGGTTCCTTCAACTCAAGTGAGTAGTCTTTTATTTGGCCTTCACAGGGCGCCACAGCGCGACAGATTCACAGTAGACGACAGCTTCAAAATAACTTAACTAATAAGGTTCAGGTTCACAATAGACACTCGTCTCTATAACACTTCAGGTTCACGGAACTTTCTGATCCAGACTCTCTCTCTCTCGTCTGCTGGCTATGTGGCTCTCTTATGCCTCTCTCCCCATGTTCACTGTAATCAGAAACAGGTGTTAAACATAATTTAGCTAAGGTGTAGGCACACTTACCGCTCTCTCTCTCTTCGGACGGGCACTTGACCACGCCCCCGCAGCCACAAACAGGTTCACAAGGCAACTCGATGTGTTGCCACCGAATGCTCTGGTATCCTGGCATCAACCTCATTCATAAATTCAAACTTTTCCGTGAGTAGCCTCAGAAACACAAGTTCTAGTCTGATGGGAACAAGGAAGTAATATCATTCACATAATCAATGATTAGTTTGATTTAGAGGTTGCATTTTTGCTCTAATGACATTTTTCCTCTTGGCTAGGTTTAGAGTTGGGGTTATCAACTCTCTTTTGGCACTCCTCTGTGGACATTTCACTCGGAAACTGCAACTCACACATGCTCATCCATTCAACAGCACTTCAAGCTTGGGAGACAGTGGTTGGTTCACACACAAGCCACACATCTGTGGATTCATATTTGTGGGGATAATTTCACCCAAAAAATGTAAATGCTGTAATCATTCACTCATTTCAAAATGTTACAAATCCATATGACTTTCTTTCTCTTGCAGAACACAAAAGTAGATATTAGACAGAATGTTAGTCTCAGTCACCATTCATTTTCATTGCATTATTTTTTTAATACAATGAAAGGAAATGGTGACTGAGTCTGTCATTCTGCCTAACATTTCCTCTCGTCTTCCTCTGAACAAGTCTTGCAGGCATGGAACAAGAAGAGGGTGAGTGAATCATGACAGATGTTTCATTTTTTGGTGTACTATCATTTTAACATTATTAATCTGTATTAATATAAATGTATATTACACTTGAAAGGTGGCATGACAGTAACAAGCATTTCCTGTGAGAAGACAGATATATACAGGGCCACGCTGCGAGGGCAAATCAGGAGACACTGGGGAGCAAATGAAGAAAAGAGAGATTTGTTAGATTTGATAGACTGTCCCACGCTTCCCCCAGTATTGTTTTCTGTGTTCTTGCTTTTCCCCCTGGGGGGGAGACTGTCAGAGGATGGGCTCGGCAACACTTTTCATGCTTGCTTTTCTTTCTCTTTAAACATTAGAGTGCAAAGACTGCTGGCTCATCCACAAAGGCCTGTCATAGCTTGGGTTATGGTGATGTCAATTAATGGAATCTGTCTCGCAAAGGCTCGTCATTCTGCGCGTCCAAACCAAAGCTACCCCGCAATTTTGGCCTAACTTCAGTGGGCCTGCAAACTCAGCGGGACAAGAAATATTAGCATGTCTGTAAAACACACAGGCACACCAAAGCAATGTTTTTAAGGTGCTGAGTCCAAAACCATAGCCTCAAATACAAGAAAAAAGGCTAGCATGTTTACTTTCTGCTCCAAAAAATATATTTTTAATGAGAACTATATTTTTGATAAGAAGCTGTGTAGTCTCCTGGTTCTCACAGGAGCACCTTAGGAGTAATGCCCTGAAGAAGACTCTTGTGTGGGTCCAAACGTTAATCACATGGTTACTTATTAAAAAAAACATTTTTGAAACAGCAAGAAAGTGTGCAACATTTTTTTCCTCATAGTCAAAGTATAAGGCCTCAGAGGGCTTTCTGTTTTTTTTACTATACAAATTGTCTTGACATACAAAACAAAATGAAAGAAGAAAAAACACCTCATAAAATGGATGGATTACCGTTTTGAACATGTGGTCTGCTGTGGAATTTTGATGTGGCCAAAAATAAAAAGAGGAATGGATAGATAATCAAATGTATTCTAATTACACATTAGGCCAAATAGTGTAATGTGCATAGAATTATAATTTAGTCCAGCAAGTCCTGGGGCTGCTGTCCACCTTGTGAATGACAATGGTGTCATGCTGCAAGAATTGCTGGAGGTGCATTGTTAGTCTCAGTAATGAGAGATCAGGAGATAACCTTTTTATCTTGTTCTTTTATTACTTTTCTTCTCATTCTTTTATTACTATGAAGTTCAAGTCTTGGACACCTCCTGAGAGTCTCTTTAAAATACTAAAAGTAATATAACTTTTATTTTTTTGTGCAATTCTTTATAAACGCATTATTATTAGAATAATTATGCATATTATACATTATAATTTATATCATGTGCAGTTGGTTTTAATTGTTTTTAAAATAATTTTTTGTTGATTAATGTGAATATAAAAGATTGATATGTAATTATAGACAGATATAGCGGTCAGACCGATTAATTGGACGATTATTGGCATCAGCAGATAACCATACCTACTTAACTAACAGATATCACTTAAAAAAAATGTAATGACAGCCAATGGACATCAATCAGTATCTGTACAATATATGATTAAAGTTTTTAACATTTATCATTTGTCGTCATTATTGCATTATAGGCGAAAACTGGTGTTTCTTCCACTTTTTGGACCGACTTCGAGTAAAATCTCATTAAATAATTACTATCTCTCTCTCCCTTTCTCTCTCTCTCTCTCTCTCTCTCTCTCTCTCTCTCTCTCTCACACACACACACACTCTCTATATAGATATATATATACATATTGTCTGCTAACAATTTCCTACAATGTATGTACATGCATCAAAGGAGATTTATACAATTTTTCTTTTCTTTTTTCTGAAAGTTTCCACCACAGTGTAATTTTCATTTTGTATTTAATGAATTAAATGGTGGAAATAATGGTGATGTAAATTAGATTTTGTATGTTTTTATTAACTAAATGGCTGACTGCTTTGTTTTAGTTAAGGCTAATTTAACAGTTAACATTTTATGTAACCAAAAACACACAATTAAATAAGATTTCTACATATTTAGCACAATTTGGCAAAATGAAAGTTTGATTGGAAATGACGGCCAGAAAAAAATCTCCTCACAAGGGATATTTACCTTGATTTTACTTTGTTTACTTTAATTTCACAAGTCTCATATTTCTCATATCTCAAGCATGCTCGTTACTTACACTTTTGTCGACTTAACAAGTATACTAACTTTTGAATTAACTTTATTAGGGGCAAATGTTTTTTTTTTTTTTTTTTTTTGGTATGATGGAAATGACGCCGTAATTAATTTTCACATAGCCTAATATATATTGTAATGGTTTATTCCACTGTTCATTTGGATTATATATATATATATATATATATATATATATATATATATATATATATATATATATATATATATATATATATATATGAGAGCACACGCACTAATATAATTTAGGCCTATTGGTGCTTGTGCTCTCTAGAAATGTGCAGTCAGGCTGAGATATCCATATTGGCGTCGACCATGGCTTAGTGAAATGAAACTGTTATGTTTAGATTAAAAAAAGGCCATCACATCAATGTCACATCAACCTATTTCGAGCATCACGCAATTTGCAACACGTATCCTGTGGAGGCACCGTTATCTGAGTCTCGACATAAGCGCATCATGGGAGGGGAGAGGAGTGGACGGGGAGAAAGTTTGGAGAGGAGTGAGAGGAAGAAACTAAATGAGAGGGACACAGCTGAGTGGTCTTGGATGAGAGGATTCTTAAAGAAACAACCCTCTCCATCTTTTGCAAGTGTAGACCGGGACCGGACCATTTCCCTCTCTTTTCTGTCTATGCTTATGGCTTCTGAGTTTCACCCATCATAACTAATCTTTTGGCTGTATGATAAAGCACTCAAGCGGAGGTAACCGGTCTTAAACATGAACCGGGTGAGGAGGACCGCGGTGCGCGCGATACTGCCGCTGCTTCTTTTTATTCTGTGCACTAATAAGACGAAAGCAGGTAAAGTACATAAACTTGAGATTCTTTTTTTATTTGTTGTTCTTAGTTGAGTAGCGCGTTCATAATCGTTGAATGTCTGACTGTAATGTGTATCGCCTGTGCACTTGTTGCAGACGCGTTATTAAGGAATGTGTTGCACAAGTTGGATAAATGGGTCTAGATGAGGATATCTCATAACATTGTACTGTTGTGTTTTTATTTTTAATTTAATGAATTTTTACCACCCTTTTCTCTTCAGTGTTCTGTTTTAAGGCAATATTGTTAATTAGGTGTTTTAAAGGGATTGTTCACCCAAAAATGATCTCAAAATGTATTCACCCTCATGCCATCCCAGATGTGTATTACATGTATCTTAATATGCAGAACACAAACAAATATTTTTAGAGAAATATTTCAGCTCTGTAGGTCAGAACAATGTAAGTGAATAATGACCAAAATGTTGAAGCTCCAAAATTATATAAAGGAAGCAAGAATGTAATCCATACAACTCCAGTGGTTTAAAAACCATTAAATGTGTGTTTAATCCAGGAGTGTGTGAGAAACAGATCAATATTTAAGTCCCTGCCCAGTAAGTGAATATATGTATGAAGAATGTGTATCGCCAAAAACAAAAGAAGAATGTGGAAGTGAAAGTGGAGATTGAAAGGAAAAAATGACTTAAATATTGATCTGTTTCTCACTCACATCGATCATATCACTTCAGAAGATATGGATTTAACCACTGGAGTCATATGGATGACTTTTATGCTACCTTTATTTGCTTTATTTCCTTTAAAAATCTTAATTTGTGTTCTGTAGAAGAAAGAAAGTCGTACACATCTGGGTTGGCATGAGGGTGAGCAAATGATGAATTTTCCTTTTTGGGCGATTTTTTTCCCTTTAAGACAGTTGTCAGGCTCATATAGATGGAATTGTCAGGGGAGGGAAATTCTCCAGCAGGCTGTGATGTCATGATTGAGTTTGCTTGTGACCCATGCCGCTTTGCTGTGAAACAGTTTAACATTGGCCTGAGACATAGGTCAGTGGGTGCTTACTGACCTACTCCGGTAGATTAAAATTCCTGTTTGGCAGATGGCCAACTGTGCTGCTAAGGTACAATGTACTATACATGTCAAAGCCATAACCCCAAAACATGCTTGGTAGATTTTGCTTTGCTTTTGTGGCCAAAGCTATTTGAACTGAAAACTCACTGTGAGGGAGGTCAGGATTATTAGTTAGTACAATAAACAAAAAATGGCAATGCTTGTTATATTATAACATATGTGTATTAATAATGCAAAAACATTGGGGCCTTGGTAGCTCAGCCAGTAATGAATGAGTAGAGATGCTGACTACCACACCTGGAGTCATAAGTTCGAATCCAGGGCATGCTGAGTGACTCCAGTCAGGCTTCCTAAGCAACCAATTGGCCCGGTTGCTAGGGAGGGTAGATTCGCATGGGGTAACCATCTCATGGTCACTATGATGTGGTTCTCACTTTCAGTGGGGAGTGTGGTGAGTTGTGCGTGGATACCGTGGAGAATAGCGTGAAGCCTCCACACACGCTATGTCTCCATGGTAACGTGCTCAACAAGCCACGTGATAAGATGCGCAGATTGATGGTCTCAGACGTGGAGGCAACTGAGATTCGTCCTCAGCCACCTGGATTGAGCCACTATGCTACCATGAGTATTTAGAGTACATTGGGAATTGGGCATTCCAAACTGGAAAGAAAAGGGGAGAAATAAATAAATAATTAATTAAATAATGCAAAAAATTGTTTCATATTTATAGTGAGATGATACACACAAACACACAATAATAATAATAATAATAATAATAATAAATTAGGCTACTTAATTACTAATATATAACTTGCTTTTATAAATAGTTTAATGGGATACTGTCTGTTATATAGATTTTAAGAGGCAGGTGGTCTCCTTACAGACCTGTAGATGGTTAGTTTTTTTATTTTATCACTCATGTCTGGTGCTGCAGTGGGTATGTGACAAGGCAGGATGTTGTTAACTGAGTCAGCTGTTGGATATTTGCACTATCGCTCTAAGAACGTCTGGCATGAGTTTCATGTGTATAACTGTACTTTGGAACTGCGCTTTGTTGTCGTGTTTGACATAGAGAACAAAGGCATTTTATTCAGTTTGTGATTCTTCTGTCCCTCTTCATACCCATATTTATTTCCAATCTATCCAGCCCCTCTTCTTCAAAGGCCTTGAGCCTCTTCAAGGCTGTGGAAGGACTAAGTATGATGTTGCATCTCCTCTTTATGGTTATCATGTGTACTTGATCCATGCCTGTTAGGGATGTGCATCTCCATAACTGAGGCTGATGCGATACGCATCTCGATGCATAGCCAACGATACGATACATAAAAAATACATATGAAGCAGCTACCGATGCGATGTGATTCACCCCTATTACGATGCATTGCGATCCGATTTTGATTCGATTCAACACAGTGCGATTCAATGCATTACGATGCAATGGAAAAAAAATATGATGCTGTGGAATTCAATATGGTACAGATAGTTCGCTTTTATTTCTTTGGTTCAGACACACAGCAAATCATAAATTAACTTAAGTGCCTTCTGACTTCTAATGCATGGACCTTTCACAAACAGGCCTTTGTAGTGCAAAAAAACAAAAAAAGATTAAATAAAAACAGATGTTCTTTTCATGTTTTGTCTCAGTTTACACAATTAACAGTGAACCAATTTAAGGATGCTCAGGTATAAACAATGAAGAAATGTTCTGTAACTTTCCAGGCGTGAAGGAGGTATTAGAAGCCCTCGTTCTCAGTAACGCTGAATATCTTTACAAATACAAAAGGCGATCGCGTCGGTTATAGCACTGGAACGAGCAGAGCTGTTAGCCAGCAGGGAGTAAAACATTTTTAATTGTTTGCTCACCCGGCGTCCTGCTAGCAGTACCACAGTGACTAGTAGCTACAGCTGAATGCGAGGGCGAGGGCGAGGTGTGGGAGGCAGACGTCTATGCACTCACATCGTGTCGCCGCTTTAAGTGTGTTGTTAAATTAGTCGTACTGCCTGTATATTTTATAGCGGCACGACATATTTTACAAATTGCATGAGTTTTATAAACATTTTCATCTATCTTATAAAACCTAAAGTGTTTCCAAACAATGGATTTTTAATTATTTGGTGGAAGATGCAGCTCTACCTCTGTCATGTTAATCTATATTCTATGTGACTCTCAGGACATGCCTCAGTCTCCGTAATGTTGTGATACGTCATCTTCACGTAGCAGCAGTGGTGATGAGAGAACGTGCTTGAGAAACAGTTTAGAGGAGAAATCAATCTACATATAAAATATTGGTCACAAATTTTTGGTCGCTTTCTAAATAATAAAAGCATAGCACATCTACTAATTATTTAAATAAATAGTTTTTACCGATGCAAATATGTTAGAAACGATGCACGAACTTGTATCCGATGCACACTTTTTTAAATCAATGCATCACATCGTTTCCTTTTATGCTGATGCACCGATGCAAATCGGTGAATCTTACCCTCCCTAATGCCTATATGCACCTCCTACTCTGCCTCTGAGGTTCTGAAACTTTACATGGCCTGATGTGGACTCCCACAAAAGAGCCCCATGCATGTTCCTTTTGATCCCACTTCAAGTCAGAGAAAAATAAGCAAATGAAAGAGTATGTATGAGAACACTATGTATGAGAAAGACAGTAGGCCAATGTGGATGGGAGCTTCCACTCAGAGCCTTTTCCCTCTCTAAACAGACATGCCTCCCTGCTGCTGAGGAACTTTGGCCATCAGTGCTTCTGTGCTCCCCTCTGAAAACTGTCATCCATCCAGCAACAATACAGACATCTGTCTCACAGAAGCAGAGCTTTATCCTCTTTCTAATATGTCCATATACTGTATTTTAGCATCAGAGGTGTTTTGTTCCTTTAAGAGCAGTGAAGTCCCTATTTACACAATGATACCCATGTAAACTTCACTAATTTTTTCCACTCCAGTTTTTGTATTTTTAAATTTGGAAAATTAATTACTTAGTAACACTTTACAATAATGTTCCATTTGTATCAATGGAATGTATCAGTTGTATCAAGAAAAGTTGTATAACAAACATTAGTTAATGCACTATGAATTAACATGAACAAACAATGAACAGTTTTATTTTTATTTACGTACATTAACAAAGATGAATACATTCTGTAAAAATATATATTGTTTGCTCATAATACCTAAAAGCATTAACTTGTTAACGAATGGAACCTTATTGTAAAGTGTTACCAATTAATTTAATTAGATGAGCAATGGTAGAAACTCTAAAAGAGAACTTATACTTTTATTTGACTATTTTATATGTTTTATGTAATTATGGTTTAATGGTGTGGTGGTGCATATTTTATGTGGCACTAGTGGTACCAAACAGAGTAACTGTCATAGTCTGTCTCCCTCATGTTTCCTAGGACTCTTATTTTGAAGTGTTTCCCCTGGACTCCGTTACCCAGTATACACTGCCCTCATCAGTAACAAAATTTTTATTTTTGTTACTATTACTATTACTATTCTTGTTATTGGTTGTACCAATGTTGCAATGTTGGGCTGCTCAAACCAACAGAGTACTGTTGAAACAACATGACCACAAGGGAAGTCGGCATGTTGTTTCTGAGTGTACTGGTACCTGAGGATCAGCCACATTATGCTGACTCACCAACAAGCATCTCGTTTCAGACATTTTTGCATCAGCTTTAGTGCTTTTATCTTCACCTGTGTAGCGACTAGAGGCAGGTTGTGCCATCTGCATGGGTGACACTGGTTCTAATATAATTTTTAAACCAGGAAGTAATTGCGTTGACATAATCAGTTACGAGCACGATTTGGAGGGTGTATTTTTCCCTCTAACATTATATTTTTTCTCCACTGATGGTTGGTGTTGGGAGGCTTATTCTTCAGTGTGTTACATCCTGTACTGCTGAAAGCAACTCACTTCACAACACACGTGCTCACATGTGTCCATACGCCCAACTTCACTTACCACTTCAGCCACTGGGGGCAGTGTTTCAATTTTGGTAAGCACAGACCGAATTCTGTGCTTACCAAACTGTGGAAACATACTGTTTCCGATTTCACTATTAGATCAGTCTGGTTGAAAGCACCACAAAACCACATTAATGTCACTCTTCAGAAATCAACCTATGAAATTATAGTTGTTTCATACATTAAGCTGAGATAGGAGAAAGTACATCTAAGTACATCGAAAAAAATGACTCAGTCAAACCTTTAAGGTTTAATGCAGAGTAATGATGATAAATCATAAATAAGTCAGGTCAAGTTGAGAGACTAACTACAGTTTTTTAAAGTATGGCTGGAAGAAGCAGCAGTGTTCAGTGAGGGATGGAGAGATGCAGGTGTTTCCTTAGTGGACAGCTATAGTCGGTCAAGCTGTGTATCTCACAGTGAGCAAATATCAGCAGAACAAACCTTAGAGACAAAGGAATGCGAGAGTGCTGTGTAATGATGCTCAGCTCCCTGGCACAATATTGCCGGCCACTCAGCAGTTCTCAGACTGTAAATACACTGGATACAGTATCCCACATCTGAAAGCCCACATACTGCTCTCAACGCCATAAAAAATTGAACAGACTTCCAAATATTTGAGATGGCTTGAAAAAGATCCAATTCATGGATGTGCTCCAATCTCAAAATGTTGGTTGAACATTTTGTCTGTCAGTTTCATTTACCGTTAACTTGAAGGCTGTTCAATTGAGAGATTTCAGTTGATGATTTCCATGTATAAACAAAACATACAAGAATTTGATGAAAGATTCAAATTGGATCAAAAACCGAGAGATAAGTACATTTTGAGAGTTTATTTGTATTATACAAACATTTAATGTCAAATATAGTAGTGTTAAAGGGTTGGTTCAACCAAAAATGAAAATTCACTCATCATTTGCGTTTGTTTCCAACCATGGTCCCCATTCACTTTCTTTGTATAGAAAAAAGATGCAATGAAAGTAACAAATATGCCTGACATTATCTTTTGTGTTCCAAATAAGCAAGATAGTCATACTTGTTTAGAATAACTTGATGACTAAATTATTTTATTTTTGAGTGAACTATCACTTTAAACAGGATCCAACACAAAACAGAAGGAAATACAACATTTTGAAACATGATCTGTGTTAAAGTGTTTGTAACTAGAGATTGACCATGACTGAGGAGTGATGGGCTGAAAGATTGTTTTTGTGCCTTTGGGCGTGTCAGAGTTGTTTTGTCCTCTCTATCCTCGCTTCATTGCTTCTGCTGTCTACAAGGTTGGGCTCCAAGCCCCTTGAGGTCAGAGGTTAGGGCCAGTGAATTTGATTATATCCAGCCTCATAAGGGTGTTAAATGTTTGATTTTTCCATGCAGATTTAGACTCCTACAGATATCTCCAGTTGTGCATTAAATTATACTATTGTTTAATTATATTTAAAGGTTCACCCCAAAATTTTTTATTCTCTCATCATTTACTCACCCTCATGCCATTCCAGATGTGTATGACTTTCTTTCATCTGCTGAACACAAACAAAGAGTTTTAAAAGAATATTTCAGCTCTGTAGGTTCATTCAATACTAGTGAATACAAGTGTATTCTGTACGACTCGAGTGTTTTAATCTATATCTTCAGAAGTGATATGATTTGTGTGGGTGAGAAACAGATCAATATTTAAGTTAATTTTAGCCTCCCTGCCCAGTAGGGGGTGATATGCATGAAAAATGTGAATCACCAAAAACACAAGAAAAATGTGGAAGTGAAAGTTAAAGTGGAGTTTGACTGCAGTGAGGAGAATTTACAGTAAAACTGGACTTTAAAATGTATCTGTTTCTCACCCACACCTATCATATCACTTCTGAAGATATAGATTAAAACACTGGAGTTTTATGGATTCCTTTATGCTGCTTTATGCGATAGTTGGAGCTTCAGACTTTTGGCACCCATTCACTTGCATTGCATGGACCAAAACAGCTTACAAAATCTTCTACACATCTTAATTTGAGTTCAGCAGATAAAGGAAAATCACACAAATTTGGGATGGAACAAGGGTGAGTAAATAATGAGATAATTGACATTTTGGGTGAACTATTCCTTTAAGTTAATTGTTTTGATTCTGGCTCAGTACATAAGGTTGTGGTAATACGTTTCCACAAGAGTCATACCCACAGTGTGGTAAATATTCCTGCGGTCTGTAGCTTTACATTGTGAAAGAATATACACTGAGTGATGAAAACCAAAGGGAGTTCCCTCAAATTATGGTTTATTTGCAGCTAATAATTTAGCCAAGACGCCTGTCCCCAGTGACTCAAGTTCAGTGATACATGCATGAGACATTATGAGTAATGTGGACATGTTAGCAAAACATTGGTTGATACTAGTGTAGCCAACATAAACCAAAATGTATCATGTTACATATTTTTGCGCTTATTGTAAACATTAAATCTGTAACAAGATGTAGTGCAGAATTTAGCCAAAGCACTTTACTAGTCAATTTAAAGTTTGAGTAGAATGTTAATCTTATATTGCACTATAAATATTCATAATTTTTTTTATGACTTTTTAGAAAATTGGATAATACGTTAATGATTCACAGTCTGGAAAGCTGGCAGCATTGCTGACAGGGTTTTGCAATGCATATAGACATTCCTGTCAACATGATCGGGACCTTAACAAGTTTGCTATAGAATATTCCAGTACCCGGACATTGATCCCATTCTGCAGAGGTAATAACAAGTGCCATCTCCAATCAGACATTTTTGCATCAGTTAAAATGTGTTTACATTTTTCAGTGGCACTAATGATAGCATGTTGCACAAGCAGCCTCTGAGACTCATGGAAACCAGGAAGTAATTGTGTTCACCTTAACAATAATGAGTGCACTTAGGGGTCTGGGCAGCTCAGCGAGTAAAGACACTGACTACCACCCATGGAGTCGCGAGTTTGAATCCAGGGTGTGCTGAGTGACTCCAGCCAGGTCTCCTAAGCCCGTGTTTCCCAACAAGATTGTCAGGTGTGCCGTGGAAAATGATTAAATCCCACAAAAAATAAATAAATGCATAAAAAAAAAAAAAAATATCAGGGATCCAAACTCCTCTGCAAATTTTCAGAAAGAAAAATAGTTCTGAAACCATAATCGGTCACTTTTGTGATTGTGAAAAGCAATGATTAATGTGAAAATTGACTGATATTTATATGCGTTTAAGGGTCTTTCACATGACTCACATAAGCGCTGCAGAATATATTGAAGTCTATGAAGTGACGTCACACCAAAGAGATTTTCACACACAAGTTTTTGCTTCACCAATAATGTCTTTGAGAGTATTAAGCAACAAGAAATATTTAAAAACTGTCCAAATTTGTGAAAAGACATTGAATGTGTTTAGAAGGTGAGCAGGTTCACACATTTTTACACATTTACAGTAAGTTGTAATTGCTACAGTTCAAGGCAAGAGGAGGAGCAGCAGAATGCTTTGTGTTCAAGTTATATAAACCTGTTAAAACCGTTTAGTGGTTATTTGAGGTTGGAAAGCAGCCTCTACTCTATAAACCCCACAGATGTGCCAGAAAGCCACACCAAGACAGGTATAGGTGACATAGCTACAGGTAGAACTGCGAGAGCAGCACTTGGCTGAAACGTACATGTGAATAAAACACACAGGTAGCTCTGCCTTGGGTCACACAGTTCCTGATGAATGCAATTTGTAAACTTGGCTCAGATTTGGCAGATGGCTGCAGTACAGAATATACAGCGCATCAGCATGTTGCTTCTGGACTGGCTCCTGATCTCCAACATGGCATCCAGCCACCTGCCCCAGGCTCCTTTATGATGCTTGGGGAGGAACATTCCCTAGTGCTGAGAAAAGAGCTCAGTGCAGAGGGGCATGTTTTGTAAAGGATTTGTTAACTGGGAAACAGGGTTTATTTTGGGCATGTGTTACCATTTATTTACTCTCCTATCCCTGTGCTGATGAAACCCTTGTAATCGCATAGCCTTTTTGACCATTTTAGGCTATTTTGGTGGCATAATTGTCTGTTTTCCCATGCAATATTTCAAACATTGGTATCGTTTCTTCACAGCCGATTGCAGTTAATTTGGGATGTTATTGGTTTAATGTCACAAATGTTCCTAAGAGGTATGATCGCGGTCTATGTCTTGATGCTTTGTTTTGAGAGCATTCAAGAAAATGTTCACACTGTATCTTGGCAATCTGAAAGAATTCTCATTCACTGGAGGCATTTCAGCTCCTGTTCTCAAGCCATCAGGCCGCTGTTATTACCATCATGTGAATTTTTCTGAGGTCAGGGTGCAGATATTTAACAGTGCAGTTTTTGAGCTATTCCCTCTAGAATTTCATTCTATGTGTTTGGTCAACAAGGTCTATTTTCTCTTATGGCTTTCAGCTCAATTTGTGAAATATAAGTGGGTAGTTGACATGACATGCCAAGCAGTGACAGAAGTGTGCAGTGCTATTCTTTATCTAAAAGTATTTGAAAAAGCAATTTTCTGATTTTTGTATATCAAACATACACATTTTTTACTTAATATTAATGACATAGAGATACTACAATAAGTATTTGTACTTCACACCACAGGACTATTTATATGAGCTGCAAAAGGCTCATAGGTGATAATAAGTGAAACACTAGTTCCAGCACCTAAGATAAACACATTCCCATTAATATGTACCTTCTAACCTAAAATCCTGATGCCCATGTTTATACTGTTCTATTCAACTTGGTCTCAAACAATTTTGTGGTAGCTCAACTTATAGAGCGTTGCACTTGTGACAGAAAGGATCAGGACACGAGTCCTAAAGAGCACACAAGTCAACATGTGAGTCAGACTCAGAAGCGTTAGAGTGCACCACAAAATGATGTTGCTGCTTCAGTAATTGCATTTTTCTACTCACATTCTGACACTATTTGTTAGGTTTCAGTTAAGTGTAGGGTAGGGAGGTCGGTTTTGTTGATTTAAAACTCAATAGAGCATTAAAGGTGCACTCAGTATTTTTTTCCCCATTAAAAAAGTTTTACTCCTAAAGAAATTCATTGTAATTTTGAAACATGTATTATAAAATCATGAGAACTAACATGAGATGAGGACTCGTATCACTAACCTTATAAAAGCTGTTTTATTCTACATGAGGCAGGGGTGCCCTCATGGGGGGCTGCCATTTTAATATCACATGACTAACTGAATACTTTCCTCTTAAAGGGATAGTTCACCCAAAAATGGATATTCTCTCACGATTTACTCACCTTTAAGCCATCCTAGATGTTTATGGCGTTCCCTCTTCAGCAGAACCAAAATTAAGAATTTTACAAACCCATTTCAGCTCTGTTTGTCCATACAACGCATGTAAATGGCTGCCATCAGGCTCCTGGCTCTTTGATGTTCCAAAAGGCATATTTAGGCAGCATTAATGTAATCCACACGTCTCCAGTCAATCAAATGATGTCTTCTGAAGCAATCTGATAAATTTGTGTAAGAAACAAATTGATAATTAAAACTTTAAATAGTTGCTTCCGGCCAGCACTGGATTGATGTTTGAAATGACCAAATATCCTCTGTGAACGTGCCATTGCACTTGGTAACATGATACGTCAAACGCAGATAGGAATCGATTTTTAAAAGTTAATATAGTTTTAATTATCGATTTTGTTTTTTACACAAACATATCGATTCAGTTCAGAAAACTATTGATTTTGAATGATGCTGCATCCACACCACTATCCTACTGTGTCACTGTCCAAGTTGACACGAGTACTAAGTTACTAAGTGCAATTTTAACCTTAAAAACCTCATCTGTTTGGGAATTTTTTTAACTCCACTCAGTGGACATTTAACCGCAATATATGTAAGCAGACTTGTAATAGAATATTTTTTTTTTTTTGCCTCAGTCACGTCATTTTCACGAAACCAGCTGCTTAAAGTTGTGGTGCACACAGTAAAAAGTAATAACCTGCTAGGATATTTTTCTACCTGGTCTAAATCTTAAATATTATTTTTAATGGCATAACAGAATGTTTTCAGGTTTATTCAGTGATGTTAAATAATATTTTATAAGGTTCCATTTGTTAACATTAATTAAATACTTTAGTATGTTATGTACTATGTACTAAGATGAACTAACAATGAACCATTGCATTCTGATTAACTAACAGAAGCACAGATTAATTAATTACATTCAGTTCATTGTTTTGTCATGATACCTAATTAATTAACTAATTTTAACAACAGAGCCAGTCCTAGCCTTTTGGGGGCCCTAAGCAAAATCTTGTGTGGGGGGCCCCCTTCAATATATTCATAACACTACTTATAATGTCTTTGACAGTGTGGGGGGCAGATCAGGGTTCCTAAGCAACTTGCTTAGTTTGCCGATAAGGAGGATCGGAACTGGTTAACAAATGGTGAACAGTATTGTCAATTGTCACCCACATTTTATATGTGCCTGTTATTTGCCAGCTATCCAACCACACACCTTGTATATCAATCCATTAGATTGTCATTCTGTGTAACATCTTGTTTAAATCATATCCTTTCTGATCAAACTACTGCATTTATCATTGGCTTTGTCAGGGACAAATGCTTGTTTTTTTAGACTTGGCGATTGACTGGTGCTGGATTAGAGAGCAGTCTTAAAATCTTGTTTTTGGTCACTGAGATATTTTCAGTTTCATAGTGTCTGATGTTTGCTGAGTCCTACCAGTTTCTTGTGATAATAAGGCCTATTATGTCACAGATTATTTGACTGCTCAGACATCTAAACACCACTGCCATACTGACCTGTTTCTGCATGTGCAGTGTGTGTGTGTAAATGTACATTATGTGTTATTTAAAAGAGAGCATAGGAGCAGTGTATAGGAAGGGAAGTAAACAGACATAGACACACTCGATTTTCTGTATTCTACCAATCATCCGTATGACAGTTGCTTTCAGTGATGTATTTGCTTACATAGACACATTTACTGAACTGTCAAATACATTTCACGTCACATTGATGTGCCTTAAATCAGTGAACATTAACAGATGTGGAAGCATTTATAGATGTTTGTGTTACAGTGGGCATTGAACTGAAAACTTTATTTATTTACAAGGTCTGTGTAATGTAATATGTGGGATTTGAATTGACATAGCCCTCTTTGAGGAATCTTTAAAGAATACCTGTTGTTTTCAATTGCGTTTGAGTCTCGCCCGTATTTTAGCAGTGCCGTTTTACAAGTCTGTTACCATGCTTTGAGTCAGCTCAGAATAAAGGCATCTGCTAAACAAAATAAATAATGCCATAAAATTCAGTTCTCTTTTTCAACAGGCAGTCGCTTGGCACAGACAAACTCTTCCCACATGTTTAATTAACAAAGGAGAGAAAGGAGGGCCGTAGAAACAGGAGGGCAATTTAAATTTAGGATCCTCATTTCATTCGCAAACTGCCACACATGCCAGGGTTGTGGTTAAGCAACCCTCACTCAAAAGACACCCCACAGGTTTCTACAGCCTCATCAGATAAAACCCTCATTCCCATTCTATGGTATTAAAGATTCATTAAACCAGTAATTCAGTTAAACATTAAAACTGCAGTTATTTATAACCTGATTGTTTAAGACTCTTTTGAATCTTTTTTTATAAAGTGTACTTTCCGTTGAATTATTTCATGTGATTGTAAACATTAGGTCGAGGTATGGCGCTATAGGAACCTTTTTTTTGTTTGTTTTTTTAGAAGAGGCATTGGCAGGTGTCAGCTGTCAGGTGCGTGTTTAACTGTCTCAGGCTAGACTGTGTTTTAACTCAATCCCATAATGACACCCCATTGATAACCACCTGTGGGCTTCATTCTAATACGGCTGCATCTCTGAGCGTCAAGGGAGATAATAGTTTGAGCTGGCTTCAGATCAGCTAACTACAGGCAGCCAAACTCTCAGCACTGTGTTCATTCCTGCTCAAACCCGAAGGGGATTGGCTTACAGAATAATACAGCTGCAAGACTATCAGGCTTTAGTCCTTTGGTTTGCATTCATCCGTTCTAGTGTTCCTAATTAGTGGTCTTTTAGAAAAGACTCTCAGGGTGAGAATTTCTATACTGCTTCTAGAAAGTAACCCAATGTTATTTGGCTCAACTTTCTGGAAGCAGCTGCATATTTTCTGCCAAATAATAAGGCTCATTAGTCTAATTGAAAGCTTTTTCTGGTTGCCAAATGATGCAACTTGGGCGCATTAATACAAAATTCAAAATGTACGGTCATAGGTGTGTGTTTATTGCCTATTTTATAATGGCTTTAAATGTGGCTCATCCAATCAGAGCACATTTTAGCTGAAACTTTCGGATTTATTTAACATGATCACACAGAAAATTGATATGCTGCTGTTCATATACCCTGAAATCGACCCCATTCTGCTGAATTACTGACAATCACCCATCAGACATTTTTTTGCTTCAATTTGAATGTGTTTACCTTTCCTTGTTTTGCTTCTGATAGCATGTTGCACATGCAACTCTGAAATATTGGTTCTGGTCCCATGGAAAGCAGGAAGTAATTGTGTTCACATAACGAATTAATGATACATTTATATAGCGCTTTTCTGACATAACACTCAAAGCAACGGGAATCTCCTCAACCACCACCAGTGTGCAACATCCACCTGGATGATGCGACAGCAGCCACAGTCAGGACTCAATAGACATTTTAAACTCTCCAGGTTTTGGAACGAATGGAATTAAAAATGTGCAGGGTAAACTTCGACAGCGGAGAATGGGAGATCACAGCAAATATTATTTTCACTTACCCATTTGCTCCAAATCTACTATTACATTTGAATGACATTCCAGAAGAAAAAAATGTAATAAAAATAGAGAGTGGTGGATTAAGATGCCAAATTTACTGTCACTCTCTCAGCAGCTGTAATGAAAATCCACTCACAGCTGGGGTAATTCATTTTTTAAAACTAATTCCAGGGTTATATAACACAAAGCATAATGTTATACACTTACACTCAATATTGAATGTTTTTTTTTAATACTAAATAAGGCGGAAACGTGTGTGTGTGTGTGTTTATATATAAGCACACTGATATATTGCTGCACTGTTTCAAAATGTACTCTTAAAAATGCATGTCATAAGAGCCCATTTACAGAAACACTTTGCAAATGACATCACATTACACAGAAAAGCCAATGTTAGTATTAGAGCCACAACTTACCTCAGTGTGCTGCCTTAAATTGGAGCTGCAATTTTAATCTTGAAATATCTGCTTTCATGGTGTTAAATGAAGGCATTGCATGACAGAAATATAATCTTTCACTGTGAGGAGCGAAGAAAGTGTTTCATTTTGAAGAGCATGATGCTGCAGCAGCAGTGATGGAATTGACTTGAGTGACAGTGCGTGCAGCTGTGACCAACTGCTGTCGTAAAAGTCCCATTGAATAATCTCTCAATAAATTACACATTAACTAAAATGAAACCCAGTAATGTACTGACAGGAATAAATTATTTTAAAATAGAAATTCACTTGAGTGAGAGTAAAAAGTACCCACTTTTAAACCTACTTTAAAAGTATATTTTTCTGCAAAAAGTTACTCAAGTAAATATAATGGAGTAAATGTAGCATGCTACTACCCACCTCTGGACATCATGTGGATGAATTAGAAAACAAGTCGTTTTGGCAGCTCGGTGTCAACAAATGCCCTTTTTGCAGTGAGGAGGAAGTTTTGAGTTCTGAAACTTACAGTATGTTTTTATAGTACAATGAAATCTTAAAGGTGCACTCAGTATTTCTAATCCTATACACTTTTTGTCAAATTCTGCAAATATTTCCTCACAATCTGCTGGCTGTCTGTTCTGTGGGTGGGCTGAAAAAAAATCTAGCATTTGTACACTGCGCTGGCTCTGTAAATGGGACAAAAACAAAGTGGATCAGTCCGATCTACACAACACTACTCCAGCCAATCAGCAACAGGGGTTGGTTCTTGCATGTGCACGGGATGGTGGGTGGGGGCAGAGTGAGAGGGAAACTCATTAAAATTGCGACGGCAAATCTGGCTGATGCAAACTTTATAAACTCCAAGGAGGACAAATGGCTGAGAAACAGACCAAGAGAAAAAGGTCAGATGAATTTAAACTAAAAAAGAAGGATTATAATAAGTCATGGGCTTGGAGCCGCATCGACATCGGCAAGGCTTTTCAGCGGTGAAGAGACCTCAGAGAGGTCAAATTAATAAATTTTTATGTATGAATTTGGGGGGTGGAGCTTCCATGGAGCACTGAAGGGGGGGGAGGGGGGGGCGTTTCAGTGTTTCGCTGAGTGCACCTTTAAATGTGAAAAGATCTGTGTGTAAATGGTGAGTGCAAATTATTTAGTCTTGTGAGTGCCTAAAATGTCTACCATCTCTTTGCTTTGTGCAGCCAATCTGATTGATGTATTACGGGTACTGGAGCTGTCAGAAGACATGGAGGGAGTGTCGATAGAGGCCGGTCTTTGCACTGAGAGAAAGGACACAGGCAAAATGGACATGGCGTACAGGATAGACAAAAAGATTCAACTCAGTGCCCCAACTAAACAGCTCTTTTCAGGTATGGACACTTTGAAATGTACTTGCACAACTGTTCAAGCAGCAATTCTACGAGTTATGTGTTATGAGTAAATGGCATGACCAGGGCTGCCAACTCATACGCATTGAGCATGAGACTCACGCAATTGACACTGTTCTCACGCTCTCATGTTACGCGTCCCTTTTCTCATGCAGTGATAACGTTGTGGAGCAAAGAGGGCACTGACAGCGCACGGACAGACAAGACAGAGCAGGCAGCACCATGCAGTGGCGAGTTATTCAAACCAATCAGGGGAAAGCAGCAGCATATAGTGGGCCCCACAGCTTATACAAGCACACCTCAACAGGGCCCTTTGACTTTGAGGGCCCCAGCCCTCTTGTAGAACCCTTTTGCCTTCCTGTTTCTAATTAAAACATTTTTGCCACTCTTTAATCTTATAACGCTGCCTGGTGAATGTCTCCATGCTCTTCTGGAAGTAGAAGACCTTGTAAAATAATTTCCAAAATAGCTTCATGTTTTGATGCACTCATCTTTTTTATGTGAAATCTTTACTGATTTTGGTAAAGTAATTTTAACAATAACGTTTATCTTGTTACTGATATTTCAAAACGAGTATTTATAGAATTTAAGTAACATGTGCTTACAATGTAATTAGTTTATAGAAAATAGGTTTAAACAGGTTTAAAAAATATTATTTTGTGACTATTATTTTATATGTTAGGCTTTATATTGTTAAGCTTTTTTCTTTGTATAAAAGGGCTGTCTAACAAAAATTTTTATTATACTATTCATTGCTATAACTGCATTACATTACAAAGAAATAACTTGGCTTATGTGGTTCAAAGGCATAGACTAAACTAGATATATAAAGTTTGTTGAGACACACTATAATGTTGGTCAGACAAAACCTTGTCTGAAAATTTAAAATAGATTTAAATGCTTGAAGTTAGAAATTTTACATGTTTAACAGTAAGAAAGAAAGAAAGAATGAAAGAAACTAAGAAAAATTAAGAGAGTATCTTAAAACAGATTAAAGGGCTTAAGTGGAACGTTCCAAAATAGACTCATAGCTCATTTAAATATTATGTTAATGTAACGTAGTCTAGGGAATTTTTGGACATTTTGAAAAGGCTTAAATTATGCCTTAACAGGGCTTTTCGATGGAAGAATAATAATGGTAACCAAGTTGTAGGGTCATTCCAAACAGAAATTCCCCAAAAATGAAGAATGACCATTATTTTTGAGCCCCACACCTTTCAGCCCATCGACCCTCTCACAATGGAGGGTAAAGTCTTTAAAGAAATTAGGGTGTATGGATGATCACTTCTGAATGGAATGCACCCCATCATTCAGATGAGTTAGAAAAGATAAAGCAGCGTGAGCCAGAATTGCCTGAACTCTTTGCAGAATTTCATATATACTGTAGGATCTATTTGTTAAATTCATCAATGTTTAAAGTGTTTGATGTTAAAGTTAAAATATTTCATAATTTATTATGGCGCCTTTAAAAATATGAATTTTCTGCATAATTTGTCGTATTTACATTAGGTTTACATGCATAACAAAGGTTAAAATGGTACTGTCTCTTTAAGAACTGTGGCTGTTCAGCAAACATGTTTCGGTTGAGTGGTTTCCTTACCACATCCGTGTTGTGTGTTTGAATTAATCTGACTGTAAATAACAGAAAGGGTATTAAAAGTGACATAAATCAAGGAAAATTGATTACGTAGATCTCAACTTTAAAGGATAATTGTTCCGGGTTGAGCCTATAAGAAAAGTGGCCCTGGAGCCCTTGCTAGTCATAATCCGCCCCTGTCTAGAAGGTAACACCCAGGCAGCTTAAAGGCCTTTGCACACCAAGTGCAAATTTTCGTCATGATTTCTCACCGTGATCAACATTTTGAACTGAAATTTCTAACGAACCATTCACACCTAGACATTTGCACGAATCGCGTGCAGACAAAGACAAGTTTTTTTTTTTTTTTACTGTGAGTGCGTATTATTTTTTTATGCATCTGCCGATGAAATGCCCTGACTAATAAAATGTGAGCATCACGTGTCAGGAGCCGTTGCACTTAACAAAACCAGTGCAACAGGTGGAGCTAATGCACAGAAAGTTGTTTTGACCACCGACGTCAAAAGCTTAAGGAACTTAAGGAAAAAGTCCTGAACCAGCATTGAGTGTGTATTTTATTTGCATCAAATGCCTTAAAAAAATTATAATAAAAATAAAATAATACTACTAATAAAAAACAGTTCTTACATGGGTTCTCTTAACATGTAAGGGTGATGGGATTCCACAAAGTTCTTTTGGATAGTTTGTTTCAATTAACTAGTTAAAAAAAAGTGATTCAGTGATTCTTCTACATCATGACTTAACTGTGGTCATCAGAAAGAACTTCTCAGGAGAACTTGTTTGTTTGTAAACTTGTCGTTCTACTTCTCATACGTGATGAGCAGAGGGCAGACCAGCTGATACCTCACCAGGGTAAAATTGCTTGTCAATATGATTGAGACCGGATTGCTAACAGCAATAATTTGTGTCGCTTCCTTTGTGAAAGGGCCATTCGTCTGTGATTCACCTCTCATAATCGTGTTGCATTTGGTGTGCAAAGGCCTTTAGTCTGGCAAGAGTCTCATTTGCTGCTACTAAGGTTAGATTTAGGGTTATATTTATTGGTAGGGTAAAGTTTAGGGTAAGGGTTGGGGGTTAGGTTTAGGGGTTGGGTTTAAGGTAAGGGTTAAGGGTTGGGGATTAGGTTTAGGGGTTGGGTTTAATGTAAGGGTTAAGGGTTGGGGATTAGGTTTAGGGGTTGGGTTTAAAGTAAGGGTTAAGGGTTGGGGATTAGGTTTAGGGGTTGGGTTTAAGGTAAGGGTTAAGGTAAGGGTTAAGGGTTGGGGATTAGGTTTAGGGGTTAGGGGGTTAGGGTTAGGTGTAGGATTTCTTAGGACTCTTAATAAACACAGTGTCGCAGGACTTTAGGTAACCATTTTTTTCGCCCCTTTTCTCCCCAATTTGACATGCCCAATTTCCAATTTCCAAGTCACTCAATCTGGGTGGCGGAGGATGAATCTCTGTTGCCTCCGCGTCTGAGATTGTCAATCCATGCATTTTATCACGTGGCTTGTTGAGCGCATTACCACGGAGAGCTAGCGCATATGGAGGCTCACGCACAACTAACCACATGCCCCACCAAGAGACACATTATAGTGACTACAAGGAGGTTAACCCAACATGACTCTACGCACCCTAGCAACCGGGCCAATTGGTTGCTTAGGAAGCCTGACTGGATTCACTCAGAATGCCCTGGATTCAAACTTGCGACTCCAGGTGTGATAGTCAGCGTCTTTACATGCTGAGCTACCCAGGCCCCGACTTTAAGTAACCTTAATCTTTGTTGTTTTCCTCACAGGCTCTGAGTTTCCTGAGAACTTCTCTCTGATGACCACAGTGAAGGCTAAGAAGAACACTCAGTTCTTCCTGCTGTCTCTGTATGATGAGCAGGGAGTTCAGCAGCTGGGGCTTGAGGTGGGCCGGTCACCTGTATTCCTCTATGAAGACCACCAAGGCCAACCCTCCCCAGATCTCTACCCAATTTTTAAGAAAATCAACATGGCTGATGGGAAGTGAGTTCTGTCAAACTGTCCAAGTACTGTAGCTTGTGTGCTACAGTACTATGCTTCAATTTTAACAGGAAGCAACGGTCCCTAGTTTCCTTCTAACAAGCATCTATTTTAGAGTGTTTAATTAAGAGTACAGTTAGTTGTGTTAATGAGTAATTAATCTCCAATCGGTCTTATCCTCATAAAGAGTGTTGTGTGACCCCTTCTGAAATACACTAAAACTTAAAGATATGTTTGATCATTTGGCTGTGTTGAAACTCAAGAGTCTTAGCTAGAAACAAAAGTAGCTTAACTAGCTAGCTCAGGCAAAATTTTGTTAACACTCAAGGGGGGAGTTTTTCCCATCTCTAATGGTGTGGGAAAATTCACTGTTAATTACAGATGATGCACAATGAATTATGCCTTCCGTTTCTTATTATTAATTGTAAACACATTGCATAATGCATAATGGTTTAATGTCGGAAGAGGGTGGTTCTGATATATTGCTCTTGTGAACGTACTGTAAAACAAGGTTGAGTTTCACAGCCGTGGTGTGTCACATCATAAAATGTTCCTTCATACCCATAATCAGCCTATCCCAACCCATGACCCTGGATTATGTGTAAATATAATTTTTATCACTGGGTTTCTTGCTCTATTAGGAAGCTTTCCCATTGTTGATGCTGGTTAACCCTGCTGTCATCTCTTCTCAGATGGCATCGGATAGCCTACAGTGTTGAGGGCAAATCTGTTACACTCTACCTGGACTGTAAGAAGGTTCAGACACTAGAACTGATGCGTGGAGACAGTCCTGTGGTCAGCACGAAGGGAGTCGTTGTGTTCGGCACTCGACTGCTAGATGAGGAGGTGTTTGAGGTATGAAACCTCAGAAGCTTTCCATAATTAGGACATTTTTATATGCATCCAGCCAACTAAGAATCAAGTTAGGGTACCTTTTTATAGTTCATTCAAAGTGTATACTGTATGCACAGTATATTGTCATTCATCTAGCAGAACTCCTGAAATTCTTCTCAGCATAAAGACATCGGAGGTCATATTTACACACAGGTAAATCTCACAAAGAATCAATTTAGGACTATTTTTTTTTTTCAAGCACCATTAGTAGCTTTGATTGCCATAATGCACACTTTGAGAGTCTATCTCTCAATCTCTTGTATAAATAAACCCTATAATTCTCAATAATAATTCTTATTACATTCTCATTACTGTCATTTATTAAAATCCATTACAATTTAAGGCAGTACAACAAATGCTACCTTTACATGCTTTATAATTGAAAAAGAATGTTATTATTATTATTGTTATAATATGCATTACAAAAGGGGAGGATGGGGGAGGAAGGACTTTATTCTAATGAAATAACAACAACTCTAAAAATCTTAATGGTGAAACGTTCTGGAGCAGGCTTTTTGAAATTGATGACCTAAACACAGTAACAGGGTTTTTATTTTTCTTGTACCCTTCCAACCATCCATTCTTGAACTTTTGTTATAAATGCATTATTTGCTGGTTTCCACATGCACCCTAATGCTTATACTCCCCTGTGACTTTCAAACATACAGCAAACAAGAAATCTCTCTTGAGAGGTCACAGTGGCTCTCAAATTAGCATATTGTAATGTCATACACATTTCTTATAATTTCGTTTGGATTAAGCTGCCGCAGCTTGTTTAATTGAATAGTTTGAGGCAGAGTGAGATTGATCTTGACTTCTCAGAGAGGAATAAACAAGTGCTGCCCAGGCTTGTTTCCAGAGAATACCTAGAAGTAGCACCCTCCTCACCTGTGACTGTTTGAATTAGTGCTGTCTGGCTGAACATACTTCACGAGTATTTGATTTTAAAATGACTCCATTTGTGGATATTGCTGACATAAAATTTACTGTGTTCAAATGTTGCATGGAAGACAAGGTTTATCCTGGCATCAACACACCTGAAGACTTCTGTCTCCATTATCTTTATATCACAGGGTCAATAGGCAGATATTTGACAATTTCTTGATGTGATATTTGACATATTTTTTGTTAACTTCTATTTGATACAGTTTTGTTTTTCATAAATGAACATTAATTCAGTTAAATAAATGCTATGAAATGTCATTTGTTAATTTTTTTACGATAGCACTTTACTAACATTAGTTAATGCACTATGAACTAACATGAACTAACAATGAACAATAATATTTGTATTTACTAACATTAACAAAGATTAGTATATGCTGTAAAAATATATTGTTCATTGTTTGTTCATGATACCTAAAGCATTAACTTGTTAACAAATGGAACTATTGTATAGTGTTACCATTGAATTCTATTCCAGTTTCACATTCTGCAATAAAATTGTTCATTTTCATTTAAAATTTTTCGCTCCCTGAACTGTTTCTAATCCCTAACTGCAACTCCATGTCTAATCTGTTGTTTCGCTTTTGCTATTCTTGTGCTGAAGAAATGGTTCTAGCTAAAATCCGAAGTGCATTCGATTTGAAGTCCAGTCACTGCTCTCAGCCGTGTCCTCAGGCATATGTCTGCTGGACTTCAGCAGAGAGCACGGGGAGGGGCTGCAGTCCTAAGTACCATAGGACAACCTTCTGGACAGTGATGTTTTACATATTTAAATCAGAAACACATATAGGGAAGTCTATTGTCAGTTTAATGAACTTTTTAAGACTCCTCTATCTGCTTTAACCTAAGAAACCAGCTGTTTCTTTAAGTCCAATATAGCACATGCAACATTCCCTCCAGCGGCCCTCTGCAAAAACTTAATAACCCTCCCCGACTCCTCCCATCCAATAATGTGGTCTCCCAAACCTATCCCACCCACAGCTGTTATTGTCTAAACCCCACCTTCAGAAACGTTATGCCTTAAGTGCCCTATTTCTACTTCCATACTACTCCCAAATCAAACCCATCACAACATGCCATTGTTCACCAAATCCTGTTAAGTGCAAAACAATTTCTCCAGACCTTCCTTCACTATGCATTTCTCACATCCAAGAAGGTCTATAAGGTACGTATATACCTGGGTAGGGTTATCTTGTTGCATTCCCATTCATCTCAGTGACAGTTGCTCAACTGGTGCGTACGCCCTCCTGGAAGTTCACAATCTTTTTCTACCATCTTTTCTCATGAACCCTCAGTTCTGGCCCAACCAATCACCTGAGTCATGAATGACATGTGCCTAATTAATCTGGAGCCAGTCAACCCAAAATGGCTGGTGGCACCACACTGTGCACAGTTGCACTTCACTAGTGACTATCCTGCGGCTATACAAGCTGTGACATCAAAGACAGCAGACAGGGAATAATGCAAATCTATTTTATGCTTTGAAGAGCCCTTCAAATAATTATGCACTGGTTAAACGTAACAGTGGTTCTTAAAGGAATATTCAGGGTTCAATACAAGTTAAGCTCAATTGAAAGCATTATTGTGGCATAATATTGATTACCACAAAAAATATTTTTGACTTGTTCCTACTTTTCTTAAAATAATAATAATTATAATAATTTAAAAAAAACAACTAACAAGGTTCCAGTGAGGCACTTACAATGGAAGCTAATGGGGCCAATTTTTTGGAGGGTTTAAAGGCAGAAATGTGAAGCTTTTAATTTTATAAAAGCACTCACATTAATTCTTCTGTTAATCTCATGTATTATTTGAGCTGTAAAGTTGTTTAAATCGTAATTTTTACAGTTGCTTTAGCATTTACGGTGTTACATCGTCATGGCAACAAAGTTGTAAAATGGGATATAATATACACAGAAAAGGTTAGTAATTGATTTTATTAAACTACAATCATGTTAACACACATATTGTTTACGTCTTGTTTCTATACTTTTGAAACAGTATTTTAACGTTTACGGATTGGCCCCATTCACTTCCATTGTAAATGCCTCACTGTAACCTCAATTTTTTATATTTCTTTTAAAGAAAAGGAGGGATGAGTCAATATTCATTTTTGTGGTAATCAACATTATGCCACAAATGCTGTCCATTGAGCTTAACTTGTACCCGAATATTCCTTTAACTTTTTTGACTCAAAGTCCGCACATTTTTCTTCTGTTACTTCTTGCATTTTTATTACTGTAACTGAAACCCGGCATATCAATTGATTGAAATATATAATCGTGGTTAATTTTGTGATTCCAGAAGAATTTCTAACGATATGTTGTACAATAACAACAACAGTCATTAAAAAGAGTTGCTGAATTACCCTAAGAAATAAGATTTATTTTAATGGATTCTAGCATGGTTTTTTTAGTTAGGTTATTAATATTACTTATTGTACCCAGTTAAAAATCACTGTACTGTAATTGTTATTATAGCCATTTATTTATTTCTCATGTACATTTTAATTTGGTCTGAATACACAAATTAATACCCCAAGCTCAACCACCTCTTGTGCCCATAAAAAAAAGACTAAAAATCTCAACCTTCATCTTTGTGTGCTCAAAAGCAACTGTTATGTCTAACTCTTCCCATTTACTGTTCTCTCTGGGTCCACATTTTCAAGCACATGGTTCTGATTGACCTACATCTGTGTCATGGGTCAGTGTGACCAGGGTGTGGCTGGTACTGGGGGATGTGAAAGTTTGACCTGACCTCAGGCCAGTTCCCAAGCCCTGGATCCTGGGGAATCCACAGAGCTAATGTTCCAATCCAGATCCCTCAGTGTGGGAGAGCTGCTGGGGAGTCTGGGGACAACGCTGCAGGACTATTGCTTTCAGATTCCTACAGATTGCTAAAGAGCTGCAGAACCCAAACACACACAAACAAAACAAAGAGCAGACTATCCACATCTGAAATATTTTTTTTTGCTTTGCTTCTGATAGTTGTTTACATTTTCTTGCTGACTTAGAACTTCAAGATGCAGATAATATCCACTAATTTCCAGTGCAAGTCTGGGCAACTGGTCCTAAATGGTTATCTTAAAATATACAGAACTGTTTTGACTAGCACGTTGAGTCCTTGTGTTGTCAAGCATGTCTTGTAAGGAGACTCCTATTTTAGCTGGCTTAAAGTTTGGTTTGGTGGGGTGTAATTAGTTGGCTAGGTAGACTGATTTTCCTTTAAAGATAACATCTGTCAGATTATTGTAAAAAAATGCTGTGGTTTGGCTGTATTCTATTCTGCCTAGTAAGTTTGTGTGGATCTTGGTGATTGCCAGTTCTTGACCTCTTGTGCTTCCACCCATTGATGCTGGCAAGATACTAATGATGAATCATAGATTCTCCACTGGCCTTATGATGAAAGCGCTTAAGTAAATGTTCTGCACTTAACAAGAACATTAGTTCTGAATAAGGCAAGTCAGAAAGTCTTAACAATTTAGTGGAATTATCATTGGCTATCAATTGTGGGGCCACCACTTTAATACAATGAAAATGAATGGTGACTGGGTCTAACATTATGCATCTTTTATGTTCCACAGAAGAAAGTAAGTCCTACAGGTTTATAACAACACAAAGGTGTGTAAATGATTACATCATTTTCACGATTAGGTAAACTAACCCTTTAAATTGTATATTGCAACTTACAACTTGGCTTTTTTACAAGGTCTTTAAATGTGGATTCTGTTGAAGTCTAAACATTTCATTTTCTGTGTTCTATACAACTCCAGTCATTTACAGCCAATTTAACATACTAATAGAGCAGATGCCATCTTGAATGCAGCTCAGTGGGAGATGTGAAGTCATTATGTGCTTCATGGATTGTTCTGGGACTGGTTCTTCATTGCTGCCCAGATATGTCATCTGCTGAATACAGACGAAGTTTTTTTTTGAAAAATATTTCAGCTCTTTAGGTCCATACAGTGCAAGTCACGCGAGTCTAGAACTTTGAAGCTCAAAAAAGACATAAAGACAGCATAAAAGTAATCCTTACGACTCCAGTGGTTAAGTCCATGTGTTCTGAAGCGATAAGAAACAGATCAATATTTTAAATTTTTCATATATTTTTTTATATTTTTAAGTCCTTTTTTATACTATAAATCTCCACTTTCAAACAGCTCTCCTTAGAGTTCAACTTTTGTTTTTGGTTATTCTCATTCTTCGTGCATATCACCACCTGTCGGGCGGTGGGGACAATTAATAGCAAAAAAGGACTTAAATATTGATCTGTTTCTCACTCACATCATATAGCTTCAGAAGATATAGATTTAACCACTGGAGTCTTATGGATTACTTTTATACTGCCTTTATGTAATTTTTTTTAAAGCTTCATAGTTCTAGTCACCATTTGCATTGTATGGACCTACAGAGCTGAAATATTCATACACACCTGGCCCTGGGATGGCATGAGTGTGAGTAAATGATAAAATCATTTTCATTTTTGGGTGAACTATCCCTTTAAAATGCAGGTTTCATTTCTTGGTGTGCTGATGCTGACTTCAGAACTCAGTGATCGACCTGGAGTATTCCTATATTTTAGAAACTGCCTATAGGAATCCATTCCTTTGAGGAGTTAAGGGAAAGTGAAGTCAAGTGTGGTTGAGAGATTTTTTTGGCCCAGAAAAACTAAGGGCAAATGTTGAAACGATAAAATATTTGGTTCTGCCTAAAGCATTAACTCTTCATGAATCAGTTTTAAACCAGTCTGTGATTGAAAGAAGATTAAACCATCTTCTTTTTGTATATACATCTTATAAACACCTTAAAAAGAGCAAAAACATCTACTGAATGTTGCTCTAACATCCAGCAAGGAACATGCAAGTGACATATTGCAGATTTATTTCAAATAGCAGAGAAATCCCTTTAAAAATCACATCGCCCAGATGAAAACACAAGCATCCAAAATGTGTGGTATTAGGGCAATTAATCAATCACACACTCACATATACACTATTGCAATAGTATGCACAAGTAATATGAACAACATATCTACAAAAACACAAGTCTTATGGATCACATCTTAAACTATCATCTGGAGATTTATTGTACTCTCTAGGTTCTGTACATAGGTCTTTTTTAGATATATGTAATGCAAGTGATATTTGTGTTACAGGGAGACATCCAGCAGCTACTGCTCATGGATGATCCTCAGGCTGCGGCTGACTACTGTCAAGACTATATTCCTGATTGTGATAACACTTTGCCCTACAGCATCCAGAGCCTTGAAACTGAAGAGGTAAGTGCTTCTTCTATCCTGGGAGTCAACTCGCTGACAAGAAATGATTTGTATATTTCTGACCGTTGCACAAATTTCAAAATGGTACTTCATTGTTGTCCTCTCTTCAGCTTTCTCCAGCTGCTTTATTTTACATCTAAATGACTTTTTGTTTTCCTCCTCAGATGTATGATTCCATTCAGGTCAGTTCCTTCTTTATTATTCTCATCAGACGCTTCATATTTTAGCCAAGAATAAAGTATCATGAGTGTAATAAGAGAAAGAGATGCTTGCATTTCCAATGAACCTTGTACAACCCACTTTAGAGTTTTCTACTAAATTGCAGAACTTTATGGAGACATAATTTGTTCCAGCTTGGCCAAAATTGTTTTCCTCTCTTTTTGGATGAGCACCGTCGAAACTTTCTGTGTGGATGATATGCCTTGGCTTTTCACGTCCACATTTACATTTATCTGTTTGCTCTTCTGGGCTCCGCTCCCACAGTACTCATCTCTATAAGACAATGAATAGGACAGTCATGCATACAAATAAAGTTGTTCGTGCCAGTGGCCAGAAGCGCTCAATGCTAATGAACGAAAAGCTAGGACGAGTTGGAGCCATGGCGCAGTGGTAGCAGATACGAACTGTGAAGCTCCCGCAGGGATGCAGGTTTTAGTCTGGCCAGTGTCTCTTCCCTATACCATTTCTATCAAATATAAGCCAAAAGCCGATGAATATAAAAGCTTGGGTGAGCTCTTTGATATGTTACTAGCACTAGTCTTTCCTCAGTCATGTCTACAATAAGTGGCCGTTCACACAGGACACATTCTAGCATTAAAAACAGGTACAGTATATGGAGCACAATGGGAACACAAGGCGTTTTTATACAGTAGGTGAGTGAATCTCATTAAACCTGTCAAGAAATGTCCAGGTCACATTCACCAAACCCTCCACCCCCAACTAAAACAACATTTAAAATAAAAATGATATTTTGTACTTAGATTATGTATTCTGGAATTGTAGTTTACCTATTACTGTAAAAAATGCTGCAGTGGTTTTTAAAAATAAACAATTTTTTTAGTAATAAAAGGCAGTAGAACAAATGCTACCATACATTTATATACTGTATTATGGTCATCTTTTTTTGCATAACAGTAATGAGAATTGGTGGGTAAAATTAGCTTAATTGCCACAGTGCAAAAAAAGGGTAGTAACAGTAGAATATATTTTATGAATGCAAAGTATTTGTTTTTCTTTTGACCTCTATGTGAGATTCACCCAGGCGCATCCCATACATTATTTCTTATGTACGTGCTGCAGGACCCAGATTCATCCAATTGGTCCATTATTATAATCTTTTCAGATAAAAGAGCCAATCACCTTTTAGATACAGAAATCGCTTGTCAGATAACTTGAGAATTTGCACATGCATTAGCTGAACCAGCCTAAAACATTTAATATTTTTTCCTTGACTTGAGCCAAAGAAGCAGGATTTTATGATACAATTGTTGATTTGAATGCTAATTTTCATTCCAATGATGGCCGCAGAGTGGTCTAACTTGCTTTGAAAGTGACTTTGACCGAATGCAAGACTGAGTCTTGTAAGAATGGCCCCTAAATCTAAAGCCTTTCAAATCAATAGCCTGACATTGTAGAAAGGTCCCCATTTCTTTTCAATATGTGAGACATTTTGTGTGGACATTTTGAACCTGTTTTTGTGAGTTTGATTATTAGTGTTTGTTATGAGCGTGAGGGTTTATCAGTGCAGTGTGTTAGCATTTTTCAATGGCCTTCTGGGATGAACGTTTAAGGTCATCGAGAACATTCATTTCTCCATGCAGCTCCCACACCCAGTTATGTGCAAGTGTGGTGAATATGAGTATCTGTGAGTCTCTACAGATACCCAGAGAAACTGTCTTTCAGCAGCCATTGAAAGGCAGAGCCAGTTGGCTTTCACTTCCCACTACAGCTGAGAGAACAGCAACTAATGGCAGGATTCATCAGCATTGCACACATTACTGACCTATTACCATTGCTCACACTGATCTGATTCTATCCTGGCCAACTTGGCATCTCAACACCTAGCCTGGTTCACACATTATTCATATAATCTCCCCTCCGACAGGACTCATCAAGTCCATTCACTCAGGGCCTCTGATAATAGCTCATAAGCAGCTCAACTCTGGCCACTTGAATTGTGAGCTGACAATGTACCGCATCTGAATTGTGAACAACTTGATCTCTGACCTAATTTGCAAAGAGAATAATGCATTTTCTGGTGTAATCAGTCAGCGACATTCATCATACAGTATAACTGCCACAGGTAAAGGATGCAGAGATTGCCAGTGTTATATTTGAGTGTCAGTACTATTTATGTCTTACTTTGACAGTTTTGCTTTTCCTGCTGTCAGAATGTCTCAAATATCTCACAGTTTTTATTCTGTTCACCTATGCCCCACCCAATCTTGGACTCATCCACCATCTATAAAAGGCCTCTCCCATCCATAACCTTGATGGTGTCATACAGGGAGATCTGCCTGAGGAACCAATAAAACACCCCAAAAATGAACGAAAGAGCAAAAAGAACAAAAAAAAGAGGGATAAGTCGTATAAGAAAGGGGGCAAAAAAGAAACCCGGAAGAAAAAAAAAGAGGTAGAAGTTCTTGAAGAAGGTTTTCTTGAGGTGTCTTCTAAGCTCCCAGAGTATTTCGCCCAAGAACCTCTGCATGGAACTTTACCAGCTACAACTGAGCAACCCGCACCAACTACATCAGAGCAGCTGAAATTACCTGTAGAAACTTCTGCGATAACTGTTGACAAGATGGACTCCATACCTGACATGCCTACTCATGAACCTGAAGGTTATCAGGAGAACTCCACTATACTGCTCACACTTCCTGTGTCAAATCTTGACAACCATTTTGTATCGCCCCCTGCACATCCTGTGGTGGAGTTGGAGGTAGATCATAGCATGCCACTGTGGTTGCCCATACGTCCCCCTGCCTCCCCGTCATTCTCCTGACCAATCACTGACTCCCCCTCACACATTTTAACCACTGGCATCTTCTCCTCCCAGTCATCTATCGTACTAACCAGCTTGTGCCTTTCTAACCTCCCCAATAATAGAGCACTGAAACATAGTGTAACTATGGTCACAAAGGAATTGATAATATAGTAGTAATTTGTAGATGTAGTAAATGCATATGGATTATATCTCATTTCAATAGTGATACTGCCCTGCTAGAAAAAAAAAAACAAAACAAAAAGACAGGTGATCTTAGCTGGTCTCGCAATTTGGCCAAGCTGGACTTTGACTGGTCTCTGACCCTGATCAGCTTACAAGTGCCTAAACCAGTGCCAGCAAACCAGATGAGCCTGACCAGGCTGGGAGACCAAGCAGCCGAGACCAGTTTGATTTGTGTCAATAACAGGGCTGACGCTGGCCAAATTGATGCCCTAGCGTGATATGAGCGTGAATCGATCATCTGTGTTCCGCAACTGCTTTCGGGTCCTTGAATAACGTGCGAGTAAGGGCAGCCGGTGGACTTTCTGGTGCCCTCCTAAGGTAAGATGGTGACCCCCTAGGGAGTTGGTGCCCTATGCAGACTGCGTAGTCTGCTTATAGGGAGCGGCGGTACTGGTCACAATTTGAGTATGAGATATGATGCATATCATTTGCTTGTTTTGGCATAGACTTAGTGTTCCACTTAGATTGTAGTTTTCTCTGTTCACTTGGCATGCTTTATAGACTGAAAAATGTGTTTGAAGACCCAATGACAAATGAGGCTTACATTAGCATAAATCCATCTTTTTGATGCATTTACCATTGACAGGACTGATAGATGTAGTTTTTACCTTATGAATCACACATTTTTGCTGAGTTAACTTGAGATGCTTATATCATTTTGCCAAGTTTGCTCACCCTTCCCTTCATGCTGTTATGGCTGCCACCAGAACATATGGCTGCCGAGCTGACATCACCCTTTGTTACTTAAACCTCCTAAATATTTTCTACCCCACCTGCACACACCACCTCAGCAAGCCATAATCTAATTTATGACTTGATGCCAGCTTTGGAACCAGAATGTTTCTATAACCCATGCCTGTGAACTCATTATGCTTACATTTGTTGTACTAAACAGTGAAGTGGAGATCTAGTGCACAGTTAGGCCAGAAACATAGTCTATTCAAATACATAATAGCTTCTAGATATGCAAGCTCGAATTTGTGTACCGTTTAATTTAAAAATGTGTCAGACTGCAATTCTTAACATGAGCGCAGTCTCAACGTCGCCACAAGGGGCACTATAGTGGACAATGCTGTGAACTGTCCATTAGCTGACCGTTAGCGTGTTCAGCCGATCCGTGCTTTGGCAATGTGCTGGCCAAGCACTTGCATCTGCGTAATTTTAACATTCACTAACTTGCTCTGCAAGATTTTCTTCAAACTCCACCATGGTTGACCTGAAAGAGAAAACTTTCTCTTGAAAGTTTTAGACTGTAAAAGTTTTTGAAAGAAAGACTGTAGAAGACAGTTTGCACTTATTCTGAGAATGCAATGAACATGTTGCATAATGAATTGCTTTCTGAAACATTTTGAAACTCACATAAAGTCCTGCTCACTTAGCTAGAAGCATTTGCATTTATGTAATTATGTGCAATATGTCTGGGCCTTAGTGTTTCTAAGGTTCAGATGCCAAACTAGTGCAGAATGGAAGTGATTAACTGTGCTCGGGATCTCCATGGTTGTGGTTTAACTGTGCTGTATATGACTCTGCTGTGCTGGTGTGCAGGAGGAGAGGCCGATTAAAACACCAGAGGTCGAAGAGTTTAGTGTAGACATTTACAGCGATCAGCATGATGAACTTTTGGTCTCCACTGTGACGGTTGGCCCTAATATTACAGAGTACGAGGTAGGTTTATATTGGTTTATGCCTGGGCTAGGAGTATAAACACTGTGAGTGTTTCTGAGGTGATTATCCTGACTATGCTGTTGATGTGTTTGGTACATTTATAGCTCACTGAGTATGATGACTTTAAAAATGGCTCGGACAGCTTTGAGCAGGTATATGAAGAGTATGTGGTTTATGAGGACCGCTTTGACCAAGCAGAGAGGGAGAAAGCAGGCACATGGAATGGAGAGGTACACTTTTTGCTCTGTCTACAATCAATGAACTTAAAATACACGCAAATAAGGAGTAAAAAATGGGTGTAAGGCACATTTTAATGTAAAAACAAATAAAAAAATCTAAACAAAAAACATGTTAAAACCCTTTATTCAAACAGCTGTTTCATACCACAAACTCATACATTAATTCAATAACGCAATATAACATTTTTAAAATTTTAAAATTGTTTTATGAGTTTCTGTTATGAAACTGCTATTTTATATATACTGTATATATATATATATATATATATTTTACTTTAGTGGTTCCCCCAATCAAAGAGCGCCTTCGTTGCACAATTTTTAACAGACTTAACAGCACAGCAGCAAGTTTTCTTCTTCTTGTGACTTGCAACACGTAAGTATTTTACGTGTGTCCCAACCAATTATGACAGAGAGCTGATTTTTACCTGTTCTTCCTCTTTCAGGTCAGGGGATTTGAGAAAGGACAGAAGGGAGAGCCAGCGGTTGTTGAACCAGTGAGTGCTGAAGAGTGAAATTAAACTTATACAGAACATTGATGTATTTTGGCTAATGCTAATGCTTCTTGATGTATTTTATATTCACCAGGGCAAATTTTTTGAAGGACCTCCTGGCCCACCAGGACCACCAGTAAGTCTTAATGCTGTTAAGATTTAAAAATACTCACTAGCACCAAAAACTATTGCAACCCTTGGTAACAGACTTAAAGATGCTATAAGCCCTTTCAGTTGTTTTGCTAACTTCCGCCAATTGTTAATTTTTCTTGTCCTTAAAAAAAGTAATGTGGTGCAACTGTAATATTAACTTAAAATAATAATAATAATAATGCACAATATTTTAAAAGGTTTCTTAGTAATACAGTGGTGTTTTGAAAACTTGTTTGCTATTTTTTCTTATATATGCAAGTCATATTTTCATATTTATCTTTTCATAGCAGTATCTCAGGTTTTTGTGAAATTTACGGATCCATTTTGTTTCTTTAAATTCCTTTTTTTGGGAAAAGGTATAACAAAAGGCTCTACTTTAGCATATTGTATCAGTGATTAATATTTTAGACACTGAAATTACATATCTAACACAATCAATTCCATGAAAGAATCAAAGTAATTTTAATACTTATTGAAAGCCCTATAAACATTTAAAAAAACCACTCAATCTTTTAGTCTCTTAAAAGTTTTATGAAACATTTTATAACAGTTCAGTGAAGGTCATGTATAAGTATTTCATAAAAAACATGTCACTGATTCTTGTGTTATAATATCATGACGTTTGGTCACGACATATGTAAGACCCAATGTGGTTCGACGTAATTGATGTGTCACCATACTGGATTTGCATTCTGTTTACATGAATTTACAATAGAGCTGTTTAGCCGTTCCTTCAATTTGTAGGCAACCCGGATGTCTAATTCACTATGGGTTCCCTCAGGATTTTCCTATGGGATTTTATAATGAGGTTTTTCAACTTAAGAGTAAAATAAGATCTGTGGTAAATATTACTTGATGATAGGTGAACATTTTGTTCTACAACATATATTATACACTTTCATACCACAAATGTGAATTTCGAAACCGCTGTGTGATTTAAAAAAAAAAATGCACTCCAGTACGGCTTCAAATTCACTTTCATGTTTGAAAGTGTGTAATATATGTTGTAAAATTAAATATCCACATATCGTCATGTGATGTTTACTACAGACCTTATTTTACTCATAAATCCAAAACTCCCATTTTAAAACCCCATAGGAGAATCCAGAGGGAACCCATGGCGAATTCTCTTCTGGGTTTGCAGACTTCAAACTGAACAATTTGATTTGAGAGTGAATAACAACTTAAATTTTGTGTTTGTGATTGTGATTGTGTGCTTTTAGAAGACATGGAAAATGATGCACAAGTCGCATGGACTACTTTTATGACACATTCGGGTGCTTATTTAAGCTTCAAAGTGTGTCACAATCAACTGTTGTTGTATGGAAATCAGCAACTGCAGCATTTTTAAAAATTAGGCCTTTTTGTAACAAACGATAGCGAGACAGAGAGAACCAATAGCAGAGGAACAGTTCAAAGGATTTATTGACAAAATAATAAGTTCAGATTCGTGGAATCCTCTGTAGAAGCATAGCAAAGTGCACAATAACGCTCCGCAGGGTTGGGCAATGTTACTCCTGACACACGGGCAGAGATGAGGTATCCTCCTTGGAAGACCTGCTGACATGCTGTAAAACTGGAAGGCAATCACACACCCGACACACGGGCAACCAACAGATACATGAGACAGGACCAATTAGGCAAAGAGGATGAGCTTAGTGCTCAACATCAAACAGCAATGCACAAACACTCAGTCAACACTAAGCAACATTAAACATGAACAAACAAGGAATAGGTGCTACTCGCCAGCTGAAATTTGGGCATGATCAGCGTTCCCATGTAAACAATCAGGGTTCCCATGGAAATGCTGATTCTGCATGCCAGCGACACCTGAAACACATGAGGAAGAAGACGTCAACATGCTTGGAACATAACAAACAGAGAACAAAAATGCCAATATCCTCGTCAGACAAAAGCCCAACCTGACAATATAACAGGACATGACATCACGGGAAAGCACACAGCGGTAACTCGTGCACGGCGGTAACTAACAACAAGACCCATGTTCTCACACATGAAACACGAGACAGACAGGGGACGATAATGCCACGATCCCGCCAGACAGAAACCCAACCTAACAAGGTGACATGACCATGACACTTTTATGTTCCATGGATGAAAGAAAGTCAAATGGATTTGGAATGACATGAAGATGGGTAAATAATGACAATCTAATTTTTTGGGTGAACTCTCAGATAACAGGGCATGGATTGAGTGGGTCTATTGAATAGGTCATAATTAATAGTGGAATCAGATGATATGTGAGTTATACTTCTAAGCCATACAATCTAAAAGTTCATGGCAAAAGAAAAGTGGAAATTTGAACCGTTGTTGGTGCGATGAGTGACACACGTCATACTTGGTCTGGGGACATTTCAAAGCCTCCCCTATCAGTCTGCAAATTCTCATAACTTTCCTCCAAACAGTTCTAGGGGCTGCCATAGACTCCCAGCCTGATAATAATTAATCATAAGAGGAACAATAACAAAAATGTATATTAAATAATAATGGAAAGATAAGTAATCAATGATTTCACTAAAATGAATATATATATATATATATATATATATATATACATATATATATATATATATATATATATATACATATATGACTTCTGAATTAGGCTTCGAAGTGTAGAAATGTGAAAATCAGGACATATTTCCATCATAGACAATGTTCAGCAGTGGTCGCACCACATGATGTTTTTCTAATTCAGTCAAATTTACAGGCAAAAGAATTTGCCACCTCAGCATAATTCAACAACAGGCATAATTCCCACACAAGGCCATTATGAACTTTATAATCAAATTATAGATTTTTTTATAGAACACATGATGATCAATTTTGGCAACAACACACCAGCATTTTAAAAAGTGATATTTTCCTAAAAATAAAGAGTGATAATGACCTTTATCATGTATCCAGGGGTCCTTTGCATGTTTCTTTAAGATGTAACTGGTCCTTAAAAAAATAAATAAAAATAAAGCCTCAAAATCATGCACCACATGATATTTTATAAAGCAATCTTCCTGTAATTTATATAACTATTTAATATAACTATTTATTTTGAAATGATATTGAAAATGCATCAGGGTTTTGCTCAAAAATACAGAAACTTTGTGTGTGCTTTTAAATACATTTTCAAAAGAGAAGTTGTGGGTGAACGATCACACCACATGATGTTTTAACACTTTACATGTGAAAAAATTACATAATAGTAAACATTGGAAAGTTCAAAGTGTTTTCATATATTGAAGATGTACTAAATATATGTACATGCTACTATAAAAAACATTTAAATATTTAAATAAAAAATAAAAAGATACAAAAGGATAGAATATGAAGACGTCACGTCATTGACCTAAATATATGTGCGTATATGTGTTGCATATGTATCAGTAGTCTTATATCAACTGATGATAAAGATGCAAAGTAAATTTTATGACTGCTGGGAGTGTTTTTTTTTTGTATTGTAATGTAATGTTTATTGTAACATTAAGTGTTGTCTGGCAACGTTTTCCTTGACTGAACAAGCCAAATAAATAAGATAATTTTAATATGTAAAAAAAAAAAAAAAAAAAAAAAGGTAAATAAAAAAAACAAGCTTTTAATCACATTTTAATATGTGTTTACTTCTCAGGGTCTTCCAGGAATTCCCGGCATCACAGGCCCCTCAGGACCCAATGGAGACCCAGGTGATTGGGTGAGTGTTCCTGTTCTCACATGACCATTGCTCAAATTGAGACCCCCCATAAGACATAAGTATTTTTGTTTTAGTAAAGATAATAATGACAAGTAAAAATGTAAATGCCCCTTCATCACAAGACCGCTAAACGCATTTGGCCTTGTATGTCTATAGAGGGCTTATAACAATTCCCAGGTTGAAAGGCAGGGAAAAATATTCCAGCCAGAGGTTTATATTTTTTTTGAAGATTGAAAAGCTTTTCAGAGAGGACTGGTGACAGCTTTGTTGTTTTACACAGCAAAGTGCACTTTGACTCAAGCAATGTGTAAAAAAAGGTGTTATAGCTCATTCAGGAAGCAAGCTAATTATTACAGCTAAAAATCATTTTTAATCAGTATTTTTCTTGTTTGCCAGTAAAAATATAGAAACATCCTTCAAAAAAGATACATTTTCTTGAGAAGCAAAATTGCACATGATATTCAGACTGGTTTTCATAAAATATATTTGGAATTATGTTTTGGAAAGATATTTTTCCTATCCCATAAGCAAACTGTTTTTTTTAAAGCATAAAGCTAACCAAATTGAATGAGGTTTAAGTTTCAAACAAGAAATTGGCTAAGATATGTTACCTGAAATCAAGTCTGTTATATTATTTACTTCTCAAGGAAAGCTATCTTGTTTTAGGCAAAGAATGACATACATTTTGGAAATGCTGCAATCATTTTGTTTTTTAAATATTTCTGACACATTACTGCATGAATACACATTTAGAAATACTCTAATAGTAAACTGAACTAATTGATTCTCCTCCCCAAAGGGTCCTGAGGGACGTTCAGGCCTCCCTGGTGCTGATGGGTTGCCTGGTCCTCCAGGCACTTTGCTGATGTTACCCGTAAGAGGAAGTTATTGCTTCAGTAACACATTTAAACAACTTGCATACTCATTAGCGGGACTTGTTTGCCAGAGGAAAATAATTAAAATTTTGCATCACAAATCACAGGGGCTAGGTGACAATGACACATTTTGGCCACATGGTGGAGCTGTGATGTAATCAGATGTAATTGCATGCAGAAAGCCTATCTATTCATTTGTGTACTAAACATATTAAAAGCTCTGTGTAATGGAAGGATACTTCATTTAATGAATATTTAGTGAGTAATCTCTCTTTCACTCTCAGTTCCAGTATGGAGGAGACTCTCAGAAGGGACCTGTGGTATCTGCTCAAGAGGCGCAGGCTCAAGCCATTTTACAACAGACCAAAGTAAGATTTAAACTATCTCTGACACTTAAACTAACTGACCTACAATTGGGCCCTTTATTAATTCAGCAGTGCTGTATAATCAGCGGTGTTTGCTAAGGCAAGCATACTAGTGGTTAGAGATTTGAACAGCTTTTTTTGTAACTTGTAACATGTCTGTAGCACTAAGACATGACTATTCCTCAAATCATCTGATTTATTGACGATCTTTTGACTTGGGCCAGTAAGCAACCACCTAACATCCATCCAAAATGCCCAAGCAACCACATAGCAACACCTTGGCAACCACTCCGAACATCTTAATATTACAGTAAAAAACACTCAGAACACATAAGAAACCAAAAAGCAACACCCTGGCAACCACTCCGAACACTTAAAGGTGCTGTAAATGATTTTAGCATGGAAAAGTATGCCAAAATGTTCTTACTCCCTTAAAGATATTAATGAAATAAGTGTCCTGAGATATCTCACCGGTCTCTGTGACAGCTGTATACTCTTGTAAACATCAAACAAAAATGTGTCCACAGACCGCTGACAATGACACTTTCACCTGTCAATCATTTTGCTCGTTCTCATAGTGTTGTATTTTAAGTGTATCATTGAGGCTATGATTAATAATTTTTGTCAGTTGAGGGCGCTATTGTGCAATGTAGAGTGGAGGAGGGCAGGGCCGGGCTGGAATGATGCATGCCCGATCCCCAATCGGCCTGATGGGGAGAGCGAGGTATAAAAGTGACCGGTGATGACAGCTCTAGAGAGAGTGAATTACGTGCAGCTGCCCAATATTTGTTTGAGTGTGTCTTTTTTTTAAATTCAATATTATTTATATTGTTAAGCCGGTTCTCGCCTCCTCTGGAGTCAATCCTCCAACCCCCAGTGGACAGAACACCCCTCCGCTTTTCTGGCGGCACGTGGGGACACTCCTCCGCCCCAGGCGTTCGGGGAGTCGTTTCCCTCCTCCCCTCATGGACGGCGATCTTCTCTCGACCCCACCACGTTTCTGGGGGACGTCAGGGCACTCCTCCGACCCTGGCAGCGGCTTCATCGCTCCAGGCGGTCAGGGAGTCCAGTCCCCACTCGCCCTGCGGGCGGCGGCCATTCCCTGCATCAGGGCAGTCGGGCTACTCCGTCACCCAGCATATGGCAGTGGTGCTGCTCTGGGTGGACGGCAGTGTCGAGGACTCTGCAACGGGCATCCCTCCTCCTTCCCGGGTTTCGGCACGAGTGTACGGAGGTTATAGGGAAAGGAGGAGGTGAGAACCGGCTTAATAATATAAATCGCATTTAATTAAATAAAAAGACACACATAAACACATACAGGGCAGCTGCCAGTAATTCTCTCTCTTAAGAGGTGTCATCACCTTTATCCCTCGCGCGCCCCATCAGGCCAATTGGAGACTGGGCATGCATTATTGCAGCCCGGCCCGGCCCTCCTCAGCTCTACATGCAACTGTTCAATTTGACAGCCACAGGAACAAATAATGCTGCTCTTTTGCTCGGTTTTGGTCTCAAAATTATCTTTGGAGGGTGGGGTTTTGGAATGAGGGGGCATGGCTAATTCAACAGCGCAGTCACGTGAAAGCTTCAAAATGCTAAAATGCACATTTAAAAACATAAAATACACTTAAAACACCTCAGAAACCAAAAAGCAATGCCCTGGCAACCACTCAGAATTGATTATTGATTATACTTTATTTGTCCCATTGCTGGGAATTTCTTCTTAGACCCTTGTATTACAAAAAAAAAATGTGCAAACATCTCATTCACATGTAACATACATTCTATATCCCCACTGCGTGCAATTCATTCTCTCTCCCCCACATGTAACACAACACCTAGTTAGTATACCTTTTATTTGTTCAAGATGTTAATAGCCATAGGCAGAAACATGTGCTTATACTTGTTTACACTGGGGGACCCCAAATCTTCTCTCCAATGGAAGTAGCTGAAATTCATTGAGGGGAATATGAATAGAATCAGCTACTATCTTATGTGCCTGTCTAAGTAGACACTGTTCTTAAGTCAACTGGAGAGATGGGTAGATTTTAACACCAATGATATTCATAGCAGTTTTGACCGAAATTTAGTTTATGCCAACAGGTTACCAAACCAGAATGTAATGGCGTACCATATTTGTTATAGATTTACAGTATCCCATAATTTATTTTAAGTTCATGTCAGAAAAGCTTAGTTCAATATTGTCCTTGTATCTCCTCCTGGCTTCCCGGAGCCTATGATTAAGCTCCTTTTGTACAGTCCTCAATTGTGCTTTGTCATGATTTTTACATGCCATTTTTTGTGATATATACAGTCCTTAACTTCATTCATAATGTAATGTTTGGCATTTGGAATCACAACGTCCATACAGAAATTGATATAGTCAGTTACAGTCTCTGTAGCATTGTCCATGTCTATGCCATGAAGTACAGATAAAATACCCTTTAATGGACTACTCTGTCCTCAGACCAGATTTTAAAAGTCTTGTTATGAGGCTTGCTACTCTTTAGAGCATTCTATTATTTGAAATAAGGTGGATGGTATTGTGATCAGAGTTGCCTAAAGGAGGTTTGGTTCCTTTAGACATAAGCACTAGCTACATTAGCATAGCATTTGTCGAGAATTCTACTATGCCTTGTGTCGCATTTTACACACTGGTGAAAACCAGGGAGGGAAAGTGCAAGTTTACAATGATTAAAGTCTCCTAGAATGAAAACAGGGGCTCAGGAGAGCATAAAGGTTGTTGATAAACACAGTCACTAATGTGTACTGCTGCACTTACAGCATTTCCATCAGGAAGAACATAAATGGAGCAAAGGATAATAGTCCCAAATTCCCTAGGTAAATAGAATGGTCTTAACTTCAAGCATAGCAGTTAAACATCAGGGGTGCATATGATTTCCTTCACCTTGTATTGCCTGCACCACTTGTTGTTGATGAAGATCACGATTACTCCTCCCTTACCTTTGCCTGACAGTTCGTTCCTATCAGCGCGATTAAGGAAAAACCCATCTAGCTTGCATTGGGAGTCCACAATATCCCAATGTAACCATGTCTCCATCAGCACCAACACACATGCCCTCGATGTGAAGCTCACCCAACTTTTTCCAAAGAGATCTCACGTTACTCAGAATCATAGAGTTTTGGGGCATGCTGTTAACCACTTGTCGGAGTCGTTGTCGAGTACCTAAATGTCTGCCTCTTCTGCAAAGCTGCCTCCAGGGAGCAATGGACAATTCTCCAGGTAGGTCAGATGGTGGTGGTGATGGTAATTCCAGACGGAGCATAGTGACAGTGTATCTCTACTGTATGAGAGCCACTGCTTATCTTGTTGTAGATAAAGCTCGGCTCATTGTAAGGAATCCCAGGGCAGCAAACGGCAACAGAAAAAGTTTAACCATCACTGCCATTGCTTAACGTACAGCTTGTGAAGTTGCAACGCTGATGTATCGATACACTGTTGGCTATTTACCTTTTTAATGCTCAACACATAAAGGAACCCTAAACACATAAACCAATGGACTAACACATTACAACACAAGGAGTATGGGTCGCTATCAAGCAGCACCACCAAACCGGACAAGAACACCTTGTAAACCAAATAGCAGCACCCTAACAACCACTTAGAACACCTTATAAACCACCTGGCAATCGCCAACACACCCTAGAATTGTGGCAGCAAGTTTTGAATGAGCAAGCATCACTCACATTTTCACACTTCAGAAATGGCAATAATGTAGTTACTGTCTAACACTGAACAATGCTATATTAGTACTGCATACAAAGTGTCAGTCTATAATTTATGCTCATCTTGGTCAGGTTTTGGACTTTTGGGATAATAGTTAAGTACAAATACACACTTAGTATGAGGAGGAATCTGAAAGTTTCTTGTCTGTCTTTTTTTCTTTGCTTCTAGCTATCACTGAAGGGCCCTCAAGGTCCATTAGGTCTCACAGGGAGGCAGGGCCCAGTGGTAAGGAAAAATGTTCATTTCATTTCAAACTTTTACATTTTCCTGTGTTCAATTTAGAATGTTTTTTGTTTTAATGTCTTTCAAACAGTAAACATTGTATGTTTGTTCCAGGGTCTTCCTGGTCCCAGTGGACTGAAAGGGGACAGTGGAGATAGTGGGCCTCCGGTGAAGACATTTCCTTTATAATTCCTCTTTATATTCAGAAACCTTTAGAAACATTTAGCCAATGTGCAGTAGACTCACCAACTCTATCACCATCTTATCCCTCTCTTTTAAGGGACCACGTGGGTTGCTAGGTCCTCCAGGTCTTAATGGAAAACCAGGGAAGAGGGTAAGACTGAACATCAAAAACTTTTTACAACCAGTGGGAAATGCTGAATATACTTTCAGCCCCAATTTTCAGATTTACACTGCATCCTAACCAGACACAATGCGATTTGAGATTCCATCAACAACTGATCTGTCCGTTTCAGGGTTCAGAAAGAAGAGGATTCAATTTGCAGTGTAATACATAGTTTATTGGGAAACGGGAGTTCAAGGGGTAAGAAACAGAGGCGAGGGCTAGAATGGATAAGGTCCACAGTCAATGACGGTTGCAGGTAGCATAGATAAAGTCCCTGGAACGTTAACACTCAGCCAAGAGCAGTCCGCAAAGGAGGTCAAAGATGATGGCGAATGAGACAGGGGGAGCAATGGGCAGTGGTGGCAGGAGGGTCGGGGAGAATGGGAAGGGAGATGGCAGTGGGGAAGCTGGAGGTGGCAGGAAGATAAGCACTGTCCAGCATCCAGGGAGATGGGGAGAATGGAGAGAGAGAGAGAGAAAAAAAGAAAAGCAAGACAAAACTGATCTGAAGGCAAGCCACAGGAGATCAAATAAATCAAAAACAAAAATAATGAAACTAAAACCCTATTAACTATGACAAGTAAAAGTGTAGAAAAAGGAAGAGTAACATTTTATTGGATAAAACTAAAAATCAAAACAAGGCTGGATAACAAGCAGGGCTTAAGACAGAGCAAAAGAAAAGAAAAATAGAAATAACTTGGAATCCAAAGCAAAATCAAAACAGAAGAAAATAAGGCTTGACTAGATAACTATACTACCAGGAACTGTAAGATGAAAAGCAAGACGTGAATAACAAGAGGCATAAACACGATCTGGCACAGAGTAAAAAACATGAAGGGAATATAAAGGGAAGCTAATGAGGGGTAACACATTAGAGAGATAATGAACTAACAGGGTAACAAGAGGGAGGTGTGACAACTGACAGTTGAACGCATGGCACACACAACAGAACAACATATGCAGAAGCACATGGCGAACACAAACACCACACGACGAAGCACGTGGGCGGACAAACAAGACAGCCATACACTCCGTACAAACAACGGCACAGACACAAACACAACCGGTTGACCAAACCGGTGTCCTGACAGTCTGTCCACACAGAACACGAAAATGCTGTACGACACATCCCAATCACAGCCTATTAGAACATATTTGATGTTTAATGTACTGTAATGAGAAGCTGGATTTTGGACCAATGAGAGTTGACAGTGGGTAGGGCGACCCGTGATGATGCTGCAGAAATATAAAACATGAATTACAGAATGTAGCATTGGTCACTGGTCGCAACCGCAGCCAGTTAGAACAAAAATGTTATTACTGTAACATGGAGGACATACTTTATATTGTGTGTCAATTTATCATGTCATGTCTGGTTAAGACACAGTGTTGACACAAGTCCAAGACTCATAATGGAAACGTATTGGTATGGGTCATAATTAAATGAATTATCCTTGTTAAATACTGCTTAAAATAATCTGTGGCATGCTGGTGATTACCACAGAAAATAATTTTGATTTGTCTTACATTTTGCAAAAACAAACACATAATCATGTTGTAACATAGTTCAATGGAAAGGAGGAGGCGAGAACCGGCTGGACGATACAAATTCTTTATTCTTTAATAATAAATTTAAAACAAAGGACAAACACACACATGACGAACATGTCCGTAAATGATCTCTCTCTTGTCGCACCACCACCTGCCATCGGCCTTTATCCCTCTCGGAGGCTTGATTAGCCTGATATGGGACCGGGTGTATATCGTCACGACCGGGCCCCGCCCTCCGTCCTGCCACATTCCTCCCTCGTTCTTTCAGGCTGGGGAGCCCCCGGCCTGAAGTACATCCCCCCACCCTCTTTCCTTTGGGAGGGGCGCGCCTTCCGTGCCGTCTGCCGGCAGGTCATCCCCCTCTACTTGGACGAGGGAGGGGACTTCCTGTAAAAGTGTAGTACCCCCCCCAAAAAAACACTAAAATTAAAAGAGAGGGAAAAGGCCAATGCAGAGCGGCAGTGAGAGAGAGAGAGGAGAGAGAGATAAAAAAAAAAACCTACTCGCGGGTTCTCCGATACACCGTAGCTTGTTCCTCGGCCACTCCTCCACCCTCTAACGGACGACAGCCGCACCTCTCCAGGTGGATTGGAGGCAGTCCTCCAGCCCCTGGTGGACGGAACGCCCCGCCGCGTTCTCGGGGAGCCGAAGGGGTCTCCCCTGCCCCTGGCAGCGGTTCTCCCGCTCCAGGTGGTCGGTCCTCGAGCCCCTCCCAGCTCACAGTCGGCAGTCTCAGACCCCGCCGCGTTTCAGCGGCTGGAAGGGGACTCCTCTGCCCCTGGCAGCAGCCCTGACCGCTCCAGGCAGTCGGCTAGGAGCCCCTTCTCCCCTCGCGGTCGGCGGCCATTCCTCCACTTCCAGGTGGCTGGGCTCCTCGTCTTCCGGCTGATGGCTGCGGCTGCTCCATTAGGGTGGAGGGTAGTGGTGAGAACTCTACTACGGCGTACCCCTCCTCCTTCCCGGATTTCGGCACCAGTGTAACGTAGTTCAATGGAAAGGAGGAGGCGAGAACCGGCTGGACGATACAAATAATACTTTAATAATAAACTTAAAACAAAGGACAAACACACACACACATCCGTAAATGATCTCTCTCTCGTCGCACCACTGTCTGACATCAGCCTTTATCCCTCTCGGAGGCTTGATTAGCCTGATACGGGACCGGGTGTGTATCATCATGACCCAGCCCCGCCCTCCGCCCTGCCACACATGTTAACAAGTTAATGATGAAGTCTATAAATAGAAGCGTAAGAGTATTTCTTGCAGCTTAGACTTGGGAAAGTTACGCATTCATTCAATTCAGGCATCTCATCTAATCACAGTCCAACCTTGAGCTTTATAAGCTCTGCAAATCTGTCTTTCAACGCTCGTATGCCTCTGTTGTTTACACCCCCCTGCACCCATCACAACCACTTTAGGTCCAGTCCTGCCATAGGTGTCATCTCCTCTCCCCTGTCATCATTGGCTTCTTGCAGGATCTGATGATTTGAGCAAATATCTGAGCCCCGAACTGTAGTACGGGGCTCATGCCAAATGAACTAAATATCTCTTCATTCGTAAGAATTCCAATCATTACGAGCCTTTCTGATAGAACTATATTACCCTTAATTCCATAGTAAGTGCATAACTGTCAACAGGTTGTTTTGTTTGTTTTTACAAAGTGTTGGACGTGTCAAAATGCTTCGATAGTGCTTAAGCTGTATTTAACCTAGAACATTCCTTAAAGTTTTCCCTGAAAATTTTGACTTATTTAGTTTGTGCACATTTTGTTTACTTTTTCTGAAAATATTTATAAAGCTTGCCAGAAAATATTACTCATTTAGCCAGGTATTGGAGACGACAGTCAGTGGTTTATGATAAGACTGAGCAGTACAGCCTTATTTTTGTATTGTGTAAAGACAATCAATAGCATTGTAATCAAAGGTCAAGTGGTCTATTTATCTTAAATAAATTAACATCTTCATGAATGTGAAATGAATTGGCTGATATACAAACAGGTTCTGTTTTTATGTGCTGTGTTGTTTTCTTTTCATGAATATTGCACAAGTAGTGCACAGCGGTGCATATAATATGATGACAGTGTTGTGTTCTTTGTTTAAACTTGCAGGGCCGGTCAGGGGCAGATGGAGGTCGAGGGGCTCCTGGAGAGACAGGAGCAAAGGTGAGTCACTATATATGTCCCATAAATAAGACAAGCACTAGTATTACTATTGCTCATAGTTAAAGTAAGAGATTTGAACAAATCCCAAACCCTAAATATTAAACGTAATCCTGCACCATTTGTGCTATGGATATGAGTGATAGCAAGCAATCAGACTTTCGGTTTTAGCTTACCTGGAGGATGAACAAATAGTGGATCAAAATCACTAGCAATGCTTTAAAAATCACTTAGAATGCCTTATCAACCATATAGCAATGCCCTGGCAACCACAAATAATACAAGGATAGTTCGCCCAAAAATTTCAATTCTGTCATTATTTACTTAATCGGGTGATTCTAAACATGTACGCTTTCTTTCTACTGTGAAGCACAAAGGGAGTTCTGGCAGAATCTCACCTTCTTTTTCTCTATATAATGAAAATGAACTGTGACTGAGGCTGTATTTCAAGGATGGAAGGAAGGAAGAATATTTTGGGTGAACTATCCCCTTAAATGGAAACACATTTAATTTGAACCTAATAGTTTCAGTTATTGAAAGAATTGTTTGCTATTGCAGGTCGTGTAGTATTGTGTGTACTGACAATAGTGAGCTTTCAGTCCTGTCCAGCTGCGGGACCTGTCAGTAAATAAATCATGCAGATATATTTAGCACAACAGGATTGTGTTAGATGAGGAATGGCGAGGTCCTCTAGTGTCTCTCATAGTCCCAGCACCGGATGCGGGCTGAGACTCGGAGCATATGGGAAGGTTCCTCTGAGGCAGCCTGTCAAACCCTGCTACATGCCACACACACCTCTGCCCCAAATCACTGCTTGTGCTGTGTGTTTGTAGCAAAGCAAATGACTTTGAGGAAGGGCCTGAGTTATGCTTAGTTAGTGAAGTGTGCAGGGGGGGCATGTGTTTGAAAAGGGTGTTTTGTTGATCTTGGATCATGGATCTCTGTCTCTTTTGCAGGGTGACAGGGGCTTTGATGGACTACCTGGTGTTCCGGGGAACAAAGGACACAGAGTGCGTAGAGAGCACAGAATTGCTCAATCAAATCACACAATCTGTTTACTGCTCAGTCTGTTGTAGCTTTTAGATGTGTCTAAATACTCTGCTTTGACTATAATAAGCCCTCTGATCTAATTTAGACTTTATATTGTGTGCTGTATCTCATACACAATTCTTTTCTGAACATTTCTCAGGGAGACAGAGGAAAACCCGGACCCCATGGTCCAGCTGGAGAGCCCGGTCACAAGGTAATTCAGACCTTGATGAAAAAGAACAGCATAAGTAGTGACAAGCAAATCTTGTGTTTTGGATGCTCGTGTAAAATTTTCATTTTTCACTGAGTGGGATTATCAGCCCTCTTTACCAATTTAACCAGCAAGACAATTTTGGTCAACCAGCTTCAAAATAGAGACCATGCTGGTCGACCAGCATCACCACCATATTTTGGCATTGCTTTGCTGGTCCACAAGCTATACCAGCTCTAAGCTAGAGCTAACATCAAGGAAATTCACACTAGTCTAAGTTGGTCTTTTCAGCAGGGGATTCTCCTTTTTTCTTCTTTGTTGTTCTGAGCTTGGTGCAACCCCCTAAATGAGTCTTTTATCAGATTACTAATAATCCCTTTAAAGATCCCCTGCACTGCCCCAGGTGTGTACTCATGAATCGCATGAGAGAGACAAGCCGCACACTGAGTGGGATGTTCAAATTATGCAGAATTGAAAAATGTATGCAGCAGTGATTCACATTGATCACAGCTTTCAGGAGCGAACGGGAATATTTTGTATATAGAACTCTTCTAAAACCTCTCGGACTAAAGACCGACTCACGGAGAAACGCAGTGTCTGAAATCTACCTGCCTTGCTGTCTAGTCAGTAAATTTGACAATTTTTAACAACTTGCAAAGCACTATAACGTCTTCTCTAATGTGCTAGACAAATTCAAGTGAGCTTTAGACATAATCAAGCAAATATTTAATGACTACAATGCTTATATCTCAGTAAAAATGGAATCGGACGTTTCATAGACTATGAAAACGCTTTTCCGCCTTATTTTGCAACTAAAATCTAGGAAACGTTCTTTTAGACTTTTTATATTTTATAATATATATTTTTAAAGTATTTAACATAAATGTATAATATTATGCTTTGTGTTATATTACCCTGACATTAATTAATAAAAAAAATGTCAACAAAGCTGTGAAGGGTTTTCTGCTGAGAGTGTGACAGTAAATTTGGCATCTTTCTTTATTTCTTGACTTTTCAGTAGTTTATATACAGTATTTTCTAGGCATGTAATGATGCACAAATTTCACGATATGATGCGGTGCAAAGCCTCATGATATGATGCTATACAATACAATATGGTTTAAAAAAAACAAACATTTTTCAACAATTTTTTCGCTCAAACTTATTCAAGGATTCAACATAAATGTCTTTTAAATCATACATGACACAGCAGTGTCTGACATTGGCATTAAAACATAGAGCTGTAAAATAAAGTAGCTTAAACTCTGGGACTGCATTTATTTTGTTTGATTTTATTTTTATATTTTTGAGGAAAAATAGTTTGTCAAAAGCCAAGTTATTTATTTTTGTATAGTACTTTTCATAATACACAGTTTCAAAGCAGCTTTAGAAAATCATGACTTAATGTCCCAAACCCCCTAGAGAGCAAGCTGAAGTGACTGTAGCAAGTAAATAAACTACTTTCAGTGTTATTTAGAGGAATTCGAGAGAGGAACCTGACCTCTCATTTTACGATATATATACATAATCCAATATTATTTAGCGGCTTGAGCAAAAACCGATCTGCAAAGTAATTTTTTCTTCCCCCAGCGTTATTACCATATAACATGTCAGCAAGTGTTGCACTCATACCTGTTTACATTTCAATGACAAAACAAGAAAATAATAAGTCTCATGTAATTTCAGGTTTCTTACGTTATTTTTTAATAAGCTTGTTAATGTTACTTTTATGTGTCTGGGAGAGGCTGGCTTTCAAATGCAACTGTGCTCCTGCTGTGTTTATGCATTGCAAATCTACCGATTTGTGAGGTGATGTCGCGTAAATGACAGCATTGTTTGTTAAATTCTACAAGCTCTAACGCTTTAATGTACTTGGTATACAAAACATATGGTATTGAATCATTGTAGTGTAGTGTAGTGTAGGATACAATACTACACGATAATTTATTACACCCCTAGTATATACTATATACTGTATATACAGAATTGATATATATATATATATATATATATATTTATATATATATATAGTATATAGATTTGAAATATATTTATATTTTTTTACTTTTGAAAATCGTGGAAACATAATAGTGTTTTGTTTTCTTTTGGTGTTGGTATTTTGCACAATTTAAATGATCATACTGTGCCACTGGTCCAAGATCTGAGATGCTGATTGATGTTTTCTATTCCAGGGTTCAGATGGACCTGTTGGACCAAGAGGACAACCAGGAGAACCTGTGAGTGAACATGACCCAACCCACAGACAGACAAATACACACACAAACACATATAGACACATACACACATACAGGTCTTTGACACCCCAGGGGCAGCCCCATGTCCCTGCTTGGCACAGCCTGATTAACGGCAGCTCAAGCTCCATTTAAGTCTCGGCAGGTGAGTTGTGATCCATTGGGGTACCGGCTATTAAAATAGATCACCCAGAGCAGTGAGGGACTTAGGACAGAGTGAGCACTCTTACAGAGTGCTGAGAGGAAAGAAAGAGATAAATGTGGAGATGGAGTTAGATGAGCTGGGAGATTGGTGAAGGAAAGAGATGAAATCCTGGCCTGCATGATTATATTTCCATATCAATCACTTCCCTGGAGATCACAGATGTGGCTCTGGAACAGGTGGCTTGGCCGATGTACAAAGATCTAGGCTTACAAAAACAAAACACACATGGCAACCATGCATACACACGCATACTAGAGCAGTAGTTCTCAACTGGTGGGCTGAAACCTAAAAATGGGTTCTGATATAATTGTGGGTAGAAGGGAATAAACAATGGTTAAAAAAAAATATACAGCTAAGTAACTAACCATTCTTGTTTGGATAATTTAATAAATAGGCTTATCATCTTTTGAAATGTATGATAAAAGCTCTTTTATCTTTATGTTGACTGTGCATTCAGTCTACAGTATTTTGTGACAAATTCATCTGTCATTTGTTAGAAGCTAGCCAAATTAGACAATTTTTGTACTGGGATGGGTTGCCAGTTTGAAATATGGGTCCTAAAGCAAAATCTGTTGACAACAACTGTACTAGAGGAAAATGGATGCATGCACGTGTATTAGATGAACAAATAAACCCTTATACATATTCCAACACCAACAAATGTCCGTACCTCTCTTAACACCTGTAATGTACCTCCAGTGTACTGCTATTCAATTATTAACACACTTGATCTTAATTACCTTAATGGGAGTTTATGATTAGTTTGTGGGTTTTTTTCTTTACAGGGGCCAAGAGGACTTGTGGGGCCAAGAGGGCCACCTGGTCCACCTGGGCAGCAGGTAAAACAATTACAAATCAATCACATTTACATAATAGGTATTTTTCATGCACAACATTCATACAGGTGCCATGATATTAATTAAACTGTTGGGAACATTGTCAAGCAGGACCTTTTGTTTTGCTTCTAGGGAATTCGAGGAGTGGATGGTGTTCAAGGGGCAAAAGGCAACTTGGTGGGTCGACTTTGAGGTTTTCCTTCCACAAGTTACACAATGTCTGCTGACAAATGTACTTGAGAAAGGAACATTATGTGAGGTCATTCAAAACAGCATGTCAGATGTTATTGGTTAATAGCATCTTATATGATGACATGACTGAGAAATAACCTATAGATCGTCTGTAGCACTGGCAGACAGGGTAACAAAACTGTTGAGAATTGTAGAGTTACCTCAAGCACATGAAGTCTGCATCTATTTTAACTAATATGCTGCCTTCTCGGAATGATAGTATTTTCGAGATGAGCACACATGAACAGCACCATCATTTCGTAATTACCAGTGGAAAACTCAGGAGTTAACGAGTTGGGAGCATGTCAATTACATTATCAAAAGAAAGCTAATTTGTATCGGTCATAATTAAAATAATAATTCGGGTTGAATACAAGTTAAGCTCAATCAACAGCATTTGTGGCATAATAATTACCAGCATCCAAAACACAAGATTTGCTTGTCACTACCTATGCTAGTTTTTTCAGCAGGGTCTGAATTACCTTGGGAACGGGCTCGCCAGCTGGACCATGGGGTCCTGGTTGCCCTGAGAAATGTTCAGAAGAAATTTGCATATGAGATACAGCACAAAATGTAAAGTCTAAATTAGATCAGAGGACCTTTCATTGTCAAAGCAGAGCATTTAGACACATCTAAAAAATGTTGAGCGTTAAAATTCTCACTGTTTTAAAAGTATAGCCACAAGACGTAAACAGTATGCTTGTAAACATGATTTTAGTGTGATAACATCACTTATTAACCTTTTCTGTGTAAAGTTATAGCCAATTTTACAACTTTGTTGCCATGATGTTGTAATGTCAACAATTTTTCAAATTATAGCTTAACTTGCATTGAACCCAGAATATTCCTTTAAAGAAATAACCTGGGTTAAATGCAACTTCAGCTTTATCGGCAGCAATGTGGCATGCTGTCGAACATCACAGAAAATAATTTCAACTCCAGAAATTTGTAAAAACTGAAATCCACTCACAATGGAAGTCTGTTGGGCAAGTGTATATAGGTACCTTGCCCCATAGACTTCTCTAGTAAGCTCAGAACTATCAAGGCAAACAATTTGTTCACAGAAATCCACTTACAATAGAAGTCTATGGGGCACATCAATGGGAATGTTGCCCTTTAGACTTCCATTGAGCTGAAATGATTGCCTTTGGTAATTTAGTTTGTTGCATATTGTGTACCCTTGATGACAAATAGCTATTAAGCTTGCCAGAAAATACTACTTATTTTGCAGGTATACAGTACATAGTACATAGAAAATTAAATTGCCCAATAATAAACCTTTGCAAAATTATGATTATCATGAAGCAAAAGCAATGACTCTCATTCTTAACCATTTCATAGGGGCCGCCGGGTGAACCCGGCCCTCTGGGTCAACAGGGGAACCCAGGCATGCAGGTACATTCATCCTTCTTCACTCCAGTACTGCCTAATTAAGCCATACCAGCAAAACAAATGTACTGTACACCACCACATTCTCTATACTGAACAGACATTTATCACACACCCTTTATAACATTTTTGTTATTTTATTTCAAGGGCTTCCCTGGTCCGCAGGGGCCTATAGGCTTGCCAGGAGAGAAGGTAAGCCATTTCTATTTAAGTATTAAAGCACTGACATGTGACCCTTTAGTAGATGAGCATTTGAAAAAAGTGTTGAGTGTAGTTGAGTAAGCGTCCTACACTGTGCATTTATTCAGATCTCCATAAGAAACGTCTTGGTTACGTATGTAACCTCCGTTCCCTGATGGAGGGAACGAGACGTCGTGTCGAAGAAGCGACACTAGGGGTCTCTCTTGAGCGCCGAAAGATACCTCTGATCTATGAAAAAAGGCCAATGAGAGTTGGCGAACAGTATTTGCATACTCCGCCTCCGGATACGGATATAAAGGCGAGAGAAATACGCTCGTTCATTCAGGATTTTTCTGAGGAGCCGGGAGTGTTCCGGGCATCTCAGCGGCTCGGCTCAGCGACGTGGCCGGGAAGACACGACGTCTCGTTCCCTCCATCAGGGAACGGAGGTTACATACGTAACCGAGACGTTCCCCGTCTGTCGCTCACTTCGACGTCGTGTCGAAGAAGCGACACTAGGGGTCCACTTCAAAACTCGCCATGCGCTGAGCCGTGTACGTGTACTGCTAACACAGAAGCGGGCAGGTATTTTGCACGTGCACAAGCGACCAACTGTGTTCAGGCTGCACGTACTCTTCCCCAATGCCCCGAAAAAGCGTCAGCACCCTTTTGGTTACCCTAGGGGGGAACAAGGTGACGCTCCCAACTAGGGAACGGGCCAAGCCTGGCTGGGCCTCTTTTCTCTCTATGTTTTCTCGGCATAGAGCAAGAGCAGCCGGGGCCCTTACCGCATCGAGGGAAGGGGGTCTTATTCCGAAGTCCTATTCTTTTAGGGGGAAAAGACCCTGCGGAGGCCACACCCGCCCAGCAGGGAAGGTATAGGTGGCAAAATACACCACATGGCCACTTTGGGCATGTGGGAGGAAATGGCGCGGTGGTAGATCCAGCCTCGAGGAGGGGGGAGTTGCTACAACACGGCGACCGGAAGGCAACGAAGGGCTGCCTAAGGGAGACGCGGGTCAGCTCGTAAGGTGACCGTACCGCGGAAATACACACAGGAGGAGTCCCGTAGGAGGCCTGATCTGTGGAGCACTTATTCCAGTAGGGGTAGCCGGAGGTACCCGTAGTGGACTGGACCAGCACGTTCCTCCGATGAACTGCTGAGGGTCCGAAGTGCTAGGGAGGAATCAACCAGGGACCTGGGTCCTCTGGGACAAAAAGCGCACTGTTTTCCCTCGGTAGAGGGAAACGGCGCTGGAACAAGCGGATCACCCGGTCAGATCGTCGACGTGTACCGAGTTCTACGGGCTCGGACCTGAGAGAACACGGGACGAAACTGACTCAACCCTGAGATTGTAGAATCTCGTGAAGGTGTTAGGTGCTGCCCAGCCCGCAGCTCTGCAAATGTCTGCTAGGGAGGTGCCCCTTGCCAGTGCCCATGAGGATGCCACGCTCCTAGTGGAGTGGGCCCGCACCCGTAAGGGGGGCGGCACGGCCTGGGTGTGGTAGGCCAACTGAATGGCCTCCACCACCCAGTGAGACAACCTCTGTTTGGAGACAGCGTTCCCTTTCTGCTGTCCTCCAAAGCAGACAAAGAGCTGCTCAGAGTGCCTGAAGCTCTGGGTGCGTTCCAGGTAGGCACGCAAAGCACGTACTGGACACAATAGTGAGAGGGCTGGGTCTGCCTCCTCCCGGGGCAGCGCTTGTAGGTTCACTACCTGACCTCTAAAGGGCGTGGTAGGAACCTTGGGCACATAGCCCGGTCGAGGTCTTAGGATCACATGAGTGTCTGCCGGACCGAACTCCAGGCAAGTGTCGTTAGTAGAGAACGCTTGCAGGTCCCCGACCCTCTTGATGGAGGCGAGCGCAATCAGCAGAGCCGTCTTTAGAGAGAGAGCCCTGAGTCCGGCTGATTCTAGCGGCTCGAAAGGGGATCTCTGAAGACCGGCGAGGACCACCGAGAGATCCCAGGAGGGGAACAGGTTTGGCCGGGAGGGATTTAACCTCCGGGCACCTCTTAGGAACCTGACGATTAAGTCGTGCTTGCCCAGAGACTTGCCGTCTACTGGGTCATGGTGAGCTGCGATAGCAGCAACATACACCTTTAAGGTGGACGGGGACAGCCTCCCCTCCAACCTCTCCTGTAGAAACAGGAGCACTGACCTAACTGCGCACCTCTGTGGGTCTTCTGCCCGAGAAGAACACCAATTGACGAACAGACGCCACTTTAGGGCGTAGAGTTGCCTGGTAGAAGGGGCTCTGGCTTGGTTGATCGTGGCTACGACCGTGGGTGGTAGGCCAGCTAGATCTTCCACGTCCCGTCCAGGGACCAGACATGGAGATTCCAGAGGTCTGGGTGCGGATGCCAGAGCGTGCCCCGTCCCTGAGAAAGAAGGTCCTTCCTCAGAGGAATTCGCCAGGGAGGGGCTGTCGCGAGGAGTACGAGGTCCGAGAACCAGGCCCGGGTGGGCCAGTAGGGAGCCACGAGAGTGACTCGCTCCTCGTCCTCCCTGACCTTGCACAGCACCTGTGCAAGAAGGCTCACTGGGGGGAATGCGTACTTGCGCAGCCCCACCGGCCAGCTGTGTGCCAGTGCATCTGCCCCGAGGGGAGCCTCTGAACGGGCGTACCAGAGCGGGCAGTGGGAGGTCTCTTGGGAGGCAAACAGGTCTACCTGGCCCTTGTCGAACCGTTCCCAAATCAGCTGAACCGAGTGGGGGTGAAGCCTCCACTCTCCGCCAGGCAAGCGTTGTCGTGACAGCGCGTCCGCTACCACATTGAGGTTGCCGGGGATGTGAGTGGCACGCAGCGACTTGAGTCGGTGCTGGCTCCAAAGGAGGAGACGACGGGCGAGTTGTGACATGTGACGGGAGCGTACGCCGCCTTGGCGATTTATGTACGCGACCGCAGTGGTGCTGTCCGACCTGACTAGGACATGTTCGTCCCGGATTAACGGGAGAAACCTCCGCAGGGAAAAGAGGACGGTCAACAACTCGAGGCAGTTGATGTGCCAACGCAGCTGGGCCCCTTTCCAACGGCCTGAGGCTGCGTGCCCGTTGCAAACGGCGCCCCAACCCAATCTGGAGGCGTCGGTTGTGACCAAGACGCGTCTGGACACCTGCTGTAGGGGTACTCCAGCCCGTAAGAAACAGAGGTCTGTCCAGGGGTTGAATGTTTGTCGGCAGGCGGGGGTGATTGTTACCCGGTGCGTGCCGCGGCGCCATGCTCGTCTCGGGACTCGGGTCCGAAGCCAGTGTTGGAGCGGTCTCATATGCATCAAGCCCAGCGGCGCGACCGCCGCGGCGGATGCCATATGTCCCAGGAGCCTCTGGAAAAGTTTTAAGGGGACCGCTGTGCCCGGCCTGAGGGCGGCGAGGCAGTTCAACACTGACTGAGCACGCTCCTTTGTGAGACGTGCGGACATTGAGACCGAGTCTAACTCCATCCCGAGAAAAGAGACGCTCTGAACTGGAGTGAGCTTGCTCTTTTCCCAGTTGACCTGAAGCCCCAGACGGCTGAGGTGCCTGAGCACCTGGTCTCTGTGAGCGCATAGTAACTCTCGCGAGTGGGCTAGGATGAGCCAGTCGTCGAGGTAGTTGAGTATGCGGATGCCGGCTTCTCGGAGCGGGGCAAGAGCTGCCTCTACGACTTTCGTGAAGACGCGAGGGGACAGAGACAGGCCGAAGGGGAGGACTTTGTACTGATACGCCTGGCCCTCGAACGCAAACCGCAGGTAGGGGCGGTGTCGGGGCAGGATAGAGACGTGGAAGTACGCGTCCTTCAGGTCTACCGCTGCGAACCAATCTAGATGCCGGACGCAGGTTAAAATATGCTTCTGCGTGAGCATTTTGAACGGGAGTTTGTGCAACGCTCGGTTGAGAACTCGCAGGTCCAAGATTGGTCGTAAGCTGCCGCTTTTCTTGGGTACGATGAAGTAGGGGCTGTAGAAACCCTTCTTCATCTCGGTTGGAGGGACAGGCTCTATCGCGTCTTTGGCCAGAAGAGTCGCGATTTCCGCGCGCAGAGAGTGGGCGTGTTCGCCGTGTACTGCGGAGAAGCGGACGCCCATGAAGTGGGGCGGGGGCCTGGCAAACTGAATTGCGTAACCGAGTCGGATGGTCCGTGCCAGCCAGTGAGACGGGTTGGGAAGTGAAAGCCACGCGTCCAACCTCTGCGCTAGGGGCACTAAAGGGACGATTAATTTTGACGTACCCGGCGGGGCTTCGCAGCGGGGCGGAGCAGGTAGGGCAGCGTTGGGCGGCAACGGGGCGACCCGCGGCTGAGGTGCTGAGAAAAGACTCAAAGCACTTACCTTGCTCCGCACACCCGGCAGGGGGCGGGTTAGCGACTGAGGAGGAGGTCCTGGGTAGGCGTCCTCTAGACTCGTCGGGACCGGCCGGCCGGGGGACAGTCGTGGGGCTGAAGACGGGTGGTCCGTGTCCAGGAGGCCAGGACTGTCGGGATCTAAGGGCAAAGTGCCGTGAGAACGGCATTTGCGGGCCAGGTGACCCAGAGACACAGGAAATAGCTCTTTTACTGAGAATGTGGGTACCGCAACCCCATCTAAGGGGGGGGCGGCAAATTAAATTGTTTAGAAACAAAAGATTCTCCTCCCGGCCCTCCACCGGGGGACGGAGTGGTCTTACCACCTCCGGAGCTAACGTCTGCGTCGCTGGGTCGTCCGTCTCAGGACCGCCTGGGAGCCTTCCGGGTCCTCGAGGGAGTCCGGGAGACAGGGGGCGTCTGCTTCTTGCGGTGTGCTCGACGCAGGGGCTGAGAGCTGGGCCCGGGTTGAGGCGGAGCAGATTTCTTAGCCGCAGGAGGACGCCCTCGGCGAGCAGACGGGGCAGTGGCCCTGGCGGCAGGTTTGCGGCGAGGCAGGATGTGTGAGATGGCCTCCGTCTGTCTTTTCACCGCGGAGAACTGCTGGGCAAAGTCCTCGACGGTGTCGCCGAAGAGGCCAAGCTGGGAGACAGGGGCGTCGAGGAAGCGAACTTTGTCGGCCTCACGCATCTCGAACAGGTTGAGCCACAGATGACGTTCCTGGACCACTAGGGTGACCATCGCCTGCCCGAGTGCCTGCGCGGTGACCTTCGTGGCCCTGAGGGCGAGGTCGGTCACTGAGCGCAGTTCCTGCAACACGTCGGGATCAGGGCTACCCTCGTGCAGATCTCTGAGCGCCTTGGCCTGGTGGACTTGCAGGAGAGCCATGGCGTGCAGGGCGGAGGCGGCCTGTCCCGCGGCGCTGTAGGCTTTGTTGTTGAGGGAGGATGAAGTCCTACAGGCCTTGGAAGGGGGTACAGGGCGCCCGCGCCAGGTGGTAGGGTCACCGGGACAAAGATGGAGCGCAACTGCCCTATCCACCTGGGGAATCGCCGTGTACCCGTGGGCCTCTCCGCCGTCGAGGGTAGCGAGAGCGGACGAGCAGGGCTTTTGACGGACGGAGAGCGGGGCTCTCCATGACGACGTCAGCTCGTCATGCACTTCCGGGAAAAACGGGACCGGGGGGGGGGGGCGTGGCTGTGAGCGGCGCCCAGACCCCAGGAACCAGTCATCCAACCGTGACGGGTGTGGGGAGGGTGGAGGTTTCCAGTCCAACCCCACCCCGATGGCGGCCCGGGCAAGCATGTCGGACATCTGCGCATCCGCCTCAACCTGGGCCTGCTTGCCCGAAGGCGGCAGTCCAGGGGAGGAGTCAGCGTCAGACGCCGCGCTCTCCGATGGAGCAGCGAGCTCATCGGCTTCAGGCTCAAGAGGATAGGCAGACCGGCCCGGAGGCGAGTCGCCGTTACCTCGAGACTGGACGGAGGTAAACGAGCGTGCCGGGGGGCGGGTGGTCCGAGGGGACATGCCCGGCGGAAGCGCACCCGCTGCCCTCCCCAAATCGCCTCCAGCGCCAACCGCATCGTCCTCAATCCCGTGGGAAGAAGGAGCGATACGGGGGGCGGCTGGAGTGGCGTGCTTTCTATTGAAAGCAAGCCGCGACCGCAACGTTACCATGGTCATGTTCTCGCAGTGAGAACATGAGCCATCCACAAACGCAGCCTCGGTGTGATCGGCGCCCAGACACACGAGACAGCGCCTGTGGCCGTCAGAAGCGGAGAGCACTCTACCGCATCCAGGAACTACACAGGGGTTGAATGGCATCTTTAAAAAGACCGCTATGTATTGCTCTTTTAGAGAAATAAACTCTTTATGAGAAATATAACTCTTTATATTGAGAAACTCTTTCAAACTCTGCACTGTCGAAGCGCCCAGGGGCAAACTGCACGCCGGCAGAGAAGAGAAAAACAGCCGCTGTAGTGCGCCGTAAATCCAACAGCAGCAGAGCGTCAGAGGATCAGAAGCAGGATCAGCAGTGTAATACGCAGCAGTCAGCATAAACACGACCTTCGGCTCCGAAGAAAATTACAGAATGAACGAGCGTATTTCTCTCGCCTTTATATCCGTATCCGGAGGCGGAGTATGCAAATACTGTTCGCCAACTCTCATTGGCCTTTTTTCATAGATCAGAGGTATCTTTCGGCGCTCAAGAGAGACCCCTAGTGTCGCTTCTTCGACACGACGTCGAAGTGAGCGACAGACGGGGAACTAGACATATAATCAATAGTAAAACTCCCACACACACACACACACACACGCGCATGCACGCACGCACGCATGCACGCACGCACACACACACACACACTGATAATACACATTTTCTCTCAAATATGCCTAAGCATGTTAAAGTTTATGGATATGTATTGCAGTTAACAAGCTGGGCATGCTGGGTTTAAAGGAGGGTTTGGTTTGTATCTTTGGTTTTGGTGTCTGTGTTTGTGTTTATGTGTGTGTTTTCTGTTCCCAAACAGGGCCCTCAGGGGAAATCTGGAATGCAAGGACTTCCCGGGATTGATGGTCCTCCAGTAAGTATTGTTCTCCAAAACTATAGCTTTATTCAGAATACCATACTTCACTTATAGCAAACACCATTCTAAAAACCTATAGGACATTCCCGAGGGAGCTCATGGTGAATTAGCCTTCTGAGTTTGCCTACAAATTGAAGTCATGGCTGAACAGCTCTATTAAAAATGTCATGTGACAAACCTAATATGGTCATTTGACAAACATGTTTCATGCTAGTATTTGAAAAGCTTGTGGTTTTATAACTGATAGTATTTTCATAAACTATTTAAAAAACAACAACAATTAGGCAGTATTCAGTGTATACTGCACAGTACTGTCAGAAATTAGCTTTTCCATTTAGGGGCAATAATTGCCCCCTCAATTAGATTTTTACAGGTATTTTTCTTTTATGTTTATAAAGGCAGTAACCTATAAGAATTATAGTGTCATTGAATCAAATTGATTGAGAATATATTACGTGATAATGTGTAAAACTAGGTTAGAATAGAATGTTAAGAACTAAATTAGTTATAAATGAAAATAATAGAACAATTCTTTACAGGGCTGTAAAAAGCTTCACAGCACAAGTGAAAGGAGGAGGACCGGCTTGATAATATAAATTATATTTAATGATCAACTTAATGCAAAAGATATACAACACAGACACATACAGGGCAGCTGCCTGTAGCTCTCTCTCTCTCCCGAACTGCCACCTCTGGCTGCCTTTATCCCTCTTGTTGGCTTGATTAGCCTGATTAGGGACCGGGTGTTCGTCATCATGGCCCAGTCCTGCTCCACCCTCTACAGGTGCATAATTTTTGCCCCTACTTGTTTAATTCCAGGGGCATTTGATTTTTCACTTTTTGTGCCATCCCAGATGTGTATGACATTCTTTCTTGTTCAGAAAACAAATGAAGAATATTTTAGGTCCATAAAATGCAAGTGAATGGGTGCCAAGTTTGTGAATCTCCAAAAAGTACATATCGCCATCATAAAAGTAATCCATAAGACTCCAGTGGATAAATTAGTCTTCTGAAGGGAAATGCTCTGTGTGTGTATGAAATAGATAAATATTTAAAACTTTTTTTAGCATTGGCAAATTCACGCGAGATCTGACATGTGAAATACAAGTTAATTCAGAAGAGCAGTGTTGTTTACAACCATGCCTCATTCGGCTGGTTTGGATCTGTCAATTGTGGTGCCATCTTGGAACGGTCAACAAGGAGAGCTGTTTGAATCGGTTTGAATGCAAGTGAGTGAGTGGTGGACATGCCTCAGACTGAGCTCCTTACTCAGAGTGCTGCATAAATTACTTTTGTGTAGAAACAGTATTGCGGTCCATAGAAACAGATGCTAATAAGGCATCTATGAATGAATCTCTATGCAGAGGGTTTTCATGCTTACGTCATGTGAGAGGCAGTCTGAAATCCACCCTCCTCAACGAGCTGGCAGGAAGCAAGCATTTTTAGTAAAACAAAGTTTTAAATATTGATCCATTTCTTACAAACACCTTGGGTTTTGCTTCAGAAGACATTAATTAGACATCTTGAATCATTATTCTATATAATATATTATTTTTATGATGTTTATATGTACTTTTTGGAGCTTCAAAAAGTTGGCACCCATTCACTTTATATTGCATTCGTAATACATCTACCATCCAGCAGGGTGCACTATGGAGCATATGAACACTGACATATTGACCAAATTGCATGCTAAACCACAAACATCCCCAATAATGTTTTACAGCATAATTTTCTGTCGAGCTCATGCACAGATTGCTGAAAAAGCAATGTTGCTGAGTCCTTAGACCAGACCTGGCCTTTCGTGCTGGCTCATTAGCTCTCTCACAGAAACAGGATATCTCCTAATCAGCCTGCTGTCATGCTAACACCTGCTTATTATGTTCAAATCACAGGGCCATCCTGGAAGAGAGGGACCCCCTGGGGAAAAGGGACACCAGGTGGGTTACAATCACTCACACATGCGCACGGCTGCTCCACTGACCTGAATAAGCTGTGAAAATTTGAAGAGGAAATACAGAGTGCCAAGTGTCTAAATGCGACAGGGCACAGAAAAGCAGTGCCCTGTTCACAGTCCCCTCTCTCTACATCCTTTTGTTACAGCCGCTCCAGCTGCAGTAGTTGAACTATCACTGTTCACAAAGCATAACGGCAATCTTTTATACGTGCAAGCTATCGCTGTAATTGCCCACTTCAAGCAAACCATCTGCATTGTGTGGTCATTGTTTAATATTCCCCCCAAATGCACACGTTACGTGATTATCACTAAGCATTCATGAAAACGGATTGTCGTCTGCACACATGTACTATAAAAGCTCAATTGTAGACAAATGGGAGAGCATTGTTAATGCAATGCTTTTGACATTGAGTGCATTCACATGCATGATCTTACTCCAGTATTGCATAGTAATCTGACACTGTGTAAGGACATGTAAGGAGAGGGAAAAGTCATAAATGATTTAGTAGATTTTTGTCCATTAACCAGATTTCACTTAGCATGTAAATACCTTTACTGGCATTTTGGTAGCGTAATCAATGTGTAATTGCTTACAGTATGCCTTCAAAAAAATACAAATAAAAAATCAATAATTAAAAATTTTGTGCACATGTTTTTTTTTTTGTGTGTCTATTTTTAGGCTGATTCAGTGAATTGCCCGATGTAAACACACTTATTGCCTTTTTTTTCCTTTTATTCAGGGTTTATCGGGAGCACAGGGGCCGGTTGGATATCCCGGGCCTCGTGGAGTGAAGGTGAGAGTGATTTCACCTTCAAAGATCAAAGACTGTCTGGTTAGCTCTAAAGACACTCAAAGACATTTGGTGTGATGCAGCAGACTTTTGGATTGACAGTCCGATTATGAGTAAATGGCAGCAGACTGGCTCAGGTAAATCACTTTAATTATCCCTGGAAAATAACGTGACAGGACGAATAGCTCATGATGGACAGTAGAAACAGCAATAAGAAAGAAAACAAATCCTGTCTGGGCTTGTTTGTGTAGAGGTGTGTGGTGCGTTACAGCAAGTGGTCAAGAATTTAAAAATTACTTTTTGGTTTTGAACTTGGCAAACCTACTAGCTCATACATTTACTATGATGGTGTCATCCAGAGTATTATCACCTACAGTATGTCTACATTCTGTCCAGTACAAAGGAAAGTTACTTTGAAACTATAGCTACCAAATCTACCAGTGACTCATAATTTAAATAGTTATGTTACAGTCAAGCTACAATCAAGGGGATAAAGCTTTTTAACTGTATTCCGCTATAAAATCTGATTCTATAATTCATTTTACAATCAGAGCAGTATTTATCTATTTATTCTGTATTTATGACAGCATTAATACATTTACGCTACATACAATTAATAATGCAAAAACAGATGACACCTTAATTTAAATGTAAAACATAGCAAATTAGCAGACGTAAAATGTAAAAAAACATTTTTAAATGGTTCATTTGCATGAGCCATCTGAATAAATCTAAACAAACCAAAATTAGTCAGGCTTCCGAAAAATGCATATGAAAGAGAATTTGATTAGCTGCAAAGCTGCATGTGCAATGAAATGCGCAAAAAAAAAAAAAAATGGGTATGATATATTGATAGGTTATTGGTCTTTGTGAACTAGATCTGCTATGCTGCTGCTGCAGAGCACGATTTGCTACTGCTAGAACATACACCTACATTCTGAGTAAAGCATATGGAAATTCTGCTGCTGCTGCACAATTAGAAAAACACAACACATGCTGCATCAAGCATGTAGGACATACTGCTACCCAATTAGAAATAATTTAAATCCCCCTGTAGCAGATCTAGACCTGGAGCTGGGGTGGAGGTGGGTTTCAGAGACAACTTTTGAAGCATGCTACAATGAAACCAGCTTACCTGCAAAAGGAGCAAATTTAAATGTTAGGCAAAGAGAGAGTACACTTGATTGGCTACCCGATTACATGTCAAAGGACACTATGCAAGCTGATTGGCTTGACATATTACATTTCAGATAACCAGTTCAAAGAACCTATCAGCTTGCTCTATTCAGAGTTTCATGCCTGTACTAGGCCATTGAATTTAGTTGCGTTGTTACTTTTAGTTCCCTGTCTGTCGCTCACTTCGACGTCGTGTCGAAGAAGTGAAACTAGGGGTCTCTCTTGAGCACCGAATATGCCTCTGATCTATGAAAAAAGGCCAATGAGAGTTGGCGAACAGTATTTGCGTTCCCGAATACGGATATAAAGGTGAGGGAAATACGCTCGTTCATTCAGTATTTTTCTTTGGAGCCGATGGTTGTGTATGCAGCCAGCTGCAAGTGACACAACTGTTTCCTGCTTCTATCCTCTGACGCTCTGCTTTGCTGTTGGATCTACGGCGCACTTCAGCGGCTTTTCTCTTCTCTGCACGGTGTGCAGAGTTAAAAGAGTTTTTCCTATAAAGAGTAATTTTCTCTGTAAAAGAGTTTAATTCTCTGAAAGAGCAATACACAGTGGCGTTGAACGTCCTTTTCAGGACGCGTCTTTTTAAAGATGCCATTCAACCCCTGTGTAGTTCCTGGATGCGGTAGAGTACTCTCCACTTCAGACGGCCAGACGCGCTGTCTCGTGTGTCTGGGCACCGATCACACCGAGGCAGCATTTGTGGATGGTTCATGCTCTCACTGCGAGAGCATGACCATGGCAACGTTGCGGTCGCGGTGCGCTTTCAATAGAAAGCGCGCCACTCCAGCCGCCCCCCGTGTCGCTCCTTCTTCCCACGAGATTGAGGACGATGTGGCTGGCGAAGGAGGCGATTTGGGGAGGGCAGCCCCCCGACACGCTCGTTGACCCCCGTCCGTGCTCGAGGCAACGGCGACTCGCCTGCGGGGCGGTCTGCCTATCCTCTGGAGCTCGAGGTGGATGACGCTGACGCCTCCCCTGGGCTGCTGCCTTCGGGCCAGCATGCCCAGGCTGAGGCTGATGCGCAGATGTCCAACATGCTTGCCTGGGCCGCCGTCAGTGTGGGGTTGGATTGGAACCCTCCATCCTTCCCACACCCGTCATGGCTGGATGACTGGTTCCTGGGGTCTGGGCGCCGCTCACAGCCACGCTGTGGATAGGGCCGTTGCACTCCATCTATGTCCCGGTAACCCTACCACCTGGCGCGGCACCCTATACTCCCTTCCAAAGCCTGTAGGATGACATCCTCGTTAAACACCAAAGCCTACAGCGCTGCGGGACAGGCCACTTCCGCCTTGCACGCCATGGCCATCCTGCAAGTCCACCAGGCCAAGGCGCTCGGGGATCTGCACGAGGGTAGCCCTGACCCCGATGTGCTGCAGGAACTGCGCTGTGGCCACGGCGATGGCCACCCTTGTGGTCCAGGAACGTCACCTATGGGTCAACCTGGTTGAGAGGCGTGAGGCTGACAAAGCTCGCTTCCTCGACGCCCCTGTCTCCCAGTTTGGTGAAAAAGCAGACGGAGGCCATCTCAAATATCCTGCCGCACTGCAAACCTGCCACCAAGGCCACTGCCCCATCTGCTCGCCGAGGGTGTCCCCCTGCGGCCAAGAAATCTGTTCCGCCTCAACTCGGGCCCAGCTCTCAGACCCAGCGTCGAGCACACCGCAGGAAGCAGACGCCCCCCGTCTCTCGGACCCCTCGAGGACCCGTAAGGCTCCCAGGTGCTCCTGAGACAGACGACCCAGCAACAGAGATGTTAGCTCCGGAGGTGGTAAGACTGCTCCGTCCCCTGGTGGAGGGCCGGGAGAAGAATCTTTTGTTTTTTAATAATTTTCTTTTGCCGCCCCCCTTAGATGGGGTTGCGGTACCCACATTCTCAATAAAAGAGCTATTTCCTATGTCTCTGGGTCACCTGGCCCGCAAATGCCATTCTCACGGCACTTTGCCACCAGATCTCAACAGTCCTGGCTTCCTGGACACGGACCACCCAACTCCAGCCCCACGACTGTTCCCCGGCCGGCCGGCTGCTTTGAGTCTTTTCTCACCACCCCAGCCTTGGGTCGCCCTGTCGCCGCCCGACGCTGCCCTACCTGCTCCGCCCCGCTGCGAAGCTCCGCCAGGTACGTCAAAATTAATCGTCCCTTTGGTGCCTCTAGCGCAGAGGTTGGACGTGTGGCTTTCACTTCCCAACCCATCTTGCTGGCTGGCCTGGACCATTCAACTCGGTTACCTAATTCAGTTTGCCAGGCCACTGCCCCCCTTCATGGGCGTCCGCTTTTCCGCAGTACACGGCGAACATGCCCAGTCCCTGCGCGCGGAAATCGCTACTCTTTTGTTCAAAGATGCGATAGAGCCTGTCCCTCCAACCAAGATGAAGAAGGGTTTCTACAGCCCTTACTTCATCGTACCCAAGAAAGGCAGCGGCTTACGACCAATCTTGGACCTGCGAGTTCTCAACTAAGCGTTGCACAAACTCCCGTTCAAAATGCTCACGCAGAGACACATCTTAACCTGCGTCTGGCATCTAGATTGGTTCACAGCGGTAGACCTGAAGGACGCGTACTTCCACGTCTCCATTCTGCCTCGACACCGCCCCTTCCTGCAGTTTGCGTTCGATGGCCAGGCGTATCAGTACAAAGTCCTCCCCTTCGGCCTGTCTCTGTCCCCTCGCATCTTCACGTAAGTTGTGGAGGCAGCTCTTGCCCTGCTCCGAGAAGCCGGCATCCGCATACTCAATTACCTCGACAACCCACTCGCGAGAGTTACTATGCGCTCACAGACACAGGTGCTCAGGCACTTCAACCGTTTGGGGCTTCAGGTCAACTGGGAAAAGAGCAAGCTTACTCCAGTCCAGAGCATCTCTTTTCTCGGTATGGAGTTAGACTCGGTCTCAATGTCAGCACGTCTCACCAACGAGCGTGCCCAGTCAGTGTTGAGGTGCCTTGCCGCCTTCAGGCCAGGCACAATGGTCCCTTTAAAATTTTTCCAGAGGCTCCTGGGGCATATGGCGTCCTCCGCAGCGGTCGTGCCACTGGGGTTGATGCATATGAGACCACTTCAACACTGGCTTCAGACGCGAGTCCCAAGACGAGCATGGCGCCATGGCACGCACCGTGTGACAATCACCTCCGCCTGCCGCCAAACATTCAAACCCTGGACAGACCTATGTTTCTTATGGGCAGGAGTACCCTTACAGCAGATGTCCCGACGCGTCCTGGTCACGACCGACGCCTCCAGATCGGGTTGGGGCAGCAGGCCCCTTGTCTGGCAGAGAGTGGAGGCTTCACCCCCAATCGGTTCAGCTAATCTGGGGATGGTTCTGCAAGGCCCAGGTAGACCTGTTTGCCTCCCGAGAGACCTCCCACTGCCCGCTCTGGTACGCCCGCTCAGAGGCTCCCCTTGGGGCTGATGCACTGGCACACAGCTGGCCAGTGGGGAAATACGCAAGTACGAATTTCCCCCAATGAGCTTTCTTGCACAGGTGCTGTGCAAGGTCAGGGAGGACGAGGAACAAGTCACTCTTGTGGCTCCTTACTGGCCCACTCGGGCCTGGTTCTCGGACTTTGTACTCCTCGCGACAGCCCCTCCCTGGCGAATTCCCCTGAGGAAAGACCTTCTTTCTCAGGGACGGGGCATGCTCTGGCCTCCGCATCCAGACCTTTGGAACCTCCACGTCTGGTCGCTGGATGGGACGTAGAAGATCTAGCTGGTCTACCACCCACGGTCGTAGCCACGATCAGCAAAGCCAGAGCCCCTTCTACCAGGCAACTCTACGCCCTGAAATGGCGTCTGTTTGTGAATTGGTGTTCTTCCCGGGCAGAAGACCCACAGAGGTGCGCAGTTAGGTCAGTGCTCCTGTTCCTACAGGAGAGATTGGAGGGGAGACTGTCCCCTTCCACCTTGAAGATGTATGTTGCCGCTATCGCAGCTCACCACAACCCAGTAGACGGCAAGTCCCTGGGTAAGCATGACTTAATGGTCAGGTTCCTAAGAGGTGCCCGGAGGCTAAATCCCTCCCGGCCAAACCTGTTCCCCTCCTGGGATCTCTCGGTGGTTTTCGCTGGTCTTCAGAGATCCCCCTTCGAGCTGCTAGAATCACCTGGACTCAGGGCCCTCTCCCTAAAGACAGCCCTGCTGATCGCTCTCGCCTCCATCAAGAGGGTCGGGGACCTGCAAGCGTTCTCTACTAACAACAATTGCCTGGAGTTTGGTCCAGCAGACACATATGTGATCCTAAGACCTCGACCGGGCTATGTGCCAAGGTTCCTACCACACCCTTCAGATATCAGGTAGTGAACCTGCAAGCGCTGCCTCGGGAGGAGGCAGACCCAGCCCCCTCATTGCTGTGTCCGGTACGTGCTTTGCGTGCCTACCTGGAACGCACCCAGAGCTTCAGATGCTCTGAGCAGCTCTTTGTCTGCTTTGGGGGACAGCAGAAAGGGAACGCTGTCTCCAAACAGAGGCTGTCCCACTGGGTGGTGGACGCCATTCTGTTGGCCTATCACACACAGGCCGTGCCACCCCCCTACGGGTTCAAGCTCACTCTACCAGGAGTGTGGCATCCTCATGGGCACTGGCTAGGGGCACCTCCCTAGCAGACATTTGCAGAGCTGCGGGCTGGGCAACACCTAACACCTTTGTGAGATTTTACAATCTCAGGGTTGAGTCAGTCTCGTCCCGTGTTTTCTCAGGTCTGAGCCCGTAGAACTCGGTACACGTCGACACTCTGACCGGGTGACTCGCTTGCGTCCAGCGCCCTTTCCCTCTGCCGAGGTAAAACAGAGCGCCTTCTTCACAGGAGACCCCTTTAGGTTCCTGGTTGATTCCTCCCTTGCCCTCTTGGGTCCGCAGTTCAGCAGAGGAACTTGCCGACCCAGTCCACTACGGGTACCCCAGGCTACCCCTACTGGAATAGGTGCTCCACAGATCAGGCCTCCTACGCGGACTCCTCCTGTGTCACCTTACGAGCTGACCCGCGTCTCCCTTAGGCAGTCCTTCGCTGCCCTCTGGTCGCCGTGTTGTAGCAACTCCCCCCTCCTCGAGGCTGGATCTACCACCGCTCCATTCTTCCCACATGTGACCGAAGAGGCCATGTGATGTATTTTGCCACCTTTACCTCCCCTTTCGGGCGGGTGTGGCCTCCGCAGGGTCTTTTCCCCCTGAAAGAATAGGAATTTGGGTAAGACCCCCTTCCCACGATGCGATTAGGGCCCCGGCTGCTCTTGTTCTATGCTGAGAAAACATAGAGAGAAAAGAAGTTCCCTAGTTGGAAGCCTTGTTCCCCTCTAGGGTAACCAAAAGGATTCCGACGACTTTTTGGGGGCATTGGGGAAGAGTACGCGCAGTCTGAACACAGTTTGTCGCTTGTGCACGTGAAATACATGCCCGCTTCTCAGCAGCACACGTTCACGGCTCAGTGGATGGCGTGATTTGAAGTGGACCCCTGTGTCGCTTCTTCGACAAAACGTCGAAGTGAGCGACAGATGGGGAACGTCTCGGTTACGTATGTAACCTCCGTTCCCTGATTGAGGGAACGAGACGTTGTGTCTTCCCGGCTACGTCGCTGAGCCGAGCCGCTGAGGTGGCCGGAACACTCCCGGCTCCTCAGAAAAATCATGAATGAACGAGCGTATTTCCCTCGCCTTTATATCCGTATCCGGGGGCGGGATATGCAAATACTGTTCGCCAACTCTCATTGGCCTTTTTTCATAGATCAGAGGCATATTCGGTGCTCAAGAGAGACCCCTAGTGTCGCTTCTTCGACACGATATCTGGTTCCCTCCATCAGGGAACGGAGGTTACATACGTAACCGAGACGTTTCACCCCTACACTGATTCTGTCATGCTGTTGTTTATATTTACTGCTATGTGTCTTTCCTCCAGCATTTTTCAAGCTATGACTTTTATTACTTTTTACAGTCAGTGCTAGAGCTCAGTGCAAGTCATCAATATCTAAGAGTATGTCTTTCAGGTGAACTTTCATTTCCTGAGATTTTCACTCCCTAAGACACGCTGATACATTTTGTTCTTTTCTAACAGGGTGCAGATGGGGTGAGGGGACTGCAGGGTAGCAAAGGCGAAAAGGTGAGAAAAAATATTATCCCCGTTTTCTTCCGAGGGATGAGAAGTCAACACATTCACTTGTCAGTGTGTAGATAAGGCATGGTGTTTACTGATAGTGGCATCACAAAATATATGATTTTCTGTAACGTTTCTAGAGTGTATTTATGCTAGCAGCTATAGACTGCTTCACATCTGTGTGAAGCAATCAGAAAGAGAGTGTTTTTCTGTCTTATTGAATCTCCTTTGTCTGTAACAGGGTGAAGATGGTTTTCCAGGTGGCAAGGGTGACATGGGCATCAAAGGAGACAGAGTGAGTCTTTATTGGCCCATCCAGCCTGAATAAGCTTGCTGAGGCAAAGTATTAGTATTGCTCTTACTTTTTCAAAACCTCTAACCCTGAGTATTAAACTTTCATATGTAACTCATGTACCATTTGTGCTATTGGCACAAATTATTCTTCAATTTGTGCAGCTTGTTGCAGAGAGTGCTATTATTTTTCAAAGTGATCAGATTTACGATTTATGACTGGTAGACAATAAAAGGGGCAATAAAACCCATTGAATGAGGGAACCCAAACTATATTTAGGGACATCACAGATACTTTTATGGCTTTTTTTAACCGCTATTAACCACCTAGGTACCACATAGTTACACCCTAGCAACACCCAGAACATTCTAACAAAACTAGCACATGCATAGCAACTGTCAACCACACAGAAAACTCCCTAGAAACACCAACAACACCTTATCATTGTGGCATGGGCATGCACGATTTACTTTTTCTTTAGAAACTGTAAAAACCTAGTTTTATAGATGCCTGTAACAAAGGTTCAAGTTGGGCAGGTAAAGGAGGAAGCGGGAACCGGTTTCCACAGTTCACATGAGCCCGTTTTATTCACAAATATCCAGCAATTGCTGTACAGCTTCACTCAAAACATAAGATGGCTTTTCAGCATCACTCAAATAAACAGTCTACTTTTCTGCTTCACAAAACACAAGACTCTCCCTCAGGGAACAGACTCAAAGACTCTGGTCTGCCTGTCTCTCTCCTCTCTCTGTGAACTGGCCATCCTTTTATCTCTCCCGACTCTCACTGTGAACATAAAGATGGTAATTAGTCACACTTCATCTCAGGTGGATGTCCTTACCACTTTCACTCTCCCCAGACAGGCGCTCGACCATGCCCTCATCTCCATGATGCAGTATAGATTTAAAAGTAAGACTGTCTTTGTATGTATGCGCTCAGGGCAATAATGGGGCTACTGGAAATCGTGGTGAAGATGGCTCAGAGGGCCCGAAGGGTCAGTCAGGCCCCTTGGGAGAGCATGGACCTGCAGGCATTGCTGGAGAAAAGGTAATTGCTGTTTCTGTACCAAAAGTCCACTAGGTTTTCTTTGTATTTCCATAATTTTTGTTTACCTTAAAGGGATAGTTCACCCAAAATGTTAAATTCTCTCATCATTTACTCAGCCTAATGCCATACCAGATGTGTATGACTTTCTTTCTTCTGCTGAACACAAACAAAGAATTTTAGAAGAAGTTTTTAGAAGTTCTGTTGGTTCATACAATGCAAGCGAATGGTGACCAGACCTTTGTAGTTCCAAAAATCACATAAAGGAAATATAGAGGTAATCCTTAAGACTCCAGTGTTTAAATCCATATCTAAAGAAGTGATATAATAGGTGTGGGTGAGAAACAGATACAAATGTAAGTCCTTTTTTACTCTAAATCTCCTCTTTCACTTTCACTATTACATCTAAATGTCACAAGTGGTGTCTGTTTAGTTTCACTTTCACATGTAAATGTGAAAGTTAAAGTGAATGTTTAGAGTAGAAAATGACAAATGTTGTTCTGTTTCTCACACACACCTATTATATTGCTTCTGAAGATATGGATTTAAACACTGGAGTCATATGGATTACTTTTAAGCTTCCTTTATGTGAATTGTGGAGCTACAGAGCTGAAATATTTATCTTAAAATATTTGTTTGTGTGCTGCAGAAGAAAGAAAGTCATACACATCTGGGATGGCATAAGGGTGAGTAAATGATGAGAGAATTTTCCTTTTTTGGGTGAACAATTATATTAATGTCACCTCATTTCATTTTCAGGGCAAACTTGGTGTTCCAGGATTGCCTGGATATCCAGGCAGGCAAGGCTCCAAGGTAAAAAGCTTAGTAAAAATATGAATAAGCTGATTTTTACTTGAACATCTGAGATCTGTGGGTCTCAATCATGGAGCATTAATATTTGAAAATACAATTTTAACTGAGGATGATTAATGACCATTTAGTGGCTGTTTTATTAATATCTGTGGCTACAATTAATATTTGGCTTATTTATGGTAATGGGACTTCAGAGGTTAATTTGTGGTTAATTAAATGTAGAGGTTGATTAATGAATGCTATGTGCAAATTGATTAACATTCGTGTCTCTACACAGGGATCGGTGGGCTTTTCTGGAACAGCTGGGATGGCAGGAGAGAAAGGGAAGAGGGTGAGAGGCCTGTGCCCAATAGACTGTCTGAGGGATTAAACACACCCTGCTGTATGAGTGTGTGTGTGTGTGTGTGTGTGTGTGCCTGCTCAAGTTTTGTATTCTTTATTTGCAGGGGCCTGCTGGACAACCTGGACCAGATGGTGAACGTGGTCCCAATGTAAGAGTTCAAGAAAGTAAATTCTGGCCTCACTTACTCATCCCCATGTTGTTCAAAAACAATTTGATATTCTTCTGTGAACATAAAAGGAGATGTCAGGCAGAATGATAGCCTAAGTCACTATTTACTTTCATAGAATTGGAAAAAAGATGAAAGTGAATGATGACAAGAGGCTAACAATTTGTTCACTCAAAAATTAAATCTCTCTCATCTTTAACTCACACGCGTGCCAACCCAGCTGTGTATGACTTTCTTTCTTCAGCAGAACACAAATGAAGATTTTTAGAAAAATATCTCAGCTCTGAAGGTCCATACAATCCACGTGAATGATGACGAGAACTTTGAATCTCCAAAAAGTCAGATTGAAAAGAATTCATTGGAGTCATGCATGATTTAGAAGTAATATGATCAGTGTGAGTGAGAAACATATCAATATTTAAGTCCTAATTTTTACTATAAATCTCCACCTTTGACCAGCCCCATATACAGGAAGACTTCTAATAGCCAAAAAACAAAAGAGGAGGAATGTGGAAGTGAAAGTGAAATTGGACATTTATGGGGAAAAAGTACATAAATATTTATCTGTTTCTCACCCACACCTATCATATCACTTTTGAAAGTGTGGATTCAAACACTGGAGTTGTATAGATTACTTTTATGCTGCCATAATGTGCTTTTTGAAGATTCAAATTTCTGGTCACCTTTCACTTGCATTGTATGGACCTACAGAGCTGAAATATTCTTCTAAATATATTCATTGGTGTTCAGCAGAAGAAAGAAAGTCCTTCACATCTGGGATGGCCTGAGGGTGAGTAAACGATGAGAGAATTTTAATTTTTGGGTGAACTCTGCCTTTAACCTCTCCTTATGTATTTCATAGGAGAAAGAATATCAAATGACTTTGGAACAACATGAGGCTGAGTAAATTCTGGAAATATTTACATTTTTGGGTAAATTATTCCTTTAAACATTCTAGTGAGATGTGAGCCTAATTTGTTTTAAAGCATGCATAAATGATTAATGGGGGGACAGCCAAAAATAATTCATGAACAATCATTTTTCTTATACATATCTTGTACAATTGTGCTGCAAATAGTAAGAATGAGGGTCCTGTTGTTCTACCTGCAGGGTTCACGTGGAGGAAGAGGAGGACGAGGGCCGACAGGGAAGCCTGGAGCCAAGGTGAGACATCTGTCCTTATAAATTGTACTTCTTAATGTGTTCTTTCCATTCTAGTTAGAAAGAAAAATCAGAAATCTCTAGGATAGCTTTATTGTCCCTTCTGAACAGTAGTGAGATTAAATTGAGAGCAAATGGAGATGTCTGCTGAAGTATATGGTTTTTAATAGAAGTAATCTGCTATTAAAAGTCAGAGATATCAATATGAACCGAAACAGACCAAATTATCTGAGCTACTGTATGCTATCCATATTCATTTTAAAGCACTATACTCTTACTGTATGCCACAAATTGTCTTATTTGTGTTCATTTTTAATTTCCTAAGGAATTTTAGATGATGAAGTTGATACTTCAATGAAACATTCTCCTGAGTTCTGAAAGAGTAACCTCTGAGCATTATAATTTCCTACTGATTTATTAGTAATGTGGTCAAAACATCTAGGCTATAGGATTACTGAGATTAGGAATGTGTTTAAAATGTGTTTAATATTTATCTGACATCCATTTCTCTGTATTACGTTCAGGGCTCTGCTGGTCATGACGGCCCTCAAGGTGCCACAGGAGACCAAGTATGTGTTATCTATTACAATTCTTCCCATATTACACGGTCAATCTAGCAGACTAATGTGAGATTTCACATCGTGATTCAATTGTTGGAGAAAGTGAATCTTTCTTGTCTTTCAGGGCCCCCAAGGGCCACTGGGACGAAATGGAGAGCCCGGACCAAAGGGACCAAATGTAAATGACCTGTAATTCCCCAAAAAAAAAAAAAACTCTTTGTGAGACTGAGAAAGAAGTAAAATGTCTTATTATATATATATTTTTTGTTCTTTCTTTTCAGGGCCCTGCAGGAAAGGATGGGTTGCCTGGTCATCCAGGCCAGCGGGGGGAACCGGTTAGTTTGTTTCCCAATAAAAAAATCAGTTGAGAGGAACTCACTTTAAAGCTTAATATATCACTAAAAAGTATCATAGAAGTGGTCCCCGTGGCTAGTGCATTATATTGCACAGGTTTTTGGTAAGAAACAACACAAAATATTTGTGATTTGTCAGCTAAAATCTTGACCTATGTTGCGTGTTCATGAGTTCCTGAGAGAATATTGTTCACAGTGGATTGCGTGTTCACTTGAAAACTGGCATCTGCTTTTATGCCAAACAATGCAAGATCTTGCGTGAACATGTGAGCCATTGTGAACGAGCTTCTAGAATTGCCATTACTAGATGCATTGAGCAGTAATCATGAGCATTATCATTGTTTTGTAATCAGATAAAAGCAATTTAACAACCCTGGAAGCTACTGGATCATTTAGTTTTACTTCAGAAAGGTGTTTTTGTTGGGCACTCATTTTCAAACATTCTCATGTAGGGATTTCAAGGAAAGACTGGTCCCCCTGGGCCTGCTGGAGTGGTTGGACCACAGGTGAGTCAATCATAAAGGCTTGAATGAGCCATGTCTTCCTGCTTCACAGCGTTTGTTCAATTCCATGAAACAATGCAAAATGTATGCAAGTGTTTCATCTGATCCATTTTGATGTCTCCCATCTCAGGGAAAAACTGGGGAGACTGGTCCCATGGGTGACCGAGGACATCCAGGTGCCCCAGGACCCCCTGGAGAGCAAGGTCTGCCAGGCGTTGCGGGCAAAGAGGGAACCAAGGTTGGATATCAGCAGTAGAATCACCATCATAATCTTTATCATCAAGAAACACACCAAATCCATTCATTTAGTTACACTGCTCATTACGCTCCATATGTTTCCGCTCATTCAATATGAATAGAGCGCCCAGCATGGCTCAGTGCCTATAAAGGGTGATGGATGACTCCTAATGAGTGAGTGAGTTGTGGAAAGAGAGATCCATCTTTCTTTGTTCTCTCATATCCAGGGAGATCCAGGCCCTGCTGGGCTGGCTGGCAAGAGTGGCCCTGTAGGTCGTCGTGGATTCAGAGGAGAAAGAGGCTTGCCTGGCACTCCGGTAACTTCACTTCAGCACATCTGACTCAGTATTCAGAGAGAATATGTTCTTATTTTCACCATTGGGATGACTGCTGTCTTTACATAGCTAACTGTTTCAGTATAAAAGTAAACTTTGTCAAAACAGGTAGATGCCGGTTGCTGTAAAGTTTTGACTTCCATGTGCTCTCATGCCCCTTTTGAATTCTTGTGGTTTAATAGGGGGCTGCTGGTCTGAAGGGTGGAGAGGGCCGCCTTGGAGTTGCAGGACCAATTGTAAGCACTTTTTACAATAATATTTAATTAAAGACAGCACATTTGTAAATCACATTGTTTTATTTTTAATTTTGAAATGGACAATAGTCATTTTTTGTTGAAACACGAGCAGAAAAAATGTGTTTCTATGTAAATTGTTGGTGCGTAAAGAATGGTCTCATGAAAGATTTACGCACAAATTCATTCTGCTCATGTTTCACAAGGCCCAATGTTATTATTTCATTCACACACTGAACAAGCTAATAGTAAGTTTAACACCCACCCACACATACACACTGATAAATAAATCATTAAAAAAAGATTAAGAATGTGAATGAATAAACTGACCATATACGGTATATATACGGTATATATATATATATATATATATATATATATATACTCTGATCAGCCACAACATTCAAACCACTGACAGGTGAAGTGAATAACATGTATTATCTTGTTACAATGGCACTAGTAAAGGGGTGGGATATATTGAACAGTCAGTTCTTGAATTTCATGTTTTGGAAGCAGGAAAAATGGGCAAACTTAAGAATCTGAGCAACTTTGACAAGGGCCAAATTGTGATGGCTAGATTACTGGGTCAGAGCATCTCCAAAACGGCAGGTCTTTTGGGGTGTTCCTGGTATGCAGTGTGTAGTACCTATCAAAAGTGTTCCAAGGAAGGACAACCGGTGAACCGGCGACAGGGTCATGGGTGCCCAAGGCTCATTGATGTGCGTGGGGAGCGAAGGCTAGCCTGCCTCGTCCGATTCCACAGAAGAGCTACTGTAGCACAAATTGCTGAAAAACAGAAAGGTGTCAGAACTCACAGTGCATCACAGCTTGCTGCATATGGGGCTGCATAGCCACATACCGGTTAGAGTGCTCATGCTGACCCTTTTCTCTGTCGAAAGTGCCTACAGTAGGCACGTGAGCGTCAGAACTGGACCATGGAGCAATGGAAGTAGTTGGCCTGGTCTGATGAACCATGTTTTCTATTAGATCATGTGGATGGCCGGGTGCGTGTGCATTGTTTACCTGGGGAAGAGATGGCAGCAGGAAGCAGGCAGGCCGGCAGAGGCAGTGTGATGCTCTGGGCAACGTCTTGCTGGGAAACCTTGGGTCCTGCCATTCATGTGGATGTTACTTTGACACATACAAACTACCTAAAGATTGTTGCAGACCATGTACTCCCCTTCATGGCAATGGTATTCCCTGATGGCAGTGGTCTCTTTCAGCATAATAATGCACCCTGCCACACCACAAATTTGTACAGGAATGGTTTGAGGAACATGACAAAGAGTTCAAGGTGTTGACTTGGCCTCCAAAGTCCCCAGATCTCAATCTGCTTGAGCATCTATGGGATGTGCTGGACCAACAAATCCTATACATGGAGGCCCAGCCTTACAACTTACAGGACTTGAAGGATCTGCTGCTAAAGTTTTGGTGCCAGATACCACAGGATACCTTCAGTGGTCTTGTGGAGTCCATGCCTCGACAGGTCAGAGCTGTTCTGGCGGCACAAAGGGGACCTACACAATATTAGGCAGGTGGTTTAAATGTTGTGGTTATTGGTGTGTGTGTATATATATATATATATATATATATATATATATACTGTATATATATATATATATATATATATATATATATATATATATATATATATATATATATATATATACTGTATATACAGTTGAAGTTAGAAGTTTACATACACCTTAGCCAAATACTCCTGACATATTCCTGACATATAATCATAGAAACCATTGCCTGTCTTAGGTCAGTTAGGATCACTTGTTTATTTTAAGAATGTGAAATGTCAGAATAATTGTAGAGAATTATTTCTTTCAGCTTTTATTTCTTTCATCACTTTCCCAGTGGGTCAGAAGTTTACATACACTTTTATTATTTGGTAGCATTGCCTTTAAATTTTTTGAATTGGGTCAAACATTTTGGGTAGCCTTCCACAAGCTTCTCACAATAAGTTGCTGGAATTTTGGCCCATTCCTCCAGACAGAACTGGTGTAACCGAGTCAGTTTGAAGGCCTCCTTGCTCGCACATGCTTTTTACGTTCTGCCCACAAATCTTCCATCGGATTGAGGTCAGGTCATTGTGATGGCCACTCCAATACCTTGACTTTGTTGTCCTTAAGCCATTTTGCTACAACTTTGGAGGTATGCTTGGGGTAATTGTCCATTTGGAAGACCTATTTACAAGCTTTTACTTCCTGGCTGATATCTAGAGATGTTGCTTCAATATATCCACATAATTTTCCTTTCTCGTGATGCCATCTATTTTGTGAATTTCACCAGTCCCTCCAGCAGCAAAGCACCCCCACAATATGATGCTGCCACCCCCATGCCTCACGGTTGGAAAGGTGTTCTTTGGCTTGCAATCCACACCTTTTTTCCTCCAAACATAATGATGGTCAATATGGCCAAACAGTTACATTTTTGTTTTATCAGACCAGAGGACATTTCTCCAAAAAGAAAGATCTCTGTCCTCATGTACACTTACAAACTGTAGTCTGGCTTTTTTTATGCCAGTTTTGGATCAGCTGAGCAGTCTTTCAGGCTATGTCGATATAGGTCTTGTTTTACTGTGGATATAGATACATGTCTACCTGTTCCTCCAGCCTCTTCACAAGGTCATTTGCTGTTGTTCTGGGATTGATTTACACTTTTCACACCAAACTAACTCTAGGAGGCAGAATTCGTCTCCTTCCTGAGCGGTAAGATGGCTGCGTGGTCCCATGGCGTTAATACTTGCATACTATAATTTGTACAGATGAACATGGTACCTTCAGGAGTTTGGAAATTACTCCCAAGGATGAACCAGATTTGTGGGGGTCCACATTTTTTTTATCTGAGGTCTGATTGAGCTGATTTCTTTGGATTTTCACATAATGCCAAGCAAAGAGGCACTTAGTTTGAAGGTGGCCTACACCTTCAAAATAAATCCACAGATAAACCTCCAACTGACTAAAATTAGCCTATGAGAAGCTAATTGGCTAATTGCCTAAAGGCTTGATATCATTTTCTGGAATTTTCTAAGCTGCTTAAAGGCACGGTTAACTCAGTGTATGTAAACTTCTGAACTGCTGCAATTGTGATATGGTCTATTAAAAGTGAAACAATCTGTCTGTAAACAATTGTTGGAAAAATTACTTGTGTCATGCACAAAGTAGATGTCCCAAACGACTTGCCAAAACTATAGTTAGCTAATAATGGTTTAATGGTTAAATAATGAGTTTTAATGACTTCTAAGTGTATGTAAAATTCTTACTTCAACTGTGTGCATGTGTGTATAGATATATATATATATTCTGATATCCAACTAATATATATTTGTTATCATAAGTTAATACAATATTAAGCATGAACTAACAATGAAAACATTTTATATGAAAAGTTTCATTTCATTTATTTTTATTTTGCCATCTATACATTTAAATGTTTTAATCAATCAACATCATGGCTGAAAAGAAATTGGCTGAAGCCAAAGCAAATTCAAATAAATAATAATAAAAAAGATAATAATAATATAAAAACTAAGAAAATAAATCTAATATGAAAAAATAAATGAAAAAATAACAAGAGCAAGGCTATGTAACATTTGTAAATTTAACTTCACACTAACAAATAATTCATTTGAATCAAACTACTGTTTGCTCTAACTGATTTCTATATATATGACACATATATATTTATGCAAATGTATACAGTATACGTAATAAAATGTTCCTATCAAACAAATCTTTCATCATTTTTAAAACCTCAATTTTAAACATTCTCTTAAATGTATTAATTGTTTAAAAAAAATTTCATTCATTTTTTAAGCTTGTTCCATAATTCTACTCCTTTTGTTGTAACATCTATTTTTCAGATCAATCCGAACTTTTCTGAAAAAAATGATAATGACTCTCCTATGCCAAACATATTTAGTACATTTTTGGTAATAAATGTTTTATAGATAATTTGAACAATATTGAAATCCACCAAATTTTGTACAAGTTAAAATTAGTTACTGCAATGTAAACTTACATGAACAAACAATGAACAATATTGTTTTAATAAATTAACATTAAGATTAATAAATTCAGCAAAAATCATTAATCATTGTTAGTTTGTGATATGAAATGCATGAACTAATGTTAACGAATAGAACCTTATTGTAAAGTGTTTACATAAAAAATAAATAATTAAAATACTTTATATGTTGATGAGTAACTAGTTTAAAAAAATAAAGAATTACAGGCCTCCCCTGTACAACTGTAAGAGATTTTTCATCGCCTTACACCTGCCACTGTCTCCACCTATTTATTATCCACAAATGAGGCAAATTGGACTCGCACAATATAGCTCACCTAACTAAAATATTGCATTTGTCCATCTGCACAGGGTGCCACAGGAGAGAGAGGGCCTTCTGGACCTGCAGGTGCCATTGGTCAGCCTGGTCGTGCAGGAGGCGTCGGCCCTGCTGGCCCAGTGGGAGAGAAGGGCGAGCCAGTGAGAGTTGATAAAATATTGTACTCTGAATTGAGAAGCTGTACTGCTGTGCTGGCTTTTGGAGTAATTACCAATTACCTGTGTTCCTCTTCAGGGTGCTAAAGGTCCTATTGGCCCTGCCGGGCAAGATGGAGAACAAGGGCCTGTTGGAATACCTGGGCCTGCAGGGTCACCTGGTCCACCTGGAGAGGATGGAGATAAGGTACACTCTCGGCTTCTTAATCAGCAGTTCTGATAGTGCACATGCTCATGTTAGGTGTTATTTATGGGTGTGAATATTTTTAAGGGTGAGACAGGAGGACCAGGGCAGAAAGGCAGCAAAGGAGACAAGGGAGAGGCGGTGAGTATGTCTTCACATCTTTTCATAAGCACTAAATATTGCATGAATTTTCATTAGACGTCTATAACAACAACTCTCTCCATGTCTTATCTCGCAGGGGCCCTCAGGGCAACCCGGGAGCCAAGGACCAGCCGGACAGCCAGGATTACCGGTATGGCCTGTGCAAACAAAGTTGCTTGGAATTGTGTGTGTGTAATGTGTTTACAGTCTGTCACTTATGTCTCTTTCAGGGTCAGGATGGAGAGCCTGGGCCCCGGGGGCAGCAGGGAATGTTTGGGCCGAAAGGAGATGAAGGAGCACGAGGTTTTAAGGGGGCGACAGGACCAACAGGGTTGCAGGTACACAGACACACCACATATATGCCTTTTTAGACTATCTTCCCATATTGTGGCTTTACCATTAAGGGTCAAAGAATGACACAATAATGAATAACAGAGGGTTGTTTGATATACTAGCCATTTTATAACTAGACTGCAATTCTAAACGCTAAGTTGCTATGTCATAGTGAGCATTCTATCTGATCCAAATATTCTATGTACTGCATGTATGAATACACCATGTTTGTAAAATCTCAGTTCATCTTCATCCAGATGTTGCATAGTTTTTGCAGTTCAGTGGAGGGGTAAATCCATTCTAATTCTGTTACTGTATCTAAATTTAAATGGGTATTTTCAGGGAATGCCAGGACCTCCTGGAGAGAAGGGGGAGAGTGGCCATGTTGGATCTATGGTAAGATTGTCATATCAACAGCAATGCGGTTTGTCTCCTTGTCTCCATGCTAACCATAAATGTAGCAAAATATGTGCAATTTTTTCTGATTCAAGCATCACTATTAATAATACTAATATGCAGGCTTAAGGATTTAAACAATCCCATAACCCTACAGTAAGAATAATACAATTTCAGCGTGCACCTGAACGATACCTCTAATCATGCAGCTTGTTAAGTAAAGGTGTGCAAGTTCTTTTTCTATGCAATCAGACTTTCTATTTTTGCCCGGTGCAAAATAAAACTGATAAATTCAAATATACTTACATTGAAGGTACCATATCTAGGGATATTGATAGATCTCTCATGAGTTGGAAGCGTTTTTTTTAACTGGGACTAGTTAGCAACCACTTAGTAACCACTCAGTGTACCCTAGCAACCACATAACAATGCCCTGGCAACCCCCCAATCACCTTAGCATTATAGTGCTGAGTTTTGCATGGGCAAGCAGGGTAGTAATAATCTAGGTCTGTATCACAAAGCCATTCACTCGCACAGAACACTAATTCAGTCCAACATTCGAAAGGTGCACAGCATTTCTTTCAAGGACTCGAGTATGTGTGTAGAAGGAGGGTCAGCAGAGATAACTGTAATACATTAGGATGAGGAAGAATGTTGGAGAGGTTGTGTAATATCGGGGCATCAGTTGTGTGAAGTGACTTGTCTGTGCGGGTAGAGAGTTACAGGAGTGAGAGAGAGTGGTGCAGATTCTGAAATGGAAGGCAGCGTGACAGCTGCTAATCAGATTACTGTGAGCCTGAGCTGTCTAATGAGCACACTCCTTTGTGAGTCTTCTCACAGCAACGTCAACCATGAAGGAATGCAAAACATGATTCTCAACGGTTCCACACCCTAGCACGATTAGATGAAGTGCATCAAAACTGAGCAAAAACAAAGGCACAGGACCTTGCATGGAGTGTCTCATCCATGTGTGAATGCCATGGATCATGGGATTTACAGGTCCTAATGCATAGCCAGCGAATTTCCCGTTTTTCCTATACCAGTGTGTGCTAAGCTTCTGTGATGGATTTTAGTGCAGTGTTTCCTAACACAAAGTTTTCATGTCGGCCTCTAACACACCTGATTCATTTCATCAAGTAGCATTGTGATGATAATTAAACAATTTTAACTAAAACATAATGCAATATTTTAAACATTCTTTAAAACACACACAGAACCAACAGTGAAAATTTTTAATGAAAATAATTACCTAAGATCAAAACAAAATATCTGATTATGAAAGCTGAAACTAAACACAACCAAACACTGTGCACTCAAGAGCGATACTTACATTTCACATACAGAGAAGCCAGGCATACAGCCAAGAATAAAATAAATTGATTGAAATGTTTTCAATGCAAATAGTGCTCACTAAGCTCCCATAGACTCCCAGAAAAGCATAGCATCCAGGTGGGACCCAAAATTACATATTTAGAGCCTTTCGTCCTCTGAACATTGATATTTACTTCCCTGAAATCTAATGGTACAGGCGCAGTATCTGCCATAGACTCCCATTGAAGCACAGCACTGATAGCACTCTATGGGCCATGTGTCCACTTACCTCTATGGATTTAGTCATGTAGAAAAAATATAGATTGTATGATATTTTACACTTCTATTTGCTAAAATATTGAAATGCACAAAGAGTAATATGTAATTTATATATTACTGGTATATACATACTTATCATTGCTGCATTTCTTAGGAAAATTCAAGGGAAGCCTTGCTTCCAATGTAGTCTTAAAGCAATCGCCACTGTTTGGGATACTCTAGGGCCAGGAATGATTAACATTTTTCTGGAGTGTGGGGTGTTTATGTTTTCAAGACTACAGACACAGCCTTAGTGTTGATCATCACTGTAGTCTATCTAGCTGGATGCCTCACTAAGCACTATATCTCTCAGTGGATACTGCGTGAACCACCCTACCTCTGCTAGCATCGAGTTTGGCCAGTTTGATTAATGGCTCGTGTTACACCCTGCACAGCATTAAAACTCAGACACAGCACATAGAAAGGAATTCAGCTCGCCCTTAATAGCCTGTCACCACCATGCCAGAGATGTACGAAAATACCTCTCTGACACTGAGAAAGGTGCTGATTGTGCAAAAAAAGGGAGAGAGAGCAAAAGAGAGAGATAGACTGTGAGTATATGTCTAATGATATGTGGAAAATGCTTAATCTTTCTCCATTTCATCAGGGCCCTCCAGGACAACATGGTCCACGTGGCCCTCAAGGACCCATTGGGGGAGAGGTAAGTCTCATTGTGTTTTTCCTCCTGTCTGTCAGTCTGCGATGCTGTAGGGTTCAAGCACAAGACAGTAGATTAGCACTGATTAGGGACAGTGCTGTGCTGGTTAAACTCTGCACTGCTGACTCATAACGAGGCATCTCTTTCCTGCATCTGAATATGCAACCAGTGGACACTTTACTATCCCATACAGTATGTGGTACCCTGTATACCTGTATACCTACAGAATGCACCTCAACCATTGTCGAGAGATTCTTCATCGAAATTCAGCACACAACCACGAATGTACTAGAAGTCAGATTCAGCCTTTGTTTCTCGACTCCAAAGACGACAAAAAGTCTGTATATCAATGCTTGGCTGTACAGTGGGTCATGCACAGAAGATGAAAACCCCTCAGGCTACTATGAGGTCGCATAAACACCTCATTTCTCTTTCCTCAGTCTTTCATCCTCCCCATATCTCTTTCTGCCCTCCCTCTGCTGATTTTGAGCTTTAAATTATTAACAAGTAGTGGGATGTGATCCCTCCACAAGAGTTATATTTACTTCTCTATGAATGATTAAGGAATATTAGACTATCATCCCTGAGAGAGAGTTATATTTACCTCTATTAATGGGCACCTTTGAACATCTCCCATGTGTTAATAATTGAAAAGTGAGAGTTACGGAGATAGGCATAGCAGTGTCCCGCATGCTGGCACACAGAGCTGGAGAGGAGAAGAGATGCGCATTGTGTCAGTTAGCAATGTGTATGCAGCAGATGTAGTCAAGACAGGAGATGGGGAAAAGTGGCAGGTAGACATATGCTGGTCATCCATTCTTGCATACTCCTCACTTAAAGGCACTAAAGATTTCAGAGACCCACTTCAGTTTAGACTCAAACCAGAGAGTCGTACCCAGGCACAGCTGCCAAAAATGCCTCAGCCAGGAGAAGCAGAGCAACGTGGCATTTTAACTTAATAAAATGTGAATATACAGTACTGTGCAAAAGTTTTAGGCACTTAATGTTTCACAAAAACATTTGGCTTAAGATTATTTATATCTTCAGCTTTAGTGTTTCAATAGGAAAAATACATTTTAGACTCCAAACATTACTTTTGAAAATAGAAAAGATTAGAATATATGATCAGGGCACTCTGCAAGAGATGGCATTGCCCCCACAGAGCCCCCCACTGAACATCGAGTCAATCTGGGATTACATGAAGAGACAGAAGCAATTGAAACTTCTTCTATAAATATACAGAAGAACTGTGGTGATTTCTCCAAGAAGCTTGGAACATCCTATCTGCCAACAACCAAGAAAAACTGTGTCCAGGTGTAACAAGGAGAATTGGTGCTGTTTTAAAGGCAAAGGTGGCCACACCAAATATTAATTTAGCTTTTTTATGTTTACTGGACTTTGTATGACATTAAATGATAAATGAAAATTATTTATGTCAATATTTTTGAAGACATCCTCACTATGCAACATTTTTCACAAGTGCCTAAAACACAGTACTGTGCATACAGAGACCGTGCTCAGTAGTCTATAATCTCATCACTATAATGTCAACAGTCTTCAAGTAGAGGAGACAGCTAACACGCATTATGTATGAAACTGACAGTTTTTCCTGTGTTGCTAGGGTCCTCAGGGCATGCTGGGTGGAGTGGGCCAGCCGGGAGTGGTGGGAGAAAAGGTAGACCTCTCTCTTGCTGTGTATAAGTACAAGTGTTTTTGTTATTAATGGGGGAGGTTGTTTATTTGTTGGAGGGTGCTGCCTCTGTAACTACTAAAACATATAAGTCTAACTATGATGGATGATCGCTTCTTTTGCGCTTCCTTTTTCAGTCTCTTTCACGATTTATCTTGTGCTTTGTGTAGGGTGAAGATGGAGAGGCAGGAAGTCCAGGAAATCCAGGGGAAACCGGCCCACATGTACATACTTCCTACTTTCTCCCCTTTATTTATTCCCAGTCTTTCATTTACCATGTATAACCAAATTGCCCGATGTCTTGATTTCAAGGGAGAGAAGGGTGAGGTGGGTGAGAAGGGTGATACTGGCCCCTCTGGGGCTTCAGGACCCCCAGGAATCAGAGGCATACCTGGAGCGGATGGGCCTAAAGGAAATCTAGTGGGTGCTACTATTTCCCCTCAGATAAGGCAGTGGTAATGTCAAGAAAATTTGAATCTGACCCCACATCTTTTTCTTCAATAGGGTCCCCTTGGTTTCCCTGGAGACGCAGGCCCCCCTGGAGAGCCAGGTGCCAATGTAAGTGTACCAGCTTTGACCTGCAAAAATTCAAGCTTCAAGATTCAAAAATTTTGATGGGAAATTCTCATGAAACCTTGCATTATATTTGTAAATGGCTGTTTAAAGGGTATTGATGGTGGACCAGGAGTGAAAGGAGATAATGGAGATCCTGGTAAAGCTGTAAGTTGCATCGTACAGCACTTGAGAATTCAGTGATGTCAATCTAACAAGATATATGGAAAGCTTATTCATATTCTATACTCCACAGGGGCCCCAAGGAGCCTCAGGAGAGCCTGGTCCTCCTGGGCCACCTGGACGGAGGGTGGGTTTCACCACATTTCGGCAATGTTTCCAGTCTTATAAAACTGTGACCACTGCTAATCTATTTTGCTTCCACACAGGGTCATGTAGGTCCTGAAGGAAAAGAAGGGAAACATGGGAAGAAGGGGGCAAAGGTGAGTCCTTTAAAACAATGCTTAATCTAAACTTGCAACACGTCGTTGCATATGGGCAACTATCAACACTCTCTTCTACAGGGTTCTGCTGGTGCTGAGGGTTTGACGGGGAAGACAGGGCCTGTGGGGCCTCAGGGACAACCTGGAAAGCCTGGTCCAGAAGGACTGCATGGGATTCCAGGCTCTGCTGTGAGTCTCAGGATATCAATCCACGTTGTCTGCTGTAGATAACTGATATCTAACCATGTGACCCACCCACACTTGTTACCGATCTCTATGACCGCTTAATCTATCTTGAACTGATCACTCTGTCTGCTTTTTCTCCAGGGGGAACAAGGGTTAAACGGGCCCCCGGGACAAACCGGACCCCCAGGCCCTATGGTAGGATTTCCACCACTTCTCTCTCTTCAATATTAATCTACAACTGTATAAAATAAAGCTTTAAGAGAAAAAGACAAATGATTTTGGGCTTGCAGCACATTCTACCACACAAATGAAATTGCCTATTTTACCAGCTTTGCTTTTATATAGGGGCCAGCTGGATTACCCGGACTGAAAGGAGATCACGGCATTAAGGGAGATAAGGTTTGAGAACATCCTACATACTTGACAGTATTCACATATAATTGACTGCATCATGGTTGTGCTCCCTACACATGAGACCCAAACAATACAGCTTGAAAGAGAGCAGACAGCTTGAAAACTGCTTGTAAACATCTCAATAAATCCCAACTCTGAAAGCATAACTTCCCAGCACTGTGATCACAGTGATATAGTGTCAAGTCTTCGTGCTTGCAAAATTATGGCATGTGGTAATGTTTATGGCATATATCTTAGCTCCACTGTTCTCTGTGCTGTCCAGGGTCATGGTGGGCTTATTGGACTGATTGGACATCCAGGAGAGATGGGGGAGAAAGGAGATCGAGGCCTGCCAGGAAATCAAGGAGTCCAAGGCCCCAAAGGAGATGGTGTATGTATACATCTCTATTATATACAGAAGAAGCAATATATATGACATATTAGCATTACATTGTTATTACAGGAATTGTATACTTGCAATTGTAAACATACATACAAGAGTGATGACACTCAAGGCCATTAACATGAATGACACATACTAACACTGTCATCAGTTGCCATAGAAGATTTCATCTTCAACTGTAACAGTATTTATAAGATAGAAATTGGAGGAAATAATTGAACGATCCAATCTTTAAACTATGTAATATGAATAATAACAACATTATTTCATTAAATTATCTAGTTAAAGAGTTTCTTGAATGCTTTAGACATAGCAGTGATTCAGTAATATTATGACTTTTTGTATGAAATTCAATATTATTATAGTCTTTCTCAAAGTAAATATTTTAATCTTACTATTACCATTAGATCGTATTTATGTTTTCTGGCTGATAGATTTGTAGTCTGTGAGTTGTGAAGATAATGTAAACAATGTTACATTGACCTCCTATCTATCCTATTTAATTATGTTCTTTGTGAAAATATCCATTTGATCGTTTGATATTAGGGAGTTGCTGGTCTCCCCGGCCCAACTGGCCCACCTGGACTCCCTGGCTTGTCTGTGAGTTGTTCTTTTTCATATAACTTTTTCCTCACTTATTTTTTTACCAATTAAACTTTAGCTTTGTTGTGGAATAACAACTGCTTGTAAAAGTACTAAGCTACTATTTTTTAGATGCAGCATCTTTGTGGCATCATAATACCTGCTTTTTATTACTGTTATTTTCTCTTGCACTGGTAGGGAGCCATTGGTGAGAAAGGATCTAAAGGAGATGAGGTTGGTGGATTAATTTCCCCCTAGAACCTTGAGCTCGTTGGTATATCTACATTTCTATTGTATTTGTATCCTCTGATCTATATTAGAACTATTATTTTGCCAGTGAGCTCTTGCTGCTGTAATGAAACCTTTGAGAGACATTGGCAGTGCCTGAATTCGATCCTGCTGCTCTTACTTGGATAATCCCTCTGAACGAATCATCATATGAAGTGCTGAGTTGGCAGGGGCCTTTGAGAGAAGTGCCAATTTAAGATATTCCTGACTGAAGTGTTTCTATTTCTCTTGCTCATAGGGAGCAGTCGGTCCAAGAGGAGATCCAGGACCTGCTGGCCCACCTGGCCCACCTGTGAGCCATCATGATATCTCTTTACTTTCCTATTTGCTTCTTTTATCCTCTCCCCCATTACGTCTCCTCGTGTTCTATTCTTCTAGGGCCCATCAGCCACCATGATTGAGCCACTGCCAATTAGAGAGGGGCGTAAAAAGCGAAGGAGACACTCAAACCGACAAGGACCTGGAGCTAGGGCAGAGTCTGAGGAGGAGGAGGTAATTCAACTGAACATGGAGGACTTCCTACAGGCAGACCAGCCACTGAATGACCCAGAAGGCATGGAGGAGGTTTTTGCATCACTCAACTCAATGAAAACAGAGGTGGAGCTAATGAGAAAGCCACTTGGGACCTTTGAGAGTCCCGCTCGCACTTGCAAGGAGTTGATGTTGTGTCACCCAGAATACAAAGACGGTGAGGAGATCCACACACATGAAAACAAATACCACAATTCCTTGTAACAAAACATAATATTCCCAAAATGAATTAATATCACATGAGCAGAAGTGCTGTTGCAAAAATTTCAATGTGATTTCTTTTATAGAACAGTACCAGAAATTAGAAATTAATATCGATTTACCTAAAGGAATATTCTGGGTTAAATACATGTTAAGCTCAATCAACAGCATAATGTTGATTACCACAAAACATTATTTTGACTCATCCTTCCTTTTCTTAAAAAAAAAGCAATAATCTTGGTTCCAGTGAGGCACTTACAATTGAATTGAATGGGGTCAACTTTTGAATGTTGGAATATTCACTGTTTCAAAAGTATACCCACAAAACATAAAGAATGTTTGTGTGATAAAATCACTTAATAACCTTTTCTGTGTAAAGTTATAGCCAGTTTTTCGACATTTTTTCGTTACCATAATGATGTAATGTCAACAAACCCTAAAAGGACTTTAAAAATTTGTCCTAAACAACTTTACAGCTCAGAAAAATTTATGCAATTGCTTTTATAAAATTATAGGCTTCGCATTTCTGTGTTTAAGACCTCCAAAAATTGGCCCCATTTTCTTCCATTGTAAGTGCCTCACTGTAACCTCGATTTTTATTTTTTTTAAAGAAAAAGAGGGACGAATCAAAATACATTTTTGTGATAATCAACATTATACAACAAATGCTGTCGATTGAGTTTAACTTGTATTGAACTTGGAATATTTCTTTAAGTTTTAGACACAATATTACAGTTATTTGTAGTGTTTGCTGTTGTATAATTTTTACTTTTGCTTATTGGAATTGGGAAATGAACAAAACCCTATCCCATGCATCAAACTAACACCCTATGTCCTGTACCATTTATGCTGTGGACATAAATGATATGTCAAATCAGTGGTTCTCAAACTTTTTTTGATGAATGCCCCCCTACTTCATTCCTTTACCCCAGTTGCCCCCAATTATGTGACATATTTGAAGGTGGAAACTTTGTTGTACAAAAAAAAAAAACAAGAAAAGAAAAAAACAAAACTATTATCCATTATGCATTGCATAATGAATGTGAGACCAAACCTTGCGTTTCTTAACTTTTTGCAGATGTAGGGCAATATCTGCGGCCTAAAAAATAAAAATGCGAAGACAGTAACTAATAATAAAAGTGATATTGTTAATATATTTACCTTTTTAAATTTTTTAATTAATTTATTAATTATTTATTATTATAGTTTTGACAGTGGTATTTGTAGTAAGACCATAGTAAGCACATGGAAGCATGGATATTTTTCACTACCATGGTTAGATGTAACATGATTTCTATAAAACAAACTATGGCACTTTTGTAATTATAAATGGTAGACCTACTCTAAACACATGTAAAAGCAATAAATACAAAAATTAATTATATTCTCTCACTCCCCTAATGTAGCCTATTACACATTTAATAGAGCTGAAGAAGTGATATGATAGTTTTTATTTTCTATCTATCTATCTATCTATCTATCTATCTATCTATCTCTGACTAAAGTACAGTTAGTGATACTATAGTAAATTCAAGGGTGGTGATGTAGAATTCTGTGCCGAATTCAAATGGTTTCCACGTCTCGTGCAGTGCTTCTCACTGATTCTCTCAAAGCTGCTAGTTTAAGAGCTTGTGCTGTCCATTGAGCCGTATCCATCTACACAGCCATACAGTTGCATTAGCCGAGGTTGTGCCTCTGCCTGTATTTTTGATGCTGCTAAAGCAGATACTTCAGATGTGTCGCTAGACTTCAAATCAGATGAACAGCGGTACAAATGCATACCAATCCATATAATTGAGAACCAACTGATATACTCCAAGTCTAGATAAACATGTTAATGCATGAGGAACTTGACGATAGATATGACTGATAAATGCTTCCCATTTGTAACCTAATGCCCCCCTCTCTACTAGTTTGCTCTCAGCGCCCACTGGCATCCTTTGAACGCCTCCTGGGGGGGGGGGGGGGGGTGCTACCGCCCCCATTGAGAACCCGTTTTAATGTAAAGAGGAACTTGATGATAGATTTCATTATTATGACTGATAAACACCCCCATTTGTAACCTAAGCCTGCCCCCTCTAGTACTAATTTGCTCTCAGTGCCCCCTGGCATCCTTTGAACGCCCCCGTTGAGAACCCCTTTGTCAAATCATGCGACACAGAGGTGTGCTAAGATTTAAGATTTTCACCTGGCAGACAATAAAATGGGCGAATATCTATCATTGAGCCTTTGGGATGAACCGTTTTAATTTGGGAGTGTAAGCAACCACATGACAACTGCGCAGAATACTTAAGCAACCACCTTGTAATGGCCTGGCAACAACCCAAAACACTCTAGTATATTGTTGCAGGGAGTATGTATGGGTAAGTGGCACACATTTTGCTCACACAATGTGCAAATCTAGGTTTTTTGCTCTGCCAACAAAAATGGTTCCATAATAACTATAAAAAATAGCATGGAACACTGCAAACGAAGATAAGTGGAGTGATACAAACAATTAAATGTCCCAGTGCAGTTATACTAAATATAAGAACACTTGGCCACTTCTTCAATCAGATTCTAGGACAAGCTCCAGCTATTGTTTAAATACACTAATATACAATTCTAATTGAGTATTTAAAGCATTTTAGACACCCTGCAATCCACCCCCTCAGGTGAATATTGGATTGATCCAAACCAAGGCTGCCACAAAGACTCCATCAAGGTGTTGTGCAACTTTAGCGCAGAGGGGGAGACCTGTCTGCACCCTGATAAACGATTCGAAATGGTAAATCATAAACCACACTCACATACACCACACACGTCTTACTGCAGTCTCCAGTTCAACAGGCCTTCTAGAGTCTGGAGAAAAATGTGTCTGATCTGTCTCCTCGTCTCAATACAGGTGAAGCTGGCCGCCTGGAACAGAGAGAAACCGGGCAGTTGGTACAGCCAGTATAGAAAGGGCAAGCAGGTGTAGACCTCTTCAAATGTTTCCATCTCATCTTTTAACTGTCTGACTGTCAAAATGTCTGGAGTGCCAAGTTTAGATCTAGAGCTTTTTTCTTATTGCAGTACTTCTCTAAACTGTTTATTGATTTTGTTAGAAACTTTATGTCTGCAATGTGCCTTGTGTAATAAGTTAACTAGTTGTTGTGGAGGCTTTTTACTCTCTAATTAATTGCGAAACATGGTAAAAGAGGTTTTCTAAACTGTCAAACAATCAACTGAGATGAATAACTCAATCAATGCGTGTCTGATGAAAATAAAATAATAAATTATATCCCTGGTTTAGATAACGGTATGATTGAATTTATATGCGGCTCTATCTGAAATGCCTTGGGCCAAACTTTCTTGAGTACACACTTGCTCCATCCGTCTTGACTCATTAAATGATGGTTGAGACTAACAGCTAAGTCCTGTTTCACTCTGAGCTCATCCGTAAGGTGTGACATCCGACCTTGTTATGGAGATTCAGTAAGACAGATGTCATTCTCCCCTGCCTTCGTTATAAATAATAATCTAAGAGGACTTTGCAGGTTTGGATGGGTGTCGAGCAATAAAATTGTCTACAGAATTAACTTTGAAAGGCATGTCTGCTGCATATTTACCTGACACAAGGTGTGGCGCTTCATTGATGTGCTGTCTACACCGACAGGAATTACGTTGATGACAACTAACTAGAAGTTCTTCTGCCTAAAACAGATGTCCCACTGCAAAAATGTTGATTTAGACAACTTTATAGGTCAAATAATACACATTTACAGAATTCCTTTAATAAAAGTTTGTTCGAAAATATTTTGGCCCAACTAGAGGTCGACCGATAGGGTATTTTGCACATACCAATAACTAAGGCGGTGGAAAAGGCCTATAACTGATTAATCGGCTGAACGTTTTTTAAAATTGAATTATTAAATGTTAAACATTTTTCTTAGTCATTCCCTACTGTGACAAGAGTCCAAAATGAGTAATATCCCAGTTGCATATTTGTGTTGTGAAGATTTGGTGCATAGAGCAGGACTTTTCATTAACAAGTCTGGAATAGATTGAGCACACTTATTTTGAAATGTCTGTGATGAAATAAACAAGGAAAATAAAACATGCACTCTTAAAATCAACTAAAATGAATTACAATAGAATCACTATAAAATGAACTTTGTCATATGGGTTGATAAATAATTAATCAGCAGTAGATCAACAATCACTTGTCAATTGTCATATGTGACATTTTTTAACATTTCACATTAATAATCATTCTATTGGGAAGACACGCAGGCTTGAGTGAGGTTTAAGATGCCATTTATTTGATGAATGTAAAACAGAAAAGTAATGTCTCTCTTTGGTGTAGGCCCCGTCTGGCGGTCCGAGGGAGTTGTACTCAGAACCGTCATATCCTGGCAGAGATAGGAGGCAGGGGCGAGGAGCCTACCCCCTTGCGTGACAGGGCTCAACTGGTGGTGGTGGGGTGGTGGAGGTTGCCGCGTTAGCACACTGAAACAGCAATGTGACAGATTGTGAGCAGACTTATAAAGCAATGGCTTGCCTGCGATTGGCTATGAATTACCCAGCTAATGGTGTGACGATGTGCAGCTGCTAGTCTTCCCGCTAGAACTACACTGCGTTCACATTGAATTAGTCCATAAACAGTGCTGGTGATGGAGTCTTGGCTCTGTTACAATGCTTTATATGTAAACATTCACAATTAAGTATATTCAAATATTAAGCATTTTTGTAGTCTATATATTCACAGATGAAGGATTTTAGCCACAGAGGAACATGGAGGAATAAAACAAACAACAACTATCTGCATCTTTTGGTGTCGGTTTTACAGATAACAGATAGTTCCAAAGTAGTCAGTCTGTTTTTTTTGTTGTGCAAAACCTCATTACGCAACAAATGCTGTTGATTGAGATCAACTTGTATTGAACCCAGAACATTCCTTTAAACCCATTACTAGTTCTAGTACTCAACCAATTGGTAAACCATACAACCAATTGGTAAACCATAGTTTGGAAGGAGATTAAAAGTGTCAAATCACTATGAATCAGGCCCAGATCTAATAGACCTTATTCACACTAGTGCCATTGTTGATTTTTAATGGGAATGAAAATGAGGCTGTGAGGGATAGCTGGGCTGTTCTGCAGTTTATAGTGTTTTTGGATTGTTCCGCGGACAAAACCTTCATAAAAATATCTGTCCAAGAACATTCAGTATACAAAGAACTCTAGACAACATCAGTTGTGGAAAATCGGATATGTTTTATACAGCTTTATATGGTACGTGCCATTGTTGCCTTGTTGTCATTCCCATTAAAAATCAAAGATGGCACTAGCGTGAGTAAGGTCTCATTTTCAGCTCATTTTCTGCCCCATGATAATCAAATCCCCACATGCAGTGTCATAATAAGCATGAAACCATCTTGCTCAGGTTATTTGATCTTCTATATTATACTGTGCAGTACTTTTATATTACACAGAACACAGCACATTTATAATGATTGATTAAGGACAATACCTTTTTTCACTTGTATTTCACTCACTAGGTGTTTTTCTTTAAATAACAAAAATGTCCTTTTAGTATTTCTAATAGTGACGCATAAATGGCTGTTTAGTTGAGTGGTTGTAACCAATAATTTCCCACTTCTGCAGTTCTCCTACATTGACACTGATGGTAACCCAGTGCCTGTGGTGCAGCTGACCTTCCTGAAGCTCCTCAGTGCCACAGGCAAGCAGACCTTCACCTACACCTGCCAGAACTCCATCGGATGGTATGACTTGACCAGCCACAGCCACCAGCATGCCGTGATGTTTCGTGGAAGCAATGACGAGGAGATGACACAAGCCAAATCGTCCTTTATCACATCATTGTATGATGGTTGTAAGGTGAGGTGACTTCTAAGAGGAAACTACACTATATGGCCATAAAATGTGGATACCAGTTTTGATTAAAGAGTTTGGATAGCCCCCTTATTCCAGTGAAGACAAATCTCAATGCTACAGCATACAATTAAATCCTAGAAAATTATAAGCTTCCAACTTTGTGGTGACAGTTTGGGGAGAGCCCTTTTCTGTTCCAGCATAAGCATGCCCCTGTGCTAAGAGAGAGTCTGGTATGTAAAAAGCCCAGACCTGAACCCCACTGAACAACTTGGAGATAAATTGGTATGCTGACTCTGAGCCAGGACTCATCATTAAACATCAATTCCTGACTGCACTGATGATCTTGGTCCGAACCCCTGCAGCCATGCTCCAACATCTATTGGATAGCCTTCAAAGAAGTGTGGAAGCTGTTTGGGAGGACTCGTTTTTTTGGAGGGGGGTTTTTCCACTTTTCTCCCCAATTTCGCATGCCCAATTCCCAATGCATGCTAAGTCCTCGTGATGGCGTAGTGACTCGCCTCAATACATGTGGCAGAGGACGAATCTCAGTTGCCTCCATGTCTTGTCTTATGTGGATTGTTGAGCACATTACTGCGGAGACGTAGTGCAAGTGGCGGCTCACAATATTCTCTGCTGCATCCATGCCAACTCACCACGCACCCCACCAAGATCAAGAACCACATTATAGCAACAATGAGGAGGTTAACAAAAGTGACTCTACCCACCCTAGCAACTGGGCCAATTGGTTGCTTAGGAAGACTGTCTGAAATCACTCAGCATGCCCTGGATTCAAACTTGCGATTCTACTTGTGGTAGTCAGCGTCCCAGCTACCCAGTCCCCCAGGAAGGCGTCATTTTTAAATGAAGTGCTCAGCATCCATAAATGGTAGTGGTGTTTGGGTGTCCACTTAATTTAGCCATATAGTGTATTAGTTCAGTACTTCTTGACTTAAAAGTGAAGAAACACCCACACTTAGTTTGTTGCTGTTTTAACGACCAACCAAAAACACAACCACATGCTAATTCTAACATAGCACCAAAATTTCAGCAGGAGTTTAACGCATTATCCAGGAGAAAAGCTTCACAAGGATACATTTAGCAATTCATCCTAGAGCAAATCTACACTGTAAACCCCTTTTCTCTCAAAGTAGGTACTCAAACCCAGTAACCTTCTTTTAAACTCATATGTAATTTCCTTCCCACAGACACGTAAGGGTCAAGAGAGGACAGTGCTTCAGATTGACTCTCCGCGATCAGAGCTGCTTCCAATCATAGATTTTGCAGTATCAGACTTTGGAAATAACAACCAAAAGTTTGGATTCCACATTGGACCAGTCTGTTTTCATGGCTAACACCAAGCACCTCATCGCAAGTCTTAGCAACTAAAGAATCAAAGCCAAAAACTGTTTTTATTATGTATGTAACATGTAAGCGTGGGTTTGTGGCAGTATTTAAATAACTTTTGAACATCTGAATGGTTAATGAAAACCCACAATTTCCATGGTGGCTATTCAAGTATGCCAGCAAGGAAGAACCAAAACACATTTATCAAAGGGAAGTCTTTCATTTTTATTTCATTTTCTTTCTTTTTTGTACTCACCTGTGGATTCAAAAATTAGGCGTGACCCTTCAGAGTTCCAAGAACTGCGCCAGCTGAAGCTGACATTGACAAAAAATACATAATTTAAGGTTTGTATGTCATCTGTGCTACAGACCATTTTCACCCACGGCATATTTGTTGAATTTACCACCCGTGTCGCGGATTTCTTGTTTGTTTGTCTTATTCGATAGCAATGATTTTAAATTAATTTGCCAATTGAGGGATTGGCTTTCACATTGAAGAGTAAATATTTCTACAAAAAAAACATTTTTTTTCCTGCCTTGACTGCAATGTGATGCCAACTGTGGCAAAGTTATACCTCTTTACTAGCTTTGACAAGAACACCCCCGATCTGTTTGTAATTCTCCACTTGAATATTCCCTGTCACATCAAACTTGCAGTGTTACTCATCTTTAATCAGTGTACGCTCATACATAAACAATGTTAAATAAGGCCTGAGCTTTTCAAAACGCAAAGCAGTGTGCATGACTCAAATGGAGCCCAGATGCTTATTAATATGTAAATAGTCCGCTCACTTAAGCTGCTTGTCTTGTTAGCAGGCCGCCTAGTATGTTTTCCTGTCAGTGATCCATGTTTCCATGGTGCTAGAGCATATCAACCTTTGCTCCACACAGCTGAGTTAATTCATATGTACTGTCATATGGTAGTGAATGAAAATGATGTTGTTGCTTTGAGAGAGGGGTTTTATACAAGCATTACACTGAAGACTGACTATATATATTGCTTCCTTTCTTTGTAAGCCCAATCCATATGCATTTATGATTAGTTCAAGTGCCTGACCATCAAACTTTAGAGTGTTTTATTTTTTGTTTTGCTTTGTATATGTCAATATGTTGTCTTGAATGTTGTGTCCAAAATGTGTGACAATACCGTGATGCTATCTGTTTTGCTAAGTGTGAATTGTTGTCTCAGGGGCAGAGGTAGGAAAAGGGAAGAAGACATCTGCAGTGCTTCATATTAATAGACACTGGGAGATAAATTCTCTCAGGAAAAAACTAATGCTGTAATATATAGCCAATATGGTGCAAATCTATTGGTCGACCGATATGGGTTTTTCAATGGCCGATACGATGCCTAAAGAGCAGGTTGGCCTATTAAATGCTGACATACACAAATATATATAGAATGCTTTATCAAAGTGCATTCAAGGTATACATTTAAGCAGTATGTATGTCACTTGGGAAACAAACCCATGTCCTTGACATTGCTATGCTCTAGTAGTTGAGTTACAGGAAATGTGTTCTCATACAGGGACAAATGAGATGGAGACAAAACAGCTGAAATAAAATTTTACATGTTCACATTTTGTACAGTATTTACTAAAAATTTGTAACAACAAAAATTTTAAACAGAATTTGTTTTATTTATTAATTTATTAATTTTACAATCCACAGATAATGCTGTAAAAACAAACTACCAAATCTGTTTATCTGCTTATCTGGTTCGATTATCTTCAGGGGCGGAGCTAGGGGGTGGCCAGGCTTTGGTCTATGGTGGCCACGGCCACCCCCTAGCTCCACTGGCCATCCTACTCGCAGCTGCCATTTTAGTTCCGCAGTTTAGTTTGTCTTTCTTCATCAACAACAACCATGTGCCATCACAGACTGATCGCTGGACCCTACCTGGCCACCCCTGTGAAAAACTCCAGGCTCTGCCACTGGTTTTCTTTAACACTATTTAGATGGGACTATTTTCGAAACGACGTTTGAGTTACAAATATTATCAAATGATAGCTGTGATTTCAAGCACTGATTTGGACGGGACTAAGAACCCTGTGTTTATTAAGAAGGTGGTCTAGTGTCTGTTTTCTTAATGTGGGCATTACAGAAGGTTGAACATTAACATTACAAAAAGGTGTTAAAATTAACATATCTTTTAAACATTATATGTTTAATTGTACTTCTCCTTTTAAAAATGTATTTCATATAATGAAAATTTTCTAATTTTAATTTATTAATTATAGATTACAAATTACTTATTTTAAAAAGCCTATTAAAATAAACTTCACATGAGTTTATTGAAGTGGCTGCTTATGATAAAGCCACTGAAATAAACAATACTTATAAATTATATAATTATAACATTACATTACTGATCAGAGAAATTAAGATGAGTATCTTGCCTGATGCTGATTTTACAGTGACCATTTGGAGCAATTTTCTCAATTTGGCTCTCCTTGTTGATTTGATTTTCGTATTTTTTTAATTGGATGGCAAAAAAAAAAATCTACATTCATATTGAAAGGTGCGCTACAGGCAGAAGATTGGTGCACATACTGTAAGTACGAGCTTAATGGTAGTTCGTGCAGGTCAAAACACGATGAGATGCGTTGTTTAAAATTCAATATCAGCAATCACAGACATTTGCATTTGGACAGGATTAGATTTCTCAAAGGACCCTTGAGTTGGCTGAAAAATATTAGGTAATTTGCTATTAAATTTTTATACAGAGGTTGTGAAAAAAACACGTGAAACACGAGTTTCCTTGACCTCCTCTAGGAAAACTTGTCCCATTCGAATAGTGTTTTTTTTTTTTTTTTGTGAGTGTGTTTACACGTACCATAATACTCTAGTAACTACCAAAAATCATCTTAAAAAAATCTCTAGATGTCAAAATGTAAACATGGAGGTATGTGAACTACACTTGGATAAGCTGGAAAGAACAGTGTAAAGGTGTTTACGTGCAACGCGAAAAAATGCACAAATCTATGCGTGCCGATTGGTTTTAGGTTAAAGGAAAAATGTTTAATGCATTTATATGACCTTAAATGTCACCTTATAAAGCATAATCGATGTAAGATTATGCATGTGAACATGCTCAGTGATTTGGTTACCAATGTTACCAACCTCAAAATTACCAAATATTGGCCGATATATTGGTCTGTCACTAGTCCTATGCTCATACTAACTTCAATCCCATCCCTCCTGACCTCTGACCTCTCCTGTGTATAGTGTCTGTGCTACTAATTTTACATAGTGAACAGTTATTCTAAAGTATGAATGAAAATAACAATCTGCTGCTTGACAGTTGTATATGTGAAAAAAATTGATAAGCAAATTAAAAAAACTCTTTAAAGAAGACCCGCTCATTGTCCTCCGTGTGCAAGCAATTTCTCGGTTCTGAGGAGAACGTCCTTTTTTGGCAAGGATCAGAGAGACTGTGATGTTTTCTCTGAAGACAACAGCCAAGCATGCCTCTTCATTAGCACAGCTACATTCTCTCGCTCATTCTGCACTTGTAATCAACATCACTTCCTACCTCACAGATGTAATCAACTCTGATTCACTCCCCAGTTCATTTATTTCAATTAACTTTTGTTTCCGTCCTCAGGAGACGAAGCCAGATGAGAAGGGGAAGCAGACAGCTCTTTTGTGTGTATGTGTGAGCGTGTGTGCGTAAATAATGAAATGGCTCTGGATTAGAAAGTGAGCCAAGGAGAATTAAGCATATCTGTGGAGGGGCACAATGAAATAGGGGAGGGAATTGGCAGCACACCCCTCTTCACCTCCTCTTCGCCTGTCTCTGCCTGTGGTGTGTTTTGCTAATGCGTCGTTTCTTTACACGCTCAACATTTGCAATTATTTATAAGCACACAAACGAGGCATTCTGAACTGAGGAAAGATACCCGCTCACCTCTTGAAAGTGAATAAATTGCCTTCATGCTGCTGGCACAACAAACACTTTTCCTAGAAGCATCTTATTATCACGTTTGACTACAACAGTTATTCAAAAGTGAAATGCAATCTTTCAACTATGATTTCAAGTAGTAGATGTGAGATGCTTTTTCTATTAAAATATCTTAAACAGATTTCTGTGTCAAGTCATTCTCTGACACAATGCTATGTGGCCAAAAGCAAGAGAACACCACCTTGTAATTAATGGGTATGGCTATTTCAGCTACACCCATTACTAACAGGTGATCGAGGAAACTCCTTAGACAACTATTTTTTAGTAGAATGAGGTGTGATATGTAAGCGTAAGCATAGTTCTAGCAGGAAGAGCTCGGGATTCACTCTATCATGCATCTCATCCAGTCACAATACAGCCCACACTTTATAAGCCTGCTCAGCTGCCTCTCATTGTTCACATACCCCACCCCATCATCACCAGTTTAGGTTCCGTCCTGGGTAAGCTCTGCTTCCTTGCCATCATCGTCGTGTCTGGCAGGATCTGGTGGCTCAAGCAACCATCTGAGCGCTGAACCGTAGGACGAGGCTTATACCAAATTATACAGTATACGTATCCTTTCGTTTGTATTAAAGGGCATGCTCTCATAATTTATTCACCCTCCTGGCATCCACGATGTGTATGACTTTCTTTCTTCTGCTGATCACAAATAAAGATTTTTAGAAGAATATTTCAACACTGTAGTTCCATACAATGCAAGTGAATGGGAGCGTGTATTTATTTTAAAGCTCCAAAATCTTCATAAAGGCATCATAAAAGTAATCCATAAAACTCCAGTGGTTAAATCCATATGTTTAGGCACGATAAGATTGGTGTGGATGAGAAACAAATTAATATTTATGTCATTTTTTGTCATACATTCTCATCTCTGCCCATTAGGGGGCGATATGCAAGAAGAATGTGAGTCACCAAAAACAAGAAGGAGAAAGTGAAAGTGAAGGAAAAAGGACTTAAATATTGATCTGATTCTCATCCACACTTATCATATCGCTTAAGAAAAGTCGTCTGGATTACTTTTATGTTGCTCTTATGTGGATTTTGGAGCTTAAACATTTTGCCACCCATTCACTTGCATTGTATGGACCTACAGAGCTGAAATATTATTACAAAATAAAAGTATGATAAAATGATTAAAGATAAAAATCTTAATTTGTGTTTTGCAGAAGAAAGAAAGTCATACCTATCTGGGATGTCATGAGGGTGAGTAAATGATTCATTTCAAATTATTTCATTTTTGGGTGGAACTAACCATTTAATTCCAATAATCTCAAGTCTTTCTGATAGAACTTTCTGTTCCAGCATGACAAAGCAAGATCCAGAAAGAAATGGTCCATTGTGTCTTGGTCCACTGAGAACTTGGCTGGCCTGCACAAAGTCCAGACCTCTCCCTCCTTGAATACCTTTGGGATAAATGGTCTCTTAGACCCTAAAAAGAATATAAGGGTTAAATGTTTCAAGCACTCATTTTTGCTTACATAGTGTATTAAATGATGCACGGTGTGCATGTATACTGTACAATAACTAAAATGCATTGGCATATAATGTATATCGTTCACATGCAGTAAAATGACTTCACAACCTTTGCTCTCCCTCTCTTCTTTCCCCTCTCCTCATCTCTTATGAAAAAAGGCCTCACTGGGACACACTTCAAGGTTAGCATCAATGAAAGAAAAAAGTCTATTTTCTCCTCTTTTAGCTTCCCTCTATCCAATCAAATTTTAACTATTTTAAGCTATCTGCCTGGAAAGGTCACTCCCCATGGCTGCCAGAGAATAGCGATGAAGTGGAGGTGCCTCTCCGCATGCAGCTTATTCCAGCTCAGCAATTTCACTCCTGAGAACTAGCAATACCGTGTTTCAGCATCTGCTGATACCTGGCCAGTCCCTTACATTGATCTCTTATCAGTTGGAGGCAAAGAATGTCTACATTGCTGATGTTCAAAGAGCCCTGGCTCAGAGGCACTGAGATATATAGGCTTGTCATTTACATTTATCTCTACATCTAAGCTGTGCTGTTATCCTCTGGCCTCTTAGTGATGTATTGTGATCTGATAGGTGAGCTGTGTTGGGGAGTGTTACTTTTAAAAGTAATGTGTTTCAATATTGAGGTACTAATTATAAAAAGGAACTAATTACACTACATAGTTTCTATAAAAGTAAGTTAAAAGTAACTATGCGTTACTTTTTTGTGATCTCACCATCCAATGTCATGATGTCAACAGATATGGGTTTTTAATGGTGATGCCAATATCCAGAGAGCAGGGTGGCTGATAGGCTTATATAATGCTGATATATTACATAGTTTGTTATTGTAAATAACCTTTTAAATATAATTGATGGCATGAACACTTTTATTTAGCATTATATTTACTAAAAATTTGGCAGAGTTGGCAGCAGGATGCGCCATGGGAAGAAGGCAGCCCGCCAGAGGCAGTGTAATGCTCTGGGCAATGTTCTGCTGGGAAATCTTTGGGTTTTGCATTAATGTGGATGTTACTTTGGCACGTACCACCTACCTAAAGATTGTTGTAGACCACATACACCCCTTCATGGCAATGGTATTCCCTGATGGCAGTAGTCTCTTTCAGCAGGATAAAGCACCCTGCCACGCCACAAAAATTGTTCAGGAATGGTTTGAGGAACATGACAAAGAGTTCAAGGTGCTGACTTGACTTCCAAATTTCCCAGATCTCAATCCGATTGAGACTGACCTGTGGGATGTGCTAGACCATCAAGTCTGATTCATGGAGGCCCAACCTCGCAACTTACAGGACTTAAAGGATCTGCTGCTAATGTCTTGGTGCCACATACCACAGGACACCTTCAGAGGTCTTGCAGAGTCGATGCCTCGAAGGGTCTGTTTTGGCGGCTTGAGGGGGGACCTACACGATATTAGGCAGGCGGTTTTAATGATGTGGCTGATCGTGTATATAAATACATTTAAAAAATATATTGTGTGTTTTAAATAGTAGATAGCATTTCCTGATGGTTTCTATTTAGTCATTGCTTTTTAGTTATTTGTTTGCACATAAATAAATATTTAATGTACAGCGAAGAAGGAAATACAACAGTGCACACAGTAGTCCAGCAACAACAGACGTTATGTGTGCATAAGCAATTGCATTTTTGCACAAAGAGTGAATCAAACTAATTGGACATTTATGTGAAGTGCATGTGAAGCACTTTTACTTTGAAGTTGTTCTCTTCCACTTGTACGGATCCTGCTCGAGCAGCAATCCTCTGACCGCTTTCAGTTTATATGACATGGATTGCCTTCTTGGATTTACAGACTTAACATCATTCAACATTTGTAAGCTATTCAATTTTTTTGTGAGGTTTGTGAATTACATCTGTTTAAATGGGATATCCACATATTTTCAGATGGTGATGCAAGTTTTATTCATATTTGCCTTTTTATCATTGGACAAGACTGTTAAAAGTTACAGGGAACTGTTGAAGAAAAAGAAAATTAAACACCAAAGCACTTTAAGGGGTGTGGCCAGAAGGGTGGCATGCCATCCCACTTGCCACCCCAACTTGGAGCCAGCTCCCATATGATACGCCTCTATCACGCCCCTGACTTAAACATTATGAGCTCATACATGTCTTTCGCTGCTCTGACATGTGGGACAATTTTCATTAGATGTTGTTGCAAGGCAGTCTATTATTGTAGTAACACCATGGTGTGTAAAAACAAAAAAATATGTGAATGATCATTTACATGTCACAGATGATTCTCGTTTCCCGTGGCTTGAGAAAATAATCAGCTAAACAGAAAAATTTATTGGCTGATGCAGATTATTTGAAAAAAAAAAAAAAAAA